>JAPDVU010000002.1:10315443-10915443 GCA_026230045.1 Corynorhinus townsendii
TATGAACACATAAAAGTTTGAATAAAAAATAAGTAAACTGACAGATCTTATAGATGTAATTAAATGTGTTCTATTGTCTCCATAATGTATGTGTATTGTGGAAGAGATTAGAAAGCCCATAGATAACTTCTGTTTTTCTAAATTCTTTATTTAAAAATCTTCAAAATCAATGAGACAGAAATTTACCACTCCAAAAATGTGTTTGAAAATTAATTAAAAAATAAAATAAAATTAGGCCCTAACCATACAAAGATAAATTACAATTGGATTAAATATTTAAAACCCAAATGCTTAAACCACAAAAATCTAAGAGATAATAAGCTTAGAAATTGCAATGACTTTCTGCATACAAAATAATGCAAAGAAATAACAACTCTCTGCATGGCAATAAGCAGAAGCAAAATTAAAAAGACAAAGAAAAGTAAAAAATATTTACAAAGAATATATCCTTAAGATAAAAGGAGCTTTAAAGAATCATTGGTAGTTACAAAGTAGTCATGGGGATATACAGTACAGCATAGGAAATATAGTCAACAACATTATAACAAGTACGTATGATGCCAGCTGGGTACTGGAAATATTAGGGGGAACATTTTGTAAAGTATATAATTGTTTAACCACTCTGCTGTACACATGAAACTAATACAAAATAATATTGAATGTAGACTGTACTTGAAAAAAAATTAAATTATTGAGATAAATGGGAAAAATGTCAGATAGAATAGGTTTCTCAGAGCAGTAGTAATGGAAATGTTTAGAAGTATGCCAATAATAAAATAAACTAAATGAAGAGCACTACTTTCCACTTATGGAAGTGGTAAACATGACTTAAGTAACAGTGCAGAAACAGATACATTGCATGCCACTTGAATCAAGTGCTAAAATGTTCATATCCTTTGAAGAAGTAATTTAACTTCTGGGAAACGTAAGTAAGAAAGTAATCAGATATGTGCAAAATTATTTATCCACATGATGCTTAAACTAATAAGATACTGGGTAGAATCTACATATTTCACAGTAGGAAAACTGGTCTAATAAGTTTTGGTATAACTACATGCCAGAATATTGTGTCCACTTTTAGATATTTTAGAAAAATTAATTACATGGGGAAAAGGCCCATAGTTTTTTTAAGTGGCAAAGTTAGACATAAAGTTCCATGTCTGTTAGGCAACTATATCCAAAGAAAAATAATGAGAAAATGCCCCATAAGGAACGATTATTTCAGGATTTGAAGACGAGAGGACTTTTATTTAAATAATTTCTCTTTTAGAGTTTTCTTTCTTTCCTAGGTTCTGGGTAGAGCATCCTGATTAACTTTCTAATCAGTAGCAGATGTACATAAATTACCACTTTAGTTGTTGCTGTACCCTTGCTACTAAGAGTGTGATGTGCTCCACCAGCCTGGCATCACCTGGGTGCTTGTGAGCCACGCAGAGCCTCCTGCAGGAAAAATGCCGTTTTGAAACCACATGCTCTTCAAGGATAATCTGGAGACTTGAAGAGGCTATTTTCCCCCTTGCTTCCTAATACTACACACGTTCATTGGTTTCTTCCATGTGTTTTATTTCAATATCTTTGTGTTTTAATTATTCCCATGTCTAAGCAGAGCAAAGCTTTTTTATTGTTTGTTTGAAAAAGAAAAATCATATTGCTATTTTGGCCATGGATTTTAGATAATAATGGCCTTTTTTATAAGTCTCTTTTTAAAATAACAATGTTAATGTTAGCCTTACTGGGTCAAATATTCTAAAAATAATTTTGCTAGGAACGAAAATACAGAACATTATCTTCATAGGCTCATATACGGTTCATTTAGCAAGGAATTCAGTGAAATGTCATATTCTCTAAAACTTCATTTTCTAAAGTGAAAAACTTTATAATTTAAAAACTTGAAGAGCTCCATTAATTATCCATTACTGAGGACCCATAATATTAATCTCTGTGTTAAAACTTATGTCTTAAATTATCCACTAATATACTGTGTCCTTGGTTTTTACCACTCCAAAAATGTGTTTGAAAATTAATTAAAAAATAAAATAAAATTAGGCCCTAATCATACAAAGATAAATTACAATTGGATTAAATATTTACAGAGAGATGTCAAAACTGAATTTACCTAATGCCACTGACCATAATGTTATGCAATCTAACATAAATACAATTTCTCAAAATAAATATCTTTCTGTTACAAAAAGTCTGCATAAGTGTTCTTATGAAACTGTGTTATTGAAAATAATAAATGTTGTCTATTAAGATGTTCTTTATAGTTTCTGAACTCGGAGTGAATTTAGTACTAAAATAGCAGTAATTTATTCATCCTGGATGTCTTGTACACATACCTTTCTTCACCGACATGCTTTTTTACTTTCTTCTTCAACTTAAGCAGATTCCTCAAGTGTAAAATGGGAGGAACCATACTGGACATGGTGGTCCATGAGAATCAAATGCAATTACACATGTGCCTCAAGGAACTTTGTCAAAAATGGGAAGATAGTCTGTAAATAGCAGCTAGTATTAATAAAAGTTCCCATTTTTTAAAAGTATTTTAAAATGTAACTAAACAGGAAATTTTGGAAGTAGATATAAATACAATTATCATTATTATTTTATAAAAGTTATTTTAGGAACTTCTTAAGGAATACCTCTCTATTACAATATTTTTAAATGTTTATAATGCTTTGAGATGTAAGAACATTTATTAAAAGATGCCTACTAGTTTCTTGACCACTCATCTTAAAACTATTTATTTATAAGTTAACAATTAATCACAGATTGTGTTTTAACAATGTGTAAGTCAAGGGGGAAAGGAAAAGCCAATTGACACATTCTGTTTCCAGTTGCCACTATCCTAGGATTTCTAAGACCTGGGTTTTAGGTCAATTCTTCAATTAAACAACTTATTTAATTTTCTCTGAGCCTCAATTCCCTTATCTACACTATGATCGAATGAGACCAGGTTCTTGCTAACCTTCTTCTGACTCAAAAAATTTCAAAGATTTACTTAAATTCCTCTAATCTGAATTTGGCTCCTTATAGTCAAGAATGAGCACTTTTATTTCTTTTATATTATTCAAAGTTTACATTGAAAGGTTTAAAATACATTTACATTTTAGAAGTCCATGTCCTGAGAAATATTTCAGAAGAATACAGCTATTCATGATCAACTATTCCAGGAACATACAATGTTTTTTGAATTTTGGTCAGTATTCTCAGAGGTCTTTAGCTCCTACCTGATCTTAGACCTGATTTCCATTTAACCATTTTTCTTAGTAAGCTAGAAATGTTAAGACAATATTACTTAAGTTGGGAGATTTAGATCAAGTTCACACAGGAAACTAGATCACAATCAGAAGGCTGACTTCATCTATCATTAATTTTTTATCTATGTATCTATCATCTATCTATCTATCTATCTATCTATCTATCTATCTATCTATCTATCTATCTATCTATCATCTATCTATTTTCTATATATCTATCATCTATCATCATCACCTATCATCTAGCTAACATCTATTTGTAATCTATCTACCTATGTTTCATCTATCCATCATAGTAGAGTATCTAATTTGCTATGCCGCAAACAAGCCAGTGCATTCTACAGAAATGATGTGCATGACAATAGTATGTGCTTCTGTTTTCCAGACATACAGATATTGAGATTGATAGCATGGCAAGGAGACCCAAACTGTCTGTAAGGAGTATTTGTTGGAACTGGGGACTGGGATATGGTCGTGCATAATAATGAAGTTCTAACTGATACAATAATATTTTATTTTTTACTTAAATGTAAAGCAACATATTGAATCACTTTGTGAATGAATGTATTTAGAATAAGCTGTAGACCACGGAACATGTACTAGCAGGATGATGATTATATTTGGACCAGATGGACTTTCTGGGTGGTCTTCAAAGAGAAAACCAGTAAAAGATCCACTGCAGCAAGGTAATTTGAAAGAGTTAATAAAAGCATGGATTGATATTGTGTGGTCCATAGTACATTAAAAATAAACCTTAATATTTTTGTAGAGATACCTAATACAAGTATTTTTATTTGGCTTACCAAAGCTCGGTTTATAAGATAACTTAATGGAGTACTTCAAATATTTCAGACTATGAATTTCGTCTAATCAGGTTTAAAACTTGGACTAAAATCAATTTCAATTTATTTGAAAATTCAGTTTCCAAATTTAGGGATCAACCAGATGTTATTTGTCAGATTTATTCTTAGTTCCGTAAGAAATGGCAGCAAAACTGATGTAACACTCTCCAAAGAGATTTGCTCTATACCCCTTCTTCTTAATACAACATTTATAAGATCATCTCCATATAAGTAAAACCAGATGTATCATCACAGGAGATTTATTTTAATAAGTATAAACTCATACCATCACTTTTAAAATGTAAGTAACATCATGATCAGTTTTGTGTATAGATGCTATTTGTGAAAATGTTTAAAACTATGAATAAGAATGTCTTACGATTGGCATATAGAATTCTTTGGTTACAGTTCTCTTTTCAGTTACCATTATCAGAAGACATTTCTTGACAAGAAGATCTGGATGCTCTTCAAATGCAGTTAGTATAAAGTTTTTTCACTATTATTTACAACACATGGACAGTAGACAAAACCATAGTTAACATTTTACAGGTATAACTGTAGCTTCAACAGCACTATTGCTGAGAAAGGGAATTGGTCTTCTGGTCCTGAATTCCTTGCTCTGTTCACCACATCATAGGATGTGCCCTCAGGATCCTTTCACATGAATGCAGTTAATTGAGAAAAAGCAACAACAATGACGATTCATGTAAATAAAGGTAATTTTGAATTTTATATACTTCCCTGATTCAATTACAAAAGAGCTTCATGTTGCAGTCTGGCTGTGAGCGTATTTTTTTAAATATATTTTTTTTTATTGATTTCAGAGAAGAAGGGAAAGGGAGAGAGAGATAGAAACATTAATGATGAGAGAAAATCATTATGAGAGAGAAATAGTGATTGGCTGCCTCCTGTGTACCCCAGACTGGGGATGAAGACAGCAACCAGGGCATGGGCCCTGACTTAGAATCGAACCTCACCCTCCAGGTTCACAGTTCGAAGCTCAACCACTGAGCCACGTCAGCTGGGCCTGACTGTGAGCATATTTGCTGGTGGCAATATTTTTCTCAATTACAAAATATGAAATAAATAATAATATTGTGGATGTCTGTACAGAGTAACTGAACACAAGTTACTCAAGTGCTTTTGGATACATTTATACTCTCACTGGTGTAGAGATAAGTCATTGGCTTTTGGCTATGCTATGTCCTTGTCAATAGTTACCCAAATTTCCTTTAGAATTGCATAGCTTAATCGGAGGTCCCTGAACTCTAAGATTTAGAAGGACAATAATCAAGATTATAATGTTACCATTTTTAACTGCATGAAACTTTTGGAAATTATTTTAATAATGACTTTAATAATTTAATAATGACTTTGCAGGAAAAAACTATTTAAAATAATATTATCTATACTCCTAAAATCTTAAAACATGATGAATTCTGTTTTAACATCAGTATGTTAATTTATAGTTCCCTGCTAAGTAATACACATTTTACAAAACGGGCTTTAAATTTCTGAATTAGTACATTTCACTGCCAGTATATTTATTCTGTAGGTTATTTTTATTGTATATTTTATTTCTTAATTGTATTATGCATAATGTATACAAGTGAAATAATGTAAGTGATCTTTCAGGACTGAAAGTCATTTTATCATCATCATCTAATCTAGAATGTCTGATTCAGCATGCCAAAAATTTCCTGCCTGACAGCAGCTCCCAGACCAAGCAGAATTTAAGAACTAATTAGCCCCAGGATGAATCTATTAAATGTTGTCAAGTTAATAAAAATTTTATCGTTCTCCATGCATTTGTGCTGCTTATTTCATATTCTATTTTTGCCAAGAAACCTAGTCAGTATGAATTAACTTTTATACAATAACTTCAATAAGGTCTTTAAAAAATGTAGTTACATAAAACAGGCCATTTAAACAGGCTCTAAATTAACAATATGATTCTTAATACGAAGAACAGTATCAAGTAGTTGGTCTTACGTAAAACAGAGCAATTTACCAGTGAAACCATACTTCTTATTTAACTACAATTGGAGCTAGTGTGTACTGAGTATTTTTCTAAGGAGAGCTTAAATTGAAAGATGATCGATAATCCCTTTAATTTAAAAATGAAAAAAATAAAGACCCTGAGAAGTTCATTCTCTTTAATTATAGCAAGAGGGAGGTAAATCAGTAAGTCCACAAATGACTGTTATTTCTGTTAGAACTCAGACTTTGGTGTTAATTTCAACGGTATTGCCATAAACCGGTGGCTCTTGAACTCCATCATGCATCAGAATGGTACAGATGCTGGGCTCCGGTCCTAGGGTTTCTGTTCAGTACATATAGGATGGAGTCTGAGAATCTGTATTTCTAACTCTTTCCCAGGTGGTGCTGATGCTACTGGATTGCAAACCACACGTGGAGAACCACAGATATGCACAATATGATAGGGCCATATAAATTATAAGGAAGTGCATGGACATGACAGTTGCCAGATTCAGAATAGTGTGTGTGTGTGTGTGTGTGTGTGTGTGTGTGTGTGTGTGTTGGAGAAAATGATGTGGGAGGAGTACATAGAACATTCAACTGTATTAGAAGAAACAATTTATAAGAATTAAACAGAGTGAATAGATGAGTATATGCTGTATCATTGTCCATAGCTTTTGTATGTCTTGAACATTTCACAATTCATTTTTTTAAAAAGAGAAAAAAGTTGTGAAGACGAAATTGTTTTAAATTACTAATTCTGTATAAAATGGAGTACTGCTGAACAAGTACATTCTATTTGCCAAAATATACAGAACTATCATTTCTTTTAATCAAATAGTTTAATATAAGCTGAAAAAAAGTAGAAATCCTTCAAAAATATAGTTACACAATTTACATAATAGAGAAATATATTTGGTAATGACTGTTCTTTTTCTGTTCATTAGTTTACTCAACAAATACTTACTGAGCGCCTAATAAGAAAATATTATAAGCACTGGGACTACAACAAGGACCAAAACAAATAAAACTCGTGCTCCCATGGAGCCTACATTATATAAAAGTTATTTTATATTTGCTCAGTAACAAGCAAAACCAGCAAACAAACAATGCATCACTAGAGTGGCCCTTGGTAGAAGAAAAGACTAGTAAACATAAGCTTAAAAAATTAATCCAGTTTTGAGATGAAAAAAAAACACAGCTGTGAGAGAATAAAGGTGATTCTAAGGCTTAGAATTTTCTCAGGATATGCTAATAAGGAAAAGTAAGTCTCATTGCAAATATGCCAAATTAAAATTAAATGTTTAATATAATTTTCATGAGAAATTGGATTAAACTTATAACTAGATGTTCTTCCTTTAAAGTCACAATGAAAAACACACATGGTGTCTAAATAAGACAAAGGAAAATCGTTTGGGCAAAAATAAAAAGGATCCCAAATCAATTATATAGAAAAGATTCCTTTATTAACTTATGGTCGAGAATATGTTTGTATATTTTCAGAAAACAACTCCAAGACCATGTGGATTCCTGCAACAGAGAGGAGTTGACAGGTCTGCTCCAACCATGAAGACAAGAGGAAAAACAGTCCAGAGATGGAAGACACTGACAACGCCTTGCCTCGCGAGCAGTCAGCAGCTGTGCACCGCTGCAGGT
This sequence comes from Corynorhinus townsendii, assembly GCA_026230045.1. Classification (NCBI taxonomy): domain Eukaryota; kingdom Metazoa; phylum Chordata; class Mammalia; order Chiroptera; family Vespertilionidae; genus Corynorhinus; species Corynorhinus townsendii. Next base: position 10,323,182 of record JAPDVU010000002.1, read on the forward strand.
TGCCTAGGACCAAACCAGAGAGGGTCGAACCTGCATTGCCACCATGTGCCCATCATCCAGATATCATTGCTGACATGTACACATAAGGAACTGTTAGGCATTGAAATGGGGACTCAGAACTGTTGGACATTGAAATTGGGACTCAAACATTTTTTTTTTGGTTATTATATGTTTATTTCTAGTCTGTAGAGGCAAAACTTTTTAAAGGAAAGAAATGGTGGGAAAAAGATACAGAGGCAAAGAAGCATTGAACAGACTGTCAAACTACATTGGGAAGACAGGGGAGGTTGGGCGAGGGGGGCTGTAAGAGACCAACCGAAGGACTTGTACGCATGCATATAAGCACAACCAATGGATATAAGACACTGGGGCGGGGGGGAGGGCGGGCAGGTGAAGGCTTGTACTGGGGGGTAGGGGAGGTCGGGGGGAGGTCAATGGGGGGGGGGGGGGAAAGAGACATATGTACTACTATTTGTAATACTTAAAACAATAAAAAAATAAATTAAAAAAGGAAAAAAAATAAAGTCACAATTTTCAAGACACAATTTTCTCCCAGTGTTTTTCTTCTAAATGTCTAAAACAGTAACACGTAACAGTTTTTCCTCCCTCTATGAGTATCTCACTTGCACATACAACACCCTTTTCTTGGTAACATTTCCAAGTAGAGCCAATGATTTGGGAGTAAGGGTGAAGTTATTTGGATGGCTCCCCCACACACCAAAATGCATCCCTCCCCCCCCCCCAAAAAAAAAGAATGATGCTCCCTTTCAGTTGGGAGTTAGTGAACTAATTCAGGAATAAAACATAATGTTTACATATTTCCTTACTGCTTAACTAATTTATTTACTCAGCAAGCATGTTTTGGACATCTAATAACTTGCTAGCTCAGGGGCACAGTGCTGACAATAAAAAGATTAGTCAGATGTGGTCCTGTTCTCCGATAGCTTTGAGGTGGATGGGAGAGATATAAAAATGGGAAGAGGAGAGCCCTGATATAATTATGTTGTGAAAAATCTTTGAGTAACATCAAACATACTCTAGACCAGTGGTCAGCAAACTCATTAGTCAACAGAGCGGCAAACTGCGGCTCGCGAGCCGCATGCGCGGGAGGTGGAGAGCCACATGTGGCTCACGAACCTCAGTTTGCTGACCACTGCTCTAGACAGAACGGTCAAGCATCCTTAAGTTGCTTAGAGCTGAGCTGAGAAGATTGAATAGTTAGTTAAGTAGGGAAGGTAAGGGCAATCTGAAAGGTGACTATAGCAATAGAGAAATGACTGCAGTGTTTGCTTTGGTCATGTTTGTGACCAAGAAACTTGAGAAAAAAATGATTAAAATACTGATTGTATTTGCATGTGTATGCGCCTGTGCGTGTGTATAAAGTGCTCTTTCTGGTTTCTGCTAAGTGTTAAAAATTTAAGACGTAGTTCAGAGAATTAAATCCTCTACTGGAAGTCAGGCACTTCCATAGTTTTCAGGCATTTAAACATGGAGGAGACACAGTCTTCCTTTCAGTGAGTTTATACTCCCACTAGAGGCCCAGTGGATGAATTTCATGCATGGGTGGAGTCCCTAGGCCTGGTGGGCGATCAGGGCTGTTCGGGGTCTTCCTGCCACGGGGAGGGAACAGGGGAGGTTGGCTGTGGGAGCACACTGGCCACCAGGGGCCAGCTCCTGCATTGAGCATTTGCCCCCTGGTGGTCAGTGTGCATCATAGCGAATGGTCGTTCAGGTTGTCCCAATGTTTTGGTCACTTAGACTTTTACAGATATAGACTAGGGGCCCAGTGCATGGATTCGTGCACCTTGAAAGGAACTGTGGGTTACGAGGCTGCAGTGGACACAGGGTCAGGTCTTGGCACATCCTCCATGCCCCTCCTGCCGTGGCTCCCTCTCCCCTGTCTGCCAGCAGCACTGCTCCCATGCTGATGGTGCCAGCCCCACTTGCACTCGCTTATGGCGTGGAGCGATTGGGGCCAGTGCCAGCAGTGGGTGTGAGTGGGGCCAGAGCCATCAGCGGGTGTGAGTGGTGACTGCTACCCCCAATTGCCCCTCAGGAGCAGGGAGAGGTGGAGAAGCCCTCAGGGGCAATTGGGGCCAACAGCCTCTGCTTGCACCCGCTGATGGCACCAAGCGATTGGGGCTGGCACTGGGCACAGGCAGTAGGTGCAAGCGGAGGCTCTGGCTCTGACTGCAGGTGTGAGTGGGGCGGTACTAGCATTGAGTGGGAATGGTGGCTTTGGCACCAGCAGGAGGTGTGAGGGGGTCCATCGCCAGCAGCAGGTGCAAGAGGAAGCTGCCAGCTCCGATCACCCTTCAGGAGTAGGGGGAGGTGGAGAGGCCCTGAGGGACAATCAGGGCCGGCAGCCACCACTTGCACCCACTGATGGTGCCAAGTGATTGGGGCCAGCACTGGGTGCCAGCAGCGGGTGCAAGTGGTGGCTCTGGTGCTGGCAGTGGGTGCAAGCAGGGCCATCGTCAGCAGCAGGTGTGAGAGGCAGCTGCCATCCCCAATTGCCCCTCAAAAGCAGGGGGAGGTGGAGAAGCCCTAAGGGGCAATTGGGGCCAGCAGCCACTGCTCACACTCACTGGCGGTGCTGAATGGTTGGGGCTGTCACCAGGTGCTGGCAGTGGGTGTGAGTGCAAGCGCTGGGTTGGATCATGGTGCACAGAAGCAAAGAATTTTCAGTAACCACCAGAGGCTCACCCCAATGACAGTGACTGGTGACCTGCCTTGGTCTGGTGCCCCCACTCACCTGCTCCATCACCCTGCCATGGCCAACACCTGCCTGTTCCATGCTCTGACACCTGGTGTCAATGCCCACCATGTTCCTCGTGTGCCCTGTGGTGGTCTGCACACATCACAGTGACTGGTTGTTCAGTTGTTTGGTTGTTCCACCATTTGGTCTATTTGCATGTTAGGGTTTTATGTATATAGACTAGAGGCCCAGTGCACACGAAATCGTGTGCAGTTAGGGTCCCTAGCCCTAGCCTGGCCTCCGACGCACGGCCTCTGCTGCCCTGTGACGCTGCGGGAAGCTCCCCGTGCACTGCATGGTGACCTGTCGCCCATTTGGTCATGATGCCACCTAGCTCTTCATATGTATTAGGATAGGAGATTTGTCAAATTGCTCTTTGCTTTAGGGCCATTAAATATATAAGCTTTATTGGGTGAAAACTATAAAAGTCCTTAGCAGAACTGTCTGTGCTTCCCAAGCTCTTAAATTTTGTGATTTAATACTAAGGAAACTCAATTTCATACATTTTTTTTATAGGTCAAGTATTCCAACCTTAAAAAATAACCAATTATTTTATCACAAAATTAGTTTATTTCAGAATGGCAGAGGAAATGCAATTCAGGGCATGGAAACTATGCAAACCATAAACAAGTCAGGAGAGCAAAGGAAAGGAACATTGCTGTGAAGAGATAAAGAAGAGGGTTGAGAGAAACTGTTATAAATCAAACTAGAGGCCCGGTGCATGAAAATTCATGCACTGGAGGTAGGGGGTCCCTCAGACTGGCCTGCCCCCTCTCACAGTCTGGGAGCCCTCAGGGGCAGGAGGTGACCCAGCTATCAGGGGAAGGCAATGCCCCATCACACCTCTGCTGCTCCAAGCCTCAGCCGGTCCTGGTTACCTGAGCTTCAGGCAGCCCTGGGCAGCTGGGCAGCTGACATCTGAGGCTTGCCTGCACCTCTGGCTGGCCCTGGGTGGCGGGGGAGCTGAGGGGACTGGGGAACTCCAGAGGCAGGTGCCTGCTGTCCCAGAGTGGCTGAGGGGATTGGGCACTGCCATCTTGTAGCTGTGGGTGCCTCCATCTTTGAGGGAATGGCAGTCAATTAGCACATTCCCTCTTTATTGGCTGTGGACATTGCCATCTTTGTGATGGCGTGAGGGTCAATTAGCATATTCCCTCTTTATTTGATAGGATGTTCATTGGAGTAAATGGGAGTCCCAAGTGGAGTGGCTTCTCATTGGCTGTCATGGCGATTTCTCATTGGCTGGGCTTGTTGCTAGGCAAGAAGAAAATATTCCTCCTGCTGAACTAGTAAGTTAACTTTCTTCCTGTTGAGAAATATAAGGTGTGGTGAGTGGTAATGAATGACAGCTCCCTCTTCCGGACTTCCAAATTACATTTTAAATGCGGTTTCCTTTACTCATTTTCAGAAGTACTAGTATACTTAAGTACATATTGTTTGTCTATTGAATGATTTTGGAGAATTCTTTAGTAGACTTTTAGTACATAGTCTTATTTGTATTTTATCTGGAAGGAAATTCAAAACAATACCAACCAACCTTTAAAACAAATAAGCAAAGCGAAAACTGTTTTTTTCCCCCTAACTTTAAAATGTACCAGTGTTCTCTCTTCTTTCTCTCAAATAGAAAATCTTATGTTGTAATGTATTTTTAAACATATCTATTAGCTATTGTTTTGGGTTGTTTATACCTCCTTCTAATATATTAATCCAGATAATGGTCTTATATAATAAAACCCTAATATGCAAATCAAATGGCGGAGTGACTGGCGGAACGACTGGTTGCTATGATGCGCACTGACCACCAGGGAGCAGACGCTCAATGCAGAGGGCAGCTCCTGTGTTGAGCATCTGCCTCCCCCCTGAGAGGGAGGTGATTGGCAGCAGTGATTGGGGGGTGGGGCTGGCCTGTGGGCACCCCACTGGTCGCCTCCCACAAACCAGCAGTCAGACATTCCCCTGAGGGCGCAGGCTGGACTGAGGGATCCTCCCCCTGCCCCCCCCCCCCACCCCCTGTGCACAAATTTTGTGCACCGGGCTTATAGTATGAGAATAAAACATGTCTTCTTTTAAACTTTCATTTAATCAAACTGGAATACTAGCAAGTAAAGAGAGGTTATTCACTCAAATATAGTATAAACTTGTTTATATAAAACATACATACAGTAGAGGGACATGCTTATAACACATTTTCCCTTCATAACAAGTTATATTCTGCTGGTGTGTGGCAGTTCATGGAAACGTCTGTGTGGGTATTAAAGTTCTGTGTTTTAAATGGAGTCATGTAGCACTCTAAGTTAAATCCTTTAAACCTTAAATTATTGTTTCTTTGTTAGCAATATTAAAATGAATGGCATTCATAATTTTTATTAATTAGGTTTCAAATCCAAAGAAACTTGAAACTATGTTCGGCATCCTTGTAAATTGTTATTTAGCTGTCATTGCGAACAGCTTGATCAGCATCAAAAATGAGTAAAGCTTTCCTTTTACTTACAAAGTTCAGGTTGAGGCTTAGTATTATGGTCATATGCCAGACTTCAGAATCATGATCAATACTATACTGACATGAAGATTTCACGTAAAATGATTTTATCATAAATATACCTTTTTAAAATAGTGTTTTGATAGAATAATGAAGAACCAAGGATGATAATCTACATTGTTTTAACTTTGAAAACATTTTTATTTTATTCTAGTGAGGGAGTACAGATATCACAAAGAAACTTTTAAATTACATTGTTACTTATTTAGTAGCAATATTTCCGGTATGGATAGTCCACGAAGAAAGAGCCACCCAGAGCTCCTCACACACACTGCTCCAAAACAAAAGGTATGATTATTTGTACATAGCAATTTACTAGCAGGACCAACACTTACTATGCTAACTAAAATGTTAGCCTGTTAAGATATTTCTTGATGTATTATCACATTTATGACTCAATCTTACGCATATCAAATAGACGGGCTTACATATGAAAGATTAAAAAATCTTATTTCTTTTAATGTGTAGGACAGAAACCTATGAAATCAATTCTTGATACCTCCTAAAATGCTTTCATGTTCATATTGAGGAACAAAATGTGTGATGATTTTGCCAAAGAGACTAAATCTTAAGATCCTTTCTTTCCATATTCTCATCCCCAAGTAAAGAAGTTAGTAAGAAAATGAGTTTTCTATCAGAGTTTTTCCAGCCTGTTTCTAGGTTGGTACTTTCATGGTACTATCATGTTTGATTATTCCATGAATACAAATGGAAGCAGTTCCTCATTTGATTGCCCTTCCTAACATAATTTTCTTTCATTTTGACATGGCTTGTGAGTAATATTTTCTGCATCAGCTTCCACTTCAGATCACTGTAAAGGCTGTAGTGTGCTTATCTCCTAGGAGGTTTCCCTTTAATCGTCTGATATTTCCCATTTCTTACTAAAACAGCTAAATTGCATTCTTCCAATGCTAGTGAATTCCATACTTGGGAGGTGAGGGGGCGTCATAGTAACTCAACAAGAGAGGTTGATCAGTGAACTATCTCCATGCCCATTCCTAAATAGGATGGCAGAGATTCTAAAATAAGGCAGTATTTAGTTCTACTCCGTTATAGTCATGCTTCACATTCAAAATGTAATCTGTCTTGATAAGTTGGGAACAATTGAAAATCTTCTTAAATTTATGTTTTGAAATTAATTTTTAATTTCCTAAAATAATAAACCAGAGTATTGAGCCTACTTGAACTGTCTGAACGTTTCACCCTGTCAGGGTCCAAGGGAAGTAGTTAACATTTGCCTCTTAGAATAAGCCCGTAAGCATGCTTCCTTTTTGAAAGTCTTATTTCTTCAGCTTGGCTGAAAATGCCTTCTGTCCACTGATAGACCAAGTTAGAACCTCTTACCCATCCTGCACCCTCTCTAGCAGAGCTTACTGCTTTCCAGAAGAAGTTTAATGTCTTCACTCTCCAATATACCAACCTTTTTTTGTTCCACCATTTTAGCCAAAGCCAGTAGAAATGAACTCACCCAAAATGAAATTCTAGCATATCTGGAAGGTACAATTCTGCTTCTGAGGTTTGTTTTGGGCTCCAAATTTCAAGTATCTGAAATCCAGGTAATGCTAGAATCTTTGTACATATGATTCAGGAGCCCTGGTCCAAGATTACACATGGAAGTGAGGAGATTTAGGACAACTGCCTAAATCAATGCTATAACATCCTTTTGTATCTAATTTATCTTCTGTTATCCTGCCTCTCTTTTTAGTTATTATGGATTTTTTTGTGGCCAGATTCAGCTAGATAGCTTTAATAATAGCCAATATGGCAAGATTAGTAGGTAGCAAGTTAGTTGCTTGCACATTAGAGAATATGATACGTCTTCAAAAATTTAGAATCTGGATATAAAAATAATTTTGAATGCTTTTTATAGCTATATCTCTTCATATTTCACATGTATCCCTCATTTGACACAATATAAGTTTACTTTTTTTAAAAAAGAAAAATATTTTAAACCCGCAAGATATTTTGAGGTAATTACATGCTGTCATTGCATTTTTCCAACTTTCAAGAAAAAAAAACTAATAATGTAAGAAATAGATTTATTTTCACACTGACTCAATGTTTTGCTTTCATTGTGGTGTAGGGCTAATGCAATTTTCAAGAATTTTAGGTGTTTATTTTGTGTGATTTCCCTGGACCAAACTGTATCCTTTTTGAATTTTGGTACTTTATAATGGGGAACAAATTTGCAGCAAATTAAACTGGTTGGATTTTATAGTTCTTCTTTAGAACATCTTTCCCATCTTTCATCAAACGGCAATTACCCACAGTCCACACACTATATTACTTGATTTTTTTATGAGACCTCTAGCTACAGAGAAAAAAATAATAATTTTCCTCCTAACTGTTCTATTATAGAATTTTCCTTTCACAAAGCATCTATGTTCCCTATTAGAGTGATTAAAATCAGTTTCATGTAGTGCCAACAGGAGGATCATGTCTCTCCCTCAAAGAACTATTGTAAACACATAATCTCTTTTATTTATATTGCTCCTACTGTATAAGGCCTCTTTTATGATATCTCTGACTCCAGGGTCACATTGTCATCTCCCGGATCTTTATAGGTGCATAAGGTCTTTCATCTTGCTCCAGTATTTGCTTTAGACATAGATGAGATTTGATTTTTGACTTGGGTAGTCCACACTACAGACAGTAGCAACTGACTTATCAGGATCCAAACACCCTCCCTGCCACCCGTAAGGAGCTGGCACATCTACCTTAGACAACAGATCAGATTATAAGCTCTTCTCTGACCACATGGACTCAAAATATTATTCGAGTTCCTTCGTAGCCTTCATCATGTTAGGAATGTTCCAGAATACACTACTTTCTAGTCCTGTCTCCCTGCCCCCTATAATTAGTATTTAAGCAAATGCTTTCAAAACATTTGAAAATATACTTTATTATTAAACTTTCCATCTTGGGCAGGGTGCTACTAACAGTCCCCTTCTTGGCACCAAGTTTTCCAGTTTACCAGTAGAAAGTCTCCTGGGGGAACGCTGTATCTCACCACCCAAACAACCGAATTTATTGTTTAGAGGTTAATGCTTCTATATCAGAGGATTGCCTTCTAACTCAGCAGAGCCAGATTTATGTTGTTTAACCTTGCTTTAAAAGGACTAGCCTACTCAAATAGAAGAAGCAGACACTCCTTCTCCACTAGGTAGGAATTCTGAAGGGTTAAGTGAAGAATATGTCAGAATACCAGAGTTCAAATCCAGGTTTTACCAGGTATTAATTATGTGATTTGGGGCAGTTTTAACCCTCTGGGCCTCAGTTTCCTCTCCTTTAAAATGAGGCTAATATGTTACTTATGTCATGGCATTGTTAGAAGAAATAAATGTAAGAAAAAATAAGGCTTAGTTAAAAATAAGCAATTAATGATTATTAGCAATTGTTTCTTTTTAATATCATTAACTTTGAGTTATTCATCCTTTTTTCTCTTTTTCTGTGGGAACCAGGGTGAATAATAAGAACAGTCTAGAAAATTAGTAGTCAACATGTACCTTGATAAAGGTTCACCCTGGCAATCTTTAGCATATTATTTTTAGTTACATCATAGTACATGTATTTACTCTATATAACTAGTAAAAATCAATATCCAATATAGTATTTTGTATACCACTCAAACATACCAACTGAGTTCATTACATGTTAAATTATTAACTAATTAAATTTTAAATACTTGATATTATGCAGGTATTTTTTTGCTAGATCATTATTTTATTGTTGAAGTATATCTTTGTGATATTTGGAGACATTGGTTGGGGTTCTCATAGGCCTAGAATGTGTTGGCTTTCTTCTCCCCAAATAAAAGAATGGAATCTGAGCTTTTGCTATCTGAATATTCACTATCCTAAACAATTTTAGAAATGGATTATGTATTTGTTGTCTTAGTTGGTCTCCCTTATACTATTACACTCTTTGTTGATTTTCTTTCACCTTCAAATCCTCAAGGAATAAAGTACTGCTTTTCACTTGTTCACTAATTCTACATTCAGTTACACACACTATGACCATTTTTGCACCTGCCCCTTTACTGAGTTGTTTTTTTAAAGTTGACCAGTTCACACATAATTAGTTTCCACATTCTACCTCTTAAGTTGTACTAGAATCCCTAAAATTTATTACTTAATTTTTACCTCAGTTTCATTACCCTAGATCAAACCCTAAATGGGCTGTCTGACACTATAATATCCCAACTGATTTTTTTTTATCACATATGAAGACTGGTCAGACTTTAACTGTTAAGGATTAAAGGAAATGTTAAACATAAAGGGCATAAATTTGTTTGAAAATTTAGTGCTTGTTTTGAGAACTTTAGTAGAGAGGTTTATACAAATAGATGAATAATAAAATCTGAGTGAAATATTAAATCCTAGATTATTGAGAAATACAGGTGAACATGATTTATCTCTCATGTTTAGTTTTTCCTTTATTAACCATAGTACTTAGCAAAATGCTTTCCATATTTCAGATGTTCAAGAACTCCTTATTTCAGAAAACAAAGGAAAATATTGCAAGTATATTAAATTACTAAAATTCACATTGGTTTACATCTTTTAAATGTATCTAGGACAACCTAGCTGGTGTGGCTCAGTGGTTGAGCATTGACCTATGAACCAGGAGGTCACAGTTTGATTCCCAGTTAGGGCACATGCCAGGTTGTGGGCTTGATCCCCAGTGGGGAGCATGCAGGAAGCAGATGATGGATGATTCTCTCTTATCACTGATGTTTCTATTTCCCTCTCTCCCTTTTCCAACTCAATAAAATGTATTTTTAAAAAAGTATCTAGGACACAGGGATGTATTTCTTTTGCTTCTATAGTTCATTTTAAGTATTTAAACAATAATATAAATTTTACTGTTTTCTTGGTTATTATTGACTAGATGCCCAGTGCACGGATTTGTGCACCAGTTGGGTCCCTTGGCCTGGCCTGTGGGGATCTGGCCAAAACAGGCTCTCCGACATCTCCCGAGGGGTCCTGGGTTGCGAGAGGGCACAAGCCAGGCCAAGGGATCCCATCAGTTCATGAATCCATACACTGGGTCTCTAGTATGCATATAAGATCTTTGATTAATCTCTTCTCGCCATCCCCCCTCCCCATTTCCCTCTGAGATTTATCCATCTATTCCATGTTTCCATGCTTGTGGTTTCTACTCCTGGATTGAGCATCTTGCCCCCTGGTGGTCAGTGCACATCATAGCTACCAGCTGTTTGGCCAGTCAGCTGATTGCTTAGGCTTTTATATATATAGTCATATATCTGCACATACACATATATATCTGTTGACTATATTATATATATATGTATATGTACTATAGTCAAAGATAAGTTAATGATGAAATTGAGTATTGCTTTGCTTTTGAATTCTTATTTTTGGTCTGCTTTGTTTACAGAATATCTCTGTATAGTATTTGATGAACCTCCTGAGCTAAAATTAGTAACTTCTGGAAAAGAACTCAGTCCTGGTACTTAGCCATATTATTCATCTTATATGGCTAATGCTTTTATAATGTAGTGATTCAAATACATGTGGGTTTTTTAAATTTTTCAGAATATATGAAGTCATACATCACAGATTAATATTCTTCTCTTGCCCTCCATCCCCCCCCCACACGCACACACATCCACACACATGTCTCTCTTGTGGTTAGTGATATTAATCCATTCCTGTGGTTTTGCAGTCCAGGGGAATACAGTGCAGTGAGCCTCCTGATTTAAAACCAAAGGCTTATGGTGTTCTTTGGCTTTCTGTCCTCTTGGCCTTCTGCAGAGGACAGCATCCATGGGAGGGATTTGCTTTGTTTTTTCTAATTATCAGCAGCTGGGTGAAATAGCATCCAAAACTGGGGGAAAGCAAGAGTCATGCAAATAACAGGTGTTCCCAAGGATCAAGTTCTTAAACAACCTTAGGAGTCAGATGAAATGTGCCATGCAGCTGAACTGTCTCTGATGATAGATTCAAAACATTAGAAATTTGCATACAATAGATGATTTGGTTCAGTTCCAGCATATCAAATAGATTTAGCAATTTTTCAGAAGGCAATTGTGGCTAAAGAGAAAGAAAAGTATCCTAACATGGAATGCCTATACAGAATAATTTTATTTTGGCTTGGTTTCTTACTCTTCCTCTCTTTGTCACATATCCACTCCAGTACACTCAGGTGCACGCGCACACACACACACACACACACACACACACTCATATGTTTATATATTCATGTGTATGTACACATAAACACTGATAACTTTGTCTAAAGTGTTGCAATGACACACAGGGTCATCCGTTACAATTTAATTTATAAACTAAATAGATTTCAAAAGACCACAAGAAGGCATCATGAAATAGCTCCTTGGGTCGATCCTGAGTTGCAAGATTCATTAAATTATATAGAAAAGTATTTTGAGTATAAAAGCTGACAAATGTTAGCATGATATATTTAGCTAAAGAAAGGTACAAACAATTATCTCCTCATGAAAATAGCCTTGAAAATAAAAGCATACATCAAATTTATAACAAAATCATGATCCCAAAAGAGATAATACCTCATATAAAGAGGCAATGTTAAAAATTAAGCAACCTATATCTTCTACCAGAGGTTTAGAAGATGGGTGAACTAACCCTAAGCTTCAGCCACCAGCTTGGGTTCTTTCAGTAACATGTCACAATCTGCTATCTTATAGTGACTCAGTATATCAAAGGCTAATCAGTGTCAGAGAAGCAGTGAAAGTAAGGAGAGAGAATGACAAGAGCACACAGTTAAAAAAAGACACTCATCCTTTGGCTCACGTTTCTCCCCACTCCAGCACACTAAAGGGAGCCAGGAGGAGACGGATCAGAGTCATAGCTTCCTGCAAACATCTGGGCCTCAGCTCAGATCCAGGATGGGTTGAGAGAAGCTCATTCTTACATTGAACTTGAGATGAAACTTTAAAGGGTATAAATCAATAACTAAAAGCTGTGAAAACATTTTGGGAGCTGCTCATATGTCAGTAAAGGATAAGAAAGGATGATTGACAAAGCATAGTTGAAAATAGTGATTGTGGAAAAATCAAATCAAATTACTGAATTGAAGTTGTGTACGTCTCTACTCTCATATGGATGAGATAGAACTACTCTCTACCAAAGAAACGTGGTCAAGTCTTGAAAACTCCTTGAAATAACCTGTATTTTCTCTTTTACCTCCTTACCATAAATATAAAAGGGCAAAATGCAAAGTCTGTATTTGAGATTGTTATTACTCAATGACTAGATTCAAGTTCCATTTATTCTGTCATTTTTAATATGATCAACTCTGTTTAGAACACGAGTTTTCTATGAGTTTTTATTATATGTACATTAATTTTCTATGTGAACTTGTCTTTTTCTGTTACTATTATCCTATATAATAAAAGGGTAATATGCAAATAGACCAAATGGCAGAATGACCAGTCGCTATGACGTGCACTGACCACCAGGGGTCAGATGTTCAATGCAGGAGCTGCCCCTAGTGGTCAGTATGCTCCCACAGGGGGAGCACCGCTCAGCCAGAAGCCAGGGTCATGGCTGGTGAGTGTAGCCACAGTGACGGGAGCCTCTTCCACCTCTGCCGCAGCGCTAAGGATGTCCGACTGATGGCTTAAGCTTGCTCCTTGCAGGCAGGGAGCAGGCCCAAGCTGTCACTTGGACATCCCCCAAGGGCTCTCGAACTGCGAGAGGGTGCAGGCTGGGTTGAGGGACCCACCCCCCCTCAGTGCACGAATCTTATGCACCGGGCCTCTAGTTTTCAATAATAAGGTACAAAGACAAAATATACTCTTCCCAAAATATATGCTAACATTTTATTATTTTACCAAATTTTTCTTTCTGAATTGTTTTATGGGGAAGGGTTGTTACTGGTAGCAGGCACAATATTACAATACAGTTTCTGCTAAGACTTTCACATTTATCTTTTAACTAAAGTCCATGTTTATCATGGGTGTCTTGTTGTTAGCATTACAAATGAAAACACACATGGTGTCTAAATAAGACAAAGAAAAATCGTTTGAGCAAAAATAAAAAGGATCCCAAATCAATTATATAGAAAAGATTCCTTTATTAACTTTTGGTCGAGAATATGTTTGTATATTTTTCAGAAAACAACTCTAAGACCACATGGATTCCTGCAACAGAGAGGAATTGACAGGTCTGCTCCAACCACGAAGACAAGAGGAGAAACAGTCCAGAGATGGAAGACGCTGACGATGCCTTGCCACACTAGCAGTCAGCAGCTGTGCGTCGCTGCAGGTTACCTAGGACCAAACCAGAGAGGGTCGGACCCGCATTGCCACCATGTGCCCACCATCCAGATATCATTGCTGACATGTACACATAAGGAACTGTTTGACATTGAAATTGGGACTCAAACATTTTTGGTTATTATATATTTATTTCTAGTCTGCAGAGGCAAGATTTTTTAAAGGAAAGAAATGGGAAAATAGATACAGAGGCAAAGAAGCATTGAACAGACTGTCAAACTACAGCGGGAAGAAAGGGAAGGTTTTGGGGCGGGGGCTGTAAGAGACCAACCGAAGGACTTGTACACATGCATATAAGCATAACTAATGGATACAAGACATTGGGGCGGGGGGGGGGGAGGGCGGCGCAGGTGAAGGCATGTACTGGGGGGTAGGGGAGGCCGGGGGGAGGTCAATGAGGGGAAAAAAAAAGGAGACATATGTACTACAATTTGTAATACTTCAAACAATAAAAAATAAATAAAAATATAAAAACGAAAAAAAGTCTATGTTTATATAAATATTTTTAAATAATAAGATCAACTTTCTCAGAAATCTTTTCTATATAATCTGGTTTATAGGTAACATCAGTGAGTAATGCTTATATCAACAAAGTTTTTATTAGTAACATTTCCCAGGAAGAAAAATAATTTTTATAAAGACTTTTATCAGCCCTAGCTTGTTTGGCTCAGTGGATAGAACATCGGCCTACAGACTGAAGGGTCCTGGGTTGGATTCTGGTCAAGGGCATGCACCTTGGTTGCAGGTTCCTCTCTGGACTGGGTCCTGGTTGGGGCTTGTGCAGGAGGCAACCTATCTATGTGTTTCTCTCACATCAATGTTCCTCTCGGTCTTTCCCTCTCTCTTCCACTCTCCTTAAAAATCAATGGGAAGATATTCTCAGGTGAGGATTAACAAAGCAAAACAAAACAAAGCAAAACAAAACAAAGCAAAACAAAACAAAATGACTTTTTACCAAACTTACTCAGCTTCATAAAAGAAAGCTACTTTTTAAAATAGAAGAATTTAGGGAAAATGTGTTTTAAAAAACCCTGAATGTTCATTTCGATTGACCTAATTACACCTATAGAGAGAAAGTGAATTTCTTTTTACCCTAACTAGAGAAGTGGTGATCCCACCAACCTCTCTTTACTATGTGGCATCTTTCTTCAAATCTTTAATTTAAAGATTTTAATTTTTCATATCTTCAAATTTACGGATTTTCTTCTCTTGAAATTACAAAATTTTCTCTATCAGTAATCTCCGCCTCCTAGACTCTCCCAATTTAAATTCTTAACTCCTCCAAGATCCTGAGTAAAATATATCTGAACATAAAGGTATCTATGAAAATAAAGCATGCAATACATAAGCTTGAGTGCATTCACATATAATACACACTAAGTTCAGCCGTTTACAGGTACAATTGCAATAATATGGCTTCTATTACATGGAAAGTGGTAAGGCCAACATCTCACATTTATACTCATGGTAAAATTTGCATTCACAATATTGCTTTGAGTAGTGTTCCTTGCCCTGACTTTCCTGGCCTAAACGTTTTCCAAATTCTACGCCCCTGCTGAATTTTGGCCATGTCTAGCTGTCACTCAAGATTTTTCAGCCTTTGCACTGTTTCTTTCCCTTCTGTCCGCCATTTCCTTGTATCCCAGTTCTTCCTCTCAGAACACAGACTTTCCCATTTATTTCAGCTTTCCTTATCTTCTGAGCTCTGGGCCCCACTGACTTGGTTGTTCTAGTCTTTTGTTCAGTGGTTCGCTAACCAGGCTCATCTCATCCCTCCTCTGCAGTTAGGCTCCTCCGGGTTAGTGAACCGGATGAGGCCTTTGTTTTCTTTACCTCAGCTCTAATGAACTTTCTCCCCCTGACTGCAACTTCTGCCCTTGCAAAAAAAGGCAACCATGATTTGAAGGCTCTGGTTAATCAAAATGTCACTCTACTTAAGAAAATGGTCTAACATAACGAATCCAGCACCCAAGAAAAAAAATAATTGCATCTCGGATCTGACTTTTGCAGAATAAAAATAAATAAATAAATAAAGGTTATAGCAGTGTTATTTTATTCAGTCAACCAAATCAAGGCTGCTTTTCTTTTCTTTTTCTTTTTTTTTTCCAAAGGGCTTGAGCTCAATAAAATGTACACGATCCTTTGCCAAACAATTAAAGAAAAAAATTTTTTTAAGCCCATGGGTATTTCAAGGGAAATTCAACCCACATGTTTCTGATTCATTTACACTTAATTCATTAAAATGTTGTTTACTAAGAGCTATTTGATGTCCAAGTGCCTTATGAGTCTCTTTAAATGACTTTTTATGCCATTTTTTCCTCAAAAACAGGAAGTGGTATTTGCTATTAACTCAAACTCAAAAAGGGTTGGATTTCATGTGAAGTACATAAAGCACACCGAGATGACTGTATCTCTCCTGGGTCATCTTTGCTATGAGAGAGCACCAAACACAGTAATCTGAATAGACTGTGTGTTGTTAATGAAATTCCAAATTTCTCCAACATGACCCAAAAGTTTCCCAACAGAGGGAGACTTCCAAAGTCCATCGTTAAAGGGGCACATAAAATAAACCAATGTAACCCAATATTCCTATGGACATAATATTACACAGGATAGGCAGTGCTATAGCAGACACATCTCACATATGATAGTCTTAGGATACTTTTGGAGTCTGTTTATTTAAATCCAATTTTTCCTTCTTTCCTTTATTTCACCCAAGAAAGGGATTTTGTGCCCTAGCCGGTTTTGGCTCCGGATAAAGCATCGGCCTATGGACTGAAGGGTCCCGGGTTCAATTCCCATCAAGGGCACATGCCCAGTTGTAGATTTGGTCACCAGTAGAGGGTGTGCAGGAGGCAATCAATGATTCGCTCCCATCACTGATGTTTCTATCTCTCTCACTCTCTCCATTCCTCTCTGAAATCAATAAAAACATTAAAAAATATTTACAAAATAATATTTCCAAAAAAAGGAAGAAAGGAACTTTGTATTTTAAAAAAACAAAGAGGGGGAGAGGGGAAGGAGAGAGAGAGAGAAATCATAACAGATTAAGCAAACAGAATGTGTGTTCATTGACAATAAGAAACACTCCAGTATAAAGCCTCACTTAGTCATGCTTTCTAAAATGGAGGGAAGACTTCTTTAAAGAGATAGTTAGGGGATATGCAGTATTTTCTTTGTGAGAAAGAAATGTTGGAATGCGTGAACAATGAGACTGCACTTCCTCAGACATGCACAGCACTGAAGCCTCTCCTCCAGAACTCTGCAGGTCCACGTGGAACCCAGCACCAAAGCCATTCAAGTGTTCTGGTTGGTTTAGTTTCCAATGTAGACAAATCATAAAGGAATCCAAGTAGCACTAAAAAGAACCCATACTATTTGTTTGGGTCAGATCTCCTGCAGCCAAAATAAAAACTATTAGAAACACTAAATTCATAGAAAACTCACTCATAATCAAGTGGCCTGATTTTTCTAGGGCTGGACTCAATCCCACATAATATATGTGAGATCTGTAAAGACTTCACATTATCTCATAAAAGACTTTCCTACTACTTCCAATGCTAAATAGCTGAGGTCCTAAATCCTAAACCATTGCTAATTCTTTCAAGATTCAGAAATATTAATGAAAATCACCATAAAACAATGTGTAATATTCTGCATTGTACTGAGAATCATTATTTTGATTGAGAAATTTTTAGCATTTAATATAGTTGGGAATTCAGAGTCTATTAAAATATCATGAGTTATTCTGCATGTGTCTTTTCATAGTTGGCTATATATGTAAGGCAAATACAATAATTGACTTTGAAGTAATAAACTGTTTTTGAAAATTGAATATTAGCTGCAATTCAAATTAATTCTTATGGCATGATTTTATTTGAGAGAAGAAAATGCTAGGATGAATAAGTACCAATGAGTGATATATAAAAGTACTCATATTAAAATAGTACTTATGCTTTGAAATTCCCAACATACCAGTCATTTTCACAATAATTTGTGTGAAAGTCATCCTAACAGTCAAAGAAAATCAGGTGTAGAACAATTAATATTTCCTTACCATTATTTTTAGTGTCTCATATATAAGCCAGTTATTGAGTGATTTGAGAAAGATCTGAGAGGGTGCTCATTTTAGAGCAACACTTTGGGAGGGAGAATTATAGATTTTAATTTGAAAATATTGTACCTATGTTTTAATTGATTTTATTTTCTACTTTTATTTAAAATTCTAGAGATATTGGATGTTAAAGAAAAAGCACTTGAGAATATATATAATTTTGCCTTTGAAAAGAATCCAAACGTTATTACAGTCTCAAACTCAACATGAAGACATGTTTCCATATAAGGTAAATATATTCCTTTCTTATGCTGCTTTAATGTTATTTCATTTCAGAAACTCAGGCTCTCTAGCACTTGCCTGCTTTATGGAATTTACTATATTTTCCCACTGTTCAAGATTGAGTCAGTTCATTCTCTTTTCTCCAACCTTCTCCCCATAATTCAACCTGCAGAGATGTGTTCCTGGTCTGCGGAACATTTTCCTCCAACATATGCAGCAATTGTACAAGGGTCTGTGTCCTTGTTGCTTTGATCTTCTCAAGCTCCAATAATGAAAATGTCATTATTGGGAATCCTCTTAGAAAGACCTTAAATCATGGGTAATTCTAACTTGTGTCAAGAATGATTTTCTGTAGAAAACAGAAAGGTGAGGAGAATGCATAAAATTGGGCCAACACGTGTTGAACACAGGAAGAGTGCAGGATCTGGATACGCATATGTATTTATGTCTGTAGATAATGATAAAATATGGGTATCTTCATAGCTTCCAAAATGTGTTCCTGAAACATAATTTTATATAATGCCCACACTCCCTTTATAAAGAACAAAATAGTAGTTGCAAAACTTTCCCCTAAATTACACATGTCCTTACCCTCACCATTCCGAAAGCAACTGTTAGACATTCATACAGGATTTGCCGTTGGATGACCCAAAACCTATGCTGCTGCCCTTAGTACATTACCCGCTATATAAGCAAAGGATAGAAGCGAGCAAGAGGGAGAGAGAGTTTATTCTGAGGGAATATCATTGTCGCTGGCACTTCCCTCATCCACCACCATCTATGGCAGACTGGAAGAAGACATTTTTCCTGTAGCTTCAGTCATGTGATAAGGGGACACTTAGGGGGGAAAAGCAAAAAACTGAGAACTTGATTTGACTGTCGGACTTCAGGAGACACTGGGAATGTTATGGCATACTGAACAAGGATAAAATGAGCTATATACTAGTATACACTTTTTATTTTTTATATTTTATTGATTTTTTTACAGAGAGGAAGGGAGAGGGATAGAGCATTAGAAACATCGATGAGAGAGAAACATCGATCAGCTGCCTCCTGCACACCTCCTACTGCGGATGTGCCCTCAACTGAGGTACATGCTCTTGACAGGAATCGACCTTGGGACCTTTCAGTCTGTAGGCCAACACTCTACCCACTGAGCCGAACTGGTCATGGCTAGTATACATTTTTTAAATAATGGTACAGCAAATAAATGAATTTCCCAAGGTCTAAGAACATGCTGGGCTTGTGTTATTGTAAGAAGGATCTTGATCAAGATGATTATCCAGGCAGCAAATGGAACTCCAAGGAGGAGAGGCCTGCTTCAAAGAATAGTAGCTGAAAGACGCCAGAAAGGATCTGTGAGTTATCTTTAGTAACAGCACATTGAAAGGCATTCACCAAGTCCACAGAGCACCAACACTATGACACAACTCACACATAAGCCCATGTTCAGTATTCCAATATCACTTACCTGGGTCCTACTTAGGGCAAGGTAAGGTAAGGAGAGGGAGAGGAAGTGACTATAGGCTCCCAGGATCTCAGGATTGAGTTAGAGGAGGCAGACATATTAAATAGATTTAGGGCAGAGGAAAAAAATACTGATTAGTTCTGCATAGTAATACATTCAGGGTATTTTAATTGTATCTTATAGAAACAAAACTTTAACTTTGAGGTGTTCAGACACACTCACATGAACCCTCCCTTCATAGTATAAAATATGTCTGTGTTTTGGCACTTACAAACAGTGGAGGGTAGTAATTTCTTTTTCCGCCTCTCATCATATGTATATGGTATTACCAACCAGTTGATCTATGCCAAATATGCCAAAGATAAATGCTTGCTCAGTCTATGAATATTTCAACCAGATTATTGCACAAGTCAAACACATAGAGAGAGATTTAATAAAATGTGTGACTTTTCTACGAAACCTTACTTTTGTTATGTTAAAAAAATAAAGGTTATTGAAAATGTTAGGGGTTTAAATGTTTTGTTTTAAAATTCAAAAAAAAAAGTGTTTACTAAAATTGCATTGCAAACACAATAGATAAAGGAAAACATGCAGAAAGAAATGCTCAGTGAAAAGGCATTTTATATGTTATCAAGATATGAGTACATTTTAATATCTGAGTATATCTAAAATATTTAATTCTACAAATGTATTACAGTTTGTTTTTGAAGAGTCAAGAAGCTCAAACTACTTACTGTATCTCTAGCAAGGCAGGTAATGGATATTCACAAATCTGGTCCTAGTTATTAAAGAGGAGGAAAAAAAAGATAGCAGCAGAAATTAAAAGGGCAAGGCAGTCAAAAAGAGAAACAGTATAAAGTTTTCACATTTTAATATTATTACTCGGTTCATATTTGAAATTATATTATATATTCCTTTTGACTCTGTTAGTCTCCTAAGGGCAAACATACCCCACTTTTTAGAATTATCAAATCAAAAATACTTCACTCATATGTGGAATCTAATAAACAAAATAAACTGATGAATAAAATAGGTCCAGAGACATAGAAACATGGGACAGACTGATGAATCTCAGATGAAAGGTGGGAGTGGATGGGTAGGTGGGAAGAGATCAACCAAAGAACTTGTATGCATACATGCATAATCCATGGACACCGAAAATAGTGTGGTGAAGGCCTAGGGTGGGAGGAAGGAGTAGGGTCAACTGGGGAAAAAGGGGGAAATATGTAATATTTTCAGCAATAAAGATTTAAGAAAAATAAAAGGGCAAATAAAAAGTGAAAAAAAAATACTTATCTTTGGTCAGGCACTATTTTCAGGCTATCACTCTTTCACTATTTGAAATAAGGTTTAACCAGAAAGTTTATGCAGAGTTAAAAAGTGACCAAATATTGAAAATGACTCAGAGTGAATTTGATTTGTTTAGTTCAGGTCTGTTAAATATCAAGGGTGCAGATGCCAGCCTTGCATAAGGTCAGCACTGAAATCACTCAGCTATCGCTATAGATAAATACCAAAGAGGCAAAGATGACATTTTCAATTAAATGGTCTTGAGAAGGTGGAGGCTGGGCCCCTGGAAGTAAATCCATAAATATACACACGTACTCCCCAAGTCACTTCTCAGGAAATAATTTCTTCAACCACAAATATACACATTCAGAGAATATTAACACGGAGGAAGATAGGAGAGTGGCCATTTCAGTGGAACAAAACAATGCCTATACAAGTTGGCTCTTCTCAAATGGAATACCTGGGTTAGCAACAAAGACCACATTGGAAAGGGAGTTAATTATCACCAACCTTCTGAAAGCCAGGGACAAAACACGCACTGTGGGATTCCAGATCCATCAGCAATCTCTCTTCCAGGTCACTCATCACAAGGACCCTGGCCTCACCAGCGCGGGCCTCACCCACTTCAAAGACCACAGGAAAACCCACCTCTTCAACAAAAGTCTCCTTTCAGCCTCTGTGGAGTGGTTTTTTCTTACTCTTCCTCCCTGAGGTTAATTTCAGGGTTCTCTGAGACAATAATCGTGAACAATAGAGAATGCAACCTAAACACTTAACAGCTGACCTTCTTTCTTTTAAAATGAATAGAGAAAAAGCATGATTCAAGTTATGTCCTAGGTGTTGAGTTTTATGAAAGCCTATAATTCAAGAGATGGAACTGTTTAATTTGGTTCATAGTGTGGCTAAAACAGTACTCCTCAGGAATAGAAAATGAAAGGCAGTATTTATGAGTGGTGGCTGGGTTTCAAAGACCTTCTGATCCATGACAGACATCCCAAGAACCCATAGGACGTGCAATTTAAAGAGATTGCCATGAGGACTTGTGTGTATCTGTAGAAGCAACACCAATGGACACAGACACCAGGGAGGTGAGGGCATGTGCTGGGGTTGGGGTGGCCAGGGAGAGGTCAATGGGGGAAAAAGGAGACATATGTAATACTATATGTAATACTTTAAACAATAACGAATTTAAATAGATTCCTACAAAACATTTATAATCACTTTTCAGATTACCTTGGTGATTCTTGGTGTCAGCAATATCATATTTATTTATTACTAGAGGTCTGGTGCATGAAAATTCGTGCACTGGAGGCTGGGGTCCCTCAGCCCGGTCACAGTCCAGGAGCCCTCAGGGGATGTCCTACTGATGGCTCCCAAGGGGGAGCAGGCCTAAGCCGCAGTCTGGCCTCCCTCTGAGGGAGGTGACCCGACAGATCAGGGGAAGGCACCGCGCCCATCCCCCTACTGCTGCTTCCACTGCTGGCCCTCCTCAGCCCTCACAGCTGCTGCTGCTTTGTCCAGAAGGATGCCTGGTCTATCTGTCTAATTAGCATATTACCCTTTTATTAGTATAGATTACTTTCTCTTGGTCCGTTTCCCTTTGTGTATTCTCAGGAAACAACATTTGACTTGGACACTTTCCCTTTTTGTTTATATGTAATAAAAATGACTTACAATTCCCCCCATGACAGGCACTGTGCTAATCTTCACCACATGAAATAGATACTGAGTTGGACTCTGTTGTACAGGTGGAAAAACTACATTGTACAGCGGTGAGGTAGCCTGTCCAAGGTCCCACCCCAGCAAAGCAGGGAAGCAAGACTCCCACTCAGCTGCTGTTTCTCTTTACAGCACGTTATGCTACCCACCTACCAACAAACTCTTGCTCTTCTGTAATCCCTTTTCTGGCCTCTAGGACCCCAAGTCCTTTGCTACATCCCTGAGGCATTGACCATGTCATGTACTAGAAACCTATGTCATTTCATTTTTCTATTGTCAGTTATTCAAGTGGACTAAGAGCTTCTACTGGACAAATCCCAAATCTTGAAGGACTTAAACCTAATGTCATCCCATGACTCCAAGCTTAATGGTTTCATGGTTTTGTAGCCTTCCCCGAATCATCAACTGGTACATATAAAATAAAATAAAAATAGTTCTGAATAACAGTGTCATTGATTTTAATACCACTATGTTACATTTAGTATGTGTGTATGCTTATTGTCATACAAAGCATGAGGAAAACTATTAAAGTGGTTTATTCGCTTTTAATCTGGTGATGGTTACCCAAGTCATATCTATAAAATGTAGGCACAGATTACAGTCCTATAAGAAAGTTTCAGAAGACCCAGGAAGCATGGATTGTTGAACCCAATAGGCAGATTATTTTTCCTTGACATGCAGAATTAGTAAAAGAAATAATTAAGAAAGGCTTCCTCCCATTTAAAAAAAACACATTAGAAGTGAAAGATCTCTGTATTACTCTTCCTTTTGATGTTAAGAATGAGGACTCCAAATCAAGATAGATTATTTTCCCTGGCACTAGTTAATCATGATAATTTCCTGGAAATTTTCAAATTCAACCACTAGATGTCATGCAGAGACCACAAAGTAGACTACCTTGAAATTTTTCAGGTTAGTCATACTCAATTTTGTAAGCTTCAATATTTAAGGTGGTTTGGAAAAATTTTAAACACTAGGCATTAAGATACAGATCAATAGAATTATTCCACCTGATGCATACACATACTCTCTGTCAAAAACATACAGAAGGAAAGGGCTACCTCATCCACTGAAATGTGTTACTTCAGGAATCTGAACAGTTAATGTAAGTGATTTCAAGAGAAATATTCTATAGCCTCCCTTGGGCAATAATTATGTTCTTTACCCAGAATTACCCAGAAAAGTCCCAGAATTCAAACTATTGGGGAAGACATATAATAGGGAAAGAATCAAAGGATTTGGACTCAGGAAGCTTATGGATTAAATACCAGCTTGACTGTGTGCTAATTGAGTAAATCCAGTGTAATACTTAACATCTGTGAGTATTTGTTTTGTGGTCTGTGCAGTGAAAATAATACCTAACAAGCAGTGATTATAACTATTCAATAGAATATTGTATATTTATCATTTGGAAAAATTTGGGGCATTCTGTACATGCCTAATGAACGAATAGTTTTAATTTAGCATCATCTTCAAAATTAAAATATGATGTAAAATATTATAATAGAATTCTGAAACCATAAAAGGGACTTATAATTTAGAAAAAGAGGCAAGGATGGTTTACACTTGGGGTGAGTAGTGAATTCAGCCTCAGGGGATGGATAAGGTTCCAAGCCATGGGAATGGTATAGACTTTGCTTGAAAAGGGAAAGCAAGCACAGTTATTTATTTTTTAAAATATATTTTTATTGATTTCAGTGAGGAAGGGAGAAGGAGAGAGAGGAACATCAATGATGAGATAGAATCATTGATCCGCTATCTCTTGCATTCCCCACATTGGGAATCCAGCCTGCAACCCAGGCATGTACCCTGACCAGGAGTCAAACTGTGACCTCCTGCTTCATAGGCCTCAACCACTGAGCCATGCTGGGCGGGCAAGCACTGTTTTTTAAAAAATATATTTTTATTGATTTCAGAGAGGAAGGAAGAAGGAGGAGAGAGAGAAATATCAATAATGAGAGAGAATCACTGATTGGGTGCCTCCTGCACGCACTCTACTGGGGATGTGCCTGACCAGGAATCGAACCATGACCTCCTGGTTCATAGGTTGATGCTCAACCACTGAGCCATACTGGCCGGGCCAAGCACAGTTTTTTTTTTTTTTTTTAAATAAATAGAAAGAAGTTTGGTTATACCTGACATGGGAACTGATGGTGGGTGAGTAGTATATGTATGATTATAAGAATAGGATTTTTTCATCAGTTAGGGTGAAAATTTTGAAGGTTCATGTAAACCATTCTGAGGAGTTTGGGAAGTTTTATTTTTTGGTATATGCAATAATGTGTTTTTGAAGAATTTCAAGTTAGATGAGTAACATAATTAGCTGCATGCTCAATAAAGATATTCCTGTATTCAGTGTATAAGTTGTATCTGAGGGATCTAAAGTTAATTGGTTACCATGGGTTAGGGTTAGCATAAGGTAGTGTCCTTGTCACAAAGGGATGAAGTGGATTCAAAAGAATCACATAGATAAAAGGCTATAGAAAATGAAGAGGGTTTGATACAGAATTCATTGTTTTTGCTTGGACAGAGAGAAATATATTAACTCAGGTGGTGAAGAAAAGGAGATACTACCAGTTTAAGGATGAAGAGGATTGGAGGCATTAATCCATTAGGTAATTGTATATTCTATCTAATAAAAGAGTAATATGCAAATTAACCATCACTCCACTACACCCACAAGCCATGCCCACCAGCCAATCAGGAGCAAGTATGCAAATTAACCAAACCAAGATGGCTGTGGTCAGGGAGAGAGCAGGAGAGAGGCTTGGGTTTCTCCGGTGATGGAGGAAGCCAAGCTTTCCGCACACTCTGGCCTCTGCTTAAGGTTACAAAGTTTCAATTATAGAAGATAAATTAATCCCAACAAAAATGGCGGCAGCCACGGAGCTGGAGAGAGCAGGAGGCTAGTGTTGCCCCCGGCTATGGACAAAGCCCAGTTTCTGCAGCCCTGGCCTGCTTTGGCCTCTGCTTAAGGCTACAAAGTTTCAATTATAGAAGATACATAAATCCCAACAGAAATGGCTGCCGCCACACAGCGAGCATAAGGCTTGGCTCCACTCCAGGCTACCAAGTTTCAATTGTAGAATATAAATAAATCCCAGATACTAGGGCCTCTGCTTGGGTTGCTAGGGGGCATGGCCGGCCTGCAAACCACCACAGACCCCTCGCCCAGGCCACCCCACACCCCAAGGGAATCCCCACCCTGATCCAGGACACCCTTCAGGGCAAAGCAGCTGGCCCCCCACCCATGCACCAGGCCTCTATCTTATCTAATAAAAGAGTAATAAGCAGATTGACCATCACTCCAACACCCAAGATGGCTGCCCCCATGTGGTCAAAGTTCCTGCCCCCATGTGGACACAAGATGGCCACCACAAGATGGCCAGCAGAACAGGGCAGTTGGGAGGGTCCAGGCCTGCAAAGGAGGGCAGTTGTGGGCAATCAGGCCAGCAGGGGAGAGCAGTTAGGGTGACCAGGCCGGCAGAGGAGGGAAGTTGGGGGCAAACAGGCTGGCAGGGGAGCAGTTAGACATCAATCAGGCTGGCAGGGGAGTGGTTAGGGGGTGATCAGGCTGGCAGGCAGAAGTGGTTAGGGGCAATCAGGAAGGCAGGCAAGCGAGCAGTTGGGAGCCAGCAGTCCTGGATTGTGAAAGGAATGTCCGACTGCCCGTTTAGGCCCGATCCTGGTGGGACATCCCTCGAGGGGTCCCTGATTGGAGAGGGTGCAGGCTGGGCTGAGGGACAACGCCCCCACGCATGAATTTCGTGCTCCGGGCCTCTAATATATATATATATGGATCTCAGAGGAGAGTTATAAATTTGGGAGTTAGTAACTGATAAGTGAGAGCTGAAGCCACTGGAAGAAGATCAGGTTGTTCAAAAAGATTGCATTAAATTGAAATAGCATCTGGCTTTAGTCATAGAGATGTTTCAGAGGTTAATAAATGAAAGAGGAAGGTCTACAAAGAAAACTGGGTATATAAGCCCAAAGAAAATTTCAAGATCACTTCTGAGTGTTTAGCATTGGGTAAGCCTGCATTAGTGGAAAAGAAGAATAAGAAGATAGGAAAAGGGGGAAGTTGACCAATAAAATTTTCAAGGAAGTGAAAGGAGACGGGATTCAGACTCGGACTGCTGATTGGCAAGATAAAGGATTCCTTTCTACCTATAATTCAAAATATAAACAATAATGAGCCAAAATAAGTAGAAGGAAAGCTGACAAAGTTTGCAAAATAAAAAGTAAAACATTCCACCCACCATTCCACAAAACCAATTTTGAATCAAGAGAAAACTTATAAAATAGAAATCATAGCCTTTATTATTAAGAACCATAGTAGCATAAAAACCTCTCTGTAGTATATGACACATACATGAGACTTATATATGTATATATAATTATGCATATGTGATATAAAACACATATAACATACACATGTATTATATGTACACATATATAACATATTATATACATAACTTCGTTGACACATACCATAATAAAGAATCTCTTCTCTTTATACATGTTTTTCTTACATCAGTGAATGCTGAATCAAGTTATAAAGGTGGGGCCAGTTTTTCTCAAACACTGTACTTCTCTGACTATGTAGTTTTATTTTTTTAAGTAACTATTTTAATAAAGAAAATTAAAATTAATTTTTATATTAAAATCATTTTGATTTTTCTATATTAAAATAACATTGAGAGCACTGCTGTAGAAAAATAATGTTAAAGATAACATTAAAATAACATATTCTTAGAATTAAACTAGAGGCCCGGTGCATGAAATTCGTGCACTGGGGGGGGGTGTCCCTCAGCCCAACCTGCACTCTCTCCAATCTGGGACCCCTTAGGGGATGTCCGACTGCCTGTTTAGGCCAGATCCCTGTGGATTGGGCCTAAACAGGCAGTCAGACATCCCTTTCACAATCCGGGACTGCTGCCTCCCAACTGCTCGCCTGCCTGCCTGATTGCCCCTAACTGATTCTGCCTGCCAGCCTGATCACCCCCTAACCACTCCCCTGTCAGCCTAATTGATGCCTAACTGCTCCCCTGCCAGCCTGATTGTCCCCAACTGCCCTCCTCTGACAACCCGATCACCGCCAAATGCCCTCCCCTGCATATTCCCTCTTTATTAGATAGGCTTTTTTTTTTTTTTTTTTTTTTTAACATATTGGACAGCCCTAACTGGTTTGGCTCAGTGGATGGAGTGTCGGCCTGCAGACTCAAGGGTCCCAAGTTCGATTCCGGTCAAGGGCATGTACCTTGGTTGGGGGCACTTACCCAGTGGGGAGTGTGCAGGAGGCAGCTGATCAATGTTTCTCTCTCATAGATGTTCTAGCTGTCTATCCCTTTCCCTTCCTCTCTGTAAAATATCAATAATATATATATAGAAAAAAGAGAAACATTTAAGATTCCTCCATATCTGCCTGGCTGGTGTGACTCAGTGGTTGAGACCCCAGGCTGCAGCCCCTGGGTGGGGATTGCACTGTGGGGGTGCATGCCCCTCCCAGGCTGAAACTCCAGCCCAGGCTGAAACCCCAGCCCAGGTTGCCGCTGCTGGGTGGGATCATGCTGTGGGGGTGTGCGCCCCTCCCAGGCTGAGATCCCAGCCCAGGCTGCCGCTGCTGGGCAGGGATCATGTAGGGGGGAGTGAATTTGTTTTTGTTTTTTATAAAGGGTCAGGAGGGCCTCTGGGCAGCATTCCACCAGGCCGCTTACTCTGCCGGCTCTCAATGGCAGCCCTCCCTGAGACTGGGGGCTCCGGCAGGGCTGAGAGAACTGGGTGCTGCCATCTTGTGGCTATGGGCACTGCCGTTTTTGTCGCAGAGTGACGGTTAATTTGCATATTATTCTTTTATTAGATAGGATAATGCACTAAAATATGAAGCATTATGCTTTATATTTTAGAACCTTTAATATGATGAATTTGTAATGTGTGATATACCATGTAGGGTAGGATAAGAAATATTTTAAGTATAAAAGAGAAAACAATGAAGAAAATTAATATTTTAGTAATTAAGGGGGTGTTGAGGTATTCAAGTTATGTTTTGTCTTTAGATGGTCTTTGTTTTCAAGAATCTTTTAAAATAATAAACACCTTTAATGGTTTTTATAATTCATTGAAGTAACTTAACTGAACTTCTTGATAGAATTGTTTACAATGATTAATTGACCACATACTTCTTAGCAAATGTTTACTCCCCAACAGGCATATGCTTGCACTTTAGGCTCCTGTTAATAAGGAATTTTGTGACCACTTCTTAAAAAGTAAAAATAAAGGAAGGCAGAGAAAACTGATTTTATTCCTACACAGAACTTGATTTTAAATATGTACACCCCAACTACGTAATCCTGTACACAAGGATCTCATTGTTTATTTTTATAGTTGCTGCTTTATTTAAAAACTTGTCTCTAAAGTTTATATTTGGCAAGACCAATAATGAAAATAAGCTGGTTTATATTTTTCTTATTTCAAGGTGTGCATGTGTATGTGTGTGTGAGATCAACTATGTCCAAATTCTAATTAGACCCCTTTTACCTTGGTAATGTGCATGTGTGTGTGTGTGTGTGTGCATGTTTGCATTTCTTGTGGTTTATCCAGATGAAGGTATCGGTCTTAAGAGACATGGCGCACCATGTGAGAGTGTTTATATATAGTGGAGTGGGGATCACCTATGTCCAAATTCTAATTAGACCCCTTTTACCTCGATAATGTTGGAACTCTTTTTCAATTTCTTTACTCCCCTCTTTTCTCCTACACTCTTGCTCATAAAAGCACGCAAGCTCAACTCAGGTGTGTTTATTAATAAAAATCATTTAAGTTTAGGTTTTGGAAACTCATTAAATTAGAGCCCCCCCTTTTTTTTTTTTTTTTTATAAATGTCTACTAGAAAACATTTACTTTTAGAGAGAGAGAGAGAATTTGGTAACTATGGTTTTATTTAAGCTAAATGTATAAAAGTGATGGATGGTCCAAAGAAAGCAAATACAATAATTCCTTTACAGTTTACATGTTACGCTCAGGGAAAATAAATTATTTTAAAATAAACTTTATTTTACAGAACAGTTGTAGAGTTACAGAAAAATTGTGAAGGTAGTACAAAGATTTCCCATATATTCCACACCCAGTTTCCTTTGTTATAATCCAAGATCCATATCAAAAGATTATTAATTGAAATCCATAATGTATTAAGATTTCCTTAAAAAAAAATCTAATGATCTTTTTCTTTTCCACATCCCATTCAGGATATGACCTTTAGTTGTCATTCCTTGTTAGGTTCCTTTTAGCTATGCCAGTTTCTCACACTTTCCTTGTTTTTGATGACCTTATCAATTTTGAGCACTACTTGCCATGTATTTGTGGAGGATTCTCATTTATTGGAATTTACCTTCATTTTTGTCTCATGATTTGACTGGCTATGGATTTTTTAAAGTAAGATCGCTAAAGTACCATTTTCATTGCATCATATCAAAGGTGGTTTCACTGCATACTAGCAATGTGAATTTTCACTACAGATGTTGAACTTAATCACCAGGCTGATGTGGTGACTTTCAGGTTCTTCACTGCCAATTACTCTTTCTTTTAATTGGATAAACTTGAATAAATTTATTATGAATAATAATTATTATAATAAATAGACACATGATATCCTTGAGTTACTATGAAGTAATAATATTTTGGATTGCATCTCAAAAGGCTTATTTTCAGAAGTATGAGAAATTCAGTACATCTTTCTTAGGAAGTCCTATGACATAATCAGCTAAGACTGTTATTATAGTCAGGCTCATAAGTATGTTCTCATAATTATCCAATGTATATAAAATAATTTATCTATTCTTCTCACTCTGAATAAAACCTAAAATAAACCTATTCACGTGTTAATCAGAAGCTTTTTATTTTATTTTATTTTTATTTTTTTAAAATTTCAATTACTCTTTATTACCTCTTTCCATACTATTCTGTTGGTAAGAAAGTAATGCACGCTTAAAGAGTGGAAGCTATATTATAAGTACTTGACAGAATGTTTGGAATTTTTGGATTGGGAGGTTTCTCTTCTCTTCTCCACTAATATATTAATTCACTTATTAATTCTATCAGCATGGGCTCCTGGGTATTTATTTATTTAAATACTTTGGTTTTTAATCTAGTACTACTACATTTTGTTCAAGTTTGGAACTTTGGGCACTAGGAGCTCTTTTAGTGGGCTTCTGTGAGCTTTGAGCTTTGACATAGTCCCATCAATGTGGAGTTATTTTCGGGGGGAGGAGACTAACTTCTAACTTCCTGCCACTACAAGATGTTTCATGCTCACGAGTATATTTCTTGCCCAAGTTATGGTTCCTTTTATTGGACCATTAGAGGCCCGGTGCACGAAATTCATGCACGGGGGTGTGTGTCCCTCAGCCCAGCCTGTACCCTCTCCAATCTGGGACCCCTGGAGGGATGTCTCAACATCCCTCTCACAATCCAGGACTGTTGGCTCCCAACTGCTCACCTGCTTGCCTTCCTGATTGCCCTTAATCACTTCTGCCTGCCAGCCTGATCACCCCCTAACCACTTCCCTGCCAGCCTGACTGATGCCTAACTGCTCCCCTGCCAGCCTGATTGCCCCTAACTGCCCTCCCTGCAGGCTTGGTCACCCCTAACTGCCCTCCCGTGTAGGCCTGGGTCCCCTCCAACTGTCCTCCCCTGCAGGCTTGATTGCCCCCAACTGCCCTCCCTTGCAGGCCTGGTCCTTCCCAACTGCCCTCCCCTGCTGGCCATCTTGTGGTGGCCATCTTATGTCCATATGGGGACAGCCATTTTTGACCACATGGGGGCAGCCATATTGTGTTGGAGTGACAATCAATTTGCATATTATTCTTTTATTATATAGGATAAGAGGCCTTGTGCATGGGTGTGGGCCAGCTGGTTTGTCCTTAGGCTGTCCTGGATCAGGGTGGGGGTTCCCTTGGGGTGTGGGGAAGCTTGGGTGAGGGGCCTGTGGTGGTTTGCAGGGCAACCATGCCCCCGGCGACCCAAGTGGAGGCCCTGGTATCTGGGATTTATTTATCTTCTATAATTGAAGCTTTGTAGACTTGCGTGGAGGTAGGGGCAGGCCAGGGCTGTGGGAAGCTTGGCTTCCTCCATCACTCGTAGTAATTCAAGCCTCCTGCTCTCTCCAGCTCTATGGCTGCCGCCATTTTTGTTGGGATTATTTATCTTCTATAATTGAAGCTTTGTAACCTTGAGCAGAGGCCAGGGCCAGCCAGAGCGGGCAGGAAGCTTGGCTTCCTCCATTGCTGGGGAAACCCAAGCCTCCTGCTCGCTCTGTGGCCACAGCCATCTTGGTTGGGTTAATTTGCATAGTTGCTCCTGATTGGCTGGTGGGCATGGCTTGTGTGCATGGCGGAGGTACGGTCAGTTTGCATGTTTCTCTTTTATTAGTGTGGATGGTTTTAAAAGTCAAGATCTTGGTGCTAGCAGTAATTATTGCTATTTGTAAGTCCTGGCTCCTAAGTGGAGAAGTTGGAGAAGAAGATGTAACAAAAGAGGCCTTACTTCTAGGCCATCTCAGCTGACAGAGCAAAAATATGTGTGCATACTAGCCTATTTGTATACTATATGTATAAATATATCTGTACTTGTACTAAGCTGTGTGTGAGTTCATATTGATGCCTCCAACCCTAATGAATCACCACAAAGATCGTTCTAGCCTCTTCTTCTTGCTTATCTTTAAAGTACCACTCAACATGGACCTACGTTCTATAGGGTCCTGGGTTCCCAGGTCCCAGTCAAGGGCACATGCCCGGGTTGTGGGCTCAATCCACAATAGGGGCGTGCAGGAAGCAGCCAATCAATGATTCTTTCTCATCATTGATGATTCTGTCTCTCCCTCTCCCTTCTTCTCTGAAATCAATAAAAATAAAATATTTAAAGTACTACTCAGCAGTGAGAAACCTAACTCCCAATATCTGAAATTAATTTACTCAGTTCTAGTATATGGCACATGCATAATACTTCAGAATTGTTAACCTGTTCCTCTTTAGAAGGAAACAATTTTATTAACTAGAGTACAATGCTTATGAGACAAACAGAACTCAGTCATTTCCACTTGATTTCTCTTAATTATTTAATTTTTATTATCGTTTCCATTATTCTATTTATTTACTCATATTTTCTGTTGTATACAGTGAATTACACTGTTTGGATTTTACAGTTCTTCTTTAAAACATTTCCCTATCTTTCATGAACTCTTAATATATGAATCATAGTTAATTTAAATGTCCTGTATAATAATTCCAAAACTGGTGTAATATCTGAGTCTGGTTTTTATTTATTATTATTATTATTGATTGATTGATTAAAGTAATGCTTGCTACTTGGATATCCTTCAGGCTCACATTTTTTCTTACCTTTAGAATTTTTGGTAATTTTTAAAAACCAGTATGATGTAATTGACAATAAGAATGAAGTAAAACCCATTTAGTTTGAAATATTATGATAATCTGGTTAGGATTTAGTGTTTATATAAAGTTTGCTGTAACTTCAGATGCCAGAGGCTCAAATTCCTCTAGTGACTTTATTTTGTCTCCTATGTTGCCTAAAACTCCCATAAGAAAGCCTCCTCAGACACAACCTGAAGTTTTCAGCTTTTTACCAGTAATTATTTGCTATTATACTGGAGTCTTATTTTTGTGGATGTAAAGTGTAGGCAAAAGGAATACATTTTACTCTTTTAGGGGACTGAGCCTATGTCCCTGAGCTGTAAATGTTACTAGTGTTTCTTATTTATCCTCCATCTACTTAGGTGAGAAAATAGCTAAAGGGAATAGGGAAATGTAATGTAAGCCTGTGGCTAAAGTCTTTTCTGCTGCAGAGTGGGCAAATGCTAGGGTCATTTTTAAAAAGGGTTTCTTACCCCCCTTCCCCATACTAGAGCTACCAAGGAATCCTTCTTGACTCTTGAATGGGAGATCATGGTGGGGCAACTGGAGGTAAAACCCTTGGAAGTCTGGGGCATCTTCCTAAGACTGGGGCCCCTCAAAAAATTCTCATTCATTTCATAAGCAAACTTCAGTGAGTCATCAAAATTGCCATGCAAATGTTCCTACCAGTTTATGACTCCAGTGGCTTCTGCTCCAAGTAAGCAGATCTGGGCTATTGATCCTCTGTATTTGCCAGTCTCCTCAAATCTCAGAGAGTCAGTTAACTCTGTGAACTCGGCTCTCTGATGGGTCCAAGAGAAGTAATTTTTTTTTAATTTGTTCAGTTTTTGATTGTTATAATGATGGGAGTAAAAAAATGAAATATCTTAGAATATAGACCAAATTGGCATTGATAGGTAAAGTTAGGCATAAATGTATCATAAATAATTTTAGGCCATAATGACTTAAATAATTTGAAAGTGAACTTAAGGGGGAACTTTTTGTTTATATTTTTTTCTAGTAATTCTTTGGTGAACTTTTGATCTAGCTTTATTTATCAGGCAGTTCTATGTTCTGAGGAATTTTATTTTATTTATTTTTTTCTCTTCCTTAGATTCTTTCTTTCTTTATTTAATCCTCACCCAGGGATATTTTTTTTCATTGATTTCTAGAGCGTGGAAAGGAGGAAGGATGGGGAGAGAGAAACATCCAAGTGACGGACACATTGATTGGTTGCCTCCTGCATACGCTCTTAACGGGGCTGAGGAACCTACAAGAGAGGCATGTGCCCTTGAGGGGAATTGAACCCAGGACCCCTCTGTGGGTCTACGCTCTAACCACTGAAAGACCGGCCAGGGTGTGACACTTTATTGATGGTGGTACATGGTGAGGAGACCTGGAAGAGTATGTGGGGTCAAGGGGGCCCTTGTGGGAACAGAACAGGTGTTAAATTCTGACCATTACTGGCCAGGGAAGATGGTGTTGCCACTGAACGCACAGGGATGAGGAGCTGCTGGTACTCCAGGGGCAGGGGCTGCTCCACAAGCACGTGCAGGGAGAAGCGTCCTTGACCAGGCTCTGCCTTCGCATCAGCAGGTCCCGGTCCTTGACCTCACAGTCTTGTGGCCAATGTGAGCAGCAGATCCCTCTAGGTCATCACAAAGGTATTGGAAATACTCATCCAGGCACTTCTCCACCATCTCAAGAGCCTTCGTCTCCATGGACATTTTAGTATAGAAGCTGAAGAGCTTAGAATGGTGGCTCAGGCCCGTCTTGGAGGGATCTTGATGGAGTCTGGGGCCAGCAATGTGCCGGAAGCTCTGAAGATAAGACTGTGGTGCTAGTTGGTGGGGCTGGCTCAAGCTGTCTGGCCTGAAGAAACTCCGGGATGCTGGAGGCCAACTCTGGACTTGATGTCCTACCTCCAGTGTCCTTATCCTCTGAAGATCCTTCTGGTTCCTTGGCCCAGTGGCCCCCAGGACCCCTCTGCGTCTATCACTTCTCTGTGTGTCTCAGGCTCTTCTGCTCTGGCAGATGCTTGTGTTCCTGCGCCCCCTTCCCTTCACTCATGCTCATGCTTTCTCCCATTATTTCCTCTGCCTCCTCACCAGCTCCATCCTGGAAGGGCTCTAGTTCATCTTCTCCAGAGATACTCTTGCTGGTGTTTGGGAAGCCCAGAGCAAAGGCATCAACCTCCTCTGCCTTTCCTGCCAGGAGCTGGGCTGGTTTCTCAGGACTGTTCTGCAGCCCAGGCCCACAGCTCCATGGCCTGGGACTGACAGTCCCTCTCAGCGGGGAGAGAGAGCCAGGGGAGGGAGCGGTGCACACTGGGGGAATGACCAATCAAAGGCTGGGAGAAAGGCTGGGTATCCTCCAACACTGTGTCCATTGGCAGGGTAGCAACAGGGCTTCTGTCACCTGGAAGAGCCGTGGCCACAGAAGTGTCTTGCAGATCCTGCAAAAATACACGCACATCGACAGCACAGCGTGTATGTAAGAGGTCTTCGAGCCAAACACGGAGAGGTGAGGCAAAGGTCACATTGAGGGAACTGATGAGGGAGGAGGCACCAGAATTCCCATGAGGCTCTATAAAAGGACCTTGGGGGAGAGGCAGCCTTGGGTCCATTCCTTGCTAAAATTCTGACAATCTCAGCCTCTGCTTCCTCTTGCCAGAAACTAGCAGACTTGGAGGCAGGGTTGTGGGGGGTTTGAGCTCAGGAAGTTGCAGCTCCAGGCTGCCTGGCTGGAGAACTGGACCACCTGTGTGCTGGCACTGGCTTCACCACTGACTCTGCCATGGCCATGGAAGATAGCGGGGCGGTTAGTAGGATGTTCTCAAGCACAGTCCGAGGTGTCTGTTCCTTCATATGTCCATTGGTTTGAATATGGGCCAATCTGCCAGTAGACCTGGCTCTGTGGGAATGACGCCTGGCGGTTGTCTTTGTTTGGCGCCTCAATCTCATAGAGGAAGGTGTTTCAAGCAGGGTTCTCTGGGCACCAGCCCAAGTGCTCAGGCGTCGCCGCGGGGTGCACAGGGCTTAGGTATTCAGCAGGCACTGCAGCAGTGTAGTGTTTTAGGCTCACTGTCCGAGACATAGCTGTCTGCCCGCCTCCCCACTGCTGGGGTAGCCCCAACTTTATTTTTTTAATGTGTTTTTAGTATATATTTTGATAAATGCTCCTGATGGAAGTGTGAGAGAGACATTAAAATAATAAGAAAAAATCTCTTAGAAGTTATAATTTAAGTACTTTGTAGATGAGTTGTTGTAGTGTTCATAATTAGGTAGTTAGGGATTTTTCTTCATCCTGATCATGATTTGAAGATCAGATTCTCAACCCAATACATTAATCTATCCAATTGATTTTTTTCTTCTATATTATAGGCATTTAGGTTATAAAAATGTGCCTAAAATACCCACTGTCAACCCTTGAAGAAAGTTTTAAGAAGAAATTTATATGAACACAATGAAATTTATAAATAATTTATTATAGAATTGTATCTTTGAAACATACATAATTTTACTAACCACTCCCACCCCAATAAATTTGATAAAATTAAAATAAAATTTTAATGAGTCTCAGGTAAGTTGGGAAGAATATAAACATAAATGTTTCCACCTTATGTCAAAACAAGTACAATATCTTAAGAAAGACCAAATTAATCATGGAAAGTATACAGAATGCCGAAGCAAAAATAAAGATAGGCTTAAAGCATAGAAAGGACAAAATAATTTATTTGAAGAAAATAAAACCAAAAGAGAAAAACAGAATCAAGTTTACCACAAATGTTTTTATGCTATAGAAAAACTTAAAGAGAACGTAATTTTAATGAGAGATGTCTGTTTTTAAAAAATGTTTTTATTGATTTCAGAGAGTAAAGGAGAGGGAGAGAGAGATAGAAACATCAATGATGTGAGAGAATCATTGATTGGCTGCATCCTGCATGCTCCCTACTGGGGGCTGAGCCCACAACCAGGCATGAATTCTGACTGGGAGTGACCTTCTGGTTCATAGGTCGATGCTCAATCACTGAGACATGCTGGCTTGGTGAGATGTCTTTGAATATAAGATGATGAAGTGTGTGAGTGAGCTGAAAGGAGAGATTGTAGAATTAAATGAATAGAGGACCAAAGTGACATCATCACAGAGTTAGTTAAGTAGAAGGAAGCAAATTAGACAGTGTGGAAATTAAGATGGTAATAGAAGAAAGCCATTAAACAGTCTCATGAAATGAAGGGGAAAATGCTAAAGTAATCTGAGAGATGTTCATGTTCATAGCATATAGGAAATGTCGATCCAAAATAAAGATAAATGGTGTGATGGAAGTGAAAATCCAACAAATGGAATTTAAAAAAAATACATAATACTAGAAAATATTTCCAAAATTGCAACTAATTCTCACAGATCAAAAGTGCACTGTTTTTAAGAAATTCATTAGAATAACCAATTTCATGACATTCTGGTAAAGTGATTGAATTTCAAGGATAAAGAAAGAATTCATTAGGTATCCAAGAACTTACAAAGGGAATAAATCTGGTTGGGCTCAAATACCTTCATGGAAAAATGGTGTGCCAGAAGATAATAGAACAATATTTACAAAATTCTAAGGGAAAAGTATGTCTCAAGAATATTATAACCAGGAAAATTATTATTCAAGTACAAAATGGCAGTACTGGTGTACTTATTCATATAAAAACTCAAAGAATATGCTATGCCTCATCCCATCTTAGAGTGAAACCTTGTAAGAGACAAATGAAGAAATCATTTCAAAATAACTGAATGATGAACATTGAATCCAGGTATACATAAGATAGAGAATAAATAATTGTGAGAAATATTTTTATAAAGTAAGTCAATGTATATTAATAAAAAGTAACATATTTAAAATAATAACAACTAACTTTTAGATTAATATATTATAATACAGTTATTAACTTTTTTAATGTATAGTTTAGAATATGGCCAACTTTTAAAATTTTATTAGGAATTTAAAATTTTTGTTAAAAATGAGGTAATACTTTATAATCCGAAGGAAGACACATTTAGTGCTATAAACATTACCTAATTTTATGAAATATAGAGCATCAATGGAATTCATTGGAGCATCTTAGTTTTTAGGAAACATCTGCTTGTACAGGGTGGAGCAAAAGTAGGTTTCCAGTTGTGAGTACATGAAACAGATTATTCTTGTATTATTATCTACTAACTAGAGGCCAGGTGCACGAAATTTGTGCATGGGTAGGGTCCCTAGGCCTGGCCAGCAATCAGGGCTGATTGGGGCCTTCCTTCCCCTTGCTGCCAGCTGCCAGCCGGGCCTTCCTCCATTCTGCATTGCCCCCTGGTGGTCAGCGCACATTAGCGAGTGGTCCAACTCTACGTAGGTTGAACTCCGGAGGGGACAGTTTGCAGATGAGCCTTTTATTATATAGATTATTGTGTTATTTTCTATATGAACAACTATAACCCTACGTTTAACCCCACCTTATATATAGTAACCCTGGTATAGAGAATCTAAGGCTGTTAGGTGATTTAGTAAAAGACATAATCAAAGCTCTTAAAAATACTTAAAGGCCTATGGTGAGCATCTCACCCACAGAGTTAGGCATTAACTTGGTGGTTATTTATTTGTAGCTCAAAGATGCAAGATAATATGCTCAGCATTTGACACATTCTGTGCTCTATGCAAACCCTGACATTCACATTGGACCAGATAACTTTTTCTTAAATGGTTTTAAATCAAGGCATCCTCTTTAATTCCTTAAAGTGAATACAGGTATTGCATACTGTGAAATTCCCATGAAGTCTAAAGGACCTCTTTGGTGTAGTTGTTTGGCCAAACATTACAGAAAAGGTGAAACCTAAGTTGCTCTCAGATGCATTGTTGGGTTTGGAAAAACAGAGGGGAAAGTGGAGGCATCAATTTGGAAAACAGTTTAGTAAAGACACAATGGAAGAACTAGATTTATTAAAGCACTAGAGTAAGGAATTCTAAATGAAGTAGAATATGATGAGTGGAATGGTAGGTGAAATTAGCTTCTATTGTCAAGAGTTTTTAGTGCTTGCTAAACAGTACTGGTAGCATATTCATTATAGATTTAAAAAAAATTTTTTTTATTTATTTCAGAGAGGAAGGGAAAGAGAGAGAGAAACCTCAATGATGAGAGAGAATCATTGATAGGCTGCCTCCTGCATGCCCCCACTGGGGATCAAGCCCAAAACCCTGGCATGTGCCCTGACTGGGAATTGAACTGTGACCTCCTGGTTCATAGGTCAATACTCAACTACTGAGTCATACCAGCCAGGCTCATTGCAGATTTTAAGTGTGTGCACAGGATCCAAGGAAGATAAAGGTTTTGCTAAGATCAATCTAGCATCAATGGAGGAGATTAACAAATAAATGACTTTATTAATTAAATCAGAGTCTGGATATAACTGTTCCTATTAAGGGAGAGTAAAAGAAACAGGTCCTTACCTTTTTGTGCATTTTTTTAAATACATAAATGTTTAAATTTTATTGTCAACTTATTGAGGTTTTTATTTTCTGATTTTCCTCATTCCTTTAAGAACTCAGAAGTTCTTTTTCAACTTTAGATTAGTTGAGTATTCACTTATACTTTTTCTATATTTCCAATTATTTCTAATTATGCCTAATTCTCTAATTCATTGGGAATATATTTTTAAATGGTTTTAAATAAGAATATATATATATTAGCTATTGTAACATATTTAATATATATTCTCATTTAAAACCATTTAAAAATATATTCCCAATGAATATATTTTATATATATTATATATTTATATATATATATATTAGCTATTGTAACATATTTAGTGGATATTCCTACTTTCCCACATATACTGTGGCTATCTTTATTTTTTATTAAAATTTTTTACATGAGAAGATCTATTTTCAAGACATATCTTTCTTTCCATCTAACTCATTGACCTCTCTGTTTTCTCTGTCTTCCATCAACTACTGTACTACAATAACTGGTTTACCTGTTTGTATGCTTAAATACCTTTCTATTCATAGCGGGATTCATAGACCAATAGCAACATTATCTCCTTGGACCTTATTAGATCCTAGCCTGGCCAACTGAATTAAAATCTGAATTTTATAAAAGATAACCTGATAATTTGAGTGAGCATTAAGACTTGAGATGCACTGCTTTACTAGATCTCTGAGGGCAAATATTATTTATCTTGTTCATCATCATATCTTTATCTCCCTGGCCAGTGTCTGGCACATAGTATTTGCTCAGTAAGTATTTGAATGATTACATTAATTAGGTATTTTAATAAGATAAAGAAAAATATATCTGTGCATAATTACTAAGGAGCATCAACATGCCTAATTTAATGACATAAACACAATTTTGAGGAGCCATAGGAGTGTTTATGAATGCTTACAGTGTGGAGGTGTGGATTGTGACTTGTCCTCAATTTTTTGCAGTTTTGTATAACATGATGCCTGTTATATGGCACCAAAATCAACCTGAGTACATGAAAGTTGAGAATAAGAAATTCATTTTGCCCAAGGCTTGAAGAACTATGGAAACCTAACTAAGGGAAATGGAATCTACACTCTCCATTTCTCTGATAAGGCATTCGTTCTCTGTATTCTCATAGTCACTGTCCTTGCTTCTTCTGTCTCACTTAATGCTTAGCACCTACTTATCTGTCCAAATACTATAATGTTATGACCTCAAGGGCAGGGACCATTTCTAATTACTTTTGAAACTTCAGTCTGAGAATATGCATTTATTGATTTATTTTATTCTTACTAAAAACCCCCCAAAAGCTGTCTTATAAAGATCATAGGACTAGAGGTCTGGTGCATGAATTCATGCACAGGTGGGGTTCCTCGGCCTGGCCGGTGGTCAGGGCATATTGGGGGGCTGGCCATGGGGAGGGGCTGTGGGAGCTTGGCCAGCCATGGGGAGGGACTGTGGGAGGTTGGCTGGCTGGCCACGGGAGGTTGGATGTGGGAGTGCACTGACCACCAGGGGACAGATCCTGAGTTGAGCTTCTGCCCCTGGTGGTCAATGCATGTCATAGCAACAGGTCAACCAGTCATTCGGTTGTTTGGTTGCTTAGGCTTTTATATATATAGATAATTATAAATATTTCTATTTTCCCAATTTGGTCATTGTTATGCTATTATAAGAACACCGTTTTATTGCTCAATTTCTCACTATAAATAAGACATCAACTCTTGCCACATTTATTTCATTGTTATGATTTTGATAACAGTCATAAAAACTAAAGAACACAAGAAACATGTTTTCAGAACATAAATAATTACAAAGACTTTACACATATTTCATTATTTGATCCCCAAAACAACTGTTGAAGGTAAGATATCATTATGATTACTCTAAGCAAAGTAGAATTGAGACTGAATTTCTAGTTTCATACTATAAATTTTAAAACATTTCTATTGCATAATGGTATAAACTATATACTCCTAAAGTAGAAGGTTCAATTATTCTTTTATAGAAAGAATTCTGGAAACATTAAGTACAAGAAAACAATGCTGATTCCTCTGGAAATTTTATTATCTGTTACAAAACAATTACAATAAATATCTTTTAAGATAAATTAACTTATTAATGTCATCTTTTGTTGAATCATTAATTTTCTTACATGAGCTCATGTATTCTTATAAGGTAAGATCAGTATGCAAAATATTTAATTTTAGCTTTACTTAAAGAATCAGAGATATTAAGTGTTCTCATATTTAGATATTTGTTCATTGCAAAATTCCAGACACAAATTCTTTATTAGGTTAGTAGATACTGAGCCATCATGGCAGTCAGTCTGGGGTGGGGCTCATGTATTTCATAGATTCAAAGACACCATCCCATCTAATAAAAGGGTAATATGCAAATTGACCATCACTCCGCGGCAAAGATGGTGGTGCCCACAGCCAATAAGGAGGGAATATGTAAATTGATGTGACAAAGATGGTGGCGGCTGGGCTGGGACTTGCGTTGTCACCATGGCAATGACGCAGGCATTCCGCCCTGCCCCAGCCAGTCTGGGCCTCTGGACAGCATGTGTGTGTTCAGGTGCAGGTGGCTGGGGTGGGGCGGGACACCTGCTATGGGGGGTCAGATGGCGAGGGGTGGAGGGAGCTACAGGAAGGCAAAAGGGCTGGAGTGAAGGCAGAAGGTGACTCCGGCCAGAGCAAAGGCAGAAAGCAGCAGCCAGAGTGAAGGCCTGGGTCCTGGTGCCAGAGGGAAGCCGGTGCTAGCAGACAGGGGAAGGAAGTCCTATTCTTGCATGAATCTTTGTGCACCAGGCCTCTAGTTATTTATAAAACTATTAATTTAATATTAAGTTTTGTGCAATCACCCTTTCATTGACTGTATGCTAAAATTTTAAGGTGCTTTCTATTTTCAGACCAATCTTACAACAGAGTAAATTCAGTTTTTCCTGCTACCAGCATGAAAATAGTGACCAAGCTAACCAAGGATATATTTACTCTTTACAAAAAATCTGCTGCCCATTTATCCATTTCAGTGTACCATTTAGAGAGCACTGCCAGTGCTCAATAAAGGCATCAACTGAAATCACCATCATAGCAATACAAATTGATTCCTTATGTGGAAGAAAATCCCCAAACTGCTGATAGGCTATTTCATATCTCAGTTTCCATGTTATTTCTCTGGAACTTAAAATAGATTTAATCATGTCCTGGTTAATTATTGAACATCATTAAGGGTTTTACAATATATTTTTTTCATTGAATGGACACCTTATTCAGAAGCTACGAACATAAATGGCCCTATTGTAAGGATCATTGCCTGAATTGACATTTTCAGTTTCAAATAATTGAATACACAACTGAGAGCGGAAATTAACTACATCAGAGAACACAGGGTGGTTCCATGGTTGGTTCCACAGCTCTGCTTTAGTTAAATGAAGACTCATCGGAGGAAGGTCTCTGCCTCTCTTTCAGAGACTGTGATCATACTTGGGACCAATGTATTTATTTCCATCTCTGCCCTCAGCTGTACTCCACACACCAGCCCTGTTCAAGTCCGTATTTCCAAAATGACTGCAGCAACCTCAGGCATTCAGGGAGACACGACGATGATCACATTCTCTGAAAGAGAAGCAGAGACCTTCCTACCATGATTTTTCATTTAATTAAAGAAGAAAATCTTTCTACATGCTCAACCCTCACCCTGAAGACACTCACATTTTTCATTTTTCAGGAGCAATTGGTTATGTTCATTCAACAATAATTTGTGGTCATAGAACAATGCCATTCAGAAAATTTCTAAAATATGTTAAAGAAAAAGGACTTGTTCCTGGATCTCATATCTAATATCTTATAACAGATTGTTTAGCAAATAATTTATGAAGTGCCAACATAATCTCCCCAAATATGTCTAATTTCCTCAATAAAGTGAAGAAACTGTCTCTATATATAAAAGGCTAAGTGACCAGCTGACCAGCCAACTGGCTGACCCGCCAGTAGGTATGACGCACACTGACCACCAGGGGGCAGATGCTCAATGCAGCAGCTGCCAAGCGACAGCAACTTTGTAGAGTGCCCTCTTGCACTCCAGGACCCCTCGGGGGATGTCAGACTGCCAGTTTTGGCTGGATCCCCACAGGTCCCTGCAAGAGGGACCTCGTTCACTCCGCAGACACCCTTCAAGCCCCAGTGCTGCCCCAGGTGTGGCTGGCCAGGGAGGGATGGTGGGAGGTTGGCTCCAGAGCGTGTCCGGCCTGTCTCACCTACTCCCACTCCGCTGGCAACCTTCTAATTAATTTACTTTCAATGTGCATGAATCTGTACACTGGGCCTCTAGTACATTATAACATTATTACTAAGAATGAATGGCTAGTGAAGGCTTACCAAAATCCATTTTCTCCCCAGGAGTTTAGTCACAGAGCTAATTAATTTGAAGAGCATGTATATAGAATTAATATTGATGCAAAAGGGAGTTTTTATGTAATCATTTTGAGCATAGTCTGGTAATTATGACTTTAATTCACTTTCCTCTGTGTATTAGTTGCCTATTAAATTACCACAAACTTGGAGGCGTACACAACAGAAATTCACTCTCTCAAAGTCTGGAAGCTCAAAGTTCTTTGGAGAAAGTTTTAGAGGAGAATCTGTTCCTTACCTTACCCAGCTTCTGGCATTTCCTGGCTTGTACTGCATTGTGG
The DNA here is from genome assembly GCA_026230045.1 of Corynorhinus townsendii. Taxonomy (NCBI): domain Eukaryota; kingdom Metazoa; phylum Chordata; class Mammalia; order Chiroptera; family Vespertilionidae; genus Corynorhinus; species Corynorhinus townsendii. Next base: position 10,367,169 of record JAPDVU010000002.1, read on the forward strand.
TCTCTTCCTCCAGGCTCAAAGTTGCTTTCTCTTCTTCAGGACTGGTGACCTCTTAGCAATATTTGGCTCAGGGGGTGTTACATTTTCAAATATGGTAGCCAGGGAAAGCCTCAGGAATCTTCCCCAGGAAAGGGGACCAATGTAGCAGAGACTTAAGGATCACCCAAATATCTAGGCTATATCTGTGCTTTGGACACTTTTTTCTCTTGCCATCAGATTAGCTGCGTGACTGAGTGGTGGCCTTTGGAATGCAGAAAGAAGAGATACATAGCACTTTCAGGCCAGCTACTCAAAATTGTCACAATTATGCAAATCTCCTGTGTTCTGTGTGACCAGAATGAAAGGATTCTAAGACGGTAGAGTTGCTCAAAGGTACCTGAAATCAGGAGAGAGAACTGGCCAGGGTACTTCCCAATTCTCACTAAACTGTGACATTAGCAAAAACAAAACAAAACAAAACAAAACAGACCAAAACAAAAAAAAAAACATAAAAAAAAATTTAAAAAACCTTAAATTATATTATGTTAAACTACTTAGATGATGCATACTATATCTTTTAGAGCAGTAAGTGTTAATGACCTTAACCAATAGTCTAGTTCTGTAGCTATCAGAGAGGTGTGTCTCAGGCAGAGGCCCTGAGCCTGCATCAAGTTTGGTGTGCTGGAGGATTCCAGGGTATCTGAAATGGAGCTAGAGGAAGAGAGGAGGAGGAGATAAAGTGGAAATCATGTAGTGCTATTGTTAGCTTTGGCTTGTACCCTGAGGGGATTTATAACCAAAGAGCTAGGATCTAACTTTCATTTCAAAATGATCATCTTGGCTGCTGGGTATGATGCTACTTGAAATATGCCAGTCAGAGAAAGACAAGTATCACATGCTCTCATTCATATGTGGAATCTAATGAACAAAATCAATTGATGAACAAAATACATCCAGAGACACAGAAGCATGGAACAGACTGTCAAATCTCAGAGGAAAGGCCAGGGTGGGTGGGTGGGTGCAAAGAGGTCAACCAAAGAACTTGTACGCATACCACATGGACACAGACAATTGGGTGGTTCAGGCCTGGGGTAAGGGGCAGGAGTGGGCTAAAAGGGACCAACGGGGAGAAAATGGGGACATATGTAATACTTTCAACAATAAATATTTAAAGAAAATAGAACTGATATGAGAGAAAGTGCAAGCAGAGCAGCCCTTTGGGAGAAGATTGCAGTAATGCAGGTAAAAGGTGATGAAGGTTTGGCAAGAGTGCTATGGGTGGGGCAATAGATGTGTGGTGTGAGAGAAGAGGGTAAATCAAGGGTATTACTAGGCTTTCCACATTGGCATGTGGAAGAAAATATTTGCTATTAAAGATGACTAAAAAGATGACTCAAGTTTTTATTGAAGGGAGGGAGGAATGGGAAGACCAAATGTCGACCTGTTAAATTTGAGATGCCTTTTAGACATCCAAGTAATATTTACAGTAGGCATTTCAACCTGGAAATATAAATTGGGAAATAACCAGTAGATAGGTGAAATGAGATTAGATGCTTTCAGTAGGGCAGTGACTTTTAAAGAGAAGATACCAATGGAGTGAGTTCTGAGCACCCTGAAGTTCAGAGTCTGGAGACTTAAGAAAAATCAAGCAAAGAACTCTGAATAAAATCTCTGGAAAGAAGAACAATCAAGGAAATGGTATTCTGGAAATCATCTGGAAAACCTGTTTTAAGAAAGAGAAAGTGTCAGCTAATTCAAACACTGCTGAGAAGTCAAGTAAGATGAGAACCACAGGCGAAACCGGTTTGGCTCAGTGGATAGAGCGTCAGCCTGTGGACTGAAAGGTCCCAGGTTCGATTCCGGTCAAGGGCATGTACCTGGGTTGCGGGCACATCCCCAGTAGGGGGCGTGCAGGAGGCAGCTGATCGATGTTTCTCTCTCATCAATGTTTCTAACTCTCTATCTCTCTCCCTTCCTCTCTGTAAAAAATCAATAAAAATATATTTAAAAAAAAAAGATAAGAACCACAAACTGGCCTGAATTTAACAATTTGAGGTCAATCATGGTCTTGGCAGCCCCTTCTCCCCTTCCTCCGCCTGGTGAAGGCATGAAGTTGAGAGCCTACAGGACCAGATTTGGGGAGTATATATATATAGATTAAAGAGGTCTTGGATCTTTGATCAGGGTATTTTTTTTTTCTGTGAGCTGTTACAGCTATACACTTATAGGAATTATATTTTAAAAAGTGAAAAATACTTGGTGATGCTTAGGAACACGAGGAAAGATTCTAGAACAGTATACGTGGGATCTAGCAAGGAGAGGGTCACGTTGGATAGAAGCCTGGAGAAGTCTTTCACAGAAGCAGGAAGGAAAGCCAAGTGTTGAGACAGATACAGGTAGTGATGCTTTTCATGGTGGAGGATTGTCTAGATGTGTTCTGGTTTTTACTATTTTCTTTGTAAAAAAGAAACCAGGGTCATTTAGTGAGATGGAAATATATGTTAGTAGGGACAGAAAGGAGGAAAAGACTGAAAATCATCTTAAAAAATGAAAAAAAATCAAGGTAAATGTAGTATTCCACTAACTTATTGTGAAGTCAGGCAAGCATTGTGGTTGTGTTTACCATGTGTGGGTGACACGGAGGAAGCAGTCACAAATTAGATTGAATCCGGGTAGGGATTTTGTCAGACTTGTAAGAGGAAGGGCTCAAGGCAAGGGAATTGGGATCAGAATTCAGGAGATGAGAGAAGCTTGATGAGGACAAAAACCTTGCTCATTTTGCTCAGGGACATGACTTAGGTACCGAGAAGAGCACAGGCCCTTATAAACACGGAGGAATTATTTGTAGAAAGAAATCTAAAGCCTTGAAACATCAGTTGGGCTGCGGGGCACATGAGAACAGGAGGGGGTTGAGAGGAAGAGAATAATGGTAGAATTAATGGCTTACAAGTATTAGAGACTTCAAGAGATAATTTAAATGTGAGTGAGCTATTTACCATTTTGGAGGCTTTTTCCCCTCAAAAGTAAAACTGCAATATGTAATTAATACTATCACTGCAGTAACTTAGGAAAATGCTTAGCAGAGTGCCCAGCATGTGGTAAGCAGTCATTCTATAGATGTAATTGTTATTCAGAGGGGCATATGTATTATTTACACTTTCATTTCTTGGTTTAAGTAAACCTGTTGGCATCATATGTGCCTGGGTATTTCTCTATATTATTACCAAAATAGTACTTTCATGACTAACATTAAGGACAACTTACTGAATTGAGAGAACAATGAAGTGAAATGCACTGTTCAGGAACTTCTGGGAAAATCAGGGTTCTTTCATCATTTAAAGTTCAAGTTTGCTCTAACATGTTAATATTCTATTGTATGTAAAGCCCTCCTCGAAGTGTCTCTGTTAGGTTATGTATTTTACCAACCATTGTCCACAGGTATGATGACCGAGGGTCAGCTATGGCCGTTGACTTCATCAGATTTAGGAGAATGGATTAGATCCCATGTAATGAATACAGATATGCAGACTGATTAGGGTTGCACAAACACATAAGGGAGCTGTGTTCTTCATCTTCTGCTCACTTGCCATTTCTCTATCATTCACTTTTAATTAAAAGATTAGTGGAGAGTTTTGAAAAATAAAACAAGGGAGGAAGTACCTGCTTCCTTCTATGGTTTCAGGTAGCAGGGTTATTGAAAGCAATAACTTTTTTTTTTTGCTAGAAAGAGTTTTTGGACAAAATACAGATCTCAGCTTTCATACATGTGGCTTTTTATCTTGACCTGTGTATGGAAGGTATAAATTAGTAAGAAACATGATGAGATTTGCTCTGTATTTAGTGTTTTAAGGTAAGTAGCATATAGTTTTCTTACATATATTTGGTCTCTCTCTCTCTCTCTCTCTCTCTCTCTCTCTCTCTCTCTCTCTGGGATGTTGACATTTAATTTCATGTTCTTTTTTTAAGTATGTTTATTGATTTTAGAGAGGAAGGGAGAGGGAGAGGGAAAAATAGAAACATCAATAATGAGAGATAATTATTGGTTTGCTGCCTCCTGCACATTCCACACTGTGGACTGAGCCTGCAACCTGGGCATGTGCCCTGACCGGGCATCTAAGTGTAACCTCCTGGTTCATAGGTTGACACTGAACCATTGAGCCATGCTGGCCAGACTAATGTCATGTTCTTGATTGCAACTGAGTTAGATTTATATTTTGAACCTGAGTGCAAGTGGGTCAGATTTGCTCACCCTTCATCTGAACCATACCTAATAGTCTTCAATAGTCTCTTCATTTTCTTTATTCAGATTAGCGAATGCCCAAACTTAGTTGAACATGTAAGCAATAAATACTTAGGCTCTAAGGACAGGGATGTATGAAATTTCTACAGTGACTTGGAAAGAGTACTGAATTCTAGGACAGGGGATTTGGGTCTTTTTTGTGATTCTGCAGCTGACAGGTTGGGCTTTTGTTTCTTTGTGCTTTAAGTGAGAAGTTAATCTTGTAGGTGTTGATGGTCCTTCCATTTGCAGGGGTTACATGAATGTGGATTGATTACCGGAGTTGATCTAAGAATTTCTGAAAGTATGTCATAGATCCCAAAAAGAGTGCCAAGGAAAGACTAAGGCCAGAAATGGTTTATTATTATTATTATTATTATTATTATTATTATTATTATTATTTATGTCTGTGTGTGTGTTCATATTTGGGAAAGGGACAAAAGGAAAGTCTAGCGCCAACCCAGAACATTAGCTACATTTTAGATAAGAGGTAAATGTGGAAGATTTAAAACTCATCTTTGTCAGAAGCAGCTGAAGTAACTAAAGAAGGATTTTCTTCCCTCAAGAATACAGAGATAATTCCATTGGTGGTGTTTACACTTGCCTCATTTTCCATTCAGGGGTAAATTACATAATTAGGAGTCACACTGACAGATCTTATGAAGACACAAATCATTCTAAATTTCAAATTAAAGATCACCTCCAAATTGATCATATACATTCTCAATTGTATTTTAATAATATTAAATTATGTTTCTATCTACTTAGAAAAATAATAATATATCAAATGAAGGTGGTTTCTCTACCTGAAAAGAAATTTAATATTTGGGAATTAGCCCTACCTGGTTTTGCTCAGTGGATAGAGCATTGGCCTGTGGACTGAAGGGTCCTGGGTTCGATTTTGGTCAATGGCATCTGCCCGGCTTGTGGGCTTATTCCCCAATAGGGGGGCATGCAGGAAGCAGCCGTTCAATGATTCTTTCTTCTAGCTCTCTTTCCCTCTCCCTTCCTCTCTGAAGTAAATAAAAATATATTAAAAAATAACAACATGTAAACCTATTTTAGTAGAAAAAAAAAGGATTGGGGAATTATATGCATTTAATTTTTTAACTTTAAGTCTAAGGAGAAAATACTAGCATTTTCTTAAATATTAGTTAAATAATTTTGAGGATGTTGAGAAATACAAATACTGTATAATTATTAGTAGTTGGTTAAAAACTCATTTGTTATGAAGAAATTCTTGAGGTTCTCATCAAACTGTAACATAAATAGGAAAAAGAAGTAAGCTGATATATCTGCACTGACAGCTAAGAACAAATCTTAAATTCACATTTGTGTAGTAGCTGATATTTTTTTCTTCCTAATAATGAAAATATACATGCTAGTACAAATTTGCATCAATTTTTTAATTTTAATAAAATTAGCTTCATTTATGTTCCCTTGATTTTTTTATCATCTTAGTTTCTTCAGATATGAATTGTTTCAAAAGATGGTGAGAAAGTAATATTATCTGTAAGTAAAATTTATAGTAATGCTAACTACCAATGAAAATTCCCTTTACCATATGTTAAGATTAAATTAGACACCTAATATATATTTTAATATATTGGAAAAAAGAACTTTTTGGATGAAGCAGTGAGCATTACTCTTAAAAAGTGATAGCATGGATAAGGAAAGAATTGTGAGAAATTAAAAATACCTTCAGAAATCTGCAGAGCACATTAAGAACATTCTTGGTTTGCCATTTAATTAGTCATTAAAGACCCTAGGGTTTTATTTGAATTTTTCCAAGGCACTAATTTGAATGAGAAACTGTGATATTCTTGTAAGAAGTTGTAGGAATTAGCTCAAAAGTATGCAAAGGAACTGCCAAGCTTCTACATCTTGACTTGATTTTGTAGTACTCTATTTTGTCTAGTCCATATTTTATGGAGAAAATTATATGCTCTGTGAATTTTGGATTATATTAAGTTCTCTGAATCTCTTTAGAATGTCCAAAACCTACATTATTATAGGTTTTAATAGTCTGGGTAATTTTATGAATTGTGACATATTTAATCTTTAATAGAAATTGAAATTATAGGAAAATTGTGGTGGTGAGATATCATTACTAAAAGTTTTTAAAGGGGATAGGCAGCACAGAAAGGTATAACTAAAAAACAATTTACATGGGAGTATGTTTATGACTGCATATACTAACTAATAAAAGAGTAATATGCAAATTGACTGTCACTCCAACACACAATATGGCTGCCCCCGTGTGGTCAAAGATGGCTGCCTCCATGTGGACACAAGATGGCCACCACAAGATGGCTGGCAGGGAAAGGCAGTTGTGGGCAGTTGGGGGTGACCAGACCTGAATAGGAGAGCAGTTGGGGGGGGACCAGGCCTGCAGGGGAGGACAGATGGGGTGGACCCAGGCCTGGAGGGGAGCACAGTTGAGGGGAGACCAGATCTTCAGGGAGGGTAGTTGGGGGGGAACTCAGGCCTGCAGGGGAGGGCAGTTGGGGGTGACCAGGCCTGCAGGGAAGGGCAGTTGGGGGGGAACAGGTCAGCAGGGGAGGGCAGTTAGGGGTGACCAAGCCGGCAGGGGAGGGCAGTTAGGGGCAATCGGGCTGGCCGGTGAGCAGTTAGGTGTCATTCAGACTGGCAGGGGAGTGGTTAGATGGTGATCAGGCTGGCAGGCAGAAGTGGTTAGGGGCAATCAGGCAGGCGAGCAGTTGGGAGCCACCCATTTAGGCCCAATTCTGGCAGTCAGACATCCTTCAAGGGGTCCCAGATTGGAGAGGGTGCAAGCTGGGCTGAGGGACACCCCCCACCACCACCCCATGAGTGAACTTCGTGCACCAGGCCTCTAGTATTATATAGTATCATAGTGTCAGATTATGCTATCATTAAGTAGATTTAGATATGGTAGAAACGTAAGTTCCACCATCCTTTATATGTGTAATATTCTCTATCTTAGGAATGAGAAAGCACTCACTGTTTGCGATTTTCCACAAAATATATTGCACTAATCAGAATACTCCTGTCCAGGGTAACAAAAATCCTTTAAAGGGTTGTAACTTAAAAAGAATAAAAAAAAATAAATAAAAGGCAAATATGTCTGCAGATAATAAACAATATCTATCTCTATATATTATTTAAGATATTATTATTTTATAGTTAAAAACAATTCTCAAATAAACTTTAAACAGCATGTTGAAGTCCTACCCTTTTCTGGGTTATTTTATTCAGATCTCAGGCTTATCTACCATCTGTAGGGATGTATCTTTTTTTCAGGAGATATAACGATTAATTAAATCAATTCTGCTAATAGTAGATATTTGACCTTATGCTTCCATTTTAGTGATTTAGCTTCTGCCCTGCCTAAGACCAGTTTAACTCCTATGGCTTATTTTCAAGAAAAGTCCCCATTTCCATCTGGTTCCTCTGTGCCTGAATTCGTGACTTGGTGTTGAGTCTGCATCCTTTAGGCAATTGCCCTATTCCACTGAATTGTTTCAGGGTTCAACTGTATATGTACACAACCTATCAGTTCTTTTTCTTTGGAGAACCCAGGTAACAAGTTTAGCTGTTTTATAAATATAAATTGTTCTAAATAACTCTTCTAGGCAAAATTATCACCACCCAGTGGGTATAATTTCTTCCATTCTTCCATGCATTCAATTTTTGTATTTTACTGGAAAGTGATGCTTTAATTCCTTGGTACTGATCATCATCTTAGTGTAAGTCACAGTGACTCAAGATATAGGGCAACAGGATAGATTTAATTTTCATTAAGTAGCTAGAAAATGTTAGATATATACAAAGCAGGAAGAAGAGGGCCTCTTGTGATTGTACTACCCAGGTAATAGACTGAGGATGAGAAAGAAAAAAACACATAGATTTTCTATTTTACTCAAGTGAGCCTTCTTGGGGAATTAACAAACAGACAAACAAACAACCCCCCCCCCCAAAAAAAAAAACCGAGCAAATAAAGCCAATTATCAAAAGTGATAGTCACTTTTTAAAAAATATATTTTATTGATTTTTTACAGAGAGGACGGGAGAGTTAGAGACATCAATGAGAGAAAAACATCGATCAGCTGCCTCTTGCACACCTCCCACTGGGCATGTGCCTGCAACCAAGGTACATGCCCTTGACCGGAATCGAACCTGGGAGCTTTCAGTCCGCAGGCCGATGCTCTATCCACTGAGCCAAACTGGTTAGGGCAGTGGTCGGCAAACTGCGGCTCATGAGCCACATGCAGCTTGCGAGCTGCAGTTTGCCACTCTGTTGACTAATGAGTTTGCCAGCCACTGCGTTAGGGTGATAGTCATTTCTAAAAAAATTTTTCAAGTCAGTTATTTTAAACCTTAGTAGGTAAATTGAATACCTAAATATTATATGTAATGATACTCTGAATCAAAAAAGAATTCAGAGATTAAAAGCAGACCATATTGCTTGATATAAAACTTTTCAGAGCATGAATGGAGGAGTAAAACATATTGAATTTTGTCAAATATAACCAGTTTTATTTTATATATTGTTCCATATATAATCCAGTTTAATATATAAAACTACTTTATTATTTGGCTCTCTGGAGAAGAATATTTCATGTGAAAGTCATACATTAAAAAAGGGCCAAGGGAGACATGTTTTATATATATACTAGAAGCCCAATGCACGAAGATTCATGCTAGAATGGGCTTTCCTTTCCCTCTGCTGGCACCGCCTTTCCACTCTGGCCCAGCCCCTTTCCACTCAGGCCCCAGAGCTGCCTCTTTCCGCTCTGGGAGCCGCCTCTTTCCGCTCTGGGAGCCACCTCTTTCCGCACCGGCCCCACCTTCCCATGCTGCCCAGAGGCCCTGAGAGACTGGGGGTGGGGCAGAACGCCTGCGTTGTCACCATGGCAAGTATGCAAGTGTCCCCCCCATCACTCAGTGCCTGTGTATGCAAATTAACCATCTTTATTGGGTTAATTTGCATATCACTCCTGTTTGGCTGGTGGCATAGCGGAAGTATGGTCAATTTACATGTTTGTCTATTATTAGGTAAGATATAAAACGTATTTCCAAAATAGGATGGAATTACATGACAGAATGGATCTACAGAATGAAGATCCATTATCTTGTCTTATTAAATATAGCTATATTAATATTAACTATATTAAATATAGTTATGTTTAATAATAAGAGAAAACAATGCTACTGTTCAATAAAAATAGCTTAATGAGCTTGGCAGTGATCACCTTCTTGCTAATATCAAACTATTCACTTTTTAAAATTACTCTTTCAGTCTGGCTTCTTTATTATTGATCACTCACTTCTTCTGAAAGCATGTCCCTTTCTCAGCTTTCTTCAAACAGTAATTTAACTCCTCTGCCAGCTTCCCTCCTGGGTCTTTAGCTTCTCCTCATATGCCTTTTCCATTCTGTCCCTTTCAGTCCACACTCTAGCCTTCATTGAACCCAGTTATTGCAATGGTATATGGTTTACTGCCCCAACCTGATTGACCCATTGTGGTACTACTTAAACAGTTTCCAGGCTGGATAAGTTAACAAAACCATTTAGATATTTTATTTTCCTTCATTCTGTAGATCTATTGTCATGTAATCCCATCCTATTTTTGGAAATATTGTATATTTACATCTTTTCAATTTTCACATCTCCATTATTCAGCCAACTCTATAGCAACGTGTTCCTGGATTGCTATCAGAGATCTTTGGTGATATTTTTTAAATCTAGGTTGCCCAGCAACACAATCCAACTTGCAATTCCCCCCACCCCAATTAATATTCACACATCAATTAAATTGTCCAGTCAACATGTACTATATTCCCATTATTTACAGAAGTCTGTATTTGACATTATATGACATACAAAGCCAAAGAACATAGCAAGACACCTAATCTTCAAGAAGGGTTCCATTTATTAATAGAATAATACAAATAGCTAAAAAAATGGAATGTATACAATTGTATAATATATATGCAAAGATATCTAAATAAGTTACAATATCAAGCAAGGAGAGCAAATGTCAGTTTCAATGGGTTTTTAGAATATGTGTTGCATTTAAACTGGCAGGATATTTAGAATAAATATTCAGGGTATAAGAGTTCAAGAATAGAAAATGTAGGAATTGAATGCAGTATTTTAAAAGCCTTTGAATAAATTTACTTGGGGATAAAAATAAAGTAGAACTAGAAAATTAAAGATTGAAAGTGATGGTTGAGACCAGACTATTGACTAATTGAACATAGATTGATAAATATATAAAGCGATAACTATGATAAATGTATAAATACATAGATGAAAACAAAATCAGATGTATAAATATCAAATAGATGAAAGAGAAATGGATAGATAAATGGATAGGCAGAATGCTAGATATAAGAAGAACATTATGTATGAAGATACAGAAATTTAAATGGCTCCAGGAGAGAATTCAAGGAAATTACTTTGATATTAGTTAAATATGCAAATTGACTGTACCTCTGATACACCAACAAGCCACACACACAAGCCAATCAGGGAAAAGTATGCAAATTAACCCAACCAAGATGGCTGAGGCCATGGAGAGAGCAGGAGGGAGGCTTGGGTTTCCTTGGTGATGGAGGAAGCCAAGCTTTCCGCATACCCTGGCCAGCCCTGGACTCCACTCAAGGCTACAAAGTTTCAATTATAGAGGATAAATAAATCCCAACAAAAATGGCTGTAGCCACGGAGCTGGGGCAAGCAGGAGGATTAGCTCCGCTCAAGGCTACAAAGTTTCAATTATTGAAGACAAATAAAGCCCAGATACCAGGGCCTCTGCTTGAGTCGCCGGGGGGCATGGCCCGCCTGCAAACCACCACAGGTCCCTCACCCAGGCCGCCCCATGTCCTATGCCCCACGTCACCCTGATCCAGGACATCCTTCAGGGCAAACCAGCTGGCCCCCACCCGTGCACCAGACCTCTATCCTATCTAATAAAAGAGTAATATGGAGATTGACCATCACTCCAACACACAAGATGGCTTCCCCCAAGTGGTCAAAGATGACTGCCCCCATGTGGACACAAGATGGCCACCATAAGATGGCCAGCAGGGGAGGGCTGTTGTGAGGGAGCAGGCCTGCAAGGCAGGGAAGTTGGGAGGGACCAGACCTTCAGAGGAGGACAGTTAGGGGCCAACAGGCTGACAGGGGAGCAGTTAGACATCTATCAGGCTGGCAGGGAAGTGGTTAGGGGGTGATCAGGCTGGCAGGCAGAAGCGGTTAGGGGCAATCAGGAAGACAGGCAGGCAAACGGTTGGGAGCCAGCACTCCTGGATGGTGAGAGGGATGTCCGACTGCCCGTTTAGGCCCGATCCCACCAGGATCGGGCCTAAACGGGCAGTCGGACATCCCTCAAGGGGTCCCAGATGGGAGAGGGTGGAGGCTGGGCTGAGGGACACCCTCCGCCCCCTATGCACGAATTTTGTGCACCAGGCCTCTAGTATATACATTATACACACACACACATATACACACACATATATATGTATATATATACACATATATACATACATATATATTTATGTGTGTGTGTGTATCTATATACACACACACATAAATATATATATATATTAGTAGCCCTGCACACGAATCCATGCACCAGTAGCTCGCTGCTGCCCTCCAGTAGCTCTATGTCCACTGCCGCACCCTCCTGTAGCTCCTCCTGCCCCCCCTGCTGCCCCCCTCATAGCTTGCTGCCATGCCTCCTCCTATAGCTCTGCACTACCCACTTGCAGTTCACTGTCCCACCCTCCTGCTGATCCGTGATCCAGTTATCCGGTCCTTATTGCTTATTACATCTTTATTATGTAAGATATATTATTAATTATTATTATTATTATTATTTTTCCAAATGTATGGCCGGTGAGACCTGTTGTTCACGTGTCTTCTCCAGCAGCTGGGGCATCCCCACCTTTGGTGTTTCTGGTGTCAATGGCTTGAGCTCTGTGCTTTGAAACTAGTTTAATAAGTGCTTTACTAAGGAGCTCCGGAAGGGCTGCCCTGGCCAAGGAGCCACAAATCTTCAGTCTCTAGGAGACAACAGCTGGCGTTATAAGCATATAGTTGGGACCTTCCTTCCAGAGTTTGTCATGCGTTGCCTTGTCCAGAACTTTGCCTTTGAACCACTTCTTTTTGGCCTTGACCCTGGACTTGTTCCCGGGGTCTTCATCTGTCTTGGTCGTCTTTCCAGCATCGTTCTTCTTGTTGTTGTCCTTGGGCGGCACTGGGAGACTCAGAGCAGGGCTTAGCCACTGCCTCGCCGATATCGGACCAAGAGGAAGCACAGCTCTCCACCCTAGAAATATTTTCGTCTGTAGGTGAACTCTTGAGAAGTTGAGCAAGTTCTCCTTAGGGGACCTGCAGTTCACAGACTGAAGTAGAAGGCATTTCACCGAGGACACCATAACAGAATTAATTTATTTTCTGCACTTACATTTATTTTTTCAAATAAATTACAATATGGTATATTTCATACTTTATAAGTATCTCACAGTACACAGGGTGCAAAATTCTTATTTTTTTCTTGGTAAATATTCAAGTGATTGAGTGTAGTGATTGTATAGATTCTTAAGAGTCTGTTTAACAGAGGACTCATTCTTGGCTTAGTAATAATTTTTAGATAAGAAATAAACACTTCTCATCTGTTTTATCTATTCAAACCCTGACAAAAGTTCATATGGAAAGATTTAAATTCCAACTTTCAAATTTAAATAAGACATTTTACATTGTCTATGTCCTGTGTACACAGTAAAAAAGACAACTTTTTTTGGAATCAACCCTTTTGTTCATTATTTGATAAAAAAAAATTCTGTTTTCATTTGGGTATTTGTACCTAGGACTTATAACCAAGATAATTTTCTAATGAAAAAAATGTAAATTCAGTGATGCTGAATTCCATCAAGCTGAAAGTTAGACTTAACATTTCTAAGTGATATAAATGTTGAATATTTACTGTGATAGATATCCAACTATCTAGATTTTACTCAGTATGATCATCTATTGGCCTTAAAATAAATAATGCATTTTTCCAGTCTCTCAACAGTCGTCAAAATGTAGGGGAAGGAAAGATTGTGGTACAAAGAGTTCTAGTAAAATTGTTCCTTAGGAAATACATATCAAACCTCTATAACGTGATTCCAATAGTATAGAGCAGTGGTCAGCAAACCACGGCTCACGAGCCACATGAGGCTCTTTGGCCCCTTGAGTGTGGCTCTTCCACAAAATACCATGTGTGGGCGCGTGTGTACAGTGCGATCGAAACTTCGTGGCCCATGCGCAGAAGTCGGTTTTCAGCCTGGGCGAGTCTATTTTGAAGAAGTGACATTAGAAGAAGTGGGGGTGTCAGGCGATGGGCTACGCAGTGCAGGGGATGCACCCGCGATTCATGCATGAGTTGAGGAAGCCCCTCAGTCAGCAGTCTCATAGCGCAGTGGTTAGTGCAAGTCGCGCGCGGGTGACAAAAGTACCTACTCGAAGCATCAAGTTACCTGTATTTTTCCAACCAGCTGCACATCTACAGGTATTTTTGCCATCAATTTAAGAATTGTAATTATTTTGTGTTGGTGGCTTTATTATTATAAAATGAAACTTTGTTTTAGGTGCCCTGTTTGACAGGGCTACAAAGGAGAAGCAAAGAAAAACGGAAGACGAAAACCGTGAGTTTAAAGTTGAATGGACAGAGACTTTCGCATTTATTCAAAACTTAAATGGCCTTCCGACCTGTCTTATTTGTCAGGAAAAGTTGGCGCATAACAAGAAGTCAAATTTGGAGAGACACTTTACAACTAAACACGTGTCACTTAGTACTAAATATCCTGTCGGTGATGCAGGAAGAAAGCAACTGAGGAATTTCAGAAGAGTTAAGAAACATCAAGTTCTGTATTTAATTACTGGATGCAATCTTCCAACAATGTTAATATTGCAAGTTTTGTGGTTAGTCAAGAGATTGCTAAGAGAGGAAAACTATATATAGATGGTGAATACATAAAAAGTTATTTTATAAATGCATCTAAGGAGCTATTTTGGGATTTTAAGAACAAAGCAGATATTCTAAAAAAATTAAAGAGTTTACCATTGTCTGCTAAAACAGTGAAAGATAGAACAGTCAAAATGTCTTCGAATATAACCGACCAGCAAGTCGAAGATCTTAAATTGGTTTCAGCTTTATCAATAGCAGTTGATGAGTCTTGTGACATAAATGATACAGCGCAAGTTTCACTTTTTGTATGATTTATTTCATCTACAGGTCCTAAAGAAGAACTTTTAGGATTATTGCCACTCAAAGGTCAAACACGTGGAGAGGATATAGCAAACGCTGTAATTGAGTGCATTGAAAAACATCATATTCCACTCGATAAAATTGTCTCAATTTCAACAGACGGGGCAAAAAGTATGATTGGCGTAAGCAACGCGTTTGTTGCTATTTTGAAAGAAAAAATTAATCACGAGATACTTACTTACCATTGCATCATTCATCAAGAAGCTCTTTGTGCACAGGCATTTCCAGAAGAAATTTACAAAGTTATGGAATTGGTGATTAACATGATCAACTCCATTATAGCTAAAGCTCTTAATCATTGCCAATTTAAAGAATTTTTAGTTGAAATGGAGAGTGAGTATGCAGATCTGCTGCTGCATAACAAGGTACGTTGGTTATCAAGAGGAAACGTTTTGAAACGTTTCACTTCCTTATTAACAGAAATTAAAGCATTTCTCCTTGAGAAGGGTGTTCACTATCCAGTACTAACAATGGTCAGTGGATCCAAAAATTTTATTTCATGGTAGACGTTACGTCTCATCTAAGTCAGCTTAATCATAAATTACAGGGGAAAAGAAACACAATTTTTTCGATGTTAGAAGTTATTTCATTAGAAAACAAAATTATCTCTTTTTGCTCAAGATTTTGAAAGAGAAAACTTTGATTCACTTTCCAAGCCTGTTGACAAGAAAATAATTCTGATATTGACATTTGCTATTTCAAAACAACACTTTTAAATATGAGGGAAGCTTTTCTTAACAGGTTTTAGGAATTCAGAAACAGCAAAGCGACATTAGCCTTTGTTAAAAAACCTCTTAATGCTACTGTAACAGCATTAAATTTTTCTCCCTTGAATATTGACATTGGCAACTTTGAAATGCAATTGCTAGATTTAAAAAACAAAGAATTGTGGAGCTTGAAATTTGAACGTCTTTGTGCTGATATAGAAATATTGGAGAAAAACAAACGTGAACTTAGTTCACAGCACATGTGGTCTGCTTTGAAAGACCTGGAGAAGGAAGATAGGTTGATTTTTAACACCTGGAATAGTATTCCTGACTCATATAATCAACTGAAAAAACTAGCATTTGCTGTTCTTTCCTTTTTCGGGTCTACATATTTATGCGAACAATCATTTTCAAGCATGAACCTTATCAAGAGTAAATTGAGAAGTCGTCTTATTGATGAGAACCTGGAATCGTGCCTAAAATGAAAAACAACATACAAACCTGACTTACCCCAACTTTCCAAGGAGATGCAAGGCCATTGTTCACATTAGTGTTTGTCAGTCATTGTCATCATTCAATTTTATGGATATTGTAAGGCAAATTGGAAGGAATTTAATTTTATCAATAAATAATATCGTTATTAAGTATGATATCAAGTTTTATTCATCGTACCTATAGTTTAACTAAGACTTAAAACTTTAAGTAAAGTTTATTAAGTTAATTTTAGGGAACGTTGTGGAGTGAAAGAAGATGTAGTGTCGAGGATAGAGAAAGGTATGTTGAGATGGTTTGGACATATAGAGAGGGTGAACGAAAGGAGATAGACGAAACAAGTATACAAGACGAGTGTGGATGGGAGAGTTGGAAGGGGTCGACCTCAGCGATCGTACCTCAGACTGAGGCTGTTTTTAGCAAAGACCAGCTTAGGAGTACCCTAATTAAGTTAATAACAATGTACCTATGTATATAGTTTAAGTTTAAAAAGTTTGGGTCTCAAAAGAAATTTCAATCGTTGTACTGTTGACATTTGACTCTGTTGACTAATGAGTTTGCCGACCACTGGTATAGAGCAACGCTTAGGGCACGGTGGCATAGTGAGAGCTTATAGCCTTCATATAACTTTCATACTTCCATTTCACTGGTTTTGCTAGAAGATACTTTTATTATCTTTGGCTAATTCATAGTCTCTAAAATATAATTATGGATTCCATTAGACCTTACAAATAATTTTCTACTTCAGGTCTCTAGCAATAAAATCAGCAGTGCAAGTCCTCTCAAATATCAAATTAATATTGCTTATATAGAAAAATTCCTTGAAATGATTTATTCTTAGTGTTCATTTTAAGAATTGAGTATACCTAGTAAATGATTAACGTGCTATCCTTCTGACCATTTTAGGGCAGTGTTTGCACATGACTAAACAAATAGATCTTTGCAGAGCATAAGATACACGTCTGCTCTTTGCTTTCTTGATTGATTTGGATAACTGTACAATCATTAAGCTGAAGTCTCTCTTAAAGGGTAGAAAGGGCTGCTGGCAGGGAGCCAGTTTGGCAGGCTCTTCTATGTTGTGGTCTGTTTGGTTCATCCGTAGAGACACGGATTAAGATAGAATTATAGGAAATCCTATTGAGGTAAAGACTGACTGGATAAGAACAGGGGGAAAATTAATTTAAGCCTCTTTCCTCCTTCAACATAACCTTTTAAAATACTAGGTTACAGTGTGTTCATTTTACTTGTAATTCTGATATAAGATCCTAATGGAAGTGACATTTAAAAAGGAACTGACTTTTGTATATAAACTGTAACTGGTATGTCTTAAAAGTACTTTTCCATGTGGGCCTTAAATATGATAACACTCTCCAGGTTGTGAGCATAGATTAGAAGCCATTAAATTCTAAGTTTGCAAAGATAAATATGTGCAATGGCTATCTCTTACAGAGCAAGGGGTTCTGAAATGTTGATTTATAGATTAAACTATTAACTGAGCACTGTTACGGATTTCATAATTTTGTTGTTGCTGTCTTCATGGATCTGGAGCCTTCACAAGGCATCATTGTTTCTATTTGGCCTTTCAAAATCCCATTGTAAGAACACCACATTTAAGAAGAGAAGAGGACAATTTAGGTAAAAGGTAGCCTTGAAATGGTGAACTGCATCCTCTCAGCTCAACCCCCTGCATTTTGGTCTGTCATGGATGAGGGGCCCTCCTGACCTAAGAGTAAGACTAATAGCAGTTATTTGCTCCTCACACAGTCCTATAATGAGCATCATTTTGTAGATAAATTTACAAGGAACTGAAAGAATTTAAATGACTTCTCCAAAATAAAAAAAGTCAGCCAGTGAGGTAGTGAAGAGATGAATTAAAACCCTCCAAATCACTCTTGTATTTTTCTAGTGGTGTCAGCTGTGTCAGCTATATGAGTAGCACAGACTGCTCTCTGGAATTGAAAAAAGAAAAAAGAAAAAAAAACCAAGGAGGAATGAAAGAACAAAAAGGAAAGAAACAACTCAGAGTTTGGCAGAAACATCCCCGATGCCCTGAAATGAAGGCAAGGATTCAGATTCCAAGGGCACAGATGTGTGGCTTGCAAGGAAATGGCCCCTGGCCAGACAGCAGAACACCCATCCAGGGGAGGCTCTGTCCTGGTGAGAGAAGAGAATGGGGGAGGGGCAACAATTGACTAGTGTGCCCAATAAAATGAAAAGGCCACAATGTTGCTTGCTCAGCTAACTTACTATTTTAACCAAACTTTTGGAAGCCATAGCTGATGAAAGTATCCAAAAAACATTTGAATAGTTGCTGTATGAAACAGCCTGGAAAATGGGAATGGAAAGACAAACAGAAGGAATGATAGCGTGGGTCTGGGTGCCCTCCCTGCTGCAGGAGAGTAACTCAGCTCACTGGAAGCTTCCAGGGAAGGTGACAGCTTCTTTGGAGCCATTGTCCTGCGATTCTTTTTCCAAAGGGTCTCTGTATTTTGATAGGCCTAACTATTTTAGCCACTGGTGAAGAAACAAGTAACTGTAGTATAGTGCTGAAAAAAAAATCAGAATTAATATTTTTAAAGACTAAATATGCCCTCCTTGCTTTAGGAATAGCTCCTGTTTAGTTAACTAAAAATGACTTCAGTCTTGTCCAGAAAGAACCTGTCTCTTATCCACATAACTCCTCTTTCCTAAGTCATTTATCTTTCTCTTTTCTTTATTTACTAGAGGCCCAGTGCACAAATTTGTGCACCAGTGGGGTCCCTCAGCCTGGCCTGTGGGATTGGGCTGAAACTGGCTCTCCGACATCCCCCAAGGGTTCCTGGATTGTGAGAGGGTGCAGGCCAGGCCGAAGGACCCCACTGGTGCACGATCGGGGCCAAGGAGGGATGGAGGAGGTCAACCAGCTGGGGAGGGACTGTGGGAGGGCTCCAGGGCCTGTCCAGCCTGTCTTACTCAGTCTTGATCAATGAGACCCCAGCAGCAAGCTAACCTATGGGTTGGAGCATCTGCCCCCTGGTGGTCAGTGCACATCATAGCAAGCGGTTGAGCAGCCTTAGCATATCATTAGCATATTACACTTTGATTGGTTGAATGGCTGACCAGACAACCAGACACTTAGCATATCAGGCTTTTACTATATAGGATATGTATGGTTGGAGGGTGGTAAGGGCAGAAGGGAAAAATGAGGCTGTAATTTTAAAGTTTCAGCTTATTTTCCGCGTTTTTAAAAAATGAATAAAGATGCCCTAATCCAGTGGTCGGCAAACTCATTAGTCAACAGAGCAGCAAACCGCGGCTTGCAAGCCACAGTTTGCTGACCACTGACCTAACCAGTTTGACTTAGTGGATAGAGAGTCAACCTGTGGATTGAAGAGTCCCGGGTTCAATTCTAGTCAAGGGCACATGCCTAGGTTGTGGGTTTGGTCCCCAGTGAGGGGCATGCAGGAGGCAGCCAATCAATGATTCCCTCTCATCATTGATGTTTCTATCTCTTTCTTCCTCTCCCTTCCTCTCTGAAATCAATAAAAATATATTTAAAAATTTAAAAAAATGAATAAAGAATGTAAAATGTAAAAAAATCTACCCAGTTCTAGAAATAAGCATTTATTGTGTGACATAATATATAATAATAATGTTCATTATTAGTACAAAAATGTCTTTAGTTAACATAGTGTTTAAACTTAGTATGTGCCTGTGTGTGTGTATGTATGTATGTGTGCGCGTGCACTCTGTCATCTATCTATCTATCTATCTATCTATCTATCTATCTATCTATCTATCTATCATCTATCTATCTATCTATCTATCTACCTATCATCTACCTATCTATCATCTATCTATCTATCTATCTATCTATCTATCTCTTTTTCTATCTAATGGGTTATTAAAGTGGACTTTATACATTATCTCCACTCTCAGGCAAACTGAGACATTGCTGATGTTGCTGATAGGTATGCATATGTTCTATAAACACATACTTGAAAAATCTATGCTGGATTTGCCAAGAGTGTGAAAGTACTGCTTTCTTTGAGGATAATTGTCTGCCTAACAGAAAGTGGCGGGGAAGAGGGAAAGT
Organism: Corynorhinus townsendii; assembly: GCA_026230045.1. NCBI lineage: Eukaryota > Metazoa > Chordata > Mammalia > Chiroptera > Vespertilionidae > Corynorhinus > Corynorhinus townsendii. The sequence continues at coordinate 10,386,998 of JAPDVU010000002.1, forward strand.
TGTGAATGCTTCTTACTCTTTAATCCAAGTTTGGTAAGAAAACTATGTGAGAGAATGCTTTGGAGAATTGACTGTCGGTCTCTGTGGTCCAGGAAATAGAGATTAGTGCCTGCTTGTTCAGGTACCCACTGGACTTTTAATTCGGGCCGGGCATGGACTGGGGGATGTATGGAAGTAGTCTGGGGAGAGCTTTCCTTGGTGAATCCAACTCAAAGAGGCTGCTGGGTAGGACCAAGCAACTCCAGGGATGTCAGTGCATGTGACAGACTCTTTGAAGTGGATGAGATTATAGTTCAGATTTGAAGTTTGACCTTGGCTAACTGCAATTTGTGAAAACATTTCCAGCCTTATAATTTATATTATGACACATACATATTTTTGCTTATACATAAGCCAGCCATGTCTACATTTGTTTGTGCTTTAAATACATATACTTCAGAGGGAATAGGTTTGTGCTATAACATGTATACAACAAATTTTCATACAATAAAAATATTCTATTTTTATGGTCATTTATTGATATTTATAGTTAATGTTTACCTATAAATAACTAAACTCAAAATTTAATGAGAATTTTCAAATTGCCTAACTTAAAAAAAAATTGGAACAAATCTATTGTGTGAGATTGGCTGTGTAATCATCAAAGTTTTTTCCCAAATATAATGAGAAAGTTGACTTGTAATTAGCTTTTGCTGCTTGGCATTTGTACTTTCATGATAATTATTACATTTACAGAAGCCCCTCATTTATGTTATATGTAATTTGATTTGAAATATTTATTATTATAATAAACATAATTTTTATATTACTCAAATATAATTTTAGTGGATCTATTCTTTCATAAAGGTTATTAGATTTTTTTTAATAAAAAGGATATGAGGATACTTCTTTAATCATCTTTCATTAAACTGAATGAACAATTGAAATGTGAATTTTAGAACTAGTTGGATAATGACCATGAGTACTTGGAGAAGATAAAAGAAAGTGAAGGGCTTCAAAATATATACAGGCAATATCCTCCCCATTATGAAACTATTCATTCAGAGGTGGCCCAGACATGAATCATAAGCAGAAGTAATTCCAAGAATGAGGTGGGGGAAAATGTATGTCAAGACCACTACCTAAAGTCTAGACATATTTTCCTCATTAACCAAAGTGTGATGGTATTCAAAACTCATTTATTGATTTCTCCTTTCTAGGGGTAAAACATTGACGAGCAGTTTGATTTTCACTTGCTATTCCTTAGTAATAAAATACACTTTGCTAAATTCAAAATGCATCATTTGAAATTTCTCTGTTTTCTTTGCTGTTCTTTATCTTACCCAACAGTGCCATTAATATTCTGTATAAGCTAGATGTTTTCTTTTCATATAAAGGAGCATATGTCAGTGGAGCATATACATAATTCTGGAATAAAGATGATCCTTATTATGCACACTGCCCCCTTTATTTTCAGTCTGTGTAGTTTGGGTTTTTATCTCTGTTGACACTGTGCAAACAGTACCTCTAGAATTTTATTTCAGTCAACGTATTTCTTATCTAAGCAACAGGACAGCTTGAGGTGTTGCACTCCAACAGACAGAAGTGATATCACAGAGGCACTGGGTGTCGACGGCCAGAATCACCAGTGACAGGTGACGAGATGCTGTGGAACTGACGGGTGGTGAGAGATTATTGCTGCCCTGCAAAGCAAGATGTCAAGAAGCATTCTCAGCTATTTGCCAGATGACAGACTGGTTGGAAATATTTGGTGTGAAATGGTCATTCTCATTCACACTCAAACACGTAAGCAATGACTTCAGCATTACCCAAGAGATAAAAAAGAAAGAGGCATGCAGAAGCAGACATCTGGTCTACCTTGCAGGGAGCCATTACATTTTTCTCATTTTCTAGCTACATGCGTTTCCTTATAATGGTTGTTTCACATAATTTGGGGAATTTCCTTCCATCATAATTAATGTTTAGACTGAAGACCCTTTGTTGGACTGCTGTGAGATGAAATTATGAGTTCCATTTTGGTGGCTTCTCCAAACAAAACTGTCCTATTTTAAGAATGCTAAATAGCTCATGGAATTTAACCCTACCTGGGTTTTCCATATGCCCTTTACTTTTTTTTTTTTTTTTTTTTTAATCTCTGGGGTAATGCTGACATCATTGCTTAAAAGTCTGAATGTGAATGCACAAAAAGGGACTCTCAAACTGAATCAAGCTAGCGGCTCACCCTGGCAATGACCTGTTTACTGACAGTGGCCCTTTCTTACATGGCCACCTCAAGATAATCAACTGTGAAAGCAATTAGGAATATAGTTTGAGTCTGTAGAAGGGTTCCTGGTGTGCCTGGAAGACAAACAATCGTGTCTTAGTAAATAGATAGAAATGAAAGACTAACATAACCCAAAATAAAGTATTGAAAGACCAGAGAATTGTACAGAAAGTTGAGAAGAGATTAGTAGTATATTTGAGTGGAAGCCTACTATGAAAGTAAAACCATATCTTTGATGAAAGAATTTATAACTAGAACATAAGAAGCTCCATTAAATACTTTTCATGATTGAGTTACTGTCTATATATAATAGCACTCAATGTTCTAAATGTAAATCATTCTCAGGCCTTGGTTTACTTGGCATATACATGCTCAGATATTTACCTTCTCTCTTATTTATAGATATCTGTATCAGAAGGTCCCTCATAGTAATAATTCTGTCCTCCACGATTACTACAGGTAAATGTTACTTATTTTATTAACTTCAGTACATAGGAAAATTTAAACTTTGGTAGCATTAGATATATACAATGCTCTCATCAACAAACCTCTAATACAAATAATTTATTTTAGCATTACAGGATTTTGCTCTCCAAGTCTAAACTGGAGATTTGTGTCCCATTTGTTGATACAAAAGCTATATCTGGCTTGAAAAATGGCAAAATCTCTTTACATCAAGCCCACGTACGTCAGTACTTACACACTGCCTCTTTCTCACATTCAGGGGAAGCCAAAACACAATGTTTTCATAATCCTTCAAAACACCCACAAAAAGAAATGTGACAAAATTTAAACAGCAATACCACTATTTAGATATTTTTTCCATAAAAATAAAACTAAGTTATTTTTCCCAAAAATATTCCCCAAAGAAAACAGAGCTTTACCTTATCTTGGTAACTTGGGCATTTTCCATGAAAATTTTAAAGTCGATGTAGAGTTTAAAAGGTGTATTACTGTACATTACTAGTTAAAGTGCCTTTAAAGTGTTTTAAAATTCCAGTGCTGCACCTGAATGCTCCACACAACACTCTTAATTGCCTTGCAACTCCTCTATAATTCTGGATTTAAAAAAAGACAAAAAGTGTCACAGGAAGACTAAAAATTTATTCCTTCATGTTATAACTCATAAATATAAAATCAAAATTATGTCAGCACAGATTTTTGTGTGTTTTCATTGGGAAAAGTGTACTCAAAGTGCTTTTATTATAGGTTGTATCTTCAAATTAGCAGTTCATTACTAAAGAGAATATAAGAAAGTTTCCCTTTTGAGAAAATTACTTTTGTGCTCAAAAATCCCACATGTAAGGTAATTTCTACAGTAAAGGGGGTCCCAAGACTTGAATACAAACACCGTCTAATAGCTAGTATGCAGGGCAAAATAGCTCACCTGTAGGTTAATAGAAAATAATTGGGCCCACAGCATACCTAATGAGTTTCAGCCTAATTTAATCATTTCAAAATATTCATAAATGCTAATACACATTTTTTCAAAAAATTTTATTGGATTGTAATCAAATACTGTTACATTATAAGTTCACAAATTATTTAAGGTTATAAGAAAATGGTAAATGTTTGAACTGCAATACATTTGTAATTTTCTTTTCACTAACTTTAAGTACGTGTGTGTGTATATGTGCATTTGGATTTGGTGACAATAAAGGAAATTGGAACATGTCTATCTGTAAAGGATTGGATTAATCTCATGGTCTTAATTTAAACAGCATTTTCCAGTGCAAGTAATAAATAATATTAGCAATATAATATGTTCAGTATTTAAAAAAAAAAGAATAAAAAACAAGGCAAGGGTTTTTATTATTATTTTATTTTTAAATTTCTTGTATTTGCTGGGGAAAGTCTTTAGGCCTGGGCAAACTTTTTCTTTTTTTTCCTTTTGTTCCCTTAAAATTAGGATTATTACCCATTTTTTCTCTTCTTTTGTACTCTTATCAGCTGGAAGATCTTTCACCTGTGACCTCCCTCTACCATCAGACTGTGGAGTGGAAGCAGTTAGCCCTAATCCCCACTCCCTGGTTGCCCCTTAGAAAAATGACCTAGTCTCTGTGCATTGTAAAGTTTTACAGCTCCGCACCATGGGGAAACACATAAAAACCAGAAATATTTCAAATAAAAAGGCTAAAAACACTCACATTGTGTATTTTAAGAGTTAAGAACAGAATTTGGAGTTATTGTGCCAAGTTCCACTACTTATTAATTAGCTTTGTTGCCATGGTCAAGATATTTAATTGCTCCCTTTTCTATTTAGTACCAAGAGGATAATCATAAGCCTCCTTCACAGGACATTGTATAGATTAAATGAAATCATGCCTGGAAGTACTTAATACAGAGCCTGATTGTTCAATGTGTTTGTTTCTTCTTCCATTAGAACAAAACAAACCAAAGCCAAAGTCTCTAGAAGTTAGCTATTCATATGTTTTTCAAAGAAGAAAATACTGACTTTTTGGATATTCTGGTTAATAGTTCATTAAAATGTAGTGTGAAGGAATCTACTATAGCACAAGTGAAGTTCCAGAATAGTAGACGACTCTGGGTACCTGAAATGCCTTGTTTGACTTATTTTTGTGGGTCTTGTATACAGAGTTTAAGCAAGTCCTTTCATTAGGAGGAAAGATAGGGAGGAGGAGGGAAAAAGAGAAATAGTGATGAGGTGAGGCAGGAGAAGATGCTAAGAAAAGGATGTTGTTAGTCAGTCTGGAGTCTTTGAGTGCTTCTCTGGCACGAGGTATTAGCCTTGATAAAGCTTCTTGGGTGAACCAAAGAGTTGTTTTTGCCTTAAGTGTAGCAATGGAATGAGCAATAACAATTTTAGGCTTTCTTGATGTTCATTCACTCATCTAACAAACATTCACTGAGTATTTCTTATGTGTCAGGCATTGTTTTAGGTTCTGGTGATATAGTTTTTTAAACAAATTTAACAAACATCCCATTCTTTGTGTAGTTTATTTTCTGTGGGGTTGAGATATCTATACTAATAAAAGAGTAATATGCTAATTAGACTGGGAGACCTTCCAGATGTCCTTCTGGACAAAGCCAGGGGCTTGGCCGGCCTGCAAACAACCCCCAAATGGCCCTCAGTCCCTCGCCCAGGCTGGCCACGCCCCCCAGTGGGGACCCCCAACCTGATCCAAGATCCCCTTTAGGGCAGACCAGCCAGCATCCACCTATGCACCAGGCCTCGATCTATACTAATAAAAAGGTAATATGCTAATTAGACCAGGAGACCTTCTGGATGTCCTTCTGGACAAAACCATGGTGGTGGGGCTGAGGCAGAGGCAGTTAGGAGCAATCAGACCAGAAGGGGAGGGCAGTTGGGGGTGATCAGGCCTGCAGGGGGGGCAATTGAGAGCGAGCAGGCCAGAAGTGGGGGGCAGTTGGGGTCAAGCAGGCCGGCAGGCAGAGTGGTTAGGGGCAATTAAGCAGGCAGGCCGGTGAGCAGTTAGGAGCCAGCAGTCCCGGATTGTGAGAGGGTTGTCCAGGGATTGGGCCTAAACCGGCAGGTGGACATCCCCTGAGGGGTCCCAGATTGGAGAGGGTGCAGGCTGGGCTGAGGGACAACCCCCCCCCTCCACTGTGCACAAATTTTGTGCACCGGGCCACTAGTATTTATATATATATATATATATATATATATATATATATATATATATATATATATATAATATGATAGATGGTGACAAGTATGATAGAACAAACAATAAATTAGTAATAAAGGAGGATAAGGAATGCTAGCAATGGATAGTTAACCTAATAGTTAAGTCAAAGAAGCCCTCTCAAAAAAGGTAACAATTGAGTCAAGTCCTAAAAGAAATGAGGGAATGAGGCTGTGGATAATCATGAAGAGACTGTTTCTAGGCAAAAGAAAACAGCAAGTTCAAAGGCCTGGGTTGGAAATTGACTGGTACGATTAAGGCATGTTGCACAAGCCAGTGTGTCTTCAGAGGAGTGAGCATTGGGGGGAGTAGTAGGTGATAGACTAAGCATACAGAGAAAGGAAATCCAAGTTAACAAAGTAAAATTTCTTGTATTTTAATCAAAATCTAATTTTATTGAGAGAAGTTGAGTTACAGAACATCTACCTCTTTTTCATTTCTCTCATCTTAACTTCATTTGATGGATATTTGATAATTCCATCAATATTAAACCATTTAGGGCATTGAAGACCATCATACAGCAACTGATGGCATGATCTGACTTGGATTTTTTTGAAGATCCCTCTGGATGACTATGCCAAGAGTAGGTGACATAGGGTGGAAATAAAAGCCAACCAAGAGGCCAAAGCAACAGTCTAAATGATAGATGACTGAATATTGGACCGAGATGGTAACACTGGAGATGGTGAGAAAGGATTGGATGCAGAAATATGTATTTTGAAGGTAGAGGAATTGAAAGGATACAGTTATTGATGATTAAGTGGGAATGGCTGCAGGAGGATAATGTTATGGTTTAAAAAACTGAAATCAGTTTTAGACACATTTAGTTTGAACTACCTATTACTAGGCTACCAGTACTAATGAAAGTGAGTATGCTATTTATTGATGTGTAATAGACACAAAATTGCAACTAATAACTGTTATTCATTTCACAAATATTTAAGGTTTACCATGAGATCAATATTATAGTTGCCACAAGGGGTGTCTCAGGAGTAATACAAACATTTATATGCCTTGATTATGTTTGTATGTCTTGATAGAAAGATTAAATAATCAATATTGAGGGAGGAGTCCAGGAAGTCTTTTTGCAATAGTTGTTTTTAGCGAGGAATAGAGGAAAATGGAAAGGTGTAAAAGTATGAGGAAAGGTAAAGAGAATCATTGAGTTCTAAAGATGAAAGAAACTCTTTGCAGAGACCTAGAGAAGAGAGTGCACACATTAAATGTGAGGAGTTATGAATATTTCATAGTATTAGGACACCAGTGAGTTTAGGGAAATAGTGAGAAAGGCTGGGAAAAAAATCAGGGAAAATTCTTTAAGCATCACATCGAATATTTTGTTTGTTTTGTTTTTAAGTATTTTTATTTATTTCGGAGAGGAAGAGAGAGGGAGAGAGAGATGGAAACACAGATAATGAGAGAGAATCATTGATCGGCTATCTCCTGCACTCTCCTTACTGGGGATCGAGCCTGCATCCCCAGCATATGCCCTTGACCAGAACCGAATCTGGGACCCTTCAGTCTTCAGGCCGACACTGTATCCACTGAGCCAAACCAGTTAGGGCCACATCTAATATTTTAAAGAGTTGAGACTATGTGTGTGTGTGGGGGGGGGGGGGGGAGAGGTGGTATATGGGGTATGGGAAAGAGGTTAGTGATAGGATTTACATTTCAGAAAGACTCTTGGCTGCAAGGTAGAGAATACATGGGTAAGGGTAGGGTAAACAAAAGTAACCTGGAAGTAATCTAGTTCAGACCTGATAGAAAGAGTTACAAAAAGAAAATGACATTTGTAGACTGGAGGAATCAATCCTAGAAGAAATAACCAAGTAGGAATTACCAATCAAAACTACAAATTGATAAAAGTTGATAAATTTAAGATTACATTTTCTGAGTGTTGGAAAAGTCAGAGAGAAGCAGTCCATGGGAACATTAGGTCCCCGTAAATTGCTGAGTAAGTAGGAAATGCCTTCAGTGTATATGTGAATGGTTGTTTGAGACAGGAGACATAAAAGTCATAGTAGTTCTACCTGCCTCACAATTTGGCTTCATGGTGGATCCAATTATGGAATTACATGAGGAAGATGGGACAAAGACACTCCCACCAACTTTCATGATTTCAACCGCATATAACCAATAGGTGATAACGGAAGATGTTTCAGTTACTGATGACTGTGTAACATTCTCTGCCCCAGAAAGAAATCCTTTATGGCTCGAAATAACAACACTCGTTGATTTTGCTTTTGAATCTGCACTTTATGTAGGGTGCAGTAAAGATGACTAACATCTGGCCCCAACCTTTGGGAATGCTCAAAATCCTAAGGGCTGGACAACAAGGCTGTTTGCACGACTCTGTTCAATTCTTCACCTAGTTTCAGGATGCTCCATGTGCTTTTTCCAGTTGTAGTCCAACTTTTTCCATGGCATCTCAAACATCTGAGATCCATGTTCTAAGAAATCTCGTGGAGCCTTTCAGGCTTCTTCTGAGTAGCCTCAGAGGTTTAAGAATGTCACGTCTGCATTCTATAGGTCAAACAGGTCATTCAGGAGGGAAATTAGACTCAGCCTTTCAAGATGAAGGGGAGAGAAATATTTCTGGCCAGCATTTCAGTAAGGTAGGACACTTGAAGTTTATATATTTTAACTCTTTCCCATAAAGGAGAATTATTTACTAATGCCATCTTTGGGAAATAGTAAGATCTATCACAACGCAACTCTCTACAATGCCATTTATTTATTATAAATTATGGGCCAAAAGTTGACCTAGACTGATTTTCCTAAGGTAACAGCAAGATTTCTTTTTTTAAAAAAATATTTATTTTTATTGATCAGAGAGGAAGGGAGAGGGAAAGAGAGATAGAAACATCAATGATGAGAGAGAATCATTGATTGGTTGCCTCCTGCACGCCCCCCTACTGCGAATCTAGCCCGCAAACCAGGCATATGCCCTTGGCTGGAATTGAACCTGGGACCTTTCAGCCCACAGGCTGACGCTCTACCCACTGAGCCAAATCAGCTAGGGCAACAGCAAGATTTCTTTATAAACAATGACCAACTCTTTTCTGTTCAAAGTGAGAGAATATAAGGAAATGTGCCTAACCATTAAAGATTGCTATAGGTAAACTGTCACACTGCAAGAAATTGAAACATTCTGTTAGTTACTCTACCGGGGTCCTCAAACTATGGCCCGTGGGCCACATGCGGCCCGTTGAGGACATTTATCTGGCCCGCCGGCTGTTTTTGCCACCGCTGCCTGTCCTGCTTAGCAGCCGACTCTTCCTGGGCCTGCAGTGCGCATGTGTGGAATTTTTTTTTTTAACTATAGTTCGGCCCTCCAACGGTCTGAGGGACAGTGAACTGGCCCCCTGTTTAAAAAGTTTGAGGGCCCCTGCTCTAACATAACTAATAGGGACAGGTATCCAAGATGGGAGGAGGAAATGTGAAATGGTTGAAATCTGGAACTTGTCCCTGATGAAATGAAGAGCCAAAAGGACACAGGGGTCCCTGTTTTGGACAAATGGTGGTGATAAGCACAAGACCTGGATGATGAGCGATTGCCTGGAGTCAGAGTTGTTCTTTAGAGATGGAATTCAGTTAGTCAGGACTATTTTGTTTTAAAGACCATGGCCGGGGCCAAGTTCCATGGGAGCACGTAAAGTGTTCAGGAGTCCGTGGCCAAGCACTGGCTGGCTTTGGATCATTGTGCAACCTGGATGTCTTTGCCATGCATGTGTCAGGCTGAATGCTTGCTGCATTAGAAAGAAAGGAATTTCCCCAACAGTAAGCAGTATTTGATCTTGGAATGTTCTACTAGTGGATTTTAACTGGAATAAATGTCAATTGTCAGTTGTGATCCTGTTGGGAATTAGAATGAGAGACACTTGCTTTTTTGTTCTAGAGTTTTGCTATAATCAAACCATATTAAGGACTAAATATTTTTAAATCACAATTTTAATTTATGAAAAAAAAAAGCATATTTAGACTTCAACATCTGGGTTTGAAAACTTCCAAGTTTATGTACACAAATTAGACACTTTCTAAATATTTATGGGAGAGAAATACAGTCACTCTAAACTAGACTTGGTATAATTTTGAAGACCTCTGTAATTCTATTCAAAGAGCATATAAATGAGAAGTATACATCATTTTTAAATATTTTTAAGAAACTAGAATGTAATGGAGTCTCTTTCCAGTGTCACTGATAAATGAGAAGTAATGATGTTTTTAAAAATTTGTAAGATAATAATTTTATTAAAACTATACCCAAGGATGTTCTATACCCCCCAAAAATAGTTTAGAAATTTTTAAAAATGATGTTGGATCTAAGACTGCTTTTTTTAAAAACTATTCAGGAATATTATAGATTCAGAATTAGAATATTGTTTCAGTTTTTGTGTTAAATTATTGAAATTCATACGAAGTTTAACTGCCCTGAGGTCATATCTAAGCAGTTCACTAAATCAACATTATATTAACCTTTGTTTATTCTTCTCCAGATTCTTGAAGATTAAACAAAGGATATGCCTCAGGTCTAGGCTTAATGTCAAAATTAAAAATTAGCAGGAAGAATGTATCCAATAGGAAGAGGAAGTATTTAGAACTAAGAGAGATAACCATATACAGGATGGGTAGAATGTCAAGAAAAAAATAAAGAGTAAAATTCAAAACAAATTTCATAAAAGATGTACATTTCTTTACCTCACATTTAGGTGCTGACTTATTAGTTATTTATTAACCTCTACTCAACCTGTGAGAATGTCCTTTTGTAAATTTTAAACTTTGAATATCTAGATTATAGTTCCAGCTTTCAAGAAAAGCCACAGACCAAACTCTTTATGCAGACATCATAAATTAATGTGATTTCAACCTTTTAAGTTAATATACTTTGGCAATTTAATGAGTAGCAAATGGATTGGATGAAAAATACATACAAGCCTGCATAAATCTCAGTTGGCTTCAGAAGCACAATTTCAGTTTTCTCTGGTCCATGGAAAGACTGGGCATAACTTCTTTTGACTCCTTTAAATCTATAACATTATTCTGGTTTATATGTATACAATATGTTCGATCAGTTATCCTCATTATTAATTTCTTCAGTGTTTGTACATTGTTTCAATGGCAATGGGAAGGAAATATACAATTAGAAATAGTCTCAGTTCACCATTGGGAAAATATCCTTGGATGATAGATACAAAGTCCAGACAACATCTAATGCACAGCATTTCCAAGCCATGGAACATTTTAATCATTAAAAAAAAGGACAGCCAGCCTCTAGTTAGCTAAACTGCAAGGGACTTGAGGCTAGGAATAGAGTCTTATTGACTATTTATTGACTTGGGTAAAATCATGATAAAGTCAGTTTCATGAAACCACCGTTATCACATTAAATTCATAAGCTGGGGAAACATTTGCTTCTACAGAAACTAATGGAAGTAGTTAGTACCTGTAGAACAGTCATCTGACTCTGTCAGTCCCGAGCGTTCAGGTACAGAAAAGAAAAGCTTTAAAAGGACCTGGTTATTTGGAGTGACTGCTTAGGAATTTCAAATGTCATGATTATGCTTCAGAATTGGCATGAAAAGGTACTGAGAGCCCCAGAAGTTATTGATTTCTCAAATGTTACAGGATCATGCCTGTTTCATTAAGAGAATCTCAATTAAATAATGAATATGTGGTATTTTCTTACACTTTACACAATGGATTTTCTTTTGCCAGATTCTATGAGATGAAAGAGAAGGGATAGGGGTTGTAAATATGTTTTCTTTCCATGGATCTCCCAAACTCTGGCTACAGAAAAATCAGTCTACCCAACTTCCTTTTATTTCTGGCGAAAACTTGTTTTTTTACTAATTATCCCCAGCTGTAGCAGATTCTGTACTTCTTAGTTTTGAACTTTACATACTCTTACATCTGTATACTTCTTGTATGGAATATTGGGTCTTAAAATGGGAAATCCTTTGGGAGGATGACTATAATATGGTTGTCTGAAAAGAAAAAAAATTTAAATTTGAAGCTGAATAATAGTTCCTTCTATTCTTCCTGCTTGTTGCCAGTCAATTGCTTAGAATCATTGTATTGGTATTTGCCCAAAATAACAATGGAGCATACTCTTTCAAATATCAAGAATTTTGATATAATTCATTTTTTAAAATTTCACATTTTTCTTTCTCTTGTTTTTCTTTCAAAAAAATTCAATGTGCCAAGTTCTAATTTTAAATTCACCACTGCCCCCAATATGCAGATTTTTCTGAAGTGTACTCAAGGCTCTCCAGAGGACTGTGCGTTCCCTGGTGAACGATGGCAGTGAAATTGTAACAAATACAGCTCTGGCCTTAGTGATCTGCACTGTTTGTTTGGATGGCAAAGCTGAAAACAGCAAAGAGGGACATAGTAGATTGCAGTGAGTTTTAATGTATGCACCTGCTCACTCTGTGTTTGCCCTGGTTGACAGTATCATTTTCCTGCCTTTGCAACAACTTTGTCATTTATACTTCAGTGAAAATAATAGAGAAAGGGCCCTAGCCAGTTTGGCTCAGTGGGTAGAGTGTCGGCCTGTGGACTGAAGGGTCCCAGGTTCGATTCTGGTGAAGGGCACATGCCCAGGTTGGGGGGTGTGCAGGAGGCAGCCAATCAGTGATTCTCTCTCATCATTGATGTTCCTATCTCCCTCTCCTTCTCTCTTTTTCTCTGAAATAAAAAACATGGGCTCAATCCCCAGTGTGGGGTGTGCAGGAGTCAGCCAATCAGTGATTCTCTCTCATCATTGATGTTTCTATCTCCCTCTCCTTCTCTCTTTTTCTCTGAAATAAAAAACATATATTAAAAAAATAATAATGGAGAAAGACCTAACAGCAAACCTTTTGACCTTTAGCTGGTGTGTTTCCTGGTAATTCCAAAAGCTTGAAAAATGACAATTTGGATACATGTTAAAACAATATGTATTTTCATAAGCTGTAATGTAATTCTTTGGAAATGACAAAAACATATTGACTTTTTTTTTTAAATAAAAACAACTTTTTAATTTGAAAATCACGAATCCCAGGTAAGATAACCTTACTGAAGAAGTTTTATATGAACAATAATAGTAAAATTCAGTCATATTTTATATTTTGGAGATTTTTTTTTTTAGTGAAAAAGAATGGCTTTATTCTTGTAAAGTTACCTTGAATTAAGCCCCTTCACTGAATTCGCATATTTGATTTAAATGGTCTGTCTCTACATCCCACCAAAGTGACATTTTTTATGAGACTCACGCGACATTTCACTTCTACTTGCTTTCTTTGTTGCATTGACTGTGTTATACAGTATTTTATGTTCAAGAGTGGTCGGCGATTGGGCAATGCTATTTATTCATTTTTCATATTACTAAATTTTCTCTATTACATAGAATGCTTGCTCTAAGTCTACCAATTGGCATATTACATTGGTAGAATTTCATAATGTCCATCATTATTTGTACTGTAGCCTGATTTTTAAAAAATATGCCATCAGAGTCAATTATCTAATGTTCCATTAGGGATTTCACATTTACATTTTTAACTGAATTTTATGTTATATCTCATTTCCCAGTTGTGGGAACAGTTACCACTGTCACCAACAAAAATAAAAAGCTGAACATAATTTATGATTTATATAAAAATTAATTACTATTTAAATTTTGTAAGAACTCAGGAGTAAAAACATCTAACTTTGGGGCACTGGGGAGGGGGAATTTGTTTTTTGAATTACCATTTAAAGTTACTTAATTCAGTTTGCTCTTTCACATTTTCTTTTTTTGGTGCCATTTTCTTCTTTTGTAATCTAGAAACATTATTTTTTCTGGGCATTCAAATATCTTAGTGAATTGTTCAATGCAATGCCCTTTTATTGTGTTGTTTTTGTTTTTTTTTGAAATTTCTGCTGTTTAGTAAGTCATTTCTTGTACCCTATATTTGTATTTGCATCTTCTCTTCTATTTTTAAATTTGAGTTTCCAGAATCTATCTTACTAATTTCTTTAAATATTTTGTGTATTAATACCAAATATTAATACCTAATATTTGGTGTATTAATTTTGTCAATTTTTAATGTATTATTTTTGTTTCATTCCTTATTATATTCATTTTTGCTTTTAAAACTGTTAGAGTCGCTGAAGGAGGAATGCATGAGGCCAAAGTGGTGAGGGATTATGAATTTATTAGGTCATCTAGATCCGGATGGCGCCAGTACCCAAGGACCGGGAGTCAGAGAGTTTAAAGGACTCTAGGCGGCTTTTTCTGGGCGGAGGATTCTTTGGGCGGGTCGGGATCCTCAGAAGGTCCTCAGGGGAAGGATAACGGTCTTAGAAAGTGGAATGTGGTCTGAGCGAACGGGAATGTCAGTTGTGAAGTGGCCTAAAGGCCAGATCCCAGGGAAGGGGGTATTGATTCAATTACTTGAACAGACCTAACAAAAATCTCTTGCCTTTCTTTGCCTTTTTAACTTTATTTTTTTAGTTTGAATGTTTAGCTCACTGACATATAAGTGACAATTTGGCTTCGCCAAATACTTACATTTTATAATCTTCTCCTTGGAAGTGAGAAATACTACATTATCGGTTTTATACATTTTAGTTTCTTTTAAGAATTGTGTTGGGTATCTTATTCTCATACCTTTATTGGTGGTTTTCTATTTTTGGAAGCTGTAGAATTTCTTCCTTTTAATTTATGTTCTTAACTTTATGTGTCTAGTATGGGCTTTCCTAACTAACTCCTTGGCAATCTATGATGACTTGCAACCTGGAATCTTTCTTTTTCCTTTAATTCTAGAAAATGTGGTATTATTTTTTTCCAAAAAATTGTTTTTTGTGTGTTTTTTCAGTGACTTTGTTTTCCCCATCGCTTTCTGGTACTTTGTCAACCAAGATATCACAGGCCTAACTACCATCTGAAACATCGTTTAGGTGTTCTTTGCATAACTTCTTTCTTTTTATGTTTTTTCTATTTTTTGGGGGGGGTGTGGGGAGAATTTCACTGTCTGACATTTTCGTGCACTAGTTTTTTCTTTGTCTGTGTTCATCTTTCTACTTATTCCATTTATTGAATATTTTAACTCCTGTGTATTCTTTATTGTTATTATTAAACATGTTAATGTTCACATTATTACACGTGTCCCTTCCTTCCCTCCCTTTGCCCAATTCCACTTAAACTCTTATTTAAATCATATCTAATATGTCAACTTTTACTTGTTGTAAGTCTGTTAAGATAGTTTTGCTTTAGACAGTGTATGATTTATGATTGATTTTGTTTTATAGTAATTACATATTTTAGGTGTCTAGTTTAGGAGTTGGCAAATGATGGCTCACAGGCCAAAACTGGGCCTCCACCTGTATTTTTAAGTAGATTTTAGTGGAACACAGAAACCTCTCTCTGTTTATGCATTCTCGGTGGCTGATTTTGTGCACATCAGCAGAGTTAAGTAAATGGGGCAGGGACTGTGAGACTTGCCAGGTGTAAAACATTATTGGGGGGAGGACAATAGTTGTTATGGGGTTGTGGGATGCTGCTCCTGTCCCCCTCAGTTCTGCAGCACATATTCTCATAGCTACTAGCCATGCAGCCTGCACCCCTTTCCAGCAACTGCCCTCATCCTAAGGGATCTGCCCCACTTCTTCCCCCATCCCTAGTGATGGGTGTCACTGCAGAGTTCAAAGGCCTGGCTCCCAGGTCCCAATCAGAGATATCTCTGCAGGGCCACCCCAGCTCTAGAATTTCCTGTAGGACTGGCTGACCTTGCTGTAGCATTACAATGCAGTTCATTCTATTTTTCTACCTAATTCTGTTTCCCTGGCTCTTTTCTAGATGGCGTTTCAGAGCGCGCTTCCCACACACAGATTTCAAAGTCTCCAACCAGCTTCCTGGGCCTGCCCTGAGAAAGGAGGAGGTCTCCTTTACTTTGTTCCATTATCCTTGAGATGCAAAGACCGAGGGGATCTGTAGGAAAACATGGAAGGGAAGCCAATCAGTCGAGTATGGTTTATATCAGCTCCTTTCAACGTCAGTGTAACTTCTGCTGTGCTGATTTCACTCAGTAAGACTGGGCAGCTTGGCCTCTTGCTGACATTTCCATAATGTGGGAGGGCAATTATCCTCTCAAGACCACGTTTATCCTCTCCAAGAGACAGAAATAGAACTCCAAAGCTCCGGTCCAATCTTTCCTCCAACTGCTATGACTGCGAGCCCCTTGACCCAGACTATTGACACCCCTCTCTTACTTCCAATTCCTACCACTTCCCATATATATATATATATATACACACACACACACACACACACACACACACATCAGCTTATATTTTTAATTTCTCAGATGATATCATATTTTCTGTTTGTTTTAATTCCTGGTTCCCTTTAATTCATGCCTCACTTTCACTCATGAACACAAAATTTATTTTATTTTATTTTTTTGGGGGGGGGATAAGGGAAGTACCTTCATTTATAAACCTATATTGAGAGTATTCAAGTATAAATCCATATCTTCTGTTAGCAAGCTTTAGCTAATAATGAGATTTTTGTTTGTTTTAACTGTTCAACCAAGGAGGCCTCCTAGAATCTCAAAAATACAACAGTAATTATTAATGTGAGCTCTCTATGTTCCCCCAAAATGGAAAACAACATTAAAATATTTTTGTTTATAGCACTCCTCTGAATAAAGGTTGAGGGTTGCCAATTATTCTGTTACCCTGGGAAATATGTCCACCCATAATAACTGTTTCCAGACTTATCCATTTTCCACCTCAGGTTCTCTCCCTTCATGCTCACCATGCAATTGGCTTAGGTAGAAACCAGTAGAAACCATCAGAGCATCCTATAAATATGACTTTCCCATTAGCATACAATGTAGTCCCTTCTTATCCATTCATTTTCCATGGTTATGCATAATCAATTGTGGTCTAGAAATAATAAATGGAGCATTCCAGAATAAACAATCCATAAGATTTAAACTGAGTGCTATTCTGAGAAGCATGATGAAATCTTGTGCCATCTTGTTCCATCCACCTGGGACATGGATCATCCCCTTGTACAGCATATCCTTGCTGTATAAGTAGCCTCCAGTTATTAGATTGACTGTTAGATTCATGGGGCTTGCGTTCAAGCTCATGTAACCTTTATTTTACTTAATGATGGTCTCAAAGCCCAAGCATAGCGACACTAGCAATTTGCATGTGCCAAAAAGAAGCTGGGAAGTGCTTCCTTTAAGGGAAAATGTGAAAGTTCTCTACTCAATGAGACATGTCATCATTATTACAAGAAATGTGAGTATAGTACAATAAGATATTTTGAGAGAGAGAGAGAGAGAGAGAGAGAGAGAGAGAGAGAGAGCATTCCTATAACTTTTGTCACAGTGTATTACATGATTATTCTATTTTATTACTATAATTATTATTGTTAATCTCCTACTGTACCTAATATATACATTAAACTTTATCATGAATCTGTGCTTTTGAATGTCACTGGGGGTCTTGGGACATATCCATGTGGATAAGAGGGACTACTGTATAGCATAAGAACATCTTGTTTCAGCTCCAGACTGATATCGCTCATTGCTGTCTCACATTCACTTCCATGTTCCAAAGCCTGGCTCCATTCAACCTATCTGAAACTGTAATCACGATGTATAGTGTCAAACCTAGTTCTCCCAATTCTCTCCCAGAGTTGCCTCTCGTTTCATAACAAGTTACCCAGGTAACCATTGAGATCAGAAATCTGACTATGTGCACATCATTCTCATTTGCACTCACCAATAAATTCTGACACTTTTACCTGTCAATTCCTCTTAAACCTATTTATCTCCCTCTCTATAGCCACTATCCTAGTGCAAGTAATAATTTTCTCACCTGTACTGATGTGACAGCCTATTGATTGGCCTCTCACGAACATTTCTCTTCTCTCCAATCTCTTCTCTATATTTCAGTCAAATAGACTGATTTTTTAAGTTGACATCTGATTTTTTTCATCATAATAGGTGTAAACAGTATATCATTTTGGCGTATTGTAAATATGGCACTTTGAAATAAAATTATTAAAAGTTTTTATATTCCTTGGAATAAAAAAAATACCATGGCAACTTGATCCCTACCATCATCCATATAAAAATATTTGATTCTTATTTTTAATTTTTATAGTTGTAAACAATTAATATTACTCATATAGATAAATTATTGGGAATAGTAGTATATAATAGTAAGTATATGTAATTTTTAATCTTAAAATATGTATGCCTAAATTCACAATTACCTATAATATAGATATATTTTTTTCATTTTCCATTTTTTCCCCACAAATATTTGGAAGCTCCTTGAGCTTCAGGCAAAAAAAAAAAAATGTTTCTTGATACTCTGAGCCATTCACCAAACTGGCGTATTGTCCTTTGGACAATCCAGGCACAGTCTGTACACTCCAGGACAACAGTTAGAGGCAGAATGGGAGGGATGAATGTCTTTCTCTCATAAAAGGGAGAAGGAAGACCTAAAAGGACAGTTGGGAAAAGAGAGCATGCACCTATAGAACAGGAGCCTCTGGAAAGAAGTCATGTTAAAGTTGGGATCTGGCTATTGATCCCTTTTACATTATCCACACCAATGATGCCCTTACAGAGAGGGGTAGACCACCTATTCCCAGTTTGAAGGCCACTGAAGCAGTCATTTGAAACAGAGTGGGGCTAAGCAAAGTGTCTAAATGTTATTTGTAAGTAGAGCAAATCTGAAGAAACCACTCAACAATAAGTCTTTTTTTGAAAACACTCTAAAGAAAAATGGATAAAATAATGTGTTTCTTTAAAGATCAAAATTTAATATTAATGTTATCTTAATTGCTTCCCAAAGATTCATACTATCTTGTTAGTACTTGTCTGATTTAAATAATAAAGTTGCCACCTCCACATTATGGTATTTTCTTGCTTGGATGAGGCATAGTCACTAGTAGGTACCATAATATTTATGATGATGGTGTGGAATAAGTAAGCAAAAGGTAAAGAGACAGCAGAATAATAATATTTTACTTATGATATTATATCAACCACTGTAAAACTTCACATTTTATTATCAACTAGAGGCCTGATGCATGAAACTCATGCATGGGTAAGGTCCCTAGGCCTGGCCGGCAATCAGGGCTGATCTGGGCCTCTGGCTGCCGGCCAGGGCCTTCCTTCCCCAGCTGCCAGCTGCTGGCTAGGGCCTTCCTTCATTCTGCACCATCCCCTGGTGGTCAGCACACATCATAGCGAGCGACCGAACTCCTGGTCTCCCAGTCGAACTCCCGAGGGGACACTTTGCATATTAGCCATATATATATATATAGTCTGAATAATATAAAATACATTTGTCTTTAATCATTAAATTGATGATGCTGTAGTCAAGGAGGTTATTTTAACATCATTTTATATAAATAATAAAATAAGGATCTCGTATATACTACATCAGTATTTGGGTAGTTATTATAATTTCTGTAACAATATATTTCCTACTAAACAGATGAATAAAATGTTCAAACTTTTTAGATTTAAATGAAGTACAAGAAAAGTTTGGCATATTAATTTTGTTTCTTAAAATGGTAGTCATTTACATTTCAACTTTTGCTCTTGTGTGTATGTGTGTGTTTAATCTCCTAAAACATCACTTTTAAGAGTCAAATTCAAATGATCAAAAAACATGTCAAAATGGTAATTTTATTTTCTTGTCCAGTATATGATCTTGGACCAAGCCTGAGTGAAGTTTTAGTTTAAATTGGTTCAAAACCCATTAACATTTAATCAAATTTTCATCTCATTGATTCTCATTGAAAAAATACCTTGACTTTTACTTCATATTTATAACATGATGTAAATATCACTAGTAGGTATTGATATATGTATAAATGTTATAAATTATATATATGAACTAGAAGCCTGATGCACGAAGATCCGTGCAAGAATGGGCTTTCCTTTCCCTGGCTGCTGGCACCGCCTTTCCACTCTGCCTCAGCCCCTTTCTGCTCAGGCCCCAGAGCTGCCTCTTTCCACTCCGGACCCGCCTTCCTACACTGCCAGAGGCCCTGAGAGACTGGGGATGGGGGAGAACGCCTGTGTCCCGCCCCTGTCACTAGGCGGCTGAGTATGCAAATTAACTGCCATCTTTGTTGGGTTAATTTGCATATCACTCCTGATTGGCTGGTGGCGTAGCAGAGGTATGGTCAATTTACATATTTTTCTGTTATTAGGTAAGATAATACTATTAAGTAATCAAGAAACATATTGCTTTACTTATGAATTCTGTCTGTATTCATTTTTCCTAAGAATATAAGGTCCCATGGCTCCTTTCAATTTATAGTCCTAATCCAAACTCAATTCAATACATTAAAATAAATATTATCTGTCATTGTAGCATCCCTACACTATAAACTACATGACTAAACAACTTTGTATTTTTTTTAATATATTTTATTGATTTTTTACAGAGAGGAAGGAAGAAGGGATAGAGAGCTAGAAACATCAATGAGAGAGAAACATCGATCAGCTTCCTCCTGCACACCTCCTACTTGGGGATGTGCCTGCAACCAAGGTACATGCCCTTGACTGGAATCAAACCTGGGACCCTTCAGTCCGCAGGCCGATGCTCTATCCACTGAGCCAAACCGGTTCTGGCACAACTTTGTATTTTGATATATATTTACATTAATAAGTTGAACCAATAATTTTTAAAAATATATTTTTATTGATTTCAGAGAGGAAGGGAGAGGTAGAGAGAGAGAGAGAGAAACATCATTAATGAGAGAGAATCATTGATTGACTGCCTCCTGCATGCCTCACACTGGGGATGGACCCCGAAACTTAGGCATGTGCCCTGACTGGGAATCAAACCATGACCTTCTGGTTCACAGGTTGACGCTCAGCCACTGAGCCATGCCAGCCGGGGGAACCAATAATTTATATATTTTCAAATATATCTGATATAAGGATAAATTGAAGGAAGCCATTTCTTACAATAAAAAATTTTAAATGAGAAAGGATAAGATCTATGCCCTTCTGGTGTACCTGGCTCTCACACAAATGCTTGGAGCATGGAAAACAAAGAAAGACCCAGTGTGACTTTGGCACTTGCTCCACTGCCTTTATTCATAAATCCCTAGAAACCAGTCAGGAGGAGGGGTTCCCCCTTCCCTTCGTGTTCTCTCCTAGGACTCATCAGACAGGGAAGTGAGGTCAGAGTGTGTTAGCTATTATGTTCCATTGGATATTTTTCAATGTGTGTGATGCAACATGTCAATTGAACATACCTTATACCTCTAGGATAGTTTGCTAATTGAATTATCAACTAACCAACAAGGTCTTTCTCCCCTATGTTTAATGTCTCACTCTCCCTTTCTCCCTTTTTCATTCTCTCTCTCTCTTTCTCTCTCTCTCTCTCTCTCTTTCTCTCTCTCTCTCTCTCTCTCGTCTATCATCTCTATCTATCTCTATCTCTACCTCTTTATCTATCTATTTCTATCTTTATCTACCTCTATCTCCCCTTCTCTCTCTTTCCCTTTCTCCTCCACACACTCTTACTTTAAATACAAAGTTGTTACCATTTTGAATTTTTTCCCTGTAGTGCTTTTCCTTCACAAAATAATATCAGGATTTCTCTCTCAATGATAGAATATGTATCTTTATAAAAAATCGTATTTCTCAAAATAACTTATTTTGTAATTTAAAAAATATTATCAAAGATAATTCCTGGTGTTGGCAGGGTACATAGTAAACTGTGCCCTATCTTACCCTGCAGAAAGGAAGCATTCCAGAAGATTCTCAGGAATGGGAGGTTGGAGCCACCATGTGGGACTCAAATTACCTGCTTGGGCAGCACTCGGTCTCTGAGTTTATTCCAGCCTTAGAATAAGAAGTTTCCTGTGCCAATATATAAAAATGTGTTGGTGCATACACAATTGTATTAAAAGGAAGTTGATATATTAAAGAACATCAAAGGGAACATTTTAATAAAAGCACAGTAGGAAAAGAGACTCAGACTAACATACTTTGCAGCTTAAGAAAATGTAGTAGTGAGCTTGCTGATTTTCCTCAGTTAATGAACATTAAGAGCTTCGTTTTAGGCTGCATTAAAATGTATTCTTCTATGTTGATAATATTTCTTTAAACTCATTTCTAACATGACTCTGTTTTATCCAAATGTGATATTTAGAAACAATGTGTGTTTTTTTTAGTATAATACATAAAGGGTTTTGTTTTATAAAAAATGGCAACCTTCTGATAGCATAAACAAAAAAAGTACATACAACTCTGGTATTATGATAACATAAGCTAAATATTTTGGTGTATTTCTTACTAGCCTTTCCATATATACATATATAATATTCATATAATTATGATAGCATATATATTATCAGTTGGTACATGTAATTATTTCTAATTACTGTGTTGTTATTCTACCCCTGTGTCATTAAATACTCACTTAATGCATTTCTGCACACACTCTATTTTATGAATATTGCTTTATTTATTTTATCATTTTTCTACTATTGAAAATTAAGATTATTGACAAAAAAATAACTCATAGATACAGAGAACAAATAGGTTACTTCCACAGGCAAAAAATGGGGGAGGGAGGGGTTCAAAAGGTACAAACTTGCAGTTAGCCATAAAACAAATAAGTGATGGAGATATAATGAGCAGCATGATGACTACAGTTATTGATATTGTATTGTACTGGTATATTTGAAAGTTGCTAAGAGAGTAGATCTTAAAAGTTCTCATAACAAGGAAAAATTTATTACTATGCATGGTGACTGATGTTAACTAGGCTTCTAGTGGTGATTATTTTGCAATGTATATGAATCTATACTAATAAAAGGGTAATATGCTAATTAGACCAGACATCTTCTGGACGACCATCTGGTTGTCCTTCCGGACAAAGCTATGGTGGTGGGGCCAAGGCAGAGGCAGTTAGGGGTGATCAGGTCAGCAGGAGAGAGCATTTAGGGGGATCAGGCAGGCAGGGGAGTAGATAGGGGCATCAGGCAGGCAGGCAGAGTGTTTAGGAGCAATTAGGCAGGCAGGCAGGTAAGCAGTTAAGAGCCAAGGGTCCTGGATTGTGAGAGGGATGTCCATCTGACTGCCTGTTTAAGACTAATCCCTGTGGCAGTCGGACATCCCCTGAGGGGTCCCGGATTGGAGAGGGTGCAGGGTGAGCTGAGGGACACCACCCTGTGCATGATTTTTGTGCACCGGGCCTCTAGTATACATTTATAATGCTTTATATCTATAACTAATATAATATATTGATGATACATTACTTTAAATAAAGAAAAGATGAGACTGTTGAAGTATTGAAGTATTTTGCTGTTATAAATAATATTGCAATAAATAGTATATTATTAAATATGCACATTTCTTTCCAATGATGTCTTTCAAATTAGTAGTGTGAATACTTAAGGCTTTTGAAATGTGCTGTCAAACTATCCTCTACTGTGATTAGTACATATTTTTTCATATTCTTATAACATACACATATACATGAATATATTCAAAAGAACACATATTTTTAACATAGACATGTGCACGCAGCACTTTATTTTCTACCTATTTCTAAATCTGGGTCAGGAGTGGGTGTCTGGTTCAGACATGCCCCAGCAGGCCAGCTGAGTTTCACTTGGCTGCCTTTGCTCTCACCTTGACCTCTTTTCCAAATACTTCTCAAGGTCTAGTAATCCTGTGGTCATGAACTCCATGGAAGATTATTACAAGGCTGCACCACTATAAAATAGTTTGGAGTAATTAGTTTTCTTTTTTATTCTACCCATTGTGTGATGCCTTAAAGGATTTGCTGCTTTAATTTAAAAATCTCTTACAAAAGCAACTGAGCACTTGCTTTTTTTTTTTAATATCCCCCAACGTTCAGATCCTTTTAACTCTATCCAACAGCTTTACATGGCACATGATTCTAGTTAAAAGCCCCCACTCATGCTTGATGGCATTACGTTCACCACTGATTATATCAAAGTAAATTGCATGCTTCATACATTTAAAATTTATGAAAGCAAAAAATATGACTTGTCTCCCCACATCTTTTCACTATCATGAGTTTTCTTTGGAAGCAGCCATGTGACTTATTCACGTACATCTTATAAGTCCTTATTGATAATGAAGGGCAACAATTACACACTGAGGTATTCACTTCATTATTTTAAAAAAGTGATACTTCCAAGATTAATATAGCCTGGGATAGTAAAGAGACACAATTTTACAATTGTCCTGACCTTGATCATTTCTTACCAGGATGATTTCAAACGTCTGAATGGCTCCTCCTTTCTGTGTGTGTGTGTGTGTGTGTGTGTGTGTGTGTGTGTGTGTGTAATTGTAGCCCTTCACTATTTTAAAAGCTTAAATGACTTGTCACTTTTGTCTAAAACATTATTTACTTAAGGAAGTAAAGCATTTGGGGAAAACCAAGTTTAATTCTAGTTAGTAGAGTCCCCACTTTGTAAATTGTAGGCTACATAATCTTGGTAAAATTATTTTCACCATCTAAGTCTTAGATTCTTCATTGGTACCTTCTATAATTATTGTGGTAATTAGAATAGATAATAAGCTTGGCATAGACAAATGTTTCTTCAAGTTTTGCATCAAAATACAAAATGAGAGAATAGTTGGTTATTCCCAGAGACCAGGAGGTTAAAAGTTTAGCAGCTTGATACAAATAATGAAGTCTGATCCTATTCAAGTTAATTTCTCAGTCCTCTCCTCAGTATATCTGTTTATTTTCATATGTATATTATTAATTTCCTACTTCCATACCCTCATCCCCCAAATCCTAGACTAAAATTGATATTCTACAAAAGGGCACCTTGTTTTTAATATTTGAAAAGTACAGAAATTTATATATGTTAACCATTATTATTATTATTTTATTTTATATAAGATTTTTGAATATTTGGCCCTCACTCTCAAGCCCTAATCTTCGCTTGTCTTGCCTCATATCCTAGTCACACATTATGTCTCAGTTATACAAAAACTCTCAGCATAGAAGGCTATGTCTCATTATTTTGGGGGAAATCTTTTTCTTGGAATATTTCTAGTCAGTCCTTGAATATCTTGAATTAACATTCTTATTAATAATTTCTTTTTAAAATTCATATACACTTGCAGGATAAAATAACATCAACATGATTTTTTTTAAAAACTCAAGCATAAATACAAATTTTAGCTCCTTTATGAGGCTGAAGTTCATACCGTTAAGCAGAACTGGTCTCTTTTAGAGAACTTAACATCACCTGATATGGTTTCTTAATCTGAATCATAAAGGCAAAAAGAGGGGAACAAATATTTATTGAGAATATGTAGCACAAGTGTCAGGAAATCATATTCACTCATAATCATCCTTGAACTCTTTATCAAGTTGATACAAATATCTGAAGAAATATCAGTTCTCCATCAAAGTGTATTGGCTTTAAACCTCAGAGGGATTAACTCATTTTGTCAAGGTCATATGACTGAAGGACATTAGAATATAAACTCTTGGAGTTAACCTTATTCTCCTACTCTTTCTCTGTCTTTGATGAAACTACACACACTCGGATTGCTCCTCTTCATTATCAGGGTTAGGTAGCATATAAGAGGCACAGAGAGGTAGTTACATGGCTACACATGATGCCTTTCCCAGAACTCATACCTAATCTATAGTCTTCATAACCCTAGGATGTTAATAAAGAGAAATATGGAAGTGTGATAGCAGGCAAGAATATGATGTTGAATAGTTTATTCATTGAAATCTAGCAACAAGGTCTCATCAAAGATTTCCATTTAATTAATTGCTCAGGTGAGCTGAACAAAGCTTAACTATTCTCAAACGTATTTTGAAGAGGATGCCCTTCTTAAGTAAAATATTATAGTTTATTATCTGATATATCTTATGTAATGGTGAACATAATAAAAAAGAGAGAACTATACAGAACAAGTTATATATATATGTATATATATATATATATATATATATATATATATATATATATATATACACACACACACAGTATGAGTGATTGTGTGTGCTATGTTTTCACAAACATCTTGATTGTATTTCATATGGCTTAGAAAACTTTCTGGGTGGTGTTCAGCTAATATTACCTGGGATAACACAGGAAATGGAAAATGGCATATCCAATGTTAGCAAGAGTTAATTTAGTATGCTTATAAATTACAAAACATTTTTAAAAGAACTTTTGTTAAGAAAATCATGAAGAAATATTTTCTCATGATTTTGCGAAGATGCTTGTTTACTAGTACATCTATACTAATAATAGCCTAGGTGATGGTCACGCCCTGAAGCTATGATGCCCTAATGCTGTCACAAGATGGCTGCACATGCAGTGGAGGTGGGGTCCGGTGGCTCTGCACAATGTGGCGAGGCTTGGGGGTCCTGTGGCTCCGCGCAATGTGGAGGAGGCTGGTCTGGCATCTCTGCTGCCTTGCACAGAGGAGGCCGGTCCCAGCAGAGAGTCCCCGTGCCACCTCACACTGCAGAGGCGGGGACCCCCGGCTGCAGCCTCCCTCTTTGGGGCAATCCATCTAGGAGCCCCGGATGGGTGAGCGGGGCCTACCTCTTTGGGGCAACTGACTGTGGGGCTCCCACACTGTGAGAGGGCACAGACCAGGCTGGGGGACTCCTGCAAGTGCACTAATTTTGTGCACTGGGCCTCTAGTTTCTTAAATAAAAACCGAGAACAAAGTCTGTTGTTTCTTCACTGTGGTTTTGGTGGTGTTAGTGATGGAAAATATAGTAATTTCAGTGAGCAACACAATGGGGCTTGAACCTTTTCAATAAGATTGAAGGACATTGATTATGTTTGTTAATCATGATACTTATTAGCAGCTGTGGGGTGAGTCTTCTCCCATCAGTAGCAACATTGCTAAATGAATTAACATATGTAAAGTACTTAGAAAAGTATCTGGCCTATTCCAAGCTTTGCATGCTATCTATCCATCAAAGCAAATAGCCTGATAGCTAGCTACTGTTATAGTAATTAAAGTGTGTTTGTCTCAAATAACAGAAATCTCAAATGACAATTCTTTAATTTTATTATCTGACACATTTAGAAATCTGGATGGGGAGAGGTTACAGTGGCCCAGAAATCCCATACAAACTTCTGTGGCTTTCCATCCTTTTTCTCACCCTCTTCCTGTACCTTTTGTTGCCACTCAAGATGGCAAGAGGCCTTAGCATTTCCCGGCATGGCATGCAGCCGCAGTGACATTTGGTGACAAGGAACATTTCCTTTTGTGCAGCTTTTCTCATTAGGGTGAACATCTGAACATCTTTTCCCTGAAATCTCATTAGACAGGATCAAATGCCTTGCCCATGTCTAACCAATCACTGTCAAATACAATGCCATTTATAAGGTTGGCCTCACACAATCCTGATTCAGCCCATGAGGTGTGGAATTGAAAAGTGTAAGAGAAAACTTTAATAACATCATGTTTTTCAGCAAGGTGTCAGAAACTAGAAGTGGTGCTGGAGGAGGGAGTGAATGGATTTGGGGTACATGGCTGGCAGTCTGCAACAATATTATTAGAGTTTCTTAGTATTGCAGATTAAGATTTAACATACTTCCTAGAGTAGACAGTGTTGGAGCCTCATCCCCAAATCCCAGGATCTCCTTTCTGGGAACTGTGTGTGCTCATTCCTTAAGTTCTACGCCAAGGGTCCTCAAACTACATGCGGCCCGCTGAGGACATTTATCTGGCCCGCCGGCTGTTTTTGTCGCCGCGGCCTGTCCTGCTTAGCAGCCTACTCGTCCCGGGCCCGCAGTGCGTATGTGTGGAATTTTTTTTTTTTAACTATAGTCTGGCCCTCCAACGGTCTGAGGGACAGTGAACTGGCCCCCTGTTTAAAACCTTTGAGGACCCCTGTTATGTGCTCTGCTGCTAAAGACTGGCAATGGCAAGCTTCAGAGGAATGTGCTTGTCTATCACACTGAGTTGTCCATATGGATAGCTTAGGTTCAAAGAGGTGGCGTGTAGGTAATAAGCAACTCAGCTCTGCTGACTGCAGATGGGGCACACTGTGCAATTTACTCTGCAGAGCTCCCGTGGGATCAGGCTGAATCTGTACTTCCCTGAAAGCATAGCCTTGCTTGATTTCTTCCCTTATCCCACCCTGTTTCCTACACTTCCTTACAGTTTCTCCTGGAAGAATTCCCTTAGTAAGTCACTTGTCGAATGCTCAGCTCAGGGCCCTCTGAGAGAACTTGACCTAAGATGGCTTCAAAATTGTTTATGAGCACATTCAATTAAATGTTAACTAGTCAGGTAACAATGTTTATGTAGACCTGACTTATCAGGAAAGAAAAAGCTGATGCAGTTAAAAAATAATTATTTCCTCAACTCAATTTCCTGATTTAAAATCTTTGAAACTAATATTTTCATGAAAAGAGTATCTTATGTTATCATTGAGTTATACACTTAGCTGGTTTGCTATGTTTTAGTAAATATATTATACTAAGTCCTTGTTTTAATTAAACTTTGGACACCATAAATCAAATGCAAATAAAAAAGGTAAAGATAAGGTAATGGAATTTTAACATTATATATATTTTATTAGGATCACTATAAATTATCTTAAAATACATATACATATATATATTTTTCCCCAAAGTTTTCAAGTAATTTCTCACACAAAAATAGATTGATAGAAAATCAGTGTCTTATTTGAATTTGATGAAGCTATGTAGTGAGTAGTAATTTTTTATTTTATTTTTTAATTATAGTTGATGTTCAATATAATTTTATATTAGCTTCAGGTGTATAGCATAGTGGTTAGACAATAATAAAATTTACAAAGTGAGTCCCCAATATTTCAAGTACTCATTTAAAACCATAAATAAAATAAATAGTATTGACATGTTTTTAACAGTTGTATTTTCAGCTCAACTTTTATTTTGCTCTTATAACCTTAAGTTTCTAAAGGATATAACCTCGATCTCTAAAGTGTCACTTAGAGACAAACTATTAGGAAGTATTTTAAAGTGTCAGAATCACAGAGTCCGGTTCCATATAGCACAGCTGTACATTCATGAAACACCCATGTGCTTTGAAATTCATTGGCGAGTGCTTTCACTGACAAATAGCTCTTGCTTACTCTTCCTCTTCATAAGAACAGGATCTAACAAGGTCTACACTCTGAAACTCTCTAAGATCTCTAAAGTAAGAAGTTACTCTTGAAATAAGACATTTCCTTTAGTGATGACCTCATTTGAAAGGTCAAGGAGTAAATAGGAAATTCTTAGAGATTGAAATGGCATTGCCAAGAGAGGGAAGGAAATCACTTACTGCATTATTTTCAAAGAACTTTTTTGTTTGAAAGTCAGATTAGGGCTTTCCATCTCTGTTTTTTCCTCATTAAGTCTTTCACAAGAACAAAATTTATTTCTTCCTAGCTTCCCCTGTAATAGGGAGGAGAGCTTTCTGTGCTTCATGTGCATTTTTTTCCAGATAAATCAATAAAGAGGGACAATAACTGATATCTAATTTAAAAACCTTGAGATAGAATTTTCTTAAATTTGTCATGGCTTAATTTATGTATATGTGATATCAAATATGCCTTTATTTTAAAATATTATTTTATTTGTATTATGCATATAAAACATCCATGTAATAACTGTTTCTACTTTCCTTATCCAATTACTTTGGCAGTATTAAAAAATAAGCAATATTTCATTGTAGAATTACTTTGTAAGCATTAAATGTATTTTTTATTCATGTATTAGTTATATCCACATGCATTTTTAAAGGCCCTATGCCTATTAGAATGATTATAACATTGATATAAGGAGATATGTAAGCCTCTTTAGTACAAAGAAACATAAGATACATGTTAAACAAAGCACATAGATTGAGATGGTTCACCTGTGAGATTCAGGAAGTTCTGGAAAGTGGTGTGTTATTGGATCTAAAGGAGAGTCTTCTGAGAAAATGTGATGACTTCCCTAATCATGTGCGTTACATGTATTCAAATTACTTAAAAAGATAATGATATGTATTTTAAAAGGTAACAACGATCCAGTTCCTCTGGAGGCTACATGTATGGTAAAACTGACAGTTTATTACAGACAGTAGAATGTCATGAATGCCAATTTACAGTGTAACTGTAATTCAGAAACTGAAAGAAGTGGAAGTTGTTTTTAGGAGGGTCAAATATCCAAAGCCATTTTTGAAAGATAAATGTGACAGTGGTATGTGTCCTGTCTTGGAGAAGAAGAAACTCATGGCATAGTGAAAAGTCAGGTGGTAATTGCAATAGCCTGAAAGGCCAGAGCAGGATGTTGGGATAGGTAAGAGTGACATACATAATGGACCTGACATACAGTGACAGTGATAAATGGTTAGAATTAGTGGACCAGCAGCAGGGAGGAGTCATAAATACCTAGTGGCTTCTCAGAGAGCATGGTGAGATAAAGGAAAAGGGTAACAATAATAATCACAACTAATGTGTAGTGACAGTTTCTTATATATTACAGGTCAGGTGTTTTTTTAAAGGCTTTCTGTGGATTACCTCTTTTAATTCTCATGTCATCTGTCATCATAGGGATTCAGGCCAAAAAAAAGCGGTGGTAGTAATCACAATAAGTGTACAGAGCAAGTATAAACTCCATATGTACTGTATGAGTGTTTCTAATTCCACAATTAAGTAAATTGTTTTCAATTAAAATGAATTAAATAAGAATTCTGTATGAAGTTATTATATCACTCAATTTGCCATTACTGATCTTATTGTAAACTAGAGGCCTGTTGCATGAAGATTCATGCAATAGGCCTTCCTCCCCCTGGCTGCCAGCACCGGTTTTCCTCTGGCACCTGGGACCCAGGCCTTCTCTCTGGCCACTGCCTTCTGTCTTTGCTCTGGCTGGAGTCTTGCTCCAGCCAGAGCCTTCAGTGTTCACTTGGGCTGGAGCCAGCCTTCAGTCTTCTCCATTCTAGCCAGAGCACCACTCCTGTAGCTCCCTCTGCCTCTTGCCCTCCTCCTCATAACAGGTGTCCTGCCCTGCTTTGCTGCTCCTGCCTGTGTATGCAAATTAACCCTCCACCTTTGTTGGGTTAATTTGCATACTCACTCCTGATTGGCTGGTGGTCATCATGGAGGTATGGTCAATTTGCATATTTCTCTTTTATGTGTAGATAATCATATATGTATGAACAGAGAATATATTTCTTTTTTGTTTGTTTTGTTTTGTTAATTCTTACCTGAGGATATTTTTCCATTGATTTTTAAGGAGAGTGGAAGAGAGAGGGAAAGACAGAGAGAAACATCAATGTGAGAGAAACACATTGATTGGTTGCCTCCTGCACCAGCCCTGACCAGGCCCCAGGCTGGGGAGAAGCCTGCAACTAAGGTATAAACCCTTGACCAGAATTGAACCTGGGACCTTTAGGTCCACAGGCTGATGTTCTACCCACTGAGCCAAACCATGTACAGCAAAAATATATTTCTTAGATCTATCCCAAGAAAGCCCTATTTCATTGGAATTTTCTGAGATTAGTTCATATTGCTTTGACCAATGGGTAATGATAAGATTAAAGGATTGGTGGAATTAAAATGAGTTAGAATATGACATTTCTTTATATTTCAGAAAATTTCTGTAAAAATAAAAAACACCTTATAAGTTCAGGGATATCTTCTCCAGAGCATATTAGAATGCTCTGTTGCTCAGAGGTGGCTGGTCTTTTTGTGCTATTCAGGCCTTCAGCGGATTGGATAAGGCCCACCCACTTAATAAAGAGCAATCTGTTTTACTACAAGTCCACTAATTTAAATATTAATCTCATCTAAAAACACCCTCACAGGGACAGGTAATAATAAAGAATAATGTATAGCTGTTAAAATCTATACTATCATTAGTTCTCCTCTTATCATTTGTAGTCTCATATTGAGAGGGAAGCCAATGAGCTAAATAAAATAACTTGCATAGTGCCTGAAATATACAAGGTGCTCAATAGATGTTTACTCTATTCCCCTTTTGACTCTGTCTTCTGTGAAGGAAAACTGCTCACATAGATACTTGCAGGTCATGGGACTGGTTCTTTCCAGGCTTATAGGTCTTGAGAAAGCTTAGGCATATGATTATTATTACTTGCATGTTAACTGAAATAGTAACTTAAGTTAGAATTCAAGATCAAGACTTCCTAGTATTGAATTTAATGTTGAGTTACAGTTCCTTTCAGGTATTTTCTAAGACATCACATAGCCATCTAATTTCTCACAGAGCCAGGTGTCTACATTATAAAGAGCACATTTATGTTTATTTTATTTAGTGCACGTGTATTTTGTGCACATGTCTAAAACCAAAGCAACAACTAAGAACACATCTGCATCTTATGATGTGCTCACCTTCCTTGGGGAAAGCACAATGTTCAGGTATTTCGCCAGGTCAGAGGTCCAGCACTTCTCATGTGTGTGTGTGTGTGTGTGTGTGTGTGTGTGTGTGTGTGGTGTGTGATTTTCATATTGTAAAAGAAAGAGCATTCTAATCTGCCTTCAAGGATATTTTTTCAGTGACACCTCATTAAACTCATTCAAAAGGGGAAAGTAACATACCATTTACTTGGGAATTGGTGAAGACTTGTGGAATGTATAGAAATGTACAGGATGAATACAAAAATCCCACCATTCCAAGAAAAGTCCCTGCAATTGCCTATTCATTCAATAAGTGTTAGAAGAATCATGATTGCATGCCAGACTCTGGTTTAGGTGAGACAGAACCTACAGAAGGGGCCATGGTTGTTTTTTATTAAGGTGCTTGCTGAATGTCTAGTCTATAGCTGTAAAGCTGATCTCTAATCTTATTCCAAATAACTCAGAAGCCACTTGTTCAATTTTAAATTTTCAGCAGAAGGTAGGTACAAAACAGACATTAAAAAAAATATTTTATTGATTTTTTTTTTTTTTTTTTACAGAGAGGAAGGGAGAGGGATAGAGAGTTAGAAACATCAATGAGAGAGAAACATCAATCAGCTCCTGCACACCTCCCACTGGGGATGTTCCCGCAACCAAGGTACATGCCTTTGACCAGAATCAAACTGGGACCCTTCAGTCCATAGGCCGATGCTCTATCCACTGAGCCAAAGCAGTTAGGGCCAAAACAGACATTTTTTAATGAATGAATGACAAAAGCAGAGAGCCAATATGGAGAGAAACACTTTTATTTTATCAAAAATGCCTTGCCCCAGCTGGTTTGGCTCAGTAGATAGAGCATTGGCCTGTGGACTGAAGGGTCCCAGGTTCGATTCTGGTCAAGGGCACATGCCTGAGTTGTGGGCTCAATTCCCAGTGTGGGGTGTGGAGGAGGCAGCTGATCAATGATTCTTTCTCATCATTGATATTTTCTATCTCTCCATCCCTTTCCCTTCTTCTCTGAAATCAATAAAATATATTTTTTAAAAAATGCCTTCATTGTAGTTACTGTTAGAGCCAGTTGCGAGTGGCTGACTGCAGATGTAGTCATCTTGCCCTCCACCTGGTTGTATATTTACATGTAAGATTGGCTTCTACTTCTGAATAATTTTTGTGAAATATTTTCTTACATTTAGAAAAGAAGAAAATGAAGGCAGCAGCTAGTTTCATAGATTTAACTACTTTGAGATCTTTAATTTTCTTTACAAGTTTACTTGTGTTCTAGTTTTCTTCAATAAATGATGCACTTTGCTTTCTTGAAATAAGCCATATGACAACAACACATATAGGATACTAAATTTAGGCCTAGCATTTTAATAATTTAACCTAGCATTGACAATGGAATCACAAGTTTCATAAAACAAGAACAATAGACTTTCTAAAAATTGAGCAATGTCAGATGAAAATTAGGTAGTGATAATAATCCCTCAAACTAGTGATCACAATTTCAGATTTCTAAATTTACTGGAAGACACATATCTGTCACCCCTCACTATATATAAGAAATGAGATTCTATTATAGTTTGCCAGTGCATTCATATTGTGGGGAGTAAAATATAAAAGACTAGAGGCCCGGTGCACGAAATTTGTGCACTGGCGGGGGGGGGGGGGGATGCCCCTCAGCCCAGTCTGCACCCTCTCCAATCTGGAACCCCTTGGGGATGTCTGACTGATGTTTTAGGCCCAATCCCACAGAGATTGGGCCTAAACTGGCAGTCAGACATCCCTTTCACAATCCTGAACTGCTGGCACCCAACCACTCATCTGCCTACCAGCCTGATCACCCCATAACCACTCCCCTGCCAGCCTGATCGATGCTGAACTGCTCCCCTGCCAGCCCGATTGCCCCCAATTGCCCTCCCCTGCTGGCCTGGTAACCCCCAACTTCCCTCCTCTGGTGGCCCAGTCACCCCCAACTGCCCTCCCCTGCTGGCCAGGTTGCCCCCAACTGCCCTCCCCTATAGTCCTGGTTGCCCCCAACTGCCCTCCCCTGCAGGCCTGCCCCCCAACTGCCCTCCACTGCTGGCCTGGTCACCCCTAACTGCCCTCACCTGCCGGACATCTCGTGGTGGCCATCTTTGACCACATTGGGGCAGCCATCTTGTGCTAGAGTGTGAGGGTCAATTTGCATATTATCTCTTTATTATATAGGCTACCAAGAGGGTTCTGACTCTTACATCTTTTGAAAGAATGAGCTGAATTTGTATCCCCACTTTCACGTTGTGTGACCAAGTTTGAAGGTCTCATTCTTCTTTCAATTATTACTTGGCTCTATAAATTAAAGCTTCCTGAACCCCAACACTGTATATCCATACTGGCCCTCAGAAATCTGTATTTGTGTGGGCAGTATTTAGTTATCAGTGTTCTATATCATGTGTTAAATATACAGTCTCTGAATAGTCTTTACAGAGCAGATGAAAGGCCCTTGTTTTGAAAGGTTGGCAATAATTACAAAATAAATTCTTGATTTTGAATAAAAGCCTGAATCCATCATGCTACCTTGAAGTGAAATGGACTTGATAATAAACATCTATTCTTTAATTTTTTCTTCAGTGCTACTTTCACAAGACAAAAACACTTCCACATTTACTGGATGCACCTGGCACACAAAAACTCAACTCCTTATCAGTTACAGATTATAGCTTTCATGTTAAAAAGAAATCCTACACTGTAGTATAGAATCACCTGGTGAGAAAACTAAGATGTCTATTTCCCTGGAAGTTTTCTAAAGACATTATCGTTTATTACTCAGAGATATTATTTTTGCTGTTTCTGGCAGGACATTTAGTTCCATTTGGTTTTTAAGTTGAATTTTATTTATGATCATTAATCGCTCAGTTAAGCCCATTCTGGTTGAAATTGTCCTAATGTGAGAGTATCCATCTGCCTTTTCCATCTTTTATTAGGAAATAAGGGAATTGGAATACACTTTTGGAGTTAATTTTATTTATTTAAGCACAACTAAGTTCGTGTTTGATATTAAATCTTTCATACCTTTTCATAATTTGAACAATTGTAGTTCTGATATTGTCACTACAGCATCTGGATCTGTAAAATACATGCCACAGTATGTGCAACTGTCTTATATATAAATTTATCATAAACATATATGCACATGGGTAGTGACTTGCCAAGGAATAGTTTTGACTGGTAGGAAGACTTTTGAACAAAACTCTGGCCCTCCCTTTGTGTGTGTGTGTGTATGTGTGTAAATATTTACAAACATTGCTACCAATTTATTATCTGATTTTAGATAAGAGTCCAAAAATTTTAAAGGCAACAATGTGTATAACTAATTAAACTACTGCATACAACTGATTTAATGAGATTCAATGTGTATGATTCTCTCATTCCAAAACAAAGTTGTAAAGATTTAATATTATGTTAATATGAGAGGCTCAGTGCAGGAATTCGTGCACCAGCGGGGTCCCTCGGCGTGGCCTGCGGGATCTGGCCAAAACCGGCTTTCTGACATCCCTTGAAGGGTCCCAGATTGAGGGAGGGTGTAGGGCCAGGCCGAGGGACCCCCATGGGTGCACAATCAGAGCTGGGGAGGGACATGGAATGTTGGCAAGCTGGGGAGGGGCTGCGGGAGGACTCCAGGGTATGTCCGGCCAGTCTCGCTCAGTCCCGGTCAGCCGGACCCCAGCAGCAAGTTAACTTACTGGTCGGAGCATCTGCCCCCTAGTGGTCAGTACATGTCATAGTGAGTGGTTGAGTGTCCTTAGCATAGCATTAGCATATTACATTTTGATTGGTTGAATGGATGACCGGATGACCAGATGACCAGACCACCGGGCACTTAGCACATTAGGCTTTTATTAAGGATTATTTTCTGCCCTTATTTTCTGGGAAACCTTTTCCTTGTGAATTTTGTGAGTTTCATGAACTCACATTGGAAATTTTGCCCATAGTTTCTGATTTGCTAAGTTCAGAGCGTATGTTTCAAACATGTTTTTCTCAAAATGCTTATGCGTATTAAAGAAAATTTAATCCTTATATTTTTCATTTACTTGCATTTAAACTTATCAAAATGTTGTTCTGCAAGAGCTTTTTGAATTCCAAGAGATGTTACAGGTCTTTCAATGTCCCAAGGAAGCACTCTGCTGAAATTAAAATATTTTATCTTCTGGATTTTTCCTTTTCAGTTTTAATATATATTTTAAGAAGTCAAAATAATAAGCAGGTTGTATTCCATTTTCTCTTTTTGATTGGAATTTTCAATATTTCAAAACTAACATACATTTTAAATACATAATTAATATAGAGCACTAGTAAGTCCTTTTCTTCTAAGAAATTTAGACAATGTGGATTACAACTCACTGGTTTTTGATCCCGTTATTCTGGCTCTACTATTCTCATGGTTGTAATTCTTAAAGTGCATTAAAAAAACACACATAGTATAAGATGATTAACTGTGCACACACATTCATCCCAGAACCTTATGTGAAAAATACAAAAGGCAAGAAGGAGAGGGAATATTATCTATTTTTAAAAGACTTAAAATCATTGTGTCTGGCCCTAGCTGATTTGGCTCAGTGGATAGAGCATTGGCCTGCGGACTGAAGGGTCCTGGGTTCGATTCTGGTCAGGGGCAAATGCCCGAGTTGTGGGCTTGATCCCCAGAAGGGGATATGCAGGAAGCAGCCGATCAATGATTCTCATCATTGAGGTTTCTATCTCTCTCTACCTCTTCCTTCCTCTCTGAAAACAATAAAACTATCTTTAAAAAAATAGAAAGTGATGATGAGCTTTCAGCCAATGGACACAGTTAATGATGGAAATGTGAGAACTGAGCCTAGGTATTGCTAAGAATAGTAGTAACACTAGGATTCATCTTCCAGAACCATAGAAATGACTGACATTTTGTCACATGTCTATTGTTCGTTTGATCTCTCATGATTCATAACATACATGAGACACCAACCTCTCATTCCCTCAACTCTCATTCCACATCTCTTACCCGTCTAAGGGCGTTCTTTCTTTCTCCAGACTGCTCGGGCCATTAACATACTGACAACAAATAACAGTGGCAAAT
Organism: Corynorhinus townsendii; assembly: GCA_026230045.1. Taxonomy (NCBI): domain Eukaryota; kingdom Metazoa; phylum Chordata; class Mammalia; order Chiroptera; family Vespertilionidae; genus Corynorhinus; species Corynorhinus townsendii. Next base: position 10,424,394 of record JAPDVU010000002.1, read on the forward strand.
GACAACAAAAGCAACTGCAATTTACTCCTGCTCACTTCCTGGGATATGACTCACCCACCTCCCGGGACTCAAAATACATGCTTATTTTTTCATAGGCACTTCTACTTCTATTATTTTCAAATTTTATGATAAACATTTGAAAACAATTTAGGTGTTAACCATCAAATGCTTCCTCCTCAATAGAGCAGAAAAAACAGATTGCACTTTGAAGGAGCGAGTTGTTCCCAAGCATCATTTTATTTGTGATGGTTTCTATTTATTTCTACAACTGATTTCTTCTTCAGCTGGAACTTGCAGATTGAAGGACTAAATTATTCTTTTTTCATTGTTTAAAGTATTACATATGTTTCCTTCTTCCCCCATTGGCCTCCCCCCAGCCACCCCCCCACTCCCGCACATGCTCTCACCCCTCTAGTATCCATGTCTATTGGTTGCATGCATACAAGTCTTTTGGTTGATCTCTTACCCTCCCCCCCCACGTCCCCCGCCTTCCCTCTGAAGTTTGACAGTCTGTTCAATGCTTCTCTGTCTCTTTATCTACTTTTGTTCATCAGTTTATGTTGTTCTTTATATTCAACAAATGAGTGAGATCACGTGACATCTTCGGTGTCTAGAAATTAGAGATTGACTGACATGAACTTGCATTATGATATTCAATTTCTTAAATGGGCATGCTTTTGAAAATATGTGATGAGGTTTGACGTACCTTTCAGAAACCATGCTCTTGACCCAAAAGCCACTTGCTTGTTAATAACACTGTTAAAAAAACAAACACATAAGCTCATCACGTCTTGGGACTTCATGTCACTCTGCACATATCCCATCATTCTGCGATGAAGTCATTTATTTCTTCTCAATTTGAATAGCTTTAACCAGATCACAATGTTCCCTCTAAAGAATTTTTTTTTTCAATTCAGGGAAAGAAGTCAAACATTCTTTTAAAAACGCTTTACAATATACCGCATTGTAATTTACTTTGCATCAACAAAGTACAAATAACAGACATCCTCAAATTCTATTTTGAAAGTTTGCACACATTGAACTAGTTTAGAACCTGACTAGAAATATATATATATATAGATAGATATAAATAATATCTATATATATATAAATTTCTAGTCAGGTTCTAAAACTATATATATTACTTTTACTGTAATAAAGCTGACAATATAGTTTAAACAGTCTACTAGGCGATATATGTTTCAAAACAAACAAATTAGGTAGCTATCTAATCTTGGAATACTTTTTATTGAGTTGGTTTGTGTTTTTCCATGCTTTGATAGCAAGGATCTTGACTAAGACATCAGTTGTGCATTGATAAAATGTATTATTCCATTTGTGACATGACGGACCTGAGAAGGGGTAAAAGAAGGCTATTCATAATTTTTCAGGACATCAGACGAAAGCCAGAACTATATTGACCACACTGTAATATATAGGAAGGTGGGAAAAGTAGATTTACAGTTGTTTGTATGGAAAATAATATGATAATTAATAAATAATACAAGAATAAACTGTGTTTTGCATGCTGACAATCGTACACCTACTTTTGCCCCACTCTGTATGGATGTCCTATTCATAAAGTCTTTTTATAGAGGTGTGGATAAATACTCCAAAGACTGCAAAATATCTCCCATTATTGAAAACCTGAGCAATTTTCTCCCCAATTCACTTAATTGTCTCTATCTAACAAATATTTTTCTCTTAAAAGGTTCAAAATGTGTTTTAAAGTATATGTATAATGTTTAATTATGGTTTACTCATTAAACTTCATTTTCCCTGTCTGGAGTCACGAACATTAAAGCCCATGATGACTAAGTAGTAAGATTCAATGTGGTTTCCCTTTTTCTTTTTGTCCAATAAAAACTATTTCTGGCTTTAGTAGTCTACATATGGGAATTAATGGAAGGAAATATCACTCCCTGACCAGACCATAAACATTCAACATGATTACGTTAAATTACTGTCCCAACAAGCTAAACATTTGGTATGTTCCATATGCTGAGAATTGTTAGCAAGTCTTGAGTACATAACGATGGAACCAAGGCACCAAAGGAAATGGACTGAAATAAAATATCCAGCCCTGGCCTTGATATGATTATAATTTTCTCAGAGTTCAAGACATGTTTACAATAGCAAAAGTAACAACAAAGAAATAGGAAGCAATAAATGACAATAGAGATAATTAACACCAGAAAGGAGTTCCCTGTGGGTCTGGGTAGTCATGGACCTGATGACCTGAACTTGGTCTTAACAAATTCAAACAACTGAAATAGAGAATTTCAAAAGCATTTTTTTTGGCGTGTCAGTAAAATGTGGTCTTAAACGTAGGGGGCAGGGTGTTTTAATCTTTCTGGGTTGATCTCCCATAAAGTAGAGAACTGGCCTTGCAGCAAGGCGGATGTACTTGAATGTTGCCCTTGAAAGAGGCCTCCTCCAAGGGTTGAGGAAGAGTTTAAATTCTCTCGTCGGCATTCCATCCCGGTCCACTCCCTGAAGACTGACAAGAAGGGATTTGTGAAGTGGGCACTTATCCACTGTTCAGAACAGTTCTGGGACGATTTGTTCAAATCCATCAAGCTACGGAGAAACCGTCTGTGGATGACTACTTTTGCATGAAATTTCGAATACACAATGAAATAATGTCCTAGCTGCAAGATTCTCTTCTTTGTCATAAGTAATCCTGAGACAAATGGGCCCCAGCTAGAACTGACTCACTTGAAATGTTACAAACATCTTAATCTTCTCTTTCATCTGTCTCTAAATATTCATGACTCCCCTTCAGCTTGTTAAAAAAAAAATCTGTAGCCCAGCTGGCGTGGTTGAGTGTCAGTTATTAAATTATGAACCAGGATGTCACAGTTCGATTCCTGATCAGGGCACATGCCTGGATTGTCGGCTCAATCCCCAGTGTGGAGGGTGCAGGAGGCAGCTAATCAATGATTCTCTCTCGTCATTGATGTTTCTCTCTCTCTCCCTCTCCACCTCCCTTCCTTTCTGAAATAAATAAAAATGTATTTTAAAAATCTGAATTAAATAATTGAAACCTCTTCCTGCCATATTAGGGGCCCATTTAAGATAATCAACATTAGCTCTTGATCTTAATTCTCAAGTTGTGTGAGTTACTAAATTTAGATGGTGAGGTCTGGATTAAAGTTAACTTGGCAAACATTATAAATATAAGGTGTTTCTAAACAAAGCAGGGTACTTGCCTTTAAGTTATCTGTCCATCCTCCAAGGATTTTGCCTTTGTACTTGCCAGAAGGTTTGCAATTAGAGAGTGATTCAATGATGTGAGAGAGCATAGTGTGAACGCAACACTCCCTGTACTACTGTTTGAAACATAAATTCATATAATCTTATCAAAAAGCTTTAGGAATATAGAATTTAGCAATACGTGTTTAGAAACTTAAAATATTTATACCACTTGATTCTGTAATTCTCAACTCTAAAAAAATGCTATCAACAAGAAGAAAAATATTTTCAGAAGAAAAATATTAAAAATAAATAATAATACTTATCTCTCTGAATGGTAGATTATGAGTGATTTTTTTATAATGTCAAACTTATCCTCTAACATTTGCTACTCAATGTAGCTTTCTAATTAATGTATCTAGCAAATGAAATCGTTTTTTTACCATTGGTATGTTCACTATTGGGTAGCATATCAAATTTTTTTTCATATTATGTGTGTGCACGCGCGCACACACACACATACACAACTCCTGAAATAATAAGTGCCTTCTAACAAAATAATCTAGAGCACTTCCTTTTCAAATGGAGAAGTGGTTTTGAGAAGTGTAATTGAACCTAAGTCTTTGGGTCAGACCTCTCAGCCTTGTTTAACTTAGATCATTTCTTCCTTCCCATTAAATACAAACATTCAGTGTTGATATGAAACAATAAAACAAAAGAGAAGTGGGATTACATTTATTGTGAACAAATGCTCGTAGTCATTTCTATTTATAGGCATGTACAATTATTTCCTACCTTTCATCTTCAACTATGCTTGCTTTGCTATTATTAGATATTAAGAAAAGAGCATATAGCTATTAACACAATTGTACCCTGCTGATGAAATAACTATGAAAATATTTCATTCATATCTTTTATTTATAATATACAATTTACCTCTATACTAAGTTATTAACTACTATATTTAACATTTATTAAGTACTATTTTATTATATTTGTAATAAAGCATTATTTTATTTGAGTATTTTAACACATTACTATGTGATAATACTATCATATATCACCATTTTATTATATTGCAGGAAGATTCGTGCAATAGGCCTTTCTTCCCCTGGCTGCCAGCCCCCGTTTTCCTCCGGCACCTGGGACCCAGGCCTTCGCTCTGGCTGCTGCCTTCTGGCCAAAGTCTTCACTCTGGCCAGAGCCTTCAGTCTTCGCTCCAGCTGGAGTGGCACTCCTGTAGCTCCCTCTGTCACCTACCCTCTACCTCATAGCAGGCGTCCCACCCCACCTGGCTGCTCCACGCCTGCATGCATGCTGCCCAGAGGCCTGGAGGGCTAGGGGGTGGGGCTGCTGCCATCTTTGTTGGGTTAATTTGCATACTCACTCCTGATTGGCTGGTGGGTGTTGTGAAGTGATGGTCAATTTGCATATTTCTCTTTTATTAGTATAGATAATAATAAAATATTATTTTATTAAATAGTATTTTATTATGGTATTTTATTAAAGTCAGCCAATCAGTTTATATCACTTTCTCTAGTTTCCAATTTGATTAAAATATAAATATTTAGTCTGTACTCAAAGCTTCTCATAAAAGATAAAGACCTGGAACCTGAGAATTTTTATAGTTGATAACAAATCAGTTTGATGTTGACAATTTTGTGGTAAACTGTCTTAAGGAGCAAACTTTTATGAAAATCAAATTACAGAAAAAATGATTTGTATAATAAGCATTTCATTTTTGGTAATCACCAGAGTATAAATATTTTCTTAGTTTTCAACTCCTGATATTCAAGCTAAAAGGTATTTAGTGAGTTCAACTTCAACATATGTATAAACCATATAGATGAATAACATATTCTACATAAGAATGTTAGCTCTAGAAAATGCCATCAACAGTGTTTATTCTTTATTTTTATAAGTAAGAAAAGATAGTCACATAACTAATATCGTAGAAGAGAGTAGAACCCAGCACTCTACAACTCCAGCCCAGGACATTTTCTAAATGTGTAAGACTTAATATGCTAAATGCTGAGAGGTACTTAAACTAGAGGTGGGGCCATATAATCTCAAAACTTAGAGACATATTCTGTTTTTATGTCCAGGATGTGCCATGAATCTAATGGTAGAATCTGTTGTAAAATATATAAAAGTAAAAGAGGAAAAAACTATGGAAGACCTACTGAGCTTCAGGTTCTCTACAAGGCCCTTTAAATGTAACCTATTTACTTGCTACTGCCACCTTTAGAATGATACACTACTGTCCCTGTGGCACAAATTAGAATACCGAGTTTCATAGATCCAAGAAACAAACTTAATGTAGTAAAATCAGAATTTTAACCAAATTCTACCTGATTACAAAAGTCCAAGTTCTCTCTACTGAATCAGAAGGTATCTATAAGACTCTTTAGTAAAGTACTTGGCTTAAGATTCGATACATTATTTTGTTTTTTTATCTTTAGAGGGAAGGATCAATGTCACCCCGTAAAGAAGACATGTCTATTGGTCAGGTAAAGGACTCAGATTTGTTTTTAACTTATTCACCATGCTTGAGATAGGAAACAGATGACACACTCAAAATAGGATCATTATAAGAAAGGTTTTTGACAACAATAGCAAACAAGGGTATGGACTAAGTATAGAAAAATCCCAAAGAGGTTTAGCTAGCACACTGAAGGTATTACCAAACTTAGACTCAAAGGCTGGGACAGGTTACGGGAACCTGGAAGGAGAGAATTGTAGAGAACAAGTTGCTGTAAGAGGAGTAATGACCTATGCCTAGAGGCAAGCTCACAGGAGGGCATCCAAGGGGTTTAATACCCTAACTTCACTCCAATTCATCCCTCTGATGGTCAGTGAGGACTCCCCAGGCACTAATCACCAACTCAATGCAAGCAAATTAGGTGATATAGTGCCAGCAAAGCAATGCCCACTGAGGCTTCATTACTAGAAAGGTAGCATTCAGAACCAGGAGAGTGGTGGTGCACACCATTCTGCATTGGTCATGTAGCACATTTTTGCTCATTTCTGAGAAATTCATTTTCAGAAAAAATAAATCATTGGAAAAAAGGTGGATGATTTGAAAGAATACTATATGATAAAGAGTTCAGAATGGACTTGACACTGAGAATGGAAGAGTTATAAATAAGGGGAAAAAAGGAAAAGTATGATATAGACAAAGTAATTAACAAGTCATTCATGATTAAGGAAGGAATAGAAATATCACTCATATTATTTTAAGCAAAAAGAGGGAAATCTTGACTCAACTTTAATTTTTAAAGACCAAAGAGAGTCCCGCTTCATTCATGTGTCAGCCCCTGGAATCATAGCTGTGCTGGGGACACAATGTATTCTTCTGGTCACCCAACCACATGCTACCAAGATGGTCTCATCAAGGCTACAGGAGTAAAGGAAGCAAAGGAAGCTCAAGAGGGGATGTGGGCAGAGAACAACATATTCACTAGTAGAGGCCCGATGCACAAAATTCGTGATAGGGCCTCTGCTCTGGCAGACCCGGTTTCTTCCGGAAGGTGTTCCAGAAGGTAGTTCGGCTGTCCAGTCTAATTAGCATATTACTCTTTTATTATTACAGATAGGTTATGAACCTTGTCCTTAAATGCTTCTCATGACAAAAGAGAATTAAAATTGGCCTATGTGGGTCCATAGGACTTAATGTGGGCAATTATAGGAAGTCAGATATTGACTGAATTACTTAATTCTGTCTATAAATGAAAATGTCAATGAGATACCTATCATTAGAAATGTATCAGCAAAGAATAAGAAGTTTTTCTTCCTCTTTTTCTGTACTAGAAATATTCCTAGCTCTAAGGGTCTCTGTGTGATTGTGATCTATAACAGAGTAAAGTAACAAGTTTGTGTGTTTTTTTTAATTGAGTATTTAAAATTCCTTTGCTTTCTCCACCATTATCCCCCAGAGTTCCACAAAGGAGGAGAGCCTTCTGCCTCAGGCACAATGATATCGAAATGAACCAGTGAGAGTTGTATTAGAAAGCATAGAATATACATTAACTGACTCAATGAGCAGGCTAACACAGAAAGAAATGCTTTCTACTGATGTCAATAAAAACAAATCACTCTGTCCTTTGCAGAAAGAAAAATAGATAATTAAAGCAGTCCTTGGCATTGCACAACATTATGCAGTTCCCAGTATGAAAGAGGCTTCAGTAAAACATTAGAAAGGGTTACTTCTCACCTAGTACTACTTCTGAATAAGCACGGTAGCTTCCAAAAGGTCTTATGCTCTTTTCTGTTTAAAAGCAAACAAAAACAGGCAAAGACAGCTGTTCAGTATTTTGTAAAGAATTTAGATGGGTCCTGGCTTACATGGCTCAGTGGTTGAGCATCAACCTATGAACCAGGAGGTCAAGGTTCAATTGCCCATCAGGACACATGCAGGGATTGCTCATTCCATCACCAGTATGGGGCGTGCAGGAGGCAGCTGATTAATGATTCTTTCTCATCATTGGTGTTTCTCTCTCTCCCTCTACCCTCCTCTCTAAAATCAATAAAAATAAATTTAATAAAAAAATTTAGATGGGATTAAGTAAGAGCAGGATAGTCTCATGGACAAAGAATCAAGTAAAATCATATTATATCTGAGATTAAAATTAAGAATACCCTTAAAGGAAGAAGTATGAAGACTAGATATTTCATGTGCTTTTCTAACATAAAGTTTATTAAACATTAAGAGAAGAGTTAATCTTAGATAAGTGCATAATTACACACTAGTGTTTCTTATGTAATAGTTCTTTTATTGATTGTTCCTTATCTTTATATGTTAATCTCCAGCAATGACAGTATAAATGCATTCCACATTCTTAGGACTTTCAAAAAATTATAAAAATAACTTAAATTGTTTATCATACGCATTTATAAGTTAATCCAAAGATAAATGTCTATGAACACATAGGGATTATGCTTAGTGTTCTACCAAAGTGCTCTGTGATGATACTTAACTGCTAATTTCCTTTATTTGTGAAATACTAATGATAAAACATTTTTCTACTTCATAGGCATCTTGGAGGACTAACTTAGGTTATATTGATGAAAGTTCAGTGACCTTCTCAGAAGAAATCCTAATAAATATTTTAAAGATATTCTTATTATAAAACCACTACTGACTGAATTTCTCTGGGAACAGTATCTTCTAGTTAGTTTAATTTCTGTTGAACTGAGCATTAATAGATAAAAACTATTTTGTTTACATTGTTAAAATGATTTCTAAAACCTCTTGGGGCAGTGTCTTTTTTCTTGCTTAAATACAGTCCAGTCAAGAATAAGTAACCCTCCATGTGATGATTTGAAATTTGATAATATTATTTATACGGTATCTGTAATGTTTGAAAAAATTGAACTAAGCTTGTGTTGACACCAACTGAGATGGGTTGCTGATTGAACATTCCTGAAATAAAATTGTCTTTATCAATGTCCTGTTTATTTGTGTTTTAAGATTGTAGTCATTCTATTTTTTTAAATTTAATAAACCTTTATTGTTCAGATTATTACAATTGTTTCTCCTTTTCCCCCCCATAGTTCCCCTACACCCGGTTCCCATCCCACCCTCTACCCTTACCTCCCTCCCACTGTTCTCATCCATAGGTGTATGATTTTTGTCCAGTCTCTTCCTGTACCCCCCATACCCCTTCCCCCTGAGAATTATCAATCCACTTTCATTCTATGCCCCTGATTCTATTATATTCACCAGTTTATTCTGTTCCTCCGGTTTTTAATTCACTTGATGTTTAGATTCACTTGTTGATAGATATGTATTTGTGGTTAATAATTTTTATCTTTACTTTCTTCTTCTTCTTCTTCTTAAAGAATACCTTTCAGCATTTCATATAATTCTGGTTTGGTGGTGATGAACTCCTTTAGCTTTTTCTTGTCTGTGAAGCTCTTTATCTGACCTTCAATTCTGAATGATAACTTTGCTGGGTAGAGTAATCTTGGTTGTAGGTTCTTGCTATTCATTACTTTGAATATTTCTTGCCACTCCTGTCTGGCCTGCATAGTTTCTGTTGAGAAATCAGCTGACAATCGTATGGATGCTCCTTTGTAGGTAATTAACTGTTTTTCTCTTGCTGCTTTTAATATTCTCTCTTTGTCTTTTGCCCTTGGCATTTTAATTATAATGTGTCTTGGTGTGGTCCTCTTCAGATTCCTTTTGTTTGGGGTTCTGTGCGCTTCCTGGACTTGTAAGTCTATTTTTTCACCAGGTGGGGGAAGTTTTCTGTCATTATTTCTTCAAATAGGTTTTTAGTATCTTGCTCTCTCCCTTCTTCTGGCACCCCCATAATTCTGATGTTGGTACGCTTGAAGTTGTCCCAGAGGCTTCTTACACTATCTTCAACTTTTTGGATTCTTTTTTCTTTTTGCTTTTCCGGTTGAGTGTTTTTTGCTTCTTTGTATTTCAAATCTTTGATGTGATTCTTGCGTTCCTCGAGTCTGCTGTTGGGTCTCTGTATAATATTTTTTATTTCAGTCAGTGTATGTTTAATTTCTAGTTGGTCCTTTTTCATATCCTTGAGGGTCTCATTGAATTTATCGGCCTTTTCTAGGAAATTCTTGAAAAACCTTATAACCATGGTTTTGAACTCTATATCCAGTCATTTGTTTTCCTCCATTTCTTTCGTTTATGATCTGTTTCTTTGTCTCCGCATTTTCATTGCTTCCCTGAGTTGGTAGGGTAGCTTTGTGTGCTAGGTGCCCTATATGGCCCAGTGGGTTAGCCTCCCAGTTACCTGAGGTGGACACTCTTGGTGCACCCCTTTGTGGACTGTGTGTACAGCCTTGTTGTAGTTAAGTCTTGATTGTTGTTGGTATCACTGGGAGGAATTGACCTCCAGGCCAATTGGCTGTGAGGACTTGCTGTGTCTATAATGGAAGAACTGCTGCGCTGGAGACACACTTAGGGGGCAGGATTTGCTTCAGTGGGGCTTTGGTGCTCACTGAGTCTGCCTCTTGAATGTGTCACTTATGGATGGAAGTAGTTGAAATCTGGTGTTGTCTCACACTAACCACTAGATACACTAGCTTCTGGATCTCCAATGGGGTGCTGGTCAGCTACTGCCTGAGGCCATCCAGCAGGAGGTACAGTGAGAACTACTGTTTCATTATGATCAAATACTACTATATATTCTACCAATGCTTTCAACTGGGAGACAAAAGCATTTGGTCTTCTCTGGCTTTTCTTTATTTACTAGAGACCCAGTGAACAAATTTGTGCACCAGTGGGGACCCTTTGCCTGGCCTGCTGGATTGGGCCAAAACTGGCTCTCCAATATCCCGCGAGGGGTCCCGAATTGTGAGAGGTCACAGGACAGGCTGAGGGACCCCACCAATGAATGATCAGGGCTGAGAAGGGATGTAGGGCATGTCTGGCCCATCTCACTCAGTCCTGATCGGCCAGACTCCAGCTGCAATCTAACCTACCAGTCAGAGCTTTTGCTCCCTGGTGGGCAGTGCACATCATAGCAAGCGGTTGAGCAGCTGTAGCATATCATTAGCATATTACCTTTGATTGGTTGAATGGCTGACCAGTCAACCAAACAATTAGCATATTAGGCTTTTATTATATAGGACTAGTGGCCTGGTGCACGAAATTCATGCATGGGGGTGTGTGTGTCCCTCAGCCTGCCTGTACCCGCTCCAATCTGGGACCCATCGAGGGATGTCCGACTGCCCATTTAAGCCTGATCCCATTAGGATTGAGCCTAAATTGGCAGTGAGACATCCCTCTCACAATCCAAGACTGCTGGCCCCAAACTGCTTGCTTGCCTGCCTTCCTGATTGCCCCTAACCACTTCTGCCTGCCAGTCTGATCACCCCTTAGCCACTCCCCTGACCACTTGATTGTTGCTTAACTGCTCCCCTGCCAGCCTGATTGCCCCTAACTGCCCTCTCCTGCAGGCCTGGTCACCACTAACTGCCCTCCCCTGCAGGTTTGATTGCCCCAACTGCCCTTCCTTGCAGGCCTGCTAGCCCCCAACTTCCTTCCTTTGTCAGTCTGGTCACCCCCAACTGCCCTCCCCTGCTGGCCATCTTGTGGTAGCCATCTTGTGTCCACATGGGGGCAGGATCTTTGGCCACATAGGGGCAGGCATCTTGTGTGTTGGAGTGATGGTCAATTTGCATATTACTCTTTTATTAGATAGGATAGAGGCCTGGTGCACAGGTTGCAGCTGGCTGATTTGCCCTGAAGGGTGTCCCGGATCAGGGTGAGGATTCTCTTGGGTCATGGGGTGGCCTGGGCGAGGGGCCTGTGGTGATTTACAGGCCGGCCATGCCCCCTGGCAACCCAAGCAGAGGCTCTGGGATTTGGGATTTATTTATCTTCTATAATTGGAACTTTGTAGCCTTGAGCGAAGGCCAGGGCTGGGCAGAGTGGGTGGAAAGTTTGGCTTCCTCCATCGCCGGGGAAACCCGAGCCTCCTTCCTGCTCACTCTGTGGCGGGCTGCCATCTTGGTTGAGTTAATTTGCATACTCACTCCTGATTGGCTGGTGGGTGTGGCTTGTGGGTGTAGCAAAGTGATGGTTAATTTGCATGTTTCTCTTTTATTAGTGTAGATAAGATTGGCTGATGGTTAACAATTATGTTCTTATACTTTGAATAGGTAGCTAATTATCTGATTTCACTGAATGTTCCAATTAGAAATCTGATCATCCCCAATGTTTACCCTTTCCAACATTATTTAACTTCTTTAAATTAAGGTTTTATCAGCAAAAGCTAGCAAGTGCTAGTTTATTTCCCTAGTTCATTGTAGCTACATGTTAATTCATTAATCTTTAGATCATGAAGCTGGAGCCAAACCAAAGGCAAGAGATTTCTGCTTCTGGCTAGGATGTAGAAAGCTGGAAGAAACATTGCTCTCATTTTAATAATGAGATAAAGTACAAAGTCATAGCTTTTTCTGAGTCCACCAGAAAGCTGAGGTTGCAATTCAACTAAATTATTTGAGTTCCAAAGACAAACATACCCCTACAAAAGCACAGAGGACACAAGAACTAGTTCACCTGGGTCAAAGCATCGAGGGAAGAAAAGGCTGCTTAGCAGCTGTGATAAAATAAATACGAACACTTTAAGAGAAAATCTGGAGGCAGGCTGGAGACCAAAAAGAGCTCCTCTTTTGGTACAAGCTTGTAGGAAGTGATCTTTAGCTGCAGGAGGGGAATGTCATGCTACTTGCTTCCCTTAGACATTTCTCTCCAATGAAACAAAAACCTGAAGCTCCAGGAGGAGGAACAAAGGCCCTTTATCTTAAGGACATAGGAAAGACCCATTGTCAGTGGGGAAAGAGCAGAAGAAAAAACTTTCTATTATAGGTTGAGGGGAAGAAAACCACCATGGACCCAGAATCCTGTATCTATGTCCAATTAAGGTTTGCTTCCCATGGAATAGGATCAAAGAATACTCAGCAAAGATCGGCACAGGTACATGGGCATAATTTAGCTGACCTGGGAAAAGAATGCTGAGAAATTCCTCTGCTTTCTTCCCCATGAGGCTGGGCCCATGGATCTGCTTGGTTGAGGATGAAACTGGATAACAGTAGACCTTTACCAGCTGCCACCACCAGACAAGAATCAAGCAACAGGCTAAAGCACTGGATCACTGGGAGAGGATAAGAGTGTGGAGTGAGATCCCCTCTGCAGTGCAGTATGCAGAGATGATGAAAGCTGAGGGTGTATTACAAATATTGAGAAAAAGACAAAACGCACAAAATAAAAACTCTCTGACACTCTAGCCACATTTTGAGCACAAGGCATCAGGACTGCTAATGGTATGTGAAGACTGTGATAATGCAGGAAGAACAGCAACAGCAAAACCCAAACACTCTTCAAGTAAGAAATGTTCAGTTCACCCAGAAGAAGGCAGGAAAAGGGAAGAATAAACACTGAAGCGAAGAGAAAGCACACAAATAACAAAGTGGTAGGAATAATTCCAAATATCAATAATTACATTAAATGTGAATAGATTAAACAAATCAATTAAAATCCAGAGATTGTTAGAATGGAATAAAAACAATCCAAATATATTCATTGTTTTGTCTTTTTTTTTTTGAAGGAGATCTACTATTCTTTTTATTTTTCCTTCTCTCTTAATTTTTTATCTTTATCCACTTGCTTAACTGAACTAATTCCTTTGTTCAAAAGAGAAAGGAAGAGAGCATCCTACTTTTTTTGTTAATGCAAGGTCATACAAAAATGGGAGGGCATTTTATACTAATTATACCGCTTTTGGTACTATGCCACCTGGCTGAGTTTTGGTTTCTGGTGGCAATTTTATAGCAACCTTGTAAAAAAGATTCCAATCCAAAGCTAGCTAGCTCTGCTGAAAAATGAGAGAAGCAAAAAATGCTGAGAAGAGTGAAAAAACAAGAGCTTAGAGAGCTAAACGTTTAATAAAGGGTCACAGCACTAGAGAAAAAGATCTCAGTGGCTAGAGAAAAAATAAAGAGGAGAAGCACATAACCTGATCACCCATAACTAGACACTAGCACAAAAATACTTGTTTATTATTTATGAGCTAGAAGCCCGATGCACAAAGATTCATGCAAGAATGGGCCTCCCTTCCCCTGGCTGCTGGCACTGCCTTTGCTCTGGCCGGAACCACCTTTTCGCTCCGGCCCGGAGCTGCCTTTCTGTCTTCCCACGCTGCCCAGAGGCCCAGAGCGGCTGGGCAGTGCAGAGCGCCTGCATCCTGCCCCGGCCCCGGCCCCAGCCGCTGGAACTGCATTCCTTGTCCTTTATTGAGTTATAAATTTGACTCATTTATATAATATCTTCTTACTGAATTTCATGGCTTGTGCACAATCAATGCATTGCTTAAACATGGTGATGCCAATGGCAGTGAGTTGCAGAAACTAGGACCAAAAAAAAATCTTTTCAATTTTAAAATATTGCAACAAAAGGGGAGAGATCCCACCATCTGTTGGATACATTGAGAGTCAGAATTATATAATATTGTACATTTTTTTAAATTTTAGGAATTATTTTAACATTGTTATAATATAAATTAAAAAATTAAGCTACAGAGTTGTTTACACAAAAGGTGAGGGACAGTGTAATGACGACAACCCAGGTATTCTGCTTTGTAGGCTAATAGTTCCACACTGATTCTATGCTAGAGCAATTGTAAAACATTCCCAAAAACAAGAGATACTAGTCGAAACTAATTCTTTAGGCACAGTAGGAAAAATGATCCAAATGGCCCAGTGTGTAATGAATGGGTGTACAAACTTCCCATCCTATGTCTCCTCTACCACTGGCTAACATTGGAATCTGAATTTTAATACTTTTTGTCCAGCAAAATAGGATCATTGTACAAAAACAAAAAAGAGGCTTGAATTGTTACTTATGTACAATTCATAAAAAAGTGGGGAAGAAACACTAAACAAGAATTTGGAAATGATATGAACAAAAATCTACCTCTATACATTTCTAAAACAATATATATTTGTTCAATAATATGCAACATTTGGAAATCGGCATTTACCACTTTGAAACCACCAATCTAGTTATTGTATGAAATCTTATATTTTGAGTAAATTGCATTAGTGACATGCTGTTTAATAAAAATAATAGTTGCTTCCTCTAATTTATAGCAATGCTAGTGCGTGAGAATGATACGGGGAGTCAAACGTACTGGCTTCATGAAGAATGGCACACAAGTTGTGTATGTCTTGATTCCAGCCAAATAATAAAAGGTATCCATTGTTGCCACACAGCTTTTACATAGTTTTTGACAAAGCCATCTGCTTAGCTCAGCAAGTTGAGTGAAGGATTCTAATCAAAATCCTCCAGCGGAAAAAGGCCAGGGGCTTAAAGTACCACTGGGGAACACAGGTAGAGTTGGAAGAATCACTGGCGTCCTACGAATAGTAACAAAAAATAAAGAGGAAAGGTTGTGTTGTAACTTGAACTAGAGTGAAGCAAAATCTTGCTCCTTTTTCTTAAGAAAACAGGGCCAAATGCCATTTCACTTTGCCTTGATTTCCATCCCAGGCTCCGCCTCCCCCTGCCCTGGCAGGGCTGCCTGTCCTCTGCCTGGAGTTGACACAGAACTGTGCTTTCGCTTCTTATTGAAACGGTCAGGGGCATTACTGATTAGAAGTAGGGAAACAGAACCGTTTTTATTTACTCCAAACTAGTTTGGGCTCATCCAAGATCAAAGGAAATGGAGGTCTGAGAAAACAATCAGACCACAAACATGTGATTTGTTGATCTGATGTTGTTTTGTGGAAGTAAAACGACTGTGGCCCTTTGAAAGGCTGGCTCAGCAACCATGACACCCCAAAGGCAAGGGATCTTCCCGCCTGGAGAGTCGTAGGGTTCCCTGTTTCTGAAAGGGCATTTTGAAAATGAGATTTTAATAAAACGAAGTCCAGTCTGGATATTCTCAAAGGTTTAAACAAGTGGATTGTGTACATTTCATCAAAACATCCCTTTACCACTAAAAACCCAGCCACTTAATGGGATGTGCTAGTAAAACGGCCTTCTTTCAGGTTTATAATATATGTCTGCTTTCTTATTTTTTGTTATTTTTTTAAATCCTCACCTGAGAATACACTTCCTTAAAAATTTTAGTTTTATTTTTTTCATCACCACTTATCCCCTCTATTCCTACTTCCACTCCACCCCTCCCCACCCCCTTCCCTGCCACCAATCACCACACTGTTGTCCATGTCCAGGAGTTCTTATTGTATCTGAAACAGAAGACTGTTTTTTTCCAAAATTAATTATTTTTATGATGTTCTCTTTTCTTTCTATTTTTTGTCAGAGTGGTGATAAAAATCTACTCATCTTAAGTCCTAAAACTGTCAGCTGCTTTTCCTTTAGCCCCAGATGCTGGGTACAAAGTAGAAGTTAGAGAATTGAAAAAACAGCATAAAAGAGAACATTTGGGGTTGAGGTTATTGTGAAAGTTTGGACTAAAATAAGAATGGCCCAAAGCAAACATGTACCTTGCAATGTAAATACATTTCTAACTGATCCTAAGTAAAGCCCCATATATCACAGTGTAAGTCATATTTCTCATGAAGCACACAACGATTTCCAAACTGGATATCTGGTGAATGAAATATATGACTTAAAAAATACAATTGATGTGTATACTTTAATGGTAAATTTAAAGGTGAGTATGAAGTCAACACATTCTCACCAGTTGTCTAATAGACAGGAATGAGTAGAACTGCTTTCTATTTCCTACTCTGATAGGGAAGGCCACATTCATGCCTTCACAAACACTAAAATGAGTTCAGGTACTGGAGCTCTGGGGTCAGGCTTTTGAACATAATGGGCTCAACATATAAAAATCAAGAATTTTAGAATGTGATATTTCATAAGATGCGTAAATTACTTGGTGGTGTCTTGAATTGTTTTTGTTTAGTAATGCTTGGAGCAGTTATTATCACAGAGAATTTTTGTAACTAAAGCTCAGTGGAGGAATTATATATGCTCTCAAAAAATGATTCACGCTATTGATTTTGTAGCTTCTTCTGTATTCAGGATAAATGAAACGAGAAAATAAAAGAGAAAGAGGAAATTAAGAGAAATTTTGATTAAATTCAAAATTTAGAAGAGTGGTTTGAAAGAAAATTGTCTTGGCTTAAGTGTAACATTTTTGTATTCTTTCATTTATTACTCAAGAAAT
This sequence comes from Corynorhinus townsendii, assembly GCA_026230045.1. NCBI lineage: Eukaryota > Metazoa > Chordata > Mammalia > Chiroptera > Vespertilionidae > Corynorhinus > Corynorhinus townsendii. The sequence continues at coordinate 10,441,259 of JAPDVU010000002.1, forward strand.
GGAATATAACATTAAATTTATTTAAAGTTGATGCTTCTTTTATTTTTATATTTTTTCTGTTGTTTACTAAAAGCCTAAAATAATTTATATGTGTACAAATTCCCACCATTTTTATCCTTTCACAAAATCTTTGAATTAAATAGTAGACATCTAATTCTTTGGTGTAATCATTTAACACCAAATAGTTTAATACTTGGACAAATAGATCCATATTAAGTGGAATAACAAAATCTTGTAATATTAAAAAAAAAAAAAAAAAAGACATTTGCACATTGTTACCCACCCAGTGTGGCTCAGTATTTGAGCATTGACCCATGAACCAAGAGGTCACTGGTTCGATTCCCGGTCAGGGCACATGTCTGGGTTGTGGGCTAGATCTCTATTAGGGGTGAGCAGGCAGCCAATCGATGTTTCTCTCTAATCTTCTCCCTTCCTCTCTCTCTAAAATCAACAAAAACATATTTTAAAAAAGGCACTTACGTATTCTTCTTATCATGCTGCATAAAATTTCTCACTAATAAAAGTATTAGGAAGCTCAGCAAGTTCAAATGAACTTAGAAAGATAAATTGTGGTGTTGTATTGGTTTTCTATTGCTGCCCTAACAAATTACAATAAATGTAATGACTTAAACAATACAAAATAGTTATGACAAGCCTGACACTGTTTTTATCAGACTAAAGCCAAGGTGTTGGCAGGCTGTGTTCCTCCCTGAAGGCTCTAGAATAAGATCTATTTTCTTCATCTGTTTCCTCATTCAAGTTATTGGCAGAATTCAATTTCTTAATAAATGTGTAGGACAGGAGGTTTTTATTTCCTAATTTGCTCTCAGATGAGGGCCATTTCTGGCTTCCAGAGGTACCCTATTCCCCCACTTCTGTTCACCATCTTCCATTTTCAAACTGTTATTGTAATTAGCTAGTTTATTACTATTAGTAAAGGAAAGAAAGCAAAGAGAAGTTAAATATTGTTAAGCATGACCATCTGAGCAGCTTCACCAGGAAGCTACAACTTCACATCTGTACGAAACCACTGGTCCATTCCCTGCAGGTCACTGGGAGAAGGGGTAGAACAAAAAGAGAGATGGGCATATGTGCAGTGAAGTTAGGGCCCTGGTCGGCAAACTACAGCTCGCGAGCCACATGTGGCTCTTTGGCCCCTTGAGTGTGGCTCTTCCACAAAATACCAAGGCCTGGGCAAGTCTATTTTGAAGAAGTGGTGTTAGAAGAAGTTTAAGTTTAAAAAATTTGGATCTCAAAAGAAATTTCAATCGTTGTACTGTTTGGCTCTGCTGACTAATGAGTTTGCCGACCACTGATAGGGTGATGCAGGAGAGGTGCTTATCAGTCTAGCCTGGGGAACAATCAATTGGCTAGCAGGTGGATGCCATCAGAATTGCTTGAAATCTTCCAGGGTTCAGTGGTTCATTTGAAGAAGCTCCTAATGAAAATTCCCTGACAAATAGTTCCCTCTCACTTGTTCACTCTCACAGGCATTTGCTCTCTCTAGCTTCTTGATGTGCACTTGCCAGTGTGCTCACCTGTTTCTTCTCCATAGCCATGTGGCCTTAAGTAGCTACATGACCCATGGCCATGTGGATCCCACATACAATGGGTTGTAGCTGGGAATGCCAGCTAAGCTAGCCAGATGTTGGACTAGATTGTACTTTAATATGAAGCAGAAATTCTGGGCAGTGGCCTTAATTCTGGCTCTGCTGAAGATATGGTTGGACTTGTTCCATGGCAGGACAGGTGAAGATGGGGCATTGAAGGGGAACCCCCTTAATTTTACATCATCAATAAAGCTTTCAAAGAAAAAAAAATCTTCCCTGGGCGGGGCTCAGGAAATTTATTTCCTCATGGAACCCCAAGAACTCCACTTCCACTGAAAACAAAACCAGCAACATCATATCTTGTCACTCTGACTCTTAAAATCTTTTCTTCTTGTTTAATCTCTCTCTGATCCATCCAGGAAAGGTTCCCAAGTTATAAGAATATGCCTCCCCAAACTATGACTCTTTAGCATAAATATTATTTTAGTTGATTACTTTGAGAAATATCACACACAGGAAAAGCTCTGAAAACAGATGAGAAGTTACCCTTTTGTAAGGCAAATTTACATTTATAAGGGAAATCTCCATTTGTTAAGGGTACCAGGAAGGGAAGGAGGACTAGATCACAAATATCACAAGGAACTTTTATCTATGAAGAAGGTTTAATCTGCCAAACAAATCTCACTTTAGTTTATGGTACTTTTTAAAAAATTATCACCTGAGCATATGTTTTTCATTGATCCTGGAGGAGAGTAAGGAGGGGTGGGGTGATAGAGAGTGTATTGTGTGGGGGAGAGAGAGAGAGTGAGAGAGGAAGAGAGAGAAACATTGATTGGTTGCCTTCTGGTCTCCTGATTAGGGATCAAACCCACAATCTGGGTATGTGCCCTGATCAGGAATTGAACCTGAGACCCTTCAGTGCACCGATGAAGCGCTAACCAACTGAGCCAATGGGTCAGGACTATGGTAGTTTTCCTGGCCATCTCTTCATGGCTGGCCTCCTTCACACTCTTCTCTCCTTTGTCTTTAGTGTAAGCCTGAATTCTAAGCCACCTCTGAGTATTACTCAATTTCTCTGGGTAGCTCCCATGCATACATGAGGTATACCTGTTAACAAACTTCGTTGACTAAAGAAAGTCAAGCCTAAGAAAAGTTTTCTGAGCGTTTATCCGAGCCAAACTGATGATAATTGTCAGGAAGCAAAATCTCAACAGATTGAGAAAATGCTTCAAAGAATGGCAGCTTTGCAACTTACTTTATACAGTAGAATCAAAGGAGAAGTCACAGGGTGGATTACATGCACTCCATGGGGATGGGGGAAAACAAAGCAGGAAAATCTCTGGAATTGGATAAAAAGCAAAATGAAAAAACACATGCTACTTTTACATTGGTAAATACAAGATAGTTAATAATTAAAGCTTACAGCACATAGAGATGATATCCCGGGAACAAGATAACAATGAGGGGTTCTATGATCTTGTGCTCTGGTGTCAGTGGTTGTGACTTGAGGGGCCTGGAAAATAAAATTACTCTGATATTTCAAAGGTGTTTTATCCTAGATGCAGAAGAACAGTGGACCCGGCTCCCAAAATGTAGAGATTGACTTTTGTCAAGGAACTTATAGGCCTAGAACATGACAACTCACTATGACCCACGTTTAGTTGAAAACTTTAATGTTCAGATTATCCGATGGCTTTGCTTTTGGTCTCTGAGCTTATAAGGCCTTCCATGTGCCCTCACCTGAGCTTGTCAGTTTAATATGTGTCCACTTTTGTTCACAACTTGTGTTTTTATCTTAATCTGTCTTTGTTTGCAGGGCTCCCAGCTGAGAACTTAGAAGGATAGAGAAAAAAATAATTATTTCCTTCACTACAATGTAATGATATTGTGCCCACCCAGGTAATTCGGAATAATCTTCCCATATCAAGGATTTAATTACATCAGCTAAGTTCTGTTTTCCATATAAAGTAGTATATTCACAGGTTCCAGTGTTTAAGGTGTGAATATCTGGGGGGGGGGGGGGCGGTCCTTATTCTCCCTAATATAACTGTTTCTAAAGGAAAAAGTAGAGCTCTAGTGACATAGCTCAGTGGTTGAATGTCATCCTATGAACCAGGTTGCGAGCTCAGTCCTCAGCAGTAGGCAGCAATCAATGATTCTCTCTCACCATTGATGTTGCTATCGTTCCCTTCCTCTCTGAAATCAATACAAATATATTAAAGTATTTAGATATAAAAAGAAAAGAAAAAGTAGATAGGTTTGATGAGGACATGGGATAACTGGGGGAAAATACTTTGGTTTGAGGCTATCATTATAATAGAACATCAGGAATGTATTAATGTCTAAAGAGCTAACATTAATTTTCCTAGCAATGAGTTACATAATCTGTGTAAATGTTATTTGTCAAGAATAATGGCTAACAAACAGTGTTTAGGAAAGAAGTAATTTGTATAATCCACAGTTTAAAACATGATGAGGGGATGTTTTTATTATATTTCTTTTATTGTTTTACCTTCTTACTTTTGTCTGAATCCACTTATTGGCTGCTCTAGACTTTGGGTCTACAGAGAAAAACAATGTCCAACAATAAACAGATGCCATGAGAGCTAATAAGTTTATTTACAAGAGACTAATGGACTCTTGGTCCTCAGGAATTGTTTATTTCTTTAACTCTGATTTACATGTACTTGTGATAAGGTACATGTAATTTGATGATTAAATGGGCAACAAATGTTGTTACCAAATAGGTGGATGAATTACTCCCCATTTACAAAACATCTTGAAAATTTAGGGCCACCAAAATGTTTTATAAGAAAAAAATCCCTTTCAAATCTCATCAATATATCTTGATTTGTAAGATATATTGTGACCATACACAGTATGACATGCACTTTGCTGAATTCTAAGGATAAAAATATAAACAAGGTAAAAGTAAGCATATATTAGGTATTGATTTTTCATGCCTTGTTAAAAATTTTAAAGATAACATAACTTTTAACTTTTTAGATTCTAGTGAAGAACACTAGTGTAAATATGAGGTAAATACTGCTAAGATTTTTAGCTTGGGAAACTGTAGGTGTTAACATTAAATAATGGATGAACTATTATAGAACATAAACACAATAGAGAGAGATAATCACACATCTTTGGAAATACAGCAAACCAAACAACTAATCTGCTGGAGAAAGTTGTACATGGCTTCTCAAAGGGTATGGTACTTCAGCCATTTCTAATGTGGGGGCTAAAAAAATAATTTTTCTCCACCTTTTAAGTTCTTCTAGTTGGGCTAGTAATCACATTAACAAAAACATGGTAACAGGAGAAAATGTGTAATGTTTATTACAAATGTATATGCCAGAAGTGTCATAAAGTATGGCACAATGTACATTGGCAAGTTGAGATTTATATGCTATCATGGACCAAAGAGAAAGGAGGTAAGATTTCAAAGGATACAGGCAACTTAAAAGTCATGAAGGAAGAGTGGAACACACATGGCAGGCAAATTCTTGCTAAGTAACCCAGAAACAGTGAGATAGGAGGGATGGGGCTGTCTAGTTGACAGGCCCCTGATTGGAGCCTTTCTATAACATACTAAGAGGAATAGTTAAGATTTGCCTTCTGGAGCAGACCTTTCCATCTGCATCTCTTAGGCAGGAGAGGGGAAAGGAGGGTCAAATATTCTTTCTGAGCAAACCTCTCTTTTTAAAAAAATAACCAGCTTAAAATAAATATCCCAAATGGCAGAGTTTTGGATGCTAAAACCATCAGAAAACAAGAGAGCTCAAAGAATTTGTACGGTAGGAATGAAACACTCAATAGAAACATTGCTGAATAAAGTTGAGGAAATCTCACATCAACTTTGAATATCAAAAGGGAAAAATTAGAATGTTCAAAGACCTATCAATCCAGAAGATCCAATATAAAAATAATTGAATTTTCAGAGAAAGTAATGAGATAAAATTATCACTACAAAATTATTATTTTTTTGTAAAATATTGAAAAAGTAAACATTTGGCATTAATGTTCAAGCTATGTCCCTACAGGAACCTAGATTGTCAATAGAAGTGTTGAAAGTCCGGATCACCTGACTTTGACCACAGCAGATGTAGTTTTATAGTGTCTAACAGTCATGCACCCACTATATGTGGTAAGCAATATTTGTGACAAAGTTCCAAAACAAGATATAGTCTATATTTTTCTGGACTTAAAAACCCCATTAAAAGAAAACAAGGTTAATCTTATGTGTTTTATACTCATTCTGAACCTGCCTTTCACTGAGCCACTTCTGCTTAAGCCACATCTGTTTTTTATTCTATCGCCAGGTAATAGTTCATCACCAAATCCAAGCAACTACAGTAACTCATCACCTTTTAGCCTAAAACATAACTCAAAAGTGTTTTTATTTAGCCCTAGATGGTATGACTCAGTTGGTTGGACATCATCCTGTGCACAAAAAGGTTGCTGGTTCGATTCCCAGTCAGGGCACATGCCTGGGTTGTGAGCTAGATCCCTAGGGAACATGCAGGAGGTAGCGAATGATATTTTGTTCTCACATGGATGTTTCTCAATCTCTCTCCCCCTTACTCTTTCTCTAAAAATCAAGAAATTTTTAAACTGTTTTTATTTAGTTACAACATAGGTGTTTTTTTTTTCTTTTTCGCTAAGTCACTTGTTGATTTCAGCCTTTTAACATTCTTGATGCTTACAGTTTCATGCACTATCTTGCAACATTCAATTGAATTTTGAGAAACATGTGACCTGCTTTTGTAGACAGGATGATTTCTTTGGAACATATTTTAACTTTATATGAGAAAAAGGAAGAAATGGAGAAAAATTAACCTACATGTAGTGTACCAGAAAATTTTAATTCAGTTTCTTCGATATTAGGATATTACCTATTCAGGCTATTAAATTTCAAGGTAAAGAAATCATTCATCAGGCATCTAGAAAATGGAGACAAAATGAAAATGAAGAAAAATCAGAAAAGCGCCATACTTTGCAGAAATACGTTGTGCATAAAGACAATGGAGTAATGTCTAAAAGTTTAAAAAGTAAAGGAGTATAACCCAACAATTTTATGGCCAGCTAAGATATCTTTCAAGTATAAATACATCATGGAGACAATTGAAAACATGAAAGATCTAAAGAAATAATGGCGTATGGGACTCAAATGGAATAAATAATTCAAGTATAGAAAGCCTTATAAATCACCACTGATGAAAATCTATTCCCCTTAAAAATAAAACTAAACACCCTTGAAGAACATAGAAATGTAAAACTGAATAGTGTAATAATATATCTTACAAACAGAATATAGGCAGATGAATGATCAAAATATGTGGCATACTATCATTTCCTTTGTTTATAGCAGAAAGTTAATAGATTTTTAGAAGTGAAAACCTGTGATCAAAACTATTGCTCATAGGAGTAAAATATTATCGTAACTTCCAGTTTTTTAATATGCAATGATTCTGTGGTATGGAAACAGTTACTTGAATTCTAATAATATATTTATGTTTTATTTTTCAGTTTTTATTATTGAAAATTAAACTTCAATTTAATAATTTTACTATAATGCTTTCATGGTACAGTCCTGTTTTCTTTAAAAACAGGTTTCTGTTTTCCATATATTTTTATATCTACATATATGCTTAGAAAAATGTGTGGAATGAGATTCACTTATAGTTCATAATGTTTATTTCATTGTGAAAAGATTTGAGTGATTGTTATATACATTTTTTAATTCTTTAAAGTTGATATGCATTACATATACAAGACAATAAGAGTGATACTTATTAATAAAATGACTAGAAGCCCTCTGAGCTCAATCTTCTCTTTGTCTTTTCATGCTCATCTTTCTGCACTGGGAGGCTGACCCCTTGGACTGTGTTACTGCAGCTTTCCCATAGGCAGGGAAATCCCAGGGCCAGGGGGGTAGGTTGGGATATTTTCTTTTCCATGCCCTATCATTTTGGGAAGCATTTTCTATTGGCGTTTGGTACCCTCCATGACTGTGGCTTTCATCATGGAATCTCCTATGCGAAGGCTCCATCTCCTGTTGTGCTATTATGTGCCCCTGTCCTGTTGGCAAGGGGTGGTAATGGCTTCCCACTCCTGCTGATCTCTGCGTGCCTCAACATCCATTGTCTATGCTCTTACCATGGTCAAGTCTCTTTTTTAAAAAAATATTTAGTGTTGAAAGTGTTACGTATGTCCCCTTTTGTCTTCCACTGACCCTTTATAGCCCTCCCCGCACCCCACCCCAGGCCTCCACCACCCTATTGTCTGTGTACATGGGTAATGCATATATGAATACCAAGGTCTTTGGGTGGTAACTATTGGAGTTTGCTGCAGGACTGAGAGAATAAATAATAAACGACATTTTGTTTTTTACTTCATGGTATTTTATTTTAAAAATACATTGATTACATAATTTTTTGTGACAGGCTGTATGTAGGCTTTTAAGTTATTGGTTTTAACATTGGAGTTGTGCAAACGTGGCTCAGTTCCAGTGCACAAAAATGAGTGCTTTTACAGTAAATAGCAAAATATATTTGATGCACATAGTGCATTTGACAAAATTTTTACTTAAGTATCTATTGCTCCAACGGATATTTAATATTTATTGATTGATTTCATTTTCAAGTGTTACTGCTACCTACTATTTTTATCATGTTATAGATGAGAAAAGTAAAATAGGACTTGACTTGTCCAAGTAGGCATTCTCTGATGTATAATATGTTGTTGCCTAATCAGAGTTTTACATGGATGTTTTTGCTAAAAGATTTTCACACCTAAAAGTGGGATCTTTCATGGATGCTCAGTGAGCTCATAAATGTTGAAATATTTCAGATAAATGGGCAGGGAACACACAGGATGGAACGTATCAGTTCTCTCCCTCCGCCCTTCCCACCCCTGCCATCAAGGCCTTTCTCCCCTTTACCTCTTAAAGTCAGAATTCAGCTGGGATTTTAGGTAACTTCTGGGAAGTATTAAAACTCATTACTTGGTTGTCCAGAATATTTGCCCTCTTTTATTTTCCAATAATGCTCTCCGAATTGTTTCCCTAATACTTTTAAAAGATGTGTGGCACTGCAGCCGAGCGCAGCGCGGGGCAGGAATTACAGTTATCGTTTCAGATGAGGTGTGTTGAAAGCGTTCAGGATGACGCAGTTGGCAGTTTGCAGGACTTGCCTTCTTATTATTACCATCTGTGTCAACTTGGAGCCTCCTCCATTACAGAGAAGACGGGGAAAATGAAGCTGTGGTTGTGTTTGGGGGAGATTTTTTCTCTCCCCCTCGTTATGATTGACCCTGGGATACACACTAACTAGGTGAATGAAACTGAAAAACTGTTCCAAGCTTTTGCTGGAGAGCACTCATAACTATCAGCACATACAATTAGTATTTAAAAACGTTCCCCCTTCTACAACTTTCTTACATCTATTTCTTTGGAGAAACAGTAATAGTGATGATAAACATATATCACTTTCTCTGTGGAACCTGGTGAAATTTGCAATCTAACCTTTATAGCAAATATATTATTACTGGCAAAAAAAAAAAATGCGGTTCATTTTTATAACAAAGCACATTGGCAGTTGAAATGAGCAAAGAACAAGTATTGTGCAGCCTATATGAAGGGCTTGGAATCCTGAACTATTTGGAAGGAACCTGACTCATTTCAGGGAATTTATGTAGGTCAGAATCAACCACAAAATGAAAAAAGCTGAGAAAATGCTGAGAGTCAACTTTTAGGTTTTTCATGTTGGATTTATAAGCAAATGATATCATTTGAAGATTTTATTATAAGAGCACACTGAAAAACATCAAATGTGTACCTAAGTCATAGAGATAAAAAACCTAAACCTAAAACCTGAGCAGTTTATTCTTTTTTAAAAATATATTTTGTTGATTTTTTACAGTGAGGAAGGGAGAGGGAGAGAGAGTTAGAAACATCGATCAGCTGCCTACTGCACACCTCCTACTGGGGATCTGCCCGCAACCAAAGTGCATGCCCTTGACTGGAATCAAACTAAGTCATTTTCATTCTGTAAGACTAGAACAATATTTTACTTTTTCAGCACCAGAGCATAAGAAGTATCATTTCATATGTGAGAAAGGGGTGGGACTTAATACCAGAAACACATTACAGTAGTCTGTTTATATATACTTACACAGTTTAAATAGTCAATAAAAGGTTACATTTCTTGCCCGGCTGGCATGGCTCAGTGGTTGAGCATCAACCTATGAACCAGGAGGTCATGGTTTGATTCCTGGTCAGGACATATGCCTGGGTTGTGGGCTTGATCCCCAGTATGGGGCATGCAGGAGGCAGCAAATCAATGATTCTCATCATTGATGTTTCTATCTCTCTGTCCCTCTCCTTTCCTCTCTGAATTAAAAAAAATGTAACTTACTAGAAATAACAATATTTTATTTTTTGAAAGGATACATTTCTTATTACAGAATATGGGTCTAGTCTTCAATTAACATTTTCATTGCTCATAAAATTTCCTGAATAAAGACTTTTTAAATATTAACTATTTAAACAAGATTCACTTAAATAAGAGATAATATCAAATTTCAAATGTGTGAACACGCATATACTAGTAGTAATTTGTCTTACTCATGGCATCGTGTATAACTTGACAAATTCAAGCAGTTAACAAAGTGCTCCACTGCATGCACAGAGAATTCAGCACTGCGACCGAAGGGATAGTTGAAAGATCCCTGAGGTGTCAACAAGATATCTCTCTGCACTGGATTCCACTGTCAATTTTACAAGGTCTTATGGTTTTCAGATTAATTAAAAGGTGAAATAGAAATGCCTGAAAGTTTATTCACAAAAATCGCCATACTAAAAAGATTGTTAATTTTGCACTGAAATATGAGTTCTACAAGCACAGAAGCAAAGAGTAGTAAGAATGTGGGCTGAGTTAAAGCTGTGGCTCAGGTGACCTTATATGAAGAATATAATCAGGTAAGGTTCCCTTCCTAAAATATCAATACATTTATTCACATCCATGAGAGGTGTGAGTCCTATTCCAAACTGAGGCTCCTTCTGACCTGCTAGTACACTGGTATGTCAGCTGGAAATAAAGGAATGTGTCCAGTGGAAGACAGACAGCATGGAGGGGGAAGAGAATAGCGATCTCCTAAGACAGAATAAAAAAGGTTCTGGAAATAAAGACTTGAAAAAGTCTTGCTTGTAGGAAGGAAACTGGTTTGAAGCCTTATATAGGGATAGTCTGTACTCGAGGCTACTCTCAACCATATGCCCCTAGAAACCTAAATGATCCCAATGAAAGACAACCTACAGCAGGTGAGTACATCACGCATTACAGGCTGTCTGAGTAGATAGAAGATTCCCCCAAGAATGTCTGATGCTCACGATTCTTCCCGACAGCAAGTGTTAAGCTGCATGAGAGTCACCTGCATGGTTGATGGGCACACACAGTTTTAAATTATAGACACTGAATGGGAGCTGCAGAACTCTGGGCACAAACCACGCTGTGTAAGCCCCCATACTGAGACCTGACCGAACGTTAGCCTGACTTCTTCAGTTCAAGACCGTGTTCCTAGGATGCGTCCAGTCCTCTTCAAATGAGCTGCTTGAACAAGAAAAGCACTGCCAAAGAATTTGCTGTTTGTTCCAGTCAAAACTTAACTATATGCCACTGGCCTGCCTTTCTGAGAACATTTACTTTTCAAACTTGCAATTATAAATATTTCCTCTGTTCCCTTGAGATGTAAGTCTCCTACTACCATGCAACATTGCCTCAAAGACCTGGAAGCTATCTCTTGGAAATGCAGACATATAGAGAGAGAGCTCATGGGAGGGGGGTTCTTGGGTGACACTGACATAAGCATTTTCAGAGGCCTCAGTGGGAGAATGAGATGTGGTAAAAGACTTTATTTGTGTGGAGTCACATTCCTCAGGTTCCAAAGTTCCATGTCCCTTTAATCCAGTGGTTCTCAACCTTTTTAATGCCGCGACCCTTTAATACAGTTCCTCATGTTGTGGTGACCCCCAACCATAAAATTATTTTGTTGCTACTTCATAACTGTAATTTTTCTACTGTTAATGAATTGTAATGTAAATATCTGTGTTTTCTGATGGTCTTAGGCTCTACCACAGCGGTTCTCAACCTGTGGGCCAGTGTCCAGAGCTTCCATTCCATGTTACATCCTGGTCCAGTTCAGCATCAGGCTAATTAGAGTCCATTAGTCCATTGTGGGGTCCCATGTGGCTGAGAGCCAATGCAGGGGAGTGTGCCCACTGCAATAGAAGTCCCAAGGGAGCTACAGGGTCAAGAGCCAAGAACTTGAACTACCTTTGCCTAGGAATTTAAATATTTAGATTTTGCATGCTTGCAGTGACCATGCCTATTCTGGCCATTGAATAGTCACACCTGTTCTCAGGTGTGACTGACAGATAAGCAGCTTCCCACATTACCTGGACCTTACTGGACATGTGTCTATTGTGCAGTCCCTTCCCTCCTGGTTACTCAGGGAACAGACTTGGAGAATGTTAACTACAGATTTCTGGCAAAGCTTTATATGGCATGCCTATGTTATCTAGTCTTCCCTTTACCTCTTTCCTGTTAAATAAAAACCAGATTATTACACTGGTGTCACTGCCTTTCTCAAAAATGAAACTGACATTAATTTATTCTGCATGGAAGGAAACACGCTTGATACTCTTCTCTTATTCTGTCATCCTTCATGTAAAATCCACCATGAATTCCTCCCAGTTTTAACTGCTGTATTTCTCTCAAACGTATTATTGCCTCTCCCACCACTAATAGGCCAAGCCATTGCTTCTGGACTGGACTATTGCAAAAGCCTCCAGTCTAGTTCATTTCCCATCTTGTAACAAGAGATATATCCTAACAAGGCAAAGCATGCCATTGCTCATCGTTGCCCCCACTCCACCTACTCCTCACTCTTTATCCCCATCTACATTGGCATGCAATTTTTCATCTTTAAACATATAGCATCGTTTAGTTACTTATTGTCTTTGCTGATATACATCTGCAAATGCTAAGAACAAGACATATAGTAAGCAGGCAATAAATATTTATAGAATGACTGTTAAATGTTCTTAGAATGAAAACCAATTTTTTTTTCACGGTAAATAAGACCCTGCATTATCTCATCTTCCTTCTTCTCCAGTCCTATATTGCCCAAGACCGTATCTAATTTTTCTCCTCTAAACTCACTGGCTTTCTAGGTTTATTACCCAGAATTGGGTAAAGAGTAAGGACAGAGAGATTTTTTATATTCCTAGGCAATAACCTGTGAGGGTGCACCAAAACCAACAAACATTTATACATTTTAGTGCAGTGGAAAAGGGCAGTCACATTGCACTATTGATAGGAACATTTAACCCTAGCAGGAGCACTGCACCTTTATTCTTTAGCAAACCCTAACTTTTTGCCTTCATAATTTCCAAATATCCTATAGCTTCCATATCATTTATCAGTTTCTTAATGAAATCTTCTCCAAGAGGATAAGCTCTCTTCTCTTTTTTAGTTATTTGTTTTCTTGGCAAAAGTGACACACTCTTTTTCTGTATAGATTGTGCTTTACTTTATAGCTAGATGTGATTTCATGCAATTAATTGGGTAAGACTTGTCCTCTCTATCAGAATACAAGCTCCCTGAAAATAGCAGCACATCTTTTAGTTTTATATTTCTTGGTAGCAAAATATAATTTACTAATATTTCTTCATATTATTTGCAAACTTTTGATGACAGGAGAAAAAAGGAAGAGATAAAATGAGAAAGGAAAACAATAGCATATGGCCCATAGTCATAGTTCCTGAAGACTATAAAGAATACCTTTTCATTAACTGAAGGTAAAGAAATAGTCGTAAAGAAATGATCACAAATACTAATCTACTTACAAGTAGATTTTAAATGTTTCCCTGGAGATGCTAACACAGAGTGATGGAAATAAATTGAAACAATGAAAACTTTTTTTCTCAATGAACCTCACTGTGAACTTCACATATGAACAAGAAAAGAAGGTGAATTAGGAGTGACAGTTTGGAAACTTTCTCCCTTAGTTTCTTCATTATGCGGAGTTTTAATACCACAGCTCTGAATAATATAAAGAATTTACTTTATATACTTGGGAGTAATATGAGAAAAGCAAGTGTAGAATGCATGTATACATGTGTATGTAGTACAAAGCCTTTCAACAATCAGTATGAATATCAGTTTGATGCCCTGAACTTTGAAATAGGCTCAGGATGGCCTCCTTGGAGGCTGGTATTTCTTCCAAATTTTAGAGTTATTCTTTCTTTGCTTCATGTGCTTCTGTAGTCAAGTCCCCAGAAATGCAGGAAATTAACAAGGTTAGCTGTGGGCATGAGGTACCCTTCTGATGACCTGCACACCTGAACTCACACTGGAAGAAGCACAGAGAATCTGCAGGTTTGAATGTTTGCCAGAAGTAACAACCAAACACTGTTAGAATAAAAAGCAGTTTTCATGCTTTTACTTTATGTCTATGGACTACTGCTTAATGAATTTATACTTTTACATTCAGCCAATTATTTCTTTCTCTGTTGGCTGACAACCATTCTGTGATTTTCTTTCTGATTTATTTTATCTGAATCTTTCTGGATTTTTTACTTTTTGGTATCTTTTACTTATTTGGTTTTTGGTTTAAATCTCCCTTTATTACCTTTTTCTTAGGGCTTTGAACACAATCCATTTCTATAATTCTGTTAGATTAAATCTGACTTGTTTTTCTTATATTATCCTGGTTTAAATCTCTTGTCTTTTGGTGGAAAGATAAAAATATTGGTCAGATTCCTTTTATATGGACTAAAAACTGCTTATTTCATAAGATATTTGCTCTCTTTTTGCTTCCAAGAAGCCTAAATAATACCCTTTAATTACTGGAGACTCTGTGGGAAAGATATAGTCACATAAATCAACAAGATAATAATATTCTCTACCCTGCAAACCCCAATGGTCATGCTAAGGAGAGAGAATTCCTAGCAAAACTCTGTTTTGCTGAATTTGATAAAGTATAGATATACAATTGGGAACAGGTTGTAGGACTTAATCACAGGATGTTGCAAAGTGACTCCCAACAATCAGAGTGAGAGAAAAGACTGAGAAGATGATTGAAAGATCTGGGAGAACTCATAGATATGACAGTTGTCATAAGAAATGAACTCTTGGGAAAGAGAAAAAAAATTAAGGGGGTTCATAGAAAGTGTGTTAGTATAAAGTAATCCCCTCTTGCATCTTTCCTTAAAACTTTTAGAATTATTAATATAACCATTAATAGATTCAGAGTTGGATGTGTGTATGCTTATGTGTATGTATGTATGTGTTATGTGACAGGTTCTATGAGTCAGTCTGTGTGGGAGCTGAGTGAGAGAAGAGACACATTCACTATCCCCTAGATCACCTTTATTATTAACATATAGTCTGCACTATATAATAAGCATAACATCAACACTCATTGATTTGACGCATATTAATTGAATGTCTATTGCATTCCAGATACATGTCTAGGTGTTTGGAATACATCACTGAAAAGAACCAATAAAAACATTGTCCTTGAGGAGTTTATATTATAGTTGGGGAAGAAAGACAATAGAAAACAGAAATCCTATCTAATAAAAGAGTAATATGCAAATTGACCATCACTCTAAGACACAAGATGGCTGTCCCCATGTGGCCAAAGATGGCTGCCCCCATGTGGACACAAGATGGCCACCACAAGATGGCTGGCAGGGGAGGGCAGTTGTGGGCAGTTGGGGGGACCAGGCCTGCAGGGGAGGGCAGTTGGGGGGGACCAGGCCTGCAGGGGAGAGCTGATGTGTAGGGACCAGGACTGAAGGGGAGGGCAGTTGTGGGGGGGGACCCAGGCCTGCAGGGTAGGGCAGTTGTGGCCAATCAGACCAGCAGGGAAGGCAGTTAGGGGTGACCGGGCCAGCAGAGGAGGGCAGTTGGAGGTGGGCAGGCCTGCAGGGAAGGGCAGTTGGGTGGGACCAGGCCTGCAGGGGAGGGCAGTTGGGGGTGACCGGGCCAGCAGGGGAGGGTAGTTAGAGCCAATTGGGCCAGCTGGGGAGCAGTTAGGTATTGATCAGGCTGGCAGTGGAGTGGTTAGGGGGTGATCAGGCTGGCAGGCAGAAGTGGTTAGGGGCAATCAGACAGAGGCAGACAAGCTGTTGGGAGCCAGCAGTCCTGGATTGTGAGAGGGATGTCTGACCACCTGTTTAGGCCTGATCCCGGTGGACATCGGTCAAGGGGTCCCAGATTGGAGAGGGTACAGGATGGGCTGAGGGACCCCCCTTTCCATGCATGAATTTTGTGCACCGGACCTCTAGTAATAAAATAATCAATAAGAAAATTATACAATAGTATAGGTAGCTATAGTTAGTATAGAAAAAGAAGGAATGAAGAGGAAGCAGGATAAGGAGTTGTGAGGTGGGGGAGATGGGAGTTTTACATAGGTCCTCAGGATTGGCCTCAGTGAGAAAGAAAACATGAAAACATCATTAATTATAGTTCAGTGTAGTAAATCAGGAGCATCAGCAAGCTTTTCTTAAAGGACCAGATAATGAATATTTTCTACTTTGCAGGTCAAAAGGTAAAATTGAGGCTATGAGATGAATATTTATAATAACATTTAAGATGCAATCACTTAAGCTATAAAGAAGCAGGTCCTGCAAATATCTCAGAAAAGAACTCTCCATGTGAGGGAATAGTCAGGGAGTGCAAAGGGCCTGCCGTAGGAGTGTAACTGGTGTGTTTGAGAAAAGCAAAGAGGAAAGTGTGGCTCTGTTAGAATTACAAAGGGGAGAGTAATATGAGAAGAAGTCAAAGAGATAAAAGGGAGTTAGGAGGGCAGATTATACAGGACGCTATGAGGCACTTCCAAAACTTTGACCATTGCCTGAGAGAAACAGTGAGCCATTGCAAGGTTTTTAATAGAGTTACGTGACCTGCCTTATGTTTTTAAAGGATCTCCATTAACCGAATCATTGCAAGGTATTAAAAATACCCATAGGTCCTAAAGCATTTTGTTTAATTTTAAAACAGCTACATGAACGTACAAAAACTAATCAAAGCAAATATAATGACCTGCTCAAGTTTATATGTGCTGTCTTAACATTTCAGTTCACTAGGAATCTGGGTGACCGAAGTTCCAGTCCTCATGGGCTCCTAAATAGCTTTGACTTGGTCAAGTCGTTTTACCTTTGCAGAGCTGGGGACTTCAAATTTCCGAGAGAGGCAGTAGGGCCCGATCATCTCCCAGGACTGTGTCATTTTCCTACCACACTTAACGTAGAATGTAATCTCTATGAGGTGTTAGATTTTTGTCATGCTCTTCACTTCACTTCCAGGACAGAACTCACTCTTTATTTACTTTTATTGAATTCTTTTCTGTTTAAAACACCTTAAATGGTTTCTGTTTTCTTCATGGAACTCTCAATGAATCAAGGACATAGGACAAAATGTAAAAAGATGTTTCATTAAAAAAAATCTTGCCCAGCCTGAGTGGCTCAGTGGTTAGGCATCAACCTATGAATTAGGAGGTCATGGTTCAATTCCTCTGGTCAGGGCACATGACCAGGCTGTGGGCTTGGTTCCCAGTAGAAGATGTACAAGAGGCAGCTGATCAATGATTCTCTCTCATCATTGATGTTACTATCTCTCTATACTTCTCCCTTCCTCTCTAAAATCAATAAAAAACAGCAACAACAAAAACCCCCACAATACTCTAAAACACACTGTGATGTGAATAAACTCCATGGACAACCATAGGTTTTAACAAAGTGAAACAGACCAGTAGCAGTACATTCCTCCCTCATTTCAACATAACTGTTTAGGCACACTATACCTAAGGCTAACCAAGTATTCACCGACACCATTTCTTCATCCTGCATGAATAGAAACACGTCATTTCTCACCCTCCTTTGCAATTAAAGTGAAACCATGTGATTGTGTTCTGGACAGCAGGAGGAGAGTAGAAATTATGTATGCCATGGCATGTTGGTAAACCAGCTTTCTGGAAAGATGGGGGGAAATACCTTATTTGTAATGTTTGCCAACTTTCCTGGTGTAAATACATTGTGGCATCAGTAAACTTGGAGTTGGGAAGACACACGCAAAATTTACACACCACCGAAATTGTGACTCCAAACTTAGTCATTAAACCCTATACAGGACCACCCATGCTCTCATCCCCTTCCATGGATACCACAAAGGCCTCATTTGCAGGTAGGCATCATCATAAAATGGAAGTGAGCTGGAAGTCCAAGTCCTGTATCAGACTGCAATGTGAATGTGAACTAGATCTCATTTGTGTTAAGCCACTGGAATTTAAGGATGTTTGTTTTTGCAGCGTAGCCTGGCCTGGCCTGACTCTATTCTAACTAATGTTGTTTCTGGGAGGCATGAGCATGCGTGGACGGTGACACCCCACACAGATGATGGTCTTTAGCAAAATCTGTAGCATCTACAAGGAAATGTAGTAGCCACCAATCCTCAATGGAAAACCTACTGTTTGCCGAGATAGCAGCAGAGGCCAACAAAGCAGCATACTTAAAAAAATATATATTTAAACTGCAACAACCGGTGACACAGCGGAAGTTTTCATTCAGAATAAACTTGTGAATGAACACATGCAAATAGCACCTAGAGGACTTCCAGAAGACCTAGCACTTGGGTTCCACAGAAACTTACTGTCTGGTGTGATGTAGGTTGGCTCATGAATCAGTACTTCCTTTGT
Source organism: Corynorhinus townsendii (assembly GCA_026230045.1). Classification (NCBI taxonomy): domain Eukaryota; kingdom Metazoa; phylum Chordata; class Mammalia; order Chiroptera; family Vespertilionidae; genus Corynorhinus; species Corynorhinus townsendii. The sequence continues at coordinate 10,459,573 of JAPDVU010000002.1, forward strand.
ATGAATGTGATATTGTTTATACCTATAGGATGGTAAGAATGGAAGTCACATTTGTTATTTTTTATTGTTTCATAATAATAAAAGTCATGCTTTTAAAAATGTTTTCATTAACAAAGTTAGTATTTCAATGTATAGGTGTTTAAATTGTTTCTACATATGTATTATGGGGAACTCTGTTCTCTTGTTTTTGTGGACAAAACTGCTGGAAGAGTTTGGAAGAAGAAATTGAGCATAACATTCACAGCTTATTCCTTTTCCTCTCCTTGAATCTGGCTCCTGAGGAGAAGAGAGTCTTTCCTTTTCTTCTTCATGTTATTCAGCTTAAAAGGCCAGCTGGGTGGTATTGGTTGACCAAGACCATGGTTTACTTTAGAAAAGCACTTGCCCAGAGACATAAGCAACATTTGCAATATAAACTTGACCAATTATGAAGGCAACATCCAGGGCCCAGATGGGTCTAACCTTTTTGCTTACTTTCTCAATTTTTAAGCAGGGGAAAGAGGTGTTATTACTTGGGTCTTACTCCAAAAATAAAAGGTCAAGCTGAGAATCTGGTATATAGTTTTTAATGCAATGTATTTGCAAAAAATGTATTCTCTCTTTATGTTGCATTTCAATGACATCCATACTACCAAAGAGCAATCATATTAAGGAGAGTAAAACAACTGCAATGTACTAGTATGTCAAGTGACATAGTCGAGTACCTAAGAAGGAATTCTTCTACAGTAAACAGCAGAAGTCTCTCATACACGGATTTTGTTGACAATGCAAATTTATTAAAGGCTGTTGCAAGCACATGGAAATGTCATCTTGCTAAAATGCTTAGAGGAAGGAAACAAGAAAGCTTCGTGAGGGACTATAAAGACCTCTGCTGTGTTGGAGAAATTGTGGGCAGGAAATGTGTGAGGAGATGACTTCTTTGTTGTGAATCACTGTAACCAATTTAGGAATAAGAGTTGAAGTGGATCTTTTCATTAAATATGCTGAAAAAAATTAGAGCACTGAGATTTGAGGTGGGGTAGGGGAAAGAGATAGATCATTCCAGTGTTAGCATGAGAGTGAGGTTATGTTGGTGAGTCAGCAAATAGCAATTGTCCAACTAATGACAACTGCTTCAGAAATAGAAATTGATTTATATTCTTCACTATTCTGAGTTAAAGGGGAAACAATTAAGAAGATGAGTGTCTCATGGGCACTTGAGAATAATAACTTTTATAACCATTTCATGGTTAATAATTCTTTAATTAGCAGCTTGATGAAAGTTAATAACAGTTTTCAGAACAGACAGAAAAATTAATAGACTATACAAATAAATATGAATAAGGCTTGTGATATCAGACCTGATATGTAAAGAGCTGAAAGACACTACTCCCATTTTCACCAAAAGAAAAATGTTGGAAAATCTGAAATTTAACAATTTATCTTGGACCCATCAAAGAACTGAGTTCACAGGGCAAACTACCACCCCCAAATCTGGAGAAACACACTAACACGTTTTTATCTGGAAGGGAAGCTGATAGAACTATAAACTGGTAAGAACATTTAAAAGGTGAAATTGAGTGTGCACTTAATATGATAGTAAAATTTTTTGAGAGAACACCCCCCCCCTACTCTCATGGGAGTCACCCCTGTTTTCATGGTTTAACCTTCAAGAGCCCTAAAAATTCTCCCCATGAGCATTTGAGAAAAGTCCAAGGTTATGGCAAAGATAGGGAAAGAATGATTATTCTGACATAGACCTAAATCCTTAAAAAACAGCAGTGTACTCCAAAAGTAAGTGCTCTGCTGATAACTCATACTCCAGTTCCCTCAAGGCCTAATCCCTCCACTAAGGGGAACAAAAATTGGTAAGGGGTTTAGAACTTTGAAGAAATGTACACTGAACACTGAACACTGAAGCCAAGGAAGAGAGTAGGGATAGGGGAGAAAGAAACACTGGCAGAAACTTGTGAAGGTCATGGTCCTGAGATGCAGGTCCACTAAACGACTGAGATTTAATTGGAAGATTATTCTCCCTTGCCCAACCTTACCGCCACGTTAACAAAACTCCAGTGTAATAGAGTGGATGATAGGTAAAAGGTCTGGAAGACACAGACTCTCTCTGAAAAGGAGCACCGAGGAAAGTTTCAAGTCAAATTGGAAGAAAAGACAAGAACTCTAGTGGAATTCGATACAACTGTCACCTATAGCTATAGTAAACATTGAGTGTTAAGTGTTAGTACTTATGATAATCCGAGCCAACATAGTAGAGTCCATTTTTTAAGTGTGGCCTGCACATAGTGACTTTTTTCCAAAGAGTACAGATAGAGAGGGGAAAAGGATGATTTTAAAGTAGAGAAACCTGAAAACACTGTCTTCCCTGGTCAAGATTAACATCAACAGTGACAAATCGTATTTATAACATCTTACTTTTGATACTACAGTGATGAGTATTGCACATTACTTTGTGGTCTTCCTCCCAGAAACCCACAACTCCTGTCTAATGAGGAGGAGAACATACGGAAAATACCAATCAAGGAGCATTCTGTCAAGGACTAGTACCTGAAAATATTCATTGGAAATCATATGTCACAAGTTCCTCATTTTTCTTTTTTATTCAAGAAATAACTTTAAAATTAGCATTTGAGTGCAAAAGCAAAACAACTTAAAAGCAAGCATTCATTTTGTTAAACTGGGCTTTCTTCTTTGGCAACAAGAAAAAAAAATGTGCTGCAACTGAGGAATACATAACTTTTAACCATATAGTAAAAGCTTAATAAATGTTCAGATTTATTTCCAACAAATCATCCAATACTATGAATATAGATGCATTCAGTAAGTATAATTCATTGTGTGGAATAACTTAGACACCACAATTCTAATAAAGCAAAATTAGCCTACCTAACTAGTCTTTCACACATTGTAAATTCTTTGGATTGGTTATCCAAAGAGATTTCCTTTAAATTACTGTTAACACATTAGGATTAACTCAGCCAGTCCACTTGAAAATCCATAATTGCTGTTATAAAATATTAAACTGAGCTTAAGACTATGGAGCGACAAGGAACACTAGAGAGTATATACAAGTAAATTAAACACAAGTGTGTATTTGTTCCTGGGCACATCTGTACTTTGTTTGCAGCTTCTACTTAGTATTGTGTGGGACTAAAACATACTTTCCACTTATAAATGGAACGAGAAACCTGACACAATCATTATACAAATTTCAGCCTGGAAGTGTGCTGGTTTCATGTTTTCCATTTCCTCTGACCTTTTCCCTTCCATCAGAGCTATAAATGGTGAACAGTGTGCTTATTTTTATTTGTTTTACTGTGTGAGGCTTTTGATTTTCAACAAGCTCCACTTTAGGTATAACATTTTTTATCAAAATTAAGGAATAATCTTTAATGAGAAAAAAAGGTATAATTATAGGGAATGAAAGGGTTTAATTGAGAGTTCAGGGATTGCAAAATAAATAAGGGAAGAAAACAGGAGAATATCACTATAATAAATAATTTTAGCAAATGAAAATTCCCAGACACTTTTTTGAGAGTGCTTAAATATTTCAGTGAAAGTCAGTAAAATGGAAAGGATAGTCTTTGGAAAATCTAACTTATTTATGCAAAGAGACAAAGAGCAAATTACAATAAAAATTTCAAAAGAAATAAAACACAAAATACAGAATCAAGTTATTTCAATGACATTTTTAATGCAGTTGGTAGCATGATGCTGTATTGCTCTATTTGGAAAATAGGTTTGGGAAGGCTATTAATATATTAGAATACTTTTTCTACTAACATTATTATAAGTAAACTAGAAGCCTGGTACACGAATTCGTGCATGGGTGGGGTCCCTTGGCCTGGCCAGTGATCAAAACCTATCGGAGGGCTGGCCAGCCAGTGGGGAGGGGCTGCGAGAGGTTGTGGGAGTGTACTGACCACCAGGGGGCAGCTCCTGCACTGATCATCTGCCCCCTGGTGGTCAGTGCATGTCATAGTAACTGGTCAATCAGTCGTTCCGCTCATTCGGTCGTCACAGTTGCTTAGCTTTTTATATATAGATAGGAATAAAGAGACAAATTCCTAAGATGAATGTTTTAAAAACATTAATAACTTGTTTGGAAACCTAGAAATTCACCATATGATGTTTTGTTAAAAAATGTTATATTCAATGGAAATCAAAATTTTATGTAATATAAAATAATAATGAAATTGCAGAATACTATAATATTATGTAAATTGTAAGTTTTGCTAATATGCAGTGTTCCATTGATGGGAGGCAGATGATAGGAAACAAGTTTCAGAGCATTGTATGCTAAGTGAAAGTATTTGTATTAAAAATTCATTTATTTATTTTTTTATTATTTAAAAAAAAAATCCTCACCTGAGGGTATTTTCCCATTGATTTTAGAGAAAGAGGAAGAGAGAGGGAAAGGCAGAGAGCAACGTCGATGAGAGAGAAACACACTGAGTGGTTGCCTCCTGCAGGAGCCCTGTCCAGGGCCTAGGACAGGGAGGAGCCTGCGATCGAGGTACCTGCCCTTGACTGGAATCGAACCAGGGACCCTTCAGTCATAGGCCAACGCTCTTTTTCACTGAGCCAAACTGGCTAGGGCTAAACATTCTTTTACTTGTGTAGGGGTTCTACGAAAGTGTCTAGAAGTGCACACACAGGCAAACCTATACAGAAAGCTGGTTATGCTGGTTGAATCCCTAGTTGCCTAGGGGAGAAAAGTAAAGGAGTTTTGATTTTTACTTTGTATCTTCTTGTGTTCTTCTAATATTTTTAAGTGTAAGTGTTACCTTGTCATAAAACAATTTAAAAAAAATCTTGCTATTAATCCACTGATTGTGTTTGTTATCGAAATTGTAGATAAATTTATAAAAACTTAATATCTATCGTATGCATACCTAACTACATTCTACCAATGTTTAAACTGGTTTGTCTTTTTGTTGTTACTCTGTAGGTACCCTGTATAGATTCTGAATATTACACCCCTAGTAGGTCTATTATTTGAAAATATTTCTCCTATTCTCTAAGTTGGTGTTTCACTTTCTGGATAATATCCTTTGATGCACTAAAATTTTAATGTTGATGAAGTCCAATTGTGTATTATTTATTTTGTTGCTCATGCTTTTGACATCATATCAAATAATCTGATGTCAAATCCAAGATCAAGAAAACTGACTCTTATATTTTATGGTTTTGATCTTATATTTAAGTCATTGGTCCATTTTGAATTATTTTTATATGCTGTGAGGCAGGGATTCAGCTTCCTTCTTTTGCATGTGAAAATCCAGTTGTCCTAGCACTATTTGTTGAAGTGATTAATCTTTCTCATTGAGTATATTTGGAATCTTCATTGAAAATTGATTATACAGATATATAAGGGCTTTTTATGAACTATCCATATTATTCCATTGTTAATTCTGGAATCTATATTTCATTCATTTTGAGTGAACCATATCATTATTAAAACTTCCAATCTTGCCCTAACCAGTTTGGCTCACTAGATAGAGTGTCGGCCTGCAAACTCAAGGGTCCCAGGTTCGATTCCAGTCAAGGGCATGTACCTTGGTTGCGGGCACATCCCCAGTAGGAGGTGTGCAGAAGGCAGCTGATAGATGTTTCTCTCTCATCGATGTTTCTAACTCTCTATCTTTCTCCCTTCCTCTCTGTAAAAAATCAATAAAATATTTTAAAAAACACCTTCCAATCTTGTCATTTATTTAGGTCTTATTTAACATCTTTCAGCAACGTTTTGTAGTTTTTAGTGTAAAATTCTTTCACCTCCTTGGCTAAATTTATTCCTTGATATTTTGTTATTTTATACAAAATAAATGTAATTGCTTTATTAATTTCATTTTTTTGTATCTATATTCACAAGGAATATTGGTCTGTAACTTACTTTTCTTATGGTGTTGCTATTTAGCTTTAGTAACAGGGTAATGCTGACCTTATATAGTAACTTTCCTTCTCTTCTATCTTTCAGAAGAATTTGAGAAGAAATGGTGTTCATTCCTTTTCAGTGTTTGGTAGAATTCACCAGAGAGGCCATTTGAACCTGGGCTTTTCTTTGTTGGAAGGTTTTTGATGGTTAGTTGTCTCTGTATTGTAGTTGTTATAGGTAGGATGAGATTTTCTTTCTTTCTTTTTTTTTTTTTGAGTTACATTAGGTAATCAATGTGTTGCTAAGTATTTATTCACTTCATCTAGGTTATCTAATTTTTAGCATACAATTTTATAGTATTTTCTTATAATTCTGTCATTAGAGATGTTTTAATTAATAAAGATAAACATGTGGAATTTTTCTATTTCCACAACTGTCAAGAAAAAAGTCATTAAGCTTTTTATTGTTATTATGCCTTAACATTTTATCCCTTCTTGGAGTTTTTGGTGAGTGACTGTCATATAGAATGCCACGTTTTGGAATCTGATTTGAGAAGTGCTGACAGACTTCTGAAGAAGATAAGACACTAGAGGAAATTATTGACACAATTCTGTTTAGCCTAAGAAAGCTTTATTCTAAGTGAAAATATTCAATGAATCCTCATCTTTTATGTTAGATAATTAGTATTCATAAGCAAGATGATAACCCATGTGCATATGTTGGTACCTAAAGATAAAATGTGACATTAAAAATATTTTTTACTTTCATCAGCCACTGAGGTCAAAAGGAAAATACAAATGATTGTGGGTAAATCTCTCTTATAACTTTATTATTTGATTATTCATCACAAGCACATACACATTCTTTATACACACAAATATACACACACACTCACACTCAACCAGAGATTAGTGTTGTAACACAATATAATTGTCCTTTTTTGGAATGTCTTTAACAATTTCCAATACAGAAAATTTAAATGTAAGGGAACATTTGCCCTGGATTATCTGAATGAATAGTTCTGTGATAGGTGTGTTAGATATTAAGATGTGTTGATCTTTGCCCAGCTAGAGAAATTATCCAAATGCTGAACTCTGCCACTCGTAGAGCATCCTGCCACATCTCCAAACTGTTCAAATCTAAGGTGAGTAGTAAGTTCTTCCTCTAGGTGAAAAACACTAACTGGATGATGACTCAGACTTTCTTCCTATCTTAAGTTTCTATCATTTAAAATAAGTCTGTGGTGTCTAAGGTTATGAGATCAAATCGCGTTTCTTTGTTACTGGAAATCCCCACTTCAAACCCAAAGAACAGGCCATTCAAATGCATTCACTGAGGCAACACACTTAACCGAAAAGCATGACTTCATTTTGGCATGATTAGGCTTCAAATCAGGTCAGTGATTTAGATGTGAATGAGTGGATTGTTCATGGGCACCGGATCAAATTAGTCTTCCATTTATTTTTAGAAATTCATTAGACCAATTATGACAACCACAAAGGGATGTCTTATGATTGAGAAATGCAAATTATAAGAACAGTGATATTCATTGTTCAGTGTGAGATAAAAATTTCTGTGTAGCTCACTCATTAAAACCTGCTTCCTTTTACAAAAATGTCTTTCAGAAAAATAGAGATTGCAGGTAAAAGGCACTGTACCAAAACATAATTGCTGAGTGTACAACATGCTGGTAAATTTGGAATGTTTGAAAAATCAGTTCAGGTTTGAATTTATAAAGGAAACTGAAAATATCAGGTTTCACTTTTACCATTATGCTCTCTGTTGTGGAAATGCACTAATTGGTTTTCAAATATGTGGAACTAAAATTTTATATACTTGGATTCTTATGCCTACATTTAAGCAATTTAGATTTTAAAAAGATAATTAATACATACCCTAGCCTAGGAGAAAGGGCATGAGCTCCGTAGTCTGACTCATTTATGTCTGATTCTACTACTTTTTGACTTTGGGCTACTTCCTTACATTCCTCAACTTTACTCATGAGTTAAACAAGGACCCTAGTCATTTGTTGTTGTTGTTGTTTTAAATATATTTTATAGATTTCAGAGAGAAAGAGAGAGATAGAAACATCAATGATGAGAGAGAATCATTGATTGGCTGTCTCCTGCCCCCCCCACACTGGGGACTGAGCTTGCAACCCGGGCATGTGCTCTGACTGGAATGGAACAATGACCTCCTGGTGCATAGCTCGAAGCTCAACCATTGACCCATGCTAATTGGGCTTTAGTCATCATTCTTAAGAGTAAAACATCAATTAAGTAAGAAACAGGTATGTGTAAAGTATCTGGTATATAAGTGGTTCTATATAAACTAACAATGTAACATCACATAATTATGAGCATAATTTTAGATGAAAAGATATTAGCTTTACCTTTTTCTTCATAAACTTTAGTCACATCGAAAAGCAAAGGTACGCTATTTACAAAAATGCATGTTATTTGCTGTGGTTCACCATTCTCAAATCACTTAAACCTCTCCCATCACAAATAGTAAGGAATTATAAGGATTTCCAAAAACAAACACGATTGGCATTGAAAAGATGCTTTGCAGAGTTCATACCTGGAGTTTATATTTTGTTCTAACTAAAATTCTTCATTTAGGAATAAAACATTAATCATTTGCCACACAGAAAAACATCCTACTAACAAAGCCACAGCCATATGAAGGATTTGGTGTTTAGAGAATTTTTTTAAGTTTGGTAGCAACCTAAGTTTCTCTATGCTCATCATATCTATGTTACTGAAGCCACTAAGAGAAACTTCTGCGTAGCAATTTTTCCCCTTAGCTATTATGTCAGATTATGGAGCCAACTAGATGGTGGTTGTAATTTAATTACTTAATACAGAAAGTTCATACAATAATACTTTTTTTCTATTTAGTGGTTTCAGTGAAAATGCCTGTACAAATAGCTATTGCAGTACAATCACATTGTATATGTTTGATGTGAGGAGTTTTTTGTAACCTGATTACTATGTTTGTAAAGCAAATATTTTGTTTTATCTTGAAGAAACGAAACCAGGCAGCATTTATGGGAATGGTTCAGACTTGAAGCCAATAACTATATAAGGTAAAGTTACCCAGTGAGATCGTCTTGGTTTCTTGCAAAGGCAATTCTAGGCCCTAGTTCTGTTCATTGTGAGGCCCGTTTCAGATTAATATTAATGCGTAAGTTTTAGAGTCATATCAATGTCATCTAAAAAGGGTTCAGAGGATTCGATGGCTATCAGTTTTATTTTCTGAAATGAGATAAATTTATGGTTTTGTTGAGGATGATGATAATTGATGATGAACATGATAAAATTGACCAACAGGTCACAGATTGAAAAAACAGAGACTGTCTGTGCTCCTTTTACAGCTGTAGATGACTGCTCAACTTCCTTTTTCTCAGTGTGTTGTTTATGAGTGAGTCAATTATAACCTCCACTAAGATTTCCAAAGCCTTTACAACTAACAAAGAAGCTGTGGTTTCCATTTATTGAACCCTTGTGTAGCCCTGTAAAAATGGAAAGTTATTAAAAATAAAAAACAAAAAACCTGTGTGGATAGCCAAGACAGTAACCAGAAAGCACATTTGCATGCAGATTTCTCAATTGAATTAACTTCTTGTGACGACTGTACCAAAAACCAAGTTACACTCAGATGAGGTCTTTTTTTTTTCTTTTTATAGGAATGGGGTAATATCTTTAAACAAAGCAGACTCAGTGCCTATGTTGTTCCTTAGAAACGTGTTTGATTACCTGTCCTGAAACTAGGGAGAAATGGAATGAACAGGCGATCGAAATGACCCTATCCCCTAGAGAACAGAAAGCACTGTAGGCATAGACACCGCCTTTATAAAAATCAAAGCTGAGATACCAAGCTTAACGTAAGTTTGCATTCCAGATGAACATTCAGAAAACTAACAGATTACTCTAGAAGGGAGAAGGTAATTGCCAAGAACACAAGGCCACAGATAGAAAGCAAGTCTCTTCATAAATGTCAATTAAAAATTAAGATGGAGCCCTATCTGGTTTGGCTCAGTGGATAGACCATGGGGCTGTGGACTGAAGAGTCCCAGGTTTGATTCCGGTCAAGGGCACATGCCTGGGTTGCAGGCTTGATCCCCAGTAGGGGGCCTGCAGGAGGCAGCTGATCAATAATTATCTCTCATCATTGATGTTTCTATCTATCTCTCCCTCTTTCTTCCTCTCTGAAATCAATAAAAATATATTTTAAAAAATTAAGATGGAGGAGTAGGGACTGGGATGCTCAGTCTTTCCCCTGGATAATTAGCAATCTGGCTTGACTAATGGTCACAAGGTCCAGACCTCTAGCAGGCTAAAGATAACATCTTGACGTAAGTTGTTTCAGCTTCCAAGACCTAAGGTGAAAAGACCCACTGGCTTCGTTCCCATAAGATCAGATAAAGGTATTAGTATAGGTAGCTAGATATTAACAAAGGAAGGGAGCAAAGGGAATCAGACATTATTAAGCCTAATACATGAGGGAGCTGAATGGAACAATAAGTCTGCTTCACTAGAAACTGTTGGCATTCAAAGGTTCTCCAGAGGACTGTTGTGTCTTCCAACCTTGGGACCTAATCCCCAAAGAGGGCAGGAAGGATCATTTCTGGTCATGATCCAGAATTTCCGAGGGAAAGATGAAACAATAAAGGGGACATTCTTCTACTGAGTGTATGCACAATAGAAGCCAAGACAGTTCAGGGCGAGGTCCTCCTACTTTGAGGCATGCGCAGGAGAAGCTAAGATGGTGACCATAAGAGAGAAGTGTCTAGTCTGCGGAAAAGGACTAGTCTGGGTAAGGGACAGAGAACCCCGGAAGATCTTGAAAATAGATTGGTTAGAGGGAAGGCCCAGCACAAACTTGTGAAGGATTGGAAATTGATTGGTTAGTTTGAAAGAGCACCTGGTCCTTGCCAAGCCCAAGATAATATAATCCAAGGTTAACAAAGACAATCTCCCCCCAACCCCCTCTCTCACTTGGTAACAGGTGCTCAGCTATGTGCTCATGCTCATCCATGTACTTGTGTGTTCTCTCTCTGTAGCAGCCATGTGGGTCTAGTAGCCACATGGACCCCAAGTGCAACTTCAAGCACAGGTTCCACGCTGGAGCCTGGGTCCAGCAATGCAGAGCACAGCTGGGGACAGGGACTAAGCGAAAAATAGAGACAGGGAGCAAAACTGGACTAAAGTTTTTAAAGGATTAAACCAATGCCACAGAATTTCTAGACCCTGGCCCTCTTTTGGGCTTGATAAAGACTAGGCTAGACTTCTTCCATAGCAGAACAGAGCTGAACCCAGGACAGTGTTTTGTGTTTGCTCCCGCTTCAATTAACCTTACTACCATACCTCATTCTCCCATGTGTGGTCCCCAAAATGCTTTTCTTGTAACACCACAAAGACTCCATTTCTATCAGCAACAAAGGGACATGGGAAAAGACCTCAGAACTATTTCAAGACCTGAAAAGATGATTTTTTACCCTTACCTCACCTCTGACCGGTCAGTTCCCAGAACACCCTTAAAACCTTTACCCCAAGGTGTCTTGTGGTTTTGTCCGATATGATCTTTATCCTACAAGCCATAAGGGAGTCAAGTCTTTAGGGCATTAGAGAGTTTATATTGGCCAATTCAATATTAAGCTATTTTTTCTTTCTATATTGCAAACTCCTGTTCATGCATTTCTTTGGCCCAGTGCCCATAGGCAGATGAACTAAAAAAAATTGGGTTTTCGGTAACAGTTTGCAGTAGGGGTCATATTTTAGTCTCTCTGTCAAAATAAAATTGAAGTAAGTAAAATTATGGGACATACAAGCAGTAAATAATCCAATGTTCTGATATAAAAATAATTTTTAATTAGGAAAAAAAGAAATGATCACTTATCTCCTTGGAAAGTCATAAAACGAAAAAAGTAGAATAACACTTTATATTAAACGAACAAATATCAGTCAATAATGCTTTTGTCATTTTTTTGCAAGTTTAATTTAACTCTATTTTGTTGAATTTGCATTTTATGCTTTTTTTTTACCTCCTTCACCAAATAAAAATGGTAATATTATTTAGTTATTAAAACATACACATAGAAAAGGGAGTAACTCTACTCTTCATTAACCTTCACCTTGTGAAGTCATCAGTTATTGGAGATTTGATTTCTGTAGCATATCTAAAATGTTTTTGTTTTTTTTTAAAGAAGAAAATCTTTTAGAGCTGAGTACATTCAAACTAACTGGGATTACACTTAATGTTTTGTAATGGCATTTTACACTTGACATTCCAATAAATAATGTTTTTCTCCTTGGAGGTGGTTTACTTAATCATATCAAGCGATTAGCCTTTATAGGAAATGAAGACATGCCAGCATTTATGTAGTTTTCCAGATTCCATTATTGCCTCTGGCTTATCTTTATTCTTATTACTCACTAGCTTAGATACCAGGTGAATACCTAGGAGAAAGAGAAAATTAATTTTAAAAGTAATAAAAATAAAAGAACTAATGAAAACACACAACTATGCAGCATATGAGGAATGTTGTTTCATTAAAAAGCCTACTGGTTCTGATACTGTTGTAATAATCTGGTTATTATTTAACAGGAAAGGAGTAGGGGGAAGACTAGATAATAAGGGCATGCCATTTATATAGCTTTACTGATTGAACACTCTCCAGCTCTGTTCCCTGCTGATCGATGTGGAAAGGGACCAGACAGAGGCAGTTTAGATGTATGCCCAGGAGGTCTGAGTGATGTGGGAAGGTGCCTACTTGTCTGTGTCACACCTGGGAGCAAGTCAGTGGCCATTGCAGGTGAGCAAAACCTGAGTGTTTAAACTTCTGAATAAAGGACACCCCCCCCCCTCTTTCTGGTGTGCCAGGTTTCTGGCTTTCCTGTACCAGGGGGTACACTCCCCTGTGCCAGGTAGACTCACACCATGGATTAATGGACTTTAATGAACTTGAACTAGACACGGCTGCAACATGGGACAGAGGCTCTGGACACTGGGCCTCCTTTTGGCTTTGCTGAACCCACAGCTGCCCTTCTTTCAGGACTGGCTTAAGGGCAATGGGATATTGGAAACTAAGGAATGTAATTCCGTGCCAATAAATCTTCTTCCACCTCTCATGCTCCCTCAGGGGCTTCTGCAAATATTTAATTCAGCAGTGCCCCCAAGAACCCCACTCTCATGAGTAATGAGGGACCCAGCTTGTGTACTCCTCTGATAGCAGTTCCTCTCAGTATGTCTGATTGTAGTATTTTCTAGCAATTAGATGACCATGTCTTTTTTATTAGTATTTCTGTCCTTACAATTAGGACAAAATTATTTTCTTTCTAAGAAATATTTGACTCTAGAAATCTATATTGAAGTATACTGTAATACATAATATAAGAAGACAATACATTATTATAAAAGTTTCAGCCTTATTTTTTTACATACAGACCTAACTATTAAAATAATGAGGGCTCATATTTTTCATGGTCATTTTAGCCTAAGAGAAGCTCAAATAAGTTACATAAAATGTTGTGAAGGAGCCATTCATAATTATAAAAACAATCTAAAACTATGTAATCAAGACGCAATAGCAGTTCTTTCTTTCTTTCTTTCTTTTCCCATTTAAAACCTTTATGAACAAACTATAATAATGCCCTTTATTGGAATCTAATTAGAATTCTGTTCCATTACAGACCAGAACCTTTGTACTGTTAAGCAATCAAAAGCATTTCTCTCCTTTGTGGCAAATGTAAATTTGATTACCTAATGCAAATGAAGGTTTGTTGGCAAAGGAAATGGATATGCTGGTAACCCACAACAGAAAAGACTCTCTCTGGAGAGTGTGATTTGCATAGCTACATTTTCATTACCTTTTATCTTTATATGGAAGCAGTATCTTTTCAGGTGCAAATGTTTGAAACTGACAATTGGTAGGCAAGGCACGGTCTCAATTTGGGTTGTTTTTGGCTAAAAAAAAAAAAGACTTGGAATGACATACTTTTTCTATTGACACTGTTTAACAGTTTGCATATTGTCTAAAAAGGTTTTTATATCTTACCTTTTTGTTAAAGAATTAAATTCAATAGCAAGGATATTGCCTCTTTTCTTTATGTTATGGGATGCAGAAGGCCCAAATGACAGAGTAGCTCTTTGCTGTTGATCAGGAAATTCTAGACTGATTGATAACTTTCTGAGAGAGTTTGAAACAGCAAATAAGTCAAGTGTTAAATCTAGGTTTAGTATTGAAAACTAGGGTCCTCATGACTTTGATTAAATTTAGCTTTAAATCCTAGCTAGAAATCATCTCTTTCTCTCAGTCTATACTCTCAGAGACCTCGCCTTTCTACCCGTAATCAATGATCCCTGAGGCAGCAGAAGACAGTGGTCTGGAGCCAACTAGTGATCACAAGGTGGACCATCTGGCAAGCTAAAGATAACATCATCGCCTAAATTACGTCTCATTTCCTGAGCCTTAAGGTGCAATGACCCCGTGACTAGTTTTCCAAGAAACCAGACAGAGAAACAATGGAACAGACCTCAAAACTATCCTTAAGACCTGACGAAATGACCTCACCTTTGACCAATCAGCTCACAGCAGGAACCTGCAACTCTAACAGATGGTTTCTTGTGATTTTGCCCCAAGTAATCTGCATTCTACATGTCTTTGGGGAGTTCGGGCTTTTGAGCATTAGCTTCCTGTTCTCTTGGGTGATGCCATTCATCTACAACAGAGATTTTCAACCTCTTTTATCTCATGACACACGTAAATTATTACTAAAATTCTGTAGCACACCAAAAAAAAAAAATACTATATTTTTTGCTGATCTGACCAAAAAGGTATAATTTTGATTTAGTCACACTGGAGGGTTATTGTTGTGTTGGCTGTTGTCATTTTTTTTTATTGAGAATTGTTGTTTATAGCCAAATATAAAAAAATAGCCAAATAACTCTACTGCAATTATCAGTATTTAGTGTTTGGCTTTGCTAGCACCTGGTGGGCAAACTCTTTCTGTTCAATAACTCTCCCCTCTCCTCCCCTCCCCTTCCCTTTCTGTTCTCTCTCTTTCTATCCTATTTCCCTTCCTTCCTTCTTTCACTCCTTTCTTTCTTATTTTTTTTTCCTTCTACCATTCTTTTGAAGATTGTGTCTCAAAAGCAAAATATAAGCAAGCAAATGTTTTGTAATATCCCCTAGTATGCTATGTTACTATGCAGCTGTATTACAGCAAAATTAACACAACATTTATGAATTCTTATGAAATTTAAAATATATTTAGGCATAACAGCACAGCAGGAAATAAGAAAAAAATTCTTAAATAATATTTACCTACTATTATTTTACAACAGCACAAAATTAAACTTCCTCAAATAAAGATTGATAGTAAATGCAGTCTGCATTTCAATTCATGTGATTTGTAGTGAAATAAATTATTTGCATGTCTGATAAGTGCTTGAATAACTTATAATAAGAAAATTACCCAGTTGACAAATTTCTCCCCTTTTATAACAACAAATGGCACCTCCATATAATAGTTAAATAAATTTTTGGAAGTTAGTCTAATAGGAATTTTTCTCATTCTTCATTTTATAGGAAGAATACTTAACAGTCCATATTTTGCTTGTGTTTTTTATTGCTCTTTATAGCATCACCAATTGCCTCCATATTGTGGTGCATTTATGTGAAAAAATTAGAGTGAAACATACGCTCCCCTTGGAGTATGAAAAAGAACTTTTTGCCGAGAGAACGTTGTAATCTTCAGCTCTAATAATCTCTCCTCAGAGTAAAGAAAAACCTTTTTTATTTCTCACTATTAAAGAAAGATTATGTCTATGTCAGGACTTATTTAACAACCTGGATCTGTACTCACTGTTTCCATATGAACCAGGGTCAAGGGTTCATAATGTTTAATAATAACCTGCTACATTCTCTCCCAGGGACTGAGACCATGAAAAGGTATCCGGAGAGGAAAATCCACTTTATGTTTACTTTTGAGATAATTTTGGAAGTACCTTATCTTTTTCACATCAATCAGAGCTAATATAATTCTATTTAAGGAAGAACATTGTATTTTACTTTGCTTTTGAAAACTCATGTGCGTTTCCCAAAGTATACCTGTTATCCAAGGCAACCCCTGAAATACTTGGAGAATCAAGGTTTAAAACTGAGACAGAAACTAAGGCAAGAATTAAAGTCATAAAAATGGAAATGTTCAAATTATTTGCTAATTGAACATTAAATTTCTCTCAAATTTACTCATATAACATATCAATGAACTTCAATTCAGTCTTTCACACTTGTAAGAGTTACCTAAATTCTAAAAACTAATCTGATCACTTGGTCAGCATAAGAAAAGTGCAAGAGATATTTGAAGTAGCCAGCCACCCTAGAGCAAGGGGGAGCCAGCTAACAATTGGCGTGTTGCCTACGGTGCTGCTCCACAAAGGCCGTTAGCAGAACAGCCTGAAATGCGACTCTGTGAATGTAGTTCATTTTGTAATTAACATATTTCAGTAAGGTATGTTCTATAAAATTGTGCTTGAAAATTTTAAATATCCAGCTCTGGGCACGCATTGTTTTGTTTGTTTGTTTTTTCATGTAAGAATAAAACACTTAATCACATGTATAGTCCATTTTTCATTGCTGTCGATAACCCCTCCACTTTGTTCATAGGCTTTTAGAGTAATCTCCATTTCTGTACCAAGAAGGCTATGACTTCCATAAAAAGATACTGCTTTAATGGAATGTGTTGTTGATAGTTAGATAAATATTACTCCGTGTAATGAGCACTGGCTATGTTCTAATGAAAATGAGTCTTAATTACTGTCTCACTCTGAAACTGCTAGACTCTTTAAAAATCTGTTCAGGTGACTGAAGTGACTGAGGGAAATGAAATTCTTACAGGAATGGCCATAAAATAAAAGAGGTGATCATTCCTTGGCTAGTTTTATAGATTGATTGTGGACATGGCAATTAGCTGCCTGATCTTAAATTTTCTAAGTTTTAGTTGACTCATTGGTAAAAGAGAAATAAGTAAAATCCCACCTTGTGGAATTATTGTAATCATTAAATTAATCATGTATTTAAATCTGTGAGGGCCAATACCTACGAGGAGTAAGTACACAAAATGTATGCATAGGTTCGTTATTATTATTATGCTATTTTGCTTTATATATTTTATGTTATAGTTACATGTAAATATATATTTTATACAAACAATATCAATATATTTTTAAACAAAAATTTCTCCCTAATTCCAATGACAGCTTCTTTATCCCCAAAGCAGTGTCATTTATTTTAAACTCTATTCTTTTTAAATTTGTAAAACGTCATGTGAAAGTTTGACCCTGGCATATACTAATTGCTCAATAAATGTTAGATTTATCAGCATCACCTCCAGTGGTTTTGTTTCTTGTGGCTCAGATTGTCATATTAACATAGCATGTGTTTTACACTCAGTCCTCCCTAAATGGGCATGCATTGTTTTAAAGGCCCCGACCTCTGGAGGGGGGGATGCACTCATTTGTGATTGTGTGAAATTAACTTGATAGGAACTCTACCTTTTACTACTAAGATGCTCAGTTCAAGGCCCTGGCTATCCCCACACAATTTTAATAGAGTTAACAGATATCACAGAGAGAATGCAGACATGGTAGGATCAATGTTGTCTGATGGATTTTCCAGACAGATCTCCCTGTCTACCCCCAGTTTTGGACTTAGTTCTTAAACAAGATGAGTTAGGGGGAAATCATTGTTCTCTCTTTGTTTTTAAAGAGACTAAAGGTGTCAAAGCTTTTGAGTATACAAATCAGTGAATTTCAAAAGCACATTTAACAGCCATTCATCTCTCCCACTCATCCATACTTCCTCCATCACCATTCTTTATATGGTTCCCTTAACTTACCCATACCTATATTCTTTCTGCCCATGTGACCTCATCAGCTTTCAGCTCTTTGTGACAATTTATATAACAGGACACTATGCTGGGCTACTCTTGGAAATCTCTCAAGTTAAACAAATTCCTAAATTTTTTTTTTTTGGTAAATTTTAATTTTTCGTTATTTCAGACTTCAAAGGGCCATCCAAGCTCAGAGCTCACTGAGGTTTGGCTAAAGCTCTTCTTCCTTCCTTTACCCAATCCTGCTTCCTTTGCTTCTCACTCTGGTAGAGATACAGACAGCATTCCCCCCACATCTTCCTGTACATGAACCTCTGACTTCAGAGGCTGTTTCTAGAGAAACCCAACCTGCAACAGTGACCATATCACTTATTGTCCAAACTAAGACTTTTTGCAGGCGAAAGAGTGTGCTAACCAGCTGGAATGCAGGTACAACAGGCACAGACTAAATAGACCCAAGTGAACTGAGACACATGGTCACTCTGAGTTTTAGGTAATACAATTAGGTGTTCAATACTACGTAACTAATTGTGGAATGTCAGGCTGGTGATCAACCTCACAGTCGTCACTCTCCTCATGTGTAAAACCAAGGTAATCACACCTGCTTTCACTGGAGAAGTAGACTTGGTTAAGACAACGTGTATGAAACATTGGTATAATGCTTGGGATTTAATACACAGTAGTTCTTTTCCTCATGACATTTAATTTACAGATGAAGATGTGAAGTTCAGAGAGATTAAATAAATCCAAATGTCACCCATGTCAGGAAGTGGAACAGCCAGGATTCTATTCAGTTTTCTGGCTCCAAAACCCATCCTGATAATCAAGTTGCCAGACCATCCTTTTTGGTCATTTAAAAAAAAATCATCCTTTAAAACCTAATATACTACTCAGTTATCTGATATATTAAATACTCTTTTGATTGGAAGTGGCAAGCAAACAAACAAACAAACCTGAAAAGCCCAAGCAAACTTAATCAGAAAAGGAATTTGTTCACTCATATAATGGAAAATCTCAGGGGAGTTCTGTGTTCAAGGCTGCCTGCTTCCATGTCCTCAAAAGGTTACGTGAGAATTTAATATCTCCTATGTCATATCTGGGCTGCTTTTTTTCAGTGCTGGCTGAATTTTTAGTCACACTTTTCCACATGTTTGGAAAGATGGCTGTTAGCAGCTCCAGGACAGGGTAGCATGCAATTCCAGAGCTGAAAAAAGCAAAACGCTTTCTTTTCCGCCACCTATACTAATCCCTAAATTTTTTTCCTGGTTTTATTTGGCATCTATATCCATTAGAGTTCTACTCTCCCCTCTCCTTAAACCTCCAATACTTCTTCCCTTTCATCTCTCAGTGAGTGAATGGCCTGACTTCTCATTTAACTGAGAAAATTAAATAAATCAAAGACGCTCCCACCACCAAATTTATCAACATGCCTACATGTAAAACCACATCCGAAGTTTTTTTTTCCTTTGAGAGTGGGTAGTCTGTCAGTGCTTCTCTTACCACAAACAAAGCTACATCTCATTTTATGACTAGAGAACATTTTCCTGAAAATTATGCTCTTTGGGTTCTTCCCTATGATTTATACCTCTACCAATCATTCTTGTCAATATTTGTTTTCAAGGAAGAACTATGATTCAAATACCTCTTTTATTGCAATGAATGAAAGAAAATCAGATTAAATTTGGCCTTAAAGATGGTTCAGGATATAAGTCCCTTTTATATGGAAGTTTATTATATTGAACTAGAGGCCCGATGCATGAAAATTCAAGCACTGGGGAGGTGGGGGGAGCTTCCCTCAGCCCGGCCTGCCCCCTTTCACAGTCTGGGAGCCCTCAGGGGCGGGAGGCGACCTGGTGATCCGGGGAAGGCAATGCCCCCATCACACCTCTGCTGCTGCCACTGCTGGCAGTGCAAGCCTCAGCCAGTCCTGGTTACCTGAGCCTCAGGCAGCCCTGGGAGGCTGGGCAGCTGCCATGTGCAGCTTGCCTATGCCTCAGGCTGGCCCTGGGGGGCTGGAGGGCTGGGGGACTGGGGAACTCCAGAGATAGTCACATGGTGAGACTGAGGGGACTGGGTGCCACCAACTGTGGCTGTGGGAGCCTCCATCTTTGAGGGTGGGGCAGTCAATTAGCATATTTCCTCCTTATTGGCTGTGGGCACTGTCCTCTTTGTGACAGAGTGAAGGTCAATTAGCATATTCCCTCTTTACTAGATAGGATACTATCTTCAAATTATAACTTTCCATATATGCATTTCAATTCTCAATTTTTCTGCTTTTGTTACTCCAAAGAAATGTACCCCATACCGTCCTATTTTCTATTTCCTCAGGTTCTTATTTTTCCTTAAGTGAGAGTGAGAAGTGATGACAAATAAACAATTGAGTTAAACCCAACTCCTGTGATCATGCCAGCTGCTTAACAAAATCTCTTACTCAAGTTACTGAAATTCAACCCTACTTTTAACTCTACGAATACCCCCAAAAGCTGAATAAATAAATTTTGAGAATATGATTTTAGGTAAATGTGGTGAGTCTATGATGTAATGTTTGTAGGCCCTTATTTTTAATAGATTTGATACATAATTGATATAGAGAATAGGAGGTTAGTCAGAGATGGCTACTTAATAGTGTGAATTGAATAGTTGTCTCTTGCAGGAGTAAAGTGGAGGATGGGACAATTTATAATTTATATGAGGATAACGAAATTATCAGTGAAGAAAGGGTTGGTTTTCAAAGAGTAGAAGCTAATATCCTATGCCAAACTTAATAAAAAATGAAATAACCCTTTAAAATGTGTAAAGTTCAATGCTGTTGTTGGTTTTCTTATGCAAAAATGACACAACCTGGAAAGGAAGTAATTGCTATATTTTCAAAAGGTATGAAATCTAAGGCCAAAGGATAAGTAACTCTTCCAAGGTCATCCAGTAAGCTGGGCAAACCTAGACACTAGATAAGTAACATGCTAACCTGGTTCTAGACCTATATGCTCATCATGATAACATAGGCGGATGATAGCCGGTGTCTGACGAAGGCCCCAAATGAACCATACCATCCGATGTTCACATTTTTGTGAAGTCTTCACCCGTAATGAATCAGGGTTGGCACTGTGTAGACAATAGAACGTGACATGCTTCTTCCTTGCTCTCTTAGAATGTGTACTCTATGAGATTCCTGCTGCCGTTTAAGAAGTTCCATAGTCTGAGGCTCCAAGCTATAAAGAAACTCAAGCTAGCCAAGTAGAGAGGTTACATAAAGAAAGAGAGCTCTTCCTTCAACTCATTCAGAGGTCCTGTTTGAGGTGTCAGAAATGTGAATGAAGAAGCTCTCTTCCATGTATAGTTTATTTGAATCTTCAGTAGACTCTATTCCCTGCCACCATCTGACCGCCAATTTAGGAGATACCTCAAACAAGAAATACCCAGCTGAGGTCATTTCAAGCGCATTATAACAAATAATTGTTTTAAGTTACCAAGTGTTGGGGTCATTTGCTATGCAACATAAGATAACCAAAAGCCTGTCTGTCTCCAAGGTTGGGAAAGGAGCAGAAATAAAAAGCCTTATTAAGTAATTTACAGGAAGATGCACTGCAAATTTTGAAAAATGCTACTTAAAATACAAGGATAGTATAAACTACACACAGACTCAAAAGTCATAACGCCTGAGTTTGAATCTTCTTCACATTCTCTCACCTGTAACTCTTGGATAAATCCCATTCAAGCTCTCCCAGTCGAAATGTCATTATCAAAAAACCTATGATAATAAAGTATGGCTCCATTTAGAATCTCAGGTGAGAATATTTTGTGTTTATATGTTTTCATAAATTGCAAAATCTTACTGATATATGAACTATTATTATGGGTAAAAATATAAAGTCAGGGGAGTATACACAACAGGGAAATTATGTTTGAGTTAATGAAATAAAGTTTCAGCAAGGAAGTCATTCACTATATGTTATTTAGCCTCCATTATTCAGGAAGAATTGTGCTTCAATCTGGGGATCTGATACTGAATACAATAGATACAATAATTGCCTACATTGGGCTTATAGTCTAATATTTATCAAATGAATTATGTTCACTTAAACAACCATTATTGGCATAAAAGGAATAGATTTTTCTCTAATTATTAGTGGTCACCATGGTCATGCTGGTGGTGGCACTATTACAGATGTTGTGGTTATAGTGGCAGAGAATTTCTGTTTTGAGACAGTCATGGCATAATTAGTCATTCACTAATTCCTATGAGGAAATGTGAAATTCTATAATACCATCCAATTAATGGAAAGGGGTGGGTGGGGGCGGACCAACATCATATTGATAACAATTCCTTAGAATGACCATAGTTTAAAAATGGTGCAATCTGCAATTTGATGATGCTTATTGAAAAAATAACAAAACTGACAACCATCTGTAGAGATTATTTCCCTTTTTATCACCGCACACTTGGAATTAAAATGGTCTTATTTTCCATGAAAACCTTGGCTTTAAATTCTTGACAGACCCTTAAAGGGAAAAAAAATTACTATAATGGGCTTATAAAATAAAAACATATACACGGATCCTCTCCACTTTCTAGATTTGGAGTATGCAATTTCAGAAATTATACCCTTGAAAAAGACTTGAAGCTAGTATGGTATGATGCAGCCAAAGCAAGCAGCATCGCTTAAATGCCTTTCAAGAACCTGTAGGTTTAAGAGAAAGAAAGGGTCCCTGCTTAGCTCTCCAGAATAGTATGTGGCCACTATCCCTCACATGTAGGTTGGTTTACACGTAAACGCATATCTGCTTGTAAATCATTTCATGGACACCAAACTTCAGAAGGAAGAAAATCGCAGGAATCAAATAACTCTAAAGTATTGGAAGTTTAGAGGAAAGATGTGTGAAGGAAAGGAATAACGATGGGAACTGTATCTAATTATTTATAGCTAAAGTGCTGGTTAGGAAAATATCATGGCCTTATGAATATTAAAGAGCATTTGCCAAAATGTCGTTTAATATTAAATCTTGATTGTAAAATAGATTTAAATTATATGTGTAAAATATATCTTATTTTCAACCTATAATTAGTACTTATTAGCAGGTGCTTATGAAGATATTTGCATTTCTAGTTATATTAAATGCTATTATATATAAAACAGTGTTTATTATTTTAAAAAGTGAGCATTGTGCTAAGCAAATTAAGCCAGTTGGAGAAAGATAAATATGACATGATCCCACTCATTTGTGAAATATAATGAACAACATAAACTGATGCACATATTGCATCATCCCATCATGTGAAATGTCCAGAAGAGGCAAATCTACGGAAAGTAGATTAATGATTTCTAAGGGCTGAGGGAAGGGTGGATGGTGAAAGACTGCTAGTGAGTACTGGGTTTTTTTGGGGGGTAATAAAAATATCCTGGGGTTAGAAAGAGGTGATGATTGCACAAGCTTGTGAATATTCTAAAGATACTGAATTTTATACTTTCAAAGTGTAAACTTCAAGGTATGTGAATTATCTGTATATTTAAGAGCCAAGCAACCAGAACACCAGACCAACTGGAATGACCAGAATGACTGGTCACTATGACGCGCACTGCAGCAGCCCCTACCCCGGCCAGCCTGACCCTTGATCAGCCCTCCCCCCACCGGGGGTGGGGCCAGCTGGCCAACTGCCTGCGGAGCCCCCGGCCATCCCCATCCCCAATCAGGCCCCCTATTGGGGGCGGGGCCAGCTGACCTCCCGCAGCCCTGAGGGTGACCCACATCCTGCATCTCCTCCACACACCGGCCCAACCTGATCGGCCCCATCGTAGCGGGTTGGCTGGACCCCACCCATGCACGAATTCGTGCACTGGGCTTCTAGTGTCTCAATAAAAATAAAGAAAAAAAAGAAAGAGATAGTGGACTCAATGTGTAATAAGGTTCCACGTAAGCAGGAATAAATCAATAAATGAAAGCTCTTTTTCAGTCTGGATCCAGGCAGGAAAGAAAGGGGACAGTTAAATCAGGAGCAAATAGTTATTGGCTGCATAATCCTAAACAAGGAGCATTAATAGGTGGGATGGACCTAGGAGAACCTCTCTTATGTGTCTGCTGGCAAGTAGCATGCACGGTTCACTCACAATCTGGGAGTCTGTCTTTGAGCACACCTCTCAAGTCCTTCATATGTAGGTGAGATACTGAGGATGTTACTAAAGCCATTTCGTTCCAAGTTGAGACACAATTTGGGGACCAGACATTGGGTATCTGAATCTAATCACAAAGCCATGCAAAAACAGTCCATCCTCTGCTGGGCAGGAATGGCTCAGTGGTTGAGCATCGACCTATTAGTATGAACCAGGAGGTCACGGTTAGATTGCCAGTCAGGGCACATGCCTGGGTTGTGGGCTCAACCCCCAGTGTGGGGCGTGCAAGAGGCAGCCGATCAATGATTCTCTCTCAGTATTGATGTTTCTCTCTCTCTCTCTCTCTCTGAAATCAATAATAATAATCAAAAATCAAAAATCCATCCTCTGTCACACATGATTGCGGTTGGTAGGCGAGACTTAAAAAGAGAAAATTTACACTGGTGAGGCTTACCTAGAAAGGAAGATGGTCATCTAGATCTTGCTAAAATCTAACACACAAGGTAAAGAAAACCATAAGTAGTTAAATTAAGATCCCCCACTGCCTCAAACAAAGTTAATCTGAAGTTCTTTGTAGTACATTCCTGATAAGAGATGACAATAGTTGATAGGTATGTAGTCTTATGGGAAATTTTTTTTCATTTGCTATTACGGCACCAGAGCACACAACTGCTTTGATACCTTGCCCATTGTTACAGATGAAATGCTAACAACTAGGTAAATGATGCTGGCATACATTTTTTTTTCTAACGTGTGGAACTACATGGGAGTACATTCTGTGTCTTTTGTGTATTAAAGCACTTTGACCTTGCAGTTAATTTCCAAGGTGACAGCGGTTACTTTGCTAGGTGATTACAATAGCAGAAGTCAGCAGTGTGGATGGACACAGAGAACACCGTGGCTCCAGGAGAGGAGGTGCGGATGAATGGAACAGAGTCAGCATAGGCACGTTGCCGTGAAAACTATGTCAAGATGGAACTCTGGACATCCAACACCATCAAGTGCTATGATCCACAATAACCAACTAAAGAACATGTTTTTGAAAACAAACAAACAAAAATTAAAAGAAAGAAAGAAAAGGTATTAAGTATGTGAACTGGGAAAACTGTATGACACAACATGTTTCTGATAATAACACTGAGGGAACGTTTTCCATTTCCTAAGACCAGCATCTAGAATACTTAAAGACTTGGAATGATGGGGTTGAGTTTTCTGATTAAGTTAGCACTAAAACCCTCTAATTAAAATAAAGACGTGCAGCTATCCTCTGATGATATTTCTTGGCCCTGTGTCCACATCTCAAGGTCAGAAAACTCACTCAGAATTCTCATGACGAAGCTAATTTCACTGTCTTGGTCAAGGGAGTGCTTTCCAATAATCTTTTATAGACAGTCTTTGCTGAAGAATGGCTCCTAAGGTTTAATCTCTTATCCTAATTCAAATCATACAGTCCATAATTTCCTGGTATCCAAACAAACCTAGTGGGCAGGCATGAACGAAATTTGGCCACAAACACTAGCAATCAACATTTTCACTCAAGCTTCAATAAGAGGCCTGTGGCTGCAATGCCATTTGCCAATGGACAGAAGCCCTCCTAGCAACCTCAGCCATGAATGTGATTTATTTGAAAAAGGGAAGAAACCCAGAAGCCATCTGGGTAAAATCCACTGCCTGTGGTATGAACCTTGACCAGTCCAGCAGAGCCACCATCCAGCAACAAAACCGCTGATTAAAGAGAAAAACTGGACTAAATAATAAAGAAAATATGGGCAAAGAAAGATAAAGCAAAATCTTTCGATTATTCAAGTGTCAGATTATTCAAGTGTCATTATAGCTCACATTGCTTTGTCCAGAAAAGGTGCTCAGAGTAATTAATGATAATGAAGGGGATGATAACATATTGGAAAACACTAATAATTATTAAGCCCAGGTGCCATAATTGAGAGTTTATGTATTAACCCTTCTGACCCTAACACAGGAAAGCTCAGAAAGGTAAATAAATGGCCTGACCTCTCAGAGGAAGTAAAGGATGCCACCAGATGAGCCCAGATGGTTTGGCTGCTGAAGGCTTGCTCTTAACCATTGGGTTCTGCCATGTGCCACAATCCATCCACATGGCGGATGAAAATTGATTGACATGTAAGAATTCCATGGTGGGTAAAGTAGAACTGTCACCTGAGGGGTTTCTCTAGTACAGGAACATGTAGAGTGGCCCAGTGGTACCAACATTGAGGATTAAAAGCAGTAGCATATTGTAGCAGCAGGAGGCTACTGGTTTTAATCCTACGTCCTAGTCAGTTGAGAGCAAGCAACAGAGACAAGCCTTCCTTAGTATCCACTGGATGCCAAACATTGTACTACTCATTTCAAAAACTTATCTCATTTGATCAAATAAAAAATGGTCTGTTTGAAGAATGCTTCTAAACGTAGGTGAGCAGCCCTAGTGATTCTTTGTTTTTTGTTTTACAATATATATAATTGGTTTGTTTTCTTTATTTGTCTTTTTTGGCAATTAAGCAATAATAAAACGTTCAGTAAAATAGCCTGATTTCAAATTATGTGTTAATTTTTAGAATGTATTTAATCACTGCTTTTTACTAGTGTTCTAGGTATTGTGATAGCATTCTCTTCTTGACTATGTAAAGATATACTTTAAAATATGTACATTCATGTGCCTCAAGTTATTAAGAAACAATTGGACTGAGACTTATTCCTAATAGGCTTCTCCAATAAATATATTTTCTCAATGTCTGTTAATATTAATGTTCCTTATTTAAATTAAGCATAGGATAACTATTTGTTGCCCCATCATGCAAAATAAAGTAACATTAGTGATGGTTACTGTGCACTTGCTTTGTGCCATGCTCTGCTGTAATTAAACCTATCAGTTGCATTAAACTTTAAGTGGCAAATTATGTAGGTATTATTCCTTATTTTACATGGCAAGCCTCTCAAATTTAAACAAGCTTAAAAATCCAGCAACACTGCAAGATTCACTGTCTTGTAATGAAAAAGGATGTAACTAAGGTCGAACTGACGACACTCCACAAACTGTTGTCATAATACAACAGTAAAAGTTATTCTCTGAAAAGAGATCAAGTTTTTAAAATAAGTGGGAGGAAGACCAACTATCATCTAGAAGCCAGTTTCTCATTTTCTCAGGACTGTGGGCAACTTTTATAAGAATGAGAAAATTGGATTTACTGAAAATGAAATTTTGATGAAGTGCTATTGAAGTATAGTATTCTATAAAATCCCATGTTATGTTAGAAGGAGTTAGATGACAACAAAATAGATTATTCTGACACAGATATAATTTTACATTTGATATTTTCCCCTAAGTTGTGGTATAGTGACTATTTTGGTGTTTTCTGAAATGTGTAAATCATATTTCCCTACTTTTAAGTCCTGATCTTAGCCCAGTGACTTCTTGAAACCTGGCTTTACTCTAAATTTTCCTTATTCCTTAGCCTCTAAAGGGCAGCATCATTTAAAATTAATACTATGCAGATATCTTTTACTCGGGGATAATCTTTCCGTTCTTCTCTTGTTTTATAAACTCAACTACACTTCCTAGTTCGTAAACAAAAACAACAGCTTCATTTGGGAAACATCTTTTGTCAAGGTCTTAACTTTGCCATCTTTAAACATTTATTTGAATTCTTTATAAAGATTGCACATGATATCAAATAAAGATTACCAAAAAGATTGTGTCCCACAATTTAAATGACTCACTTAAAAATTATAGTGGGCAGATGTCACCTGTAATTTTTTGTTTAAAGAGCAGATTTTCAAGTATATCTGAGTGTCTGACTCAATTGCTATGGAACATGACCTGAGAGTCTCCATGTTAAATGCACTCAGATGCAGATTATCTCACTTCTTGAGAAATGTCCTTTGAGGTGTTTACAATTTGTGATAAAAACAAAACAAAACATGTATGAAATACTTCATAGGAAAATATATGAATGAGACATATGTTCAGCATCTATTTTGTCTATGTCTACTAATTTCTTTTTTCTTTTTCAAGTTGATTGAGTTTTTTTTCTTTTTTTGCATTTGCTTATGATTTTCTTAAAAGGATAAGACCTTATGAGATGTTTTGATTATGGTAAAGTTATTATAGAGTAACTCAGTGCTATCTAACCATGAAATGGAAGGAATTAAAAGTTGGAGAATCCAGGCTGATGTACCATTTTTATTTTGTGTATTCTGGGCTCCAAGCAGAAGCGAAGAGATATTGAGAGGAGTAAAAGGAAGAGAAAAAGCATTACCACCCTGGTGATAATGCTGAGATCAGTGGCACCAGGAAACTACATTGGAGTCACACTGTTACCTTTGGAAAGTGGACTGCTAATGGAGGAGGGCGGGGGGCAGCTTTTGCCCAGTGCTTAGGTAGGAGGAGGAAGTACTGAGACAGTACTCCATAGCAGAAACCTAGAGAAAGGGTGATACTACTTGCCAGACAACATCAGAGTATCCCTTGGCTCATACCTGGATCTATTTTAAGAGGAACAATGAGAAATAAATCCATTTTGAGAATAGGATTTTGGTATATATCCTATTCTCAAAATAAGAAAAGGTAAGATAAAAATATAGATAAGGATCAACACCAAGACTGGCCTTGATTCAGTGAATAGATTTGAAGAATAAGGAAATCACACAATTAGCATATAGGCAGAAAAAAACAAACAAAACTAGTCTCTGAGACTTCTGTTTCTTGCCCATGAAGCATTATTACTACCAGAATTATCCTTCTTTTGTAAATATGTAGAAATTCAGAAAAAGCGTACGAACCAATTATTTTCATGCACTCAACAGCAAGAAGCCAAAGGCTGTGGTCTATTAGAAAAGGGAACCAACAAAGAATGTGTTCAAGATGCCAGCTTACTCACTTACAGCAGTTTCCAGACTGCTGCACAGGGAGGGGAAATCCAAAAGGCAGCATGATTTGCCGAATGTAAGAGTTAGATACCCAAGCCTAGGGAGGCCGAGGCAGCCAGAACCAGTAGGACAGATGAACAGAGAGAAGGGGCCTCCACAAAGAGAGCTGGGAAGATACACAGAGCGAGTTCCTGGAGTCTCGGGGTGAACACTGATCTGTGCCTACATGAAGTAAAACTGCATGAGAGAGGAAAAACAACCACCACCAGCAGCAGGCCAGAAGAATTCCTGGAGCTCATACACGCCTGGGAAGGGTTCACATTGGCCCCAGCCAGAGGGAAAGACATGTAATACACTGAGTATCAGGCAGAGTTCTCAAATGAATCACCCTTCGTCGTGGGCCAAATTAGCTCTAGAGTCAAGACTGCTCTGAGCCCACCATAAGAAAGCTTACGTGCAAGCCACACAATTACTCACGCCCCCCCTCCCAAGTGCCTTTACCTCATATCAGAGCCAAACCCATTTCTTTTTTATTTATTTATCTTTGTTATTGAAAGCATTACAGATGTCCCCTTTATTTTTGCCCATTGACCCTCTCCACTCCCATGTGCCCCTCCCCAAGCCTTCACCACTCCATTGTCTATGTCCATTGGCTATGCATACATGCATATAAATTCCCCAGTAAATTTCTCCCCACCCACTCATCACCTCCATCTTTCCTCTGAGAGTCCTTAGTCTTTCCCACACTTCTGTGTCTCTGGATCTATTTTGTTCATCAGTGTATTTTGTTCATTAGATTCCATATATGAGTGAGATCATGTGGCACTTATCTTTCTCTGACTGGCTTATTTTGCCAAACATAATACTCTCCAGGTATCTCCATGCTGTCTCAAGGGGTAAGAGAGCCTTATTTTTTACAGCTACATAGTATTCCATGGCATAACTGTACCACAGCTTTTTAATCCACTCATCTGCTGGTGGGCACTTGCACTGTTTCCAGATCTTAGCTATGGTAAATTGTGCTGCTATGAACATAGGGGTGCATATGTCCTTTCTGATTGGTGTTTCTGGTTTCTTGGGATATATTCCTAAAAGTGGGATCACTGGGTCAAATGGCAGCTCCATTTTTAGTTTTTTGAGGAAACTCCTACTGTTTTCCAGAGTGGCTGCACCAGTCTGCATTCCCACCAGCAGTGCACGAGGGTTCCTTTTTCACCACATCCTCTCCAGTACTTGTCCTTTGTTGATTTGTAACCCATTTCTTTTTTAAAGAAATAGAATGATACCTCAACTGCACCTCAGAATAAAACCCATTTCTTTTTAAAGAAATAGAATGGAATTCTTAATAGCATATATATATAGCAGCAAAATGTCAGAGAGCAATTTTAATTTATTTAAACGGTCTACCTCAATATTTGGCTCCTTAATGGTAGCTATGATAACGATGTTCTTATTGAATATAGAGAACTGAAGGAGGGCACAGAGACACATATAGAAATTACTGCAGTGTAAGGAGGTTGGTGCAAAGCAAAGTTAGAAAAATGGAAGGAGTTAAAAAACTATATTTTTAGGAAGGAAGCGTAGTTGTATCCCAGCTGGAAGGGGGGTTGGGGGTAATGGGTGAAAAACGGGAAAGGAGTAAGATGTACAAATTGCCAGTTATAAAAACAGTCATGGGAATGTAAAATACAGCATAGGGAAGATGGTGAACATATTGTAATAACTATGTATGGTGTCAGATGGGTGCTAGACTTATCAGGGTGATCACTTTGTAAGTTACATAAATGTCTAATCACTATGTACACCTGAAACGAATATAATATTGCATGTCTACTCATATAATATTGTACGTCTACTATAATGAAAATATAAAAGGAAACAGTTTAAGAAAAATAGGAAAAAAAGGTCAACGGATTTAACAAGGAAGGCACTGGAGGTATTTTTAAAGGCTTATTTCAATGATAGCAGAACCCACCCTAGAAAAATGCTGAAGAGGAGCCTTGGTGGTGTTAACTGAGTGATTGCTTGTTGTCTGATTCTGCTGCTGTTTTCTTGTTGGTAGGAAAGGTAAAATAAGGTTAAGCAGGTATAGAGAAAGCAAAAAGTGGCAAGGAAATGCTGTATGTTTGGTCACTTAGCATTTAACATTTTGACTGCTACCATGACTAAGGAAAAATCTCAAGGAATATCCCACCTAAAATTATCATTTAATAATAGGCTGTGAGTAGAGGGAGATTTTCCTCCCAAAATTACAGACAGAATATTACCAAAAATCTAGGTTACTTAGCTTCAATGCCTTAATTTTTGTCATTTTTACATAGTTTTCCCCCCCTCTTGTTCCCCCTTATGCTTTTAAAGACAAGGCAACTTCTCAGATATTAAAAAAAAATGTTTAAACAAGCTGGTGTTTACTCCACAAAAAGTTGAATTAAGAAACTGAGCTTTGGTTAACATGAAAAAGTATGTTAAATTATTAATAAAGAACAAACAGTGTGTCTGCTTATTATAACACATATCCTGAAGTGGGCAGAGGCAGGTCCCATGGAAGCCAAGATTCTGCCTGTGTTGGCTTAGAAGTTTATTGTAAAACATTTCTGAGCCAAGGACATTTAGAGGAGCAAAGCCAAGTTAGTATGAAGGTGCCAATGTAGAAGGATCTTAAAAGATGGAGACTCCCTCACTGCAGTAACTGGAAGTACAATTCATGTCACGTCAGTTTAACTGGAGACATCTGCTACCAAGGTACAGAAGCTTATCTGTCTATTAATTTCTAAGGAGAACTATTCAGGCCATGCTCACCCACTTTGTTTTAATAAAGGCCCTATAAAAGTTTCTTTTCAAATGCTACATTTTTATGAAGCCAAGTTTCAATCTCTGCAAGCCTTGGCCATTATTTTAATTTTACAATATAGGTAGAGAAGAAGAATGGGGTACAAAAAAGAAAATCTTAACCTCTCTTGGAAGGCTGTCATTTCTCAGGAAAGGTTTTCCCTCATCACAGCGAAACCTGGAGCTTCTATGTTACCAAAGGCCCCTATCCATTCTTCACTCGTCTATTTTGTCCATGGTGAGTCACCTTTAAACTAGGCTTGATATACAGTAAGTTTTTAATAAGTATTTATTCAGTTCCTTCCCATGAAAACCTTAGGCATTTTTATGAGAGCAGAAATGATGATCAGTAGGTTAATAATAAAGTTTCTGAAAATCCAAGGCTCAGATAAAAATAAGATAAAAATGATGGGAAAAGACAAGGAGACACATTAGCCACAACAAATAAAGTGTTTGGACAGATAAATCTTAGAAATATATCAGTGGGTAGAATCCCATGTTTTCAAGATATAAATATTTCATGCAATTTTTTTCTTCAATAAATAGTTGATTCATCATTTAATTTAGCTTACCCAATGACACACATCTCACTTAAAATTATGGTTCTTCTCACCTTATAATTTTATTCTGATGTGTTTTATAACTTACAGACCAAGCAATGAGTCTCACTATCCATCATCATGAAATATAATAGCCTATCCACTCCCTAACCCTACAACACCACAATAGGCAGCAATGAGGAACTTCCTATCATCTCAGATGGTTCAGAGATAACTAGTTTCTGTCGTGGCTTCAGGCATGTTCTTCAGGCTTTTTCATTGGAGAGGTCTTTTATAATGTACTATTTTATTCTAATATCAGTACAAAGTATAGAGCAAGAGCAGGGTAGATTTTTTGGAGCCCTTTGACAATCCAATATGGAGTTACTGTTAGCCATGACAGTTGTGTCAAGTGCTATGTCAATACTGAGTAATGGAGTGTAATAGGAGTACCCTTAGGAGGGATTAGGAACATCATAAGACACAGGTCTGGACCCTTGGATAAGAACTCCATTGGACACCCATAGGAATGGGACCTGCACCTCTGGTGGGCTATAAGAACTCAGAGCTCCAACCACCCAACCCTTGAGAATGGCTATAGCAGAGCTCACGCTTGCAGCCCTGCTGACTTCCACTCCATGGGACCCGTGCCTGGCTTGAGACCGATGCCCCCCTCTCCACCTGTGGATTCTCCAGAGACCAAGACTTTGTGCTGGCCACTCACTAGCTCTACCTCTCTGTGTTTAACCTGCCTGTGACTCTATTAGCTTATTGGTGTGTGTGTTGGGGGGGTGTCTCCCTTAATAAACCTGGGATTGTAGAAAGACACAAACCTGTGTGAGTGACCCCTGCCAGGAATGCTCCTCACTTACAATGAAAATTCACAAATCATGACTGTATAGATTTTATCTGTGTAAGATTAGTTTATTTGAAACAAGTCAACCTTACTTAGTGGATGGAGCCCAGTTGGCCTTCCATAGGTCCATTGTTAAATAGCAGATTATTCAATTTATTGTACCATTAGAATAAATAAAAAATATCTTATGTTTTCTTTTGTTTCTAGAGCAGACTTTCCTAAACCTAGTATTTAAGTTGAATAAAATTATTTAAAGTATTAATTATAAGGCATTAAATTATAATATTTTACTCATTATTTTATTTGAATTTAACATATTTATATCCATTAAGATAAAAAAAATTTTAAATATAGTTTTATGATTTCAGAGAGAAAGGGAGAAGGAGAGAGAAAGAAACAACAATGA
The DNA here is from genome assembly GCA_026230045.1 of Corynorhinus townsendii. Classification (NCBI taxonomy): domain Eukaryota; kingdom Metazoa; phylum Chordata; class Mammalia; order Chiroptera; family Vespertilionidae; genus Corynorhinus; species Corynorhinus townsendii. The sequence goes on from JAPDVU010000002.1 coordinate 10,492,960, forward strand.
TGAGAAAGAATCATTGATTGGCTGCCTCCTGCATGCACCACTCTGGTGATGGAGCCCACAACCCAGGCATGTGCTCAGACCAGGAATCGAACCATGACCTCCTGATTCATAGATTGACTCTCAACAACTGAGCCATGTCGGTTAGGCTAAAGTTTTTCAGTTGAATATGGAACATAGTATTAAGGAACTTTCAAAATCCAGGTGCTCAGCCTGGCCAATGTGGAGCGGGGGTTGAGCATCGACCCATGAACCAAGAGGTCATGATTTGATTCTTGGTCAGGGCACATGCCCAGGTTGCTAGCTTGATCCACAGAATGGAGCGTGCAGGAGGCAGCTGATCAATGATTCTCTCTCTCTGTCTCCCTTCTGCTCTGAAATCAATAAAAATATATTTTTAAAAAAATCCAGGTGCTCAAATAAGAATATTACTACATATTGATTAAAAGATCTTAAGTCAAAACTTGTTCTATTCTCTCTTGCTTCAAACTATGATATTAAAGCCAATTTGAGAAGTTAATATTTAGTGTTAGTTAACTGAAAACTCTGCTGTATATTTAGGTATTAAAAGTTAAATACAGGTTTGTACACTAAATTTAGTTAGTTGGGCTAAAAAGTAACCTCAGAGTTAGAAAAAAAATAGTGCTCACTTCCAACAACTTATGCAAAACACTGCTGTGAGGTCAAGGCTAACTCAACAGAACAAGAAATGATTTTTATATTTCATTAGAATTTACCATATTCTAGAGTAAGAGTAAGCTTGTATAGTTAAGTAAAAACCATATTTTGGTTTAACTTTTAAATATTATTTTAAACTTAATAAGAAAACAAATTTTCAATAATTTTATTTACTCTTTGAATGTCAAATTTTAATCTAATTATTCCATGTAATCTTGGAAATTAGATTTTAAGCACTGAAACTATGTATTCACCAATACAAAGTAGTCACTAATTTCCATTTTTAAGCAGAAGCCAATTTACTTTGTTGGGGAAATATATAGTTTAAATAATAAAATGCTTCCAGTATGTTTCAAAAGAAAACACTTTAGTGAATTATGTAGAAAATATTCCTTTATAAAATACCAATATCAAGATCCAAATACAAAAACAATTTTAAATTTAAGCCCACTTTTATTATTATTAGGTGAATTATTTTATTGTGACTGTATTTAAAAGAGTAAATTGGCTTGTGTTTTCAACTTGTGACCATTTCTCTCTCTTACACTATAATTGCCCAAACCACTGATGTCAGCAACAACAGCTCAACTGTTCTCCAACCTCCCTTTGGGACTTGGGACACAGAAACAAATTACTAGTTGCTACCCAGTTTGTGGAGTTGGAATCAGAAGTTGCCTTATTCTGTCTTTAAGAAAGGCACCCCAACACTAAGGTGACAGGAAGTGCTCCAAGTTAACCCTGAGTTCTGATTTAGCTTCTAGCATAAATACACAGGTGTTGACATTGTAAATAACCCTTATTAGAAAAGAAAAAATAGTTCTTTTAAATAATGTATTTGGGGTGAAAAGGACAGGCGAAAGTAAAAAACACCATAGAAACTTATATCATTGTGGCATAAAAAGGATTAAAAAAAACACCTGTTTTAGGATTAATAGAATTTTGGCTGTATCCCCTCTCTATTGCTCACTCATTGTACACGATTAAAAAAAAAACAAGAAAAAGAATCTTAACTTTATAGTAATTTGCAGGTGTATCAACCCCATATGAAATCATGTAAGAAACTAAAGGTAGTATAAAAATTAAAGTATTAATATTAGAGATAAATCCATTGTTTTATTTATCTGAGAGAAGTAAGTTGTTATATGGAGTGAGAGGTGGAGGGATGGAAAAATTATTCACCTACAAAAATGTCTATTATTACTAGTTAAACTGAAAGCAGAATACTGTTGAGGAAAATGGATTTGGAGATCTGGTTTTGGTCTGAACTATGCTAATGTAAGATCTCGGTAATCTTTTCTCTCCAATGTTTGTCCTCTTTATTATCTTTCAAACTACCTTCAAATTGGAATTAGAAGTTGTCTTATTCTGTCTCCAAGAAAGGCACCCCAGATCATCAATAACTCTAGAGTCAACTTATTCAAACATGGAAGACTTAATGTTAAGTTTTGTTTTAACCTCTTCTTTCTGAATCTTTACTTTTTACCTTATTTTAAGATTTTTTAGGCTCTTTTTACTCTTTCACATCTGGAGAAGGTGGATCTAGGTAACCAATTATACTTTGTTTGTATCTCATTTACATTTCAGTGTGGTCTTCACCATTTAAGCACATGAATTTAATAATAACATAGTGGATATTTTACATTGGTAAAGAAGTTTTAAATCAAATTGGGAACACTGAAGGGATAATGGATTGCTAATATGACTGACCTTATAATGAATTTAATTTTATTTTAGAGATGGTATATATGAAAGTATAGTTCTTGATTTCTAGGAGTCTTCCTTGCTCACTTCCTAGGCAGGTCAGTACTTTCCTGGGGAGCTTGGCGCAAGCTAATAGTGGATGAATTTAAATTTCTGTTCTGAGTTTCTTTAATACTTGAAATCCCCTTAATCCTGACTTAAATACAGAGAGCATTCATCTTTCTCTGATTTTTCCTCCACTCTCATAATGTAAGGCTTCCCTCCTTATATTTTAAAACAGCTATTGTATTTTTTGGGACACATTTTTACATGTCCAAAAATGTTAATGTATATTTAATATGTATTTTTAATATTATATTTCCCCTTACCTCATTCTCTGTAATGCGTTCCTAGAACACAAGGTTAGGTATGCTTAATTATCAAGTTGAGAAAATTATTTATCATTGGAATAATAATCCTTTATTAAATGAATTTTTGCTTCACTATACAATGTGGATTATATATGGTAAAAATAGAACATGAGGTAGATAATGTTAAAAAACTTAGCTTATTTTTAAAAATAAGTAGTTTAGAAAACACTTTATTTTGGAAAGCGATGCATTTTGTGTGTGTAGTCAAAGTAAAATGACCATGGATGACCATATGAAAGCAACCATTAAACTAGATTATACTAACAGACCTCCCCTGATACCTGGGGTCACACTCGCTTGACCCACTCACCAGTTTCAGGAAAGCGAAGTTGTTTGTTTCATGAAGTTTTCCAAATTTTCACCTCCAGTGAGTGTCATGGAGACGTTCGCAGCTTCTCTGTCTTAAAGCTTCTTTGGAAACTCAGAAAAGGCTATGTAGTCTGTATATAGACACAGCCAGGAAGTGATAGAAAAGTAGAGCCTCCAGGAACACAATTCAACTAACGTGGGGCCAAAAGTCAGGAAATAAAAGCCCATCTTTTATATTCTTCAGAAGAGCAATTCTGGTATGTTCTACAGAGTTCCTTAGAGAATACCAGGGTTGATCCCATTGATAACAGTAGTGGTAACAAACTCAGTAATTCACTCCTCATTGGCTTTTCTCCCATCTTTTCTGCTTCTAAGAATACCTAAATAAAACACCTGTACTATGTTCCTTCTACAGCAAGCATGTCAAACTCGCGGCCTTCAGGCTGCATGTGGCCCACAATGAATATTTTTGCGGCCCAGCCGATATAATGGCATGTAAGAAATGTTTTAATAAAATTTTGTAACTTAATTTTTACAATATCCTGTTATACATGATTATTAATAATGAACTACAACGTTCGCTAATGACTGATTACTATAATCATGTTGCATTCATTTCCCTTACGTGCCTTACATGCAGGTGCACCATTTCTCTCCACTAATACTGGCAGCAAGTATTTTAGCAGCCAATTGTCATGTCATTAGTCTTGTACTGACTTGTTTGGTGTGTGCAACAGGAAATATTTGTCTTTCGAAGAACAAGAAAAATAGGCTTATTTGCATTACCCTTATTAATTGTGCAGTTATTCAGTGTCTGGTAAGTTAATGTTCTAGAAAAAATATTAATTTTTATTAAAATATTCTATTATTTTATGTTAACAATTACTCATTTATTTCAGCCCTTTGTATTCAGCATGTCAAATAAACCTATTGAAGCTTTTGTTTTTTTGCAGCCCACATAAACTTAAACCTTGTTTATGTGGGCCATGTTAGCCTTTGAGTTTGACATGCTTGCTTCACAGTTCCAGGGAACCCAAGTTAAGGATATTATATAGCTTTATGCCATCCTGTAATGTTTTGCCTAGAGAAATAGAAACACTAGTAACTTTGCTTGAAAAGTGGAAGTTCACTGTTATCAAACCATTAATCTTCTTGTAGCATTTTTTTTTAAAAATAAGTTTTTATTGATTTATTTAGAGAGAGAGGAAAGGAGAAGGAGAGAGAGATAGAAACATTAATGAGAGAAACATCATCAATCAGCTGCCTCCTATGTGCCTGCCACCCCCCCCCCTTCCCATCAGGGGATCAAGCCTGCAACCAGGGCATGTGCCCTGACCAGGAATCAAACCAAGCAGCCTCTTGGTTCCTGGGTTGATGCTCAAATGCTGAGCTACACCAGCTGGGCATCTTCTTGGAGCTTTAATAGAGATCTACTATGAGGATTTCCATCACTAATATAATGTTACAACCAAGGCTTTACTCCTACAAAGGTTTCTTTATATGTCTAATACATGTCATCAGAGGAGAGATTCAGCCTGTATTACCACCTGTTAGCATAAGTCTTAATACATTATAGTCATTAATGTAATGTGTCATAAATGAGAGGATTAATTGGTTATGTTTTATTTTGCATTTATAATGTTAGTCACCACTGGGTAGATAATGGTACTAAATAAAATTAAATTCAACAAACTCAGCTATGGATCTATGTTTAGTAATCTATGTTCCACTATTATTAATATGCTCTTCTTTAACTTTGGGTTAGCAAATATACTTTGAAATATTTTTCATAGGTATAAGACATTCCTATCTCTATGTTCATGCCAAGGCAACAAAATTTCAACCAAAAAATTTCAGTAATTGTTGAAAAAAAAGTGTAATATACAGACTTAAAAATATTTTTAGAACTTCACCAAAATTACTTCATTAGAGGAAGTTGATTCACCTCCAAAATTCCAAATCAAATGTTATATTGAAATAAAATAAACCAGGAATATAACCTTGTAGTATTCTCATATTTTTTAAATTCTACTTTTACACAGATAGTAGTGTAGTGAAGGCCTGGGTGGGGTGGGAAGTGGGTGGAGGGAGACAATGGGGAAAATGGGGGGGCATCTGTAATACCCTCAACAATTAAGATAAATAGATAAAATCCAGCTTTTACTTAAGCTTTATATTCCCTATTTAAAAAATTCCCAGTGAATAACCAAACCAATCACACATTTATAAAATGAGTATGCAATAATGCCTTTCTATCTATAATAATAAAAGCATAATATGCTAATTAGACCAGACGTCCTTCCGGACGACCTTCGAGACAAAGTGGGGTCTGCAAGGGGAGCCTGGGTCCTGGATGCCAGAAGGAAGCTGGTGCCGGCAGCCAGGGGGAAGGAAGGTCTACTCTTGCACGAATTTCATGCATTGGGCCTCTAGTTGTAAAATAATATACAACAACATAAACAGAATAGCTGTGAATGAGAAGACTATGTTTACTTCATGTAAATTTATTTCAAGTATGATCTATAAAACTATTGATTTAGTTTGAACATGAAAAAATATTATACCTTTTTTCATTTAGCTGTAGTGTTTTTAAATGTAAGGAATATTTTTGAACATTCTTTCAGGTAAAAACAGTTTTTGAATGAGATTAGATTTATAACTCATATAGTTTGCAAATATTTGCAACTCATAAGTTTGAAAATATTTACAAAAACTGCATATGTTTCATGTTAAATAATGTTAAATTATGAAATGATGAAGCTGCTTCTGAAAATGTGAATCTTGCAGTCTCATTTCATTTCTATGGCCCAAGTGTTATTACATACTGCATAAAACATTGTAAGTGCATAATGAATATTTGCTACTTTTATTGCCTTTTTTTTATTCATAAATAGGATATCTTATTTATTTTTTTGCTGATCTGATTTCTAATCATTCTTTAGAACATTTTTTAGTTATTATTTTTACATTTTTATCTCAATAGATTTTGGAAAATATATGTTATAAATTTAATTTTATAAAGAAAATATTTCTCAGTTTAAAATATACGAAAATAATATTTGTAAACATTTTAATATTGTCTACATGAGTTTATGATGTGGGTCATCCAAGTTGAGTTGAATAGTTGGTCTTAGCTTGCAACGGTCAAAATTCACGGCCAATGCAGCTGTTGATTTTATCAGAGTTGCACTCAGTTTCAGTGTGTACTTAAGGGTGTTCCAAGAATCACCTTCCAAGTTTTTATTTCTTTTTTCCCCCTTTATTTTATTGTCAGGTTTTCTGCTTCGTATTAAGTGCTATAACATATCTATTCAGCTCTACTAAGGTTTAATTATTAGAGGTCAGACATTTATTGTAGATACAAGTGGCAATGGAGTAGTCAGTATCTTTGGCAAATACAACTGAGAATTGATAGATAATGACAAAAAAAATACGGTCATATGGAGGTGGGCAGAGGGGGTTAAAAGGGGACACCTGTAATACTTTCCACAATAAAGATAAATTTTTAAAAATTGCACATTCAAAAGATTTGACTTTCTCTGCCTTAGTTCAGGTTCTCATCTCTAACCTAAATACTCTCAGTAGTTTTCTAATTCGTGTTTTCTGCAGTTTGGTTACTTTTTCTATTTTTTCCTTATTCTTTCCTATATTTAAAAACGTGGATGCTTTATATTGATGTTTCTTCAAGCCATCACCATTATTAGAATTATTAACAATAATCTTTAAGTTACCAAACAGGTTGGTTTTGAATCATGCTGAAATAATAAGTCACTTTAAAATCCTGAATGGCTGACCATCACTTGTGCTCAAAGTTCAGTGACATGTCCAAGTCACATGTCTTCACCTAGGCACAGCAAAGCCATGTGCCAAGAAGCAGGGAGATAGATATAAATGGGGTAGAGTGCAAATGACTAACAGTGCTTAGGAAATGAGAGGTTTACAGAGTTATAGAGCATCCTCATTACCCTCAAGCTGTTTATAAATTTATATCCAACATAATCTTCATTAAAGGAACTAGCTAGAGGTTTTTTGTTTTGTTTTGTTTTGTTTTTTGGTTAAATAAAATGAAAAGATTTCCCATAATTTATTTCATTTCATTCCCAAAGAATTATAAGAGAACATTTCAGAAAAATGTATCAAGTATATGGGAAATGGTTAGTAAACATTTTCTTTAAATACTTGAGGTCCAGTGCTTGTCAACACATGTTATTTTCAGAAGTTACTCATGTCTTAAGTGTTTCTATGTCTCAGATTTCTGAATATGGAGATTCAAGCAGTCTGCTCACACAATTAACTTAACATCAGTGACCAGACTGACCTGAAAGTCTCATAAATAAGTTAAATGAGTCTCTGAGTCCAAGTCTTCTTAGATCTTCTACCAGAAATATATGTAGTACAATTATTGAACTTTAGCATATGCTTGACAGCAATACCTTTAATTTCTCAAAATAGAGATAGAGACTGAAAACCTTTTTATAAACTACTACTTCTACATAATTCAGTCTATAATGCTGCTATAGAAATTGATTCTGTATTGATTCACACATTTACAAGTCTTTTTTTTACTTTTAGTTTAGGGAAATTTGCTGTGCCTTTTCTAACTTGGATGCCATCTGACATAAAGCCACTTCTTGTTACTTTCAGCAACTTAAAGCTCCAAATATGGTTAACATGAAATGCCAGGACACAATTTATAGTATTAGAAGATCTGAAGGGGTCTACATTCGAAAGCCATAACTTTCTCAAACCCATAAATAATTAATTGTAATAACAACCAAATGTATTAGGTGGACCAGTGTGGGTCTCTTAAAAAATCTAAGCCAAAGTAGAATTCATCTCAAATGTTTCACAATGTTTTAAAAGTCGACATTTTACCTGTAGAGGCATCTAACTCTGCTCTTAGTTGCTCCTCTGGCTTAGAGTACTTGGGACTCAAAGCCTACCATTTGAAAACATGTCAACTTCTCTAAGTCAAGTGATTTTCCTTACAGCATAAAATTAGAAGAAGTCATTTTTGAATGAGATCCACATGGATCAAAAAAATTGACTAGAAATAGTATTTCTTGGAAATGTTAGCTTCTTTAATAGAAAAAAAAGGACAGGGGTGAGGTCAGTTTTACTGCTCCCATCTGTTCAATGCAAGCTGGAAGATGAAATAGAGTGATCCCACATCATACACAGATAGAGCATTTCTTAAGCATTAGCTTTGCTTTAAAATCTTTTCAGTTGTCCTTTCATTTATTTAAAAATATAGTAATTAGTGATAGAGTCCATCTAAGCTTGTAAATATAATTGTTTAGTTAATTTAAAAAATATACTCAACTAGTAAAAGGTATTATTTGCCACATATAAGATGTCTTAATGTATTGCAAAGGAGAAATATCATTATAAAGGTCACTTTATAAATTTAGCTATTATTATTCAATAATTCAAAACCATTTGTTAGTAAGGTGCCAAACAAAGTAAGCTTTTGTGGATAGATATCATTTAACATGACCCCTAGTGACCCACACATTTGTGTAATCCCCTTTGTTGAACATAGGTAAGACCTTTAATTTTCTTCTAATCGTTAGAATAAGACAAAAATAATGACATATTATTCTTGTGACTATGTAAATTATATGGCAAAGGTGAAGCGATTTTGCATGTGTAATTAAGGTCAATAATCATTTGACTGTATGTTTAGCAAAAGGGTTATTACTATGAGTGGCCCAGACATGATCAGTTGAGTCTATTAAAAGAAGATACAGCTATTAGACAAGATACATCAGAGTCTCTTTCCTACAGTTCTTTAAAGAAGCAGGCATTGAAGACTCGGCCATGGTAGGGAATGACAGGAGATGTCTAGAAGCTGAGTGCTTTCAGTCCTATAATCACAAGAAATAAATTCTTCCAATGGCCATGGAAGCTTCAAAGAATTTATAGTGCCTCAGATAAGACGCCAACCCCAACTGACACCTTGACTGCCGCCTGTGAGACCATGAGCAGAGACCCCCAATAAGCCATGCTTGGATTCTTGACCCATGGAAACTGTGAGGAAGTAAATGGGGATTGTTTGAAGCTGCTAAGTTTGGGGTAATTTGTTATGCAGCATAGAAAACTAAGGACCCACAGCCTTGACAAGGAGATACATTATACACAAGAATTACAATACAAAGTGAAATCAGGTACAGCTTTATGGCAGAGATGAAAACAGATGAGTAAGAATTCAGAAAAAGGAGTGAGAAGTATTTTCTGAAGGAATCAGGGACATTTCATATAGAAGGCAGTTCTGTGTTCGTTTAAAAGTGCAGAACTTTCTAGGTGGACATACGAAGGAAATCAGAGCTGACAACTTGTATGAAGGAAGGCATATTGTGAGCTGTTTACATGGGTTGAATCTGTGAAGGGGAATAGTGAGGCTTTATGTTGAAAACTTTTTGATAGACTATTTAGATAACAGCATGGTGTGGGTTATTACTGAAGGTATATTTGATGGGAGGGAAATGGAATGGTTTTCCACCTACTACTTTTGTTACCTTGCACAAATAAATCACTTGCCCAAATTCTCTTCTCTCTTCTATGAAATGGGTAAAAAAAAAAAAAAAGAAAAGGCCTTCCCTATATGAAGTGTGACTCATACAATGACAAAGGTACTAGTTGCTCAATACAAAAAAGGCCTGGAGGTTATTATCTACAGCATCTATAGCCATAGAATAGAGGATAAATTGAAGGGAAGACGACAATAAAGGCAAGTTAGAAGGTAGCACAATGATTTTAGACTGACAGCAGTGGTTGGAATAGAATGTGAATAGATATGAGAAGGTGGAAAGATACAAAGAACCAACTGCAATTTCTTGCCAACGTAAGACATTTCTAAAAGGAAAAGAAAACATTACAAGATATTAAAAGTTCTTTATTTTGTAAATGAAAACATCATTGTTTTTATCCTGGGTTCAATCTGTTCTTTGATGTCATTATTATATCCAATATAATTAGAGCTACCCCAGGCTGATTTGATTTTGTTTGCTAATGAAAGTGATTAAGGTTTTGAAACATGCTATGATGTGATCACATCTGTTCTTGCAAAACATAGACGTCATGACATCTGGAGAGCCGATAAAAGCTAACTAAGGCAGGATGAAGTACTACTGTGTAATCTGGTAAAGAGACCATGACATTTATATAGGAACCATGATGGTGAATACAAAAATGGTATAATAGTTCTAGACATAATCCAAAGGGAACATTTATGGATTTTGGTGAATGATTGAACATGGGATGTAAATAGGGGGGGGAAGAGGTGATTGAATAAGGGATTATATAAACCGGGATAAAAAGAGGTGATTCCAATGGTATCCTGCGGACAGTTTGTATTGACTTTCATGAGCAGATTTTGCACAACTGTCCCCAACTTCCTATTTAGAAATGTCAAATTGTTAGTTTAATTAACCATGGTGTACATAATCACATTATAAAGTAGGGCATATTTATGGGGATATGTTTGTTAAACATCTACCAGCATACTACTAGATGATTCTTGGTTTTCAAAACTAAGCAACTAGAAAGGTGGTAGTGTTACTGGAGAAATGCGTGGATGATCTTTCTTAGTTGCTAGTGGGAGTGGGGTATCCCTTTCTCCACTGAGTGTACTGAGTGCTGGAGTCAGGTCCTTATGATATCTACAGAGAAATAATTTTCTGAGGCTCACATGGGAGGATTAGTCATTTTTATTTACATGGCTTTATATTCTGGGTTTCTAAAGTTCCATTTTCTTTTTTTTTAATATCTTTTATTGATTTTTTTTACAGAGAGGCAGGCAGAGAGATAGAGAGTTAAAAACATCGATGAGAGAGAAACATCGATCAGCTGCCTCCTACACACCTCCTACTGGGGATGTGCCTGCATCCCAGGTACATGCCCTTGACCAGAATCAAACCTGGGACCTTTTAGTCCGCAGGCCGACGCACTATCCACTGAGCCAAACCGGTTAGGGCGAAAGTCCCATTTTCGTTAATCCAGTCCTGGAAAAGATGCAACTGGGGATTCAGTAGAGCTGTAAGCAAAGCCAATGTCCAAAGTTTTGTCCCATGGTGGAGCTGGGTCAGGTAGCATTAGGTTAGTGGCTGTCCATTAGTCCATGGTGTGTGGGGTCCACATGGCCATAGGGGAGCCAAGAGAGTACACCCCCTGCAACAAGAATTCCAAGAGAGCAAACTCCTTTGTTTAGGAGTTTTTTTAAGTACCTCAATCCTTCCCAGGCTTGGAGTGGCCACGCCTACTCTAGCCAGTGACCTGTTCCCTGTTGTGACTGACAGACAAGTACCTTCCCTATGTCTTTACTGGGCATGCTAAAACATTTGGCCTTTCTTTTTGCTCCTTTCCAGTCATTCATAACTGGGCTAATTACAACAGTATCAGTAGTTCTAGGAATCGACAAAGGTAACTCAAGAGAAAAACAATTAGAATTGAAAAAAAGGTAAATGAGGTAAAAGAAGCACGACTTTTCTGGTTGAGATAGGGGAACATGTTTGCTTGAGGGCTTCCTGGGTTTGAGGTTGCAGAGGTTCCACTAATATTTGTTGAAAAACTAACTTGTGTGCCCTCCAGTATGGCAATCAACTAGAATGCTGGGACTATAAAATTTGAAGTTAGAACTACGTACACAACTAGACACACACATGCACAATATAGAATCCTCAATATGGGATGGTCATTGAAGTAGTAGCAAGAGGGATCATTAAGAATATGTGAAAATAGGAAAATAAAGGGCAGGATTTGTAGTTATTTGTGACCAAAGGCATTTGAAAAGGAGAATGCCATTGTCAAAAATCCAGCGGAAGGAGGTAGGAGCTGGGATGATAGGTTGCAGAGCAGAGAAGGATGGAATCTGAGAATCTGCCCAGAGGGTTTGATGAGTAATGATCTGCAGAGGGCAATGTTGTTCAGAGGGCTGGAGCACAATCTACAGTTAACACTTTTCCTGACGCAGTCATCATGAACATCACGTGGAGGGTTTGAGGTTCCATTCTCAGCAATCCTGGTCCAGTAGTGAGTTCATGCAGCAAGTCTGCAGCCTGTTCTTTAAGAGACATTGTGGAAGGAATGAAGAAATAACAGGAAATAGGATGTGCAATTGTAAGGTTAGGAGGGTAGCTTTCTCTTTTTTGCATTTTGGCAGTAACTGCAGAAGAGAGAAACATTGGAATTTTGACTGGAAGTGGGTTCATGAAGTATATTTCCAGGTTGGAAGTAAATTGAAATGAGTTTGCAAATCAGAGAAGAGAAAACGACGAGTGATGTACAAGAAAAAGGAAAAAAAAAAGTTGAATGGGGCCATGGAAGAGGGAAACGTGGTTACTCGCTTTCAGAGATGGCCAGGGAGAGAAAAGGTGTTGACATTTAAACTAAGAAAAGAAACTTTTTTAAAGGAAACACTTAAATGTTGAACACATTGTACCGTATTCAGTTGATAAAAGTAACACTTGTCATTGAATATTTCCATCTTAATACCAAATAAAATATAGTTAAAAGGAAAATGAAAAGCTTTTCTTTAAAAAGGTAAATCGATTAGTTTTCCACTAGGGTTTAAAACCCTATTCATATGCAAAAGGATTTTTAATTCCTTCTTTTCCCAAAGACACACAGCTGAAAGCGAAGCTCTACACTGTCCTACAGATGGCTATCGAATTAAGGAATCACCATCTGATTAGATTAACTGCTACCATCTGGAGAGCTCAAATAGGAAGATATTGTTTGTAAGGAATTGTTTAGGAAGGTGTTAGAAAGACTGAAAGGGAAAAGGGTGGAAGGAGGTTTCTGCAGAGATAAGGAAGGTGCTTCCCTCCCTGGACAGAGGCCAGGGACCTCCCCTGACCATTGAGCGAAAGGCAGAGCTACCGAAGCCGCTGGTAACACCACCATTGCTGCTGGGCAGGAGCCCGCCCGGCTGCTGTTGCTGGAACCTCTGGTGATTCTGGCACCCACAGTTCCAACGGCTGCACCTGCTCAAGCTGGAAGCACCGTCATGCCTTCCTCCTCTCACTTCTAATTTATTGCGAGTGTCTCCCACAGGCCAACTCCAGTTAACTTCCATTTTGCAAGGGGGTCTTGGAAATACCGTTTTCAAGTGTCTAAGGCCCTCTGGTCCTGAGAAGAGCACGGAATGATTAGACCTGGACTCAGTGCTGATAGATATTGTCTGGCGCACTGGTCTACACCTCTCCAAAGGGAAAAGAGAGGATGCTTGAGAACATATAAGGATGGTTTGAATGTAAGACACACTATATCTGACACAGTGTTATAAGAGACTGGCTGCATGTTATCTGAGTTATAAGATTCAGATGTTTCTTTCTACCTTATTTCATTATATTTTTTATCAGTGGTCTAATCCAGATATTTTCTCATGAGCAACACACACACATTATCTATCTATCATCTATCTATCTATCTATCTATCTATCTATCTATCTATCTATCTATCTATCTATCTATCTTCTATTTATCATCTATCTATCTACTATCTATCTATCTATCATCATCATCTATCTATCATCTATCTATCTATCATCTATCTATCTATCTATCTATCTCCTATCATCTATCTATCATCTATTTATCTACCTATCACCTGTATATTATCTACCTTTCTACTATCTATCTATCATCTATCTATGCCTTTATATTTTTGAGGCAATCCATTTGTTTGAGAAACTTTCTAAGAAATAGCTTATTTATACAAGAGTCATAGCATAGATTTGATTCTTATGGAATTTTTCAGGAACTATTTATGGATTGTTTTCTATGTGCATTGTACTAGGTGCAATGGGAAGTAAAATTATCAATAATGTCAGCTAACATTTATTGAGAACTGATTTTATTCTTGGAACCTTCCTAAACAGTGTATAATATCCATTAACATTCTTATAGCTGCCTTACTAAGTAGGTGCTCTTATTATATTCACAATAAAAACATTTCATAAAATATATTTGAATATAGACTAGGATATGGAATACTGAATACACAACTGGAATTCATACTGACATGGGAAAAAAGTTGTTTCTAAGTACTTAACCCATTCTATTTAATGCTTGTAGTTCATCAAAGCTTTTACTTTATGCTAAAATATTTTTGCACATATTGCCTTTCTGTTATATACTATAAAATTCTTACAGCGCTGTCTACTGCACTACTTACTGAGATGTGATGTTAGGTGAGCTGCATAAATTGTCCGAGATTCCTTTTGTGTTGCTGTTTATGTTTCAACATCCTATCTACATGCAAAAATATTTTATGAAATGTTTTTATTGAAATCACCTAAAAGGTGTGTGTGTGTGTGTTTAGAGAAATTTTTCAGGATCATTTTTCTGAAGTGTTTACTTTAGAAGTGATTGGAAATTTACAACATACTCTTAGTAAAACAGCGACACCATATTTAGTGCCAAGACCTTTATACAATTTCTGAATTTAGAATAAAATAATGTTTTTGTATAATTAAGGTGTGTTGCAGTCTTGACATCATTTCTATTCTAGCAAGAAAAACTAGAGGACTCTGAAGTGGTGTTTATATGTGTGTGTGTGTGTGTGTTTATACATATATGGTGTGTGTATTTATATATGTGATGTGGCATAGAAAACAGCCATAGAAAAGCAAATGATACCACCCCACCTCTTTTGAGATCATCCCATTCTCTGTAAAATTCTCCATACAGACCTTTGGATGCTAACCAGGCTTAACTATAACTGTCCTAGATAGCAGCTAGTTGGTTGACTGAATTCTTTCTGAAGCTTGTGTAAACATCAGGATGTCTCAGACAAATTAACCAAGTAATATTGGAGAGATATATTAATTGACATTAATTAGTATATGCATATTAATTAATTGATATTAATATATACATATTAATTAATTTACATTAATTAAAATATATTAATTGATTTCAGAGAGGAAGGGAGAGGGAGAGAGAGAGATAGAAGCATCAATGATGAGAGAGAATCACTGATTGGCTGCCTCCTGCATGCCCCACACTGGGGATAGACTGGGAATCAACCTGTGACCTCCTGGTTCATAGATTGATTCTCAACCACTAAGCCATGCAGGCCAGAACTGGAGAGTTATATTTTAATCAAATTGTAATGTTTATATAATTCTAACCACTGCACTAAAGTATTGTTTCCCCCCCAAATTTAAAACCATCTACATCATTTACACAGGAGTTTAGGGAGGCATATTTTATGAGTCTTTTTTTTTCTTTTTTTTTTTTTGGTGTGTGAAATGGACAAACAGAAGCAATTACTTAAACAAGTGACAGAACATTAAATAATTTTGTAGTCAAGGATTAGGATGGATGGTAGAGCTTACAGAAATTATGGAAAAGAAAAAATTAAAGTGGAGGAGAAAATGACAAATCTAGGCATTCAAAGAGGAAGAAGAGGAAGAAAAGGAAGAAGAGTGAGAGGTGGAGACCGATGTGTGCATTTGGGTATGTGGCTAAGATTCTGTGCAATAAAACATTCAAGTGTACATACTCATACAAAGATTCAAAACTGTGAGTAAGCTTGAAACTGAGAAAGAGAAAGTGAGAAATTTCCTCTGAAATTGTGATAAAACATAACTAGTGTTTTGGGTTTTCTGTTATCTCAGACATTGCATTACATTTTATAGTAATACCTGAGACCAAATCATTAACTTAAAGGATTTCTAACCTTTGAATAAAGGACTTCTACCTTGTAAGAAAAATAAGATGGTGTCTGAAGAACTTTTGACCCTAATAAGGGTCAAGGAGAATCAGTGTTAATATATCTGTACTATTTTATATATTTCTCTGGGGAACCTTCACATCTGTTTTTCCATTTTATCCTCACAATAACTCTGTAAAGTGAGAAAGACAAATATTACACTCCTCATTTTATAGATGGGAAACTGGGGTCCATTAAGGTCAAATGACTTGGCTAAAGTAGAACAGCCAAGATTAGAACCCAGGGCTCCTAATGCTGCATGTAGAACTCTTTCTAACACACCCCGATACCTCCCATACCGGCCTCATGAAAGCGGCCTTGTGGCATAAGTGTAAGTCAAGTTATTTTCATTCGCTTTCTTTCCCTGAATTAGGAATTTTGAGAGGGCTAACACCTTAGTGTATGTACAATGGATTTTTCCTATTAGGTAACGCTGCCCTTTGCTTCACCCACCACACAGCTGGGCTAAGTAATTCGAAAGGAATGTTGTCATGCCAAAGACTCAAGGAAAAGTAGGTTGAGTAAAAATCAATTTATTAAAACAAATCCAGGATTTTTAAGAGTCCCCTGGTCAAACATTAAGGTGTTCTTACCACAGAAATACATAATAATTTTATGTGTTTGGATATATAGCAAAAAATCAAAAACGATTACCCTTTCTGAAAATGTGACTGTTTACAAAGCCCCAGAATGTGTACTTTCAAAAAGCCTAGAAACCAAACTCATAAAAACACAACACTGCTTTGACACATAGAAGTATTAGACTACAGAAGAGTTATTTTGAGCATTAAATAATAATGCCATATTTTTTTTTCTCTTAATGATGAACTAGGTTGATTTGTTTGGGAAGTTCTATCAGACAACTCCAAGAGATAAATTTGTTCCAGGTGTTCATTTAAAAAAATAAAAAGAAAGAAAGATACTCATCGAGCAAGATTAAGGTCTAGTTTTGTTTTCTTCTGTCCTAGAACTTGGCTTGTTGTTCCACATGAGATGAAACTCATGTGATTTTTCTCCCTGCAATCTAATCTGTCAGCGTACAGAGGATTCAGGGTAGTCAGTACAAAGAGATCTGTTACTCCTTACAATCCTTTCTCTTTAAATAGAATGCACTTGAAATGAAACTGGAGTTTATATTTCAGTCGTGGTAGATAAACATGGACAACCAAATTAGAGTACTAGATTTTCTTAGATGTCTCAGTACATTTACAAAGTCCAGTGAACTGAAATCTAAAAAAGGAGAGAATAAGACTGCTAGCCTAATAAGAGCTGTGGGAATAATGGGGCTCCCTTTCCTTGTCCACGGACAGGTGGTAATGTATAACATTTTCTAGAAATATCATATAGTATTCAAAGCTTCAGTATTTGAAGAGCTGGGACAGCCGAAAGCAGTAGCCAGGATGCCCAAAGAAAGGGCCGAGACAATGTCAGAACAGAAGGTAGGCAAAGCAATAACTCAAGAATCTGGGAAACATTGTGCTGATTCCTGTGTTTGTTTTGCTTTGTTTCACAACTATTTTTTTGCATTCATTAGGTAAAAGAAAGAGATGAACTGAGGCACTCAAATGTGGCCTTTTATTGTTTACACTAGAGACCAGTGCACAGATTTGTGCACATTAAAAGGAAATTAATTAGAAGGTGGCCAGTGGGGCGGGACTGGGCCAGAAGGGCGTCTGCAGAGTGAATAGGGTCCCTCCAGCAGGTGGGGGTCCCTCGGCCTGGCCTGTGGGGATCGGGCCGAAACCAGCATTCGGACATCCCCCAAGGGATACTGGAGTGCAAGAGGACACTCTGCAAAGTTGCGGTTGCTTGGCAGCTCCTGCACTGAGCATCTGCTGCCTGGTGGTCACTGCATGTCATAGTTACTGGTCGGACAGTTGAATGGTTGGATGGTCGCCTAGCCTTTTATATATACAGATGGGTAACAACTATTTGGATTTTGTGGTTCTATATGACAGATAGGTTTGTAAGCATGACAGATGCCCCTTGGTGGTGGTGGTGGGGGGGTTATACATTAGTAGAACACAGAGTATAGCCTGCTCAATAGATGCAAAACACATTCCTATTGAAAAGATCCTTAAAAAAGAATTCTCATCTATTGCTATATTAGAAGTCATAACGGGGGCTGGTTTTCTAAGAAATCTCCATGTTCAAATTGCCCACTCCTCAAGATATCCTAGCGGCCTAGAGGTGTCAGTGACATGTTTTTCTGGGGGGTAAAATCAGTTTCTCCACTGATTTCTCATCTTCAGTGTTCTGGAATGTGTTTCTGCTCTTGAAGGGACCTGCATATTACACAGTGGAATGGAGATTTTATGGTAGCTTGAGTTATAGGCAATTCTGTTGAATCATTGCATGGAGATCAGGGAAACGGTGGTAGGTAACATTGGTATAGCACATCTTACATGCCAGCTCCTAGTGTAGGGCATTTACTGATAATAATTTGCTCATCCCTTGTGATTGCCCTGTTTTATACGGAGGTGTGGGGGACACAGAGGTGTTGAGGAGCTCACTCAAGGTCTTATATTAGTAAATGGTGGAGCTGATGCTTTCTCCCAGAAAATCTGGGCCCAGAGTCTGTGCTCATCCCCAGTGGTCTGCAGCCTCCCGGGGAAGTGTGTCATAAGGAGCTCTACTGCCTTTGTTCGTACAGTCTGCCCTCTCCTCCCACCTGGATCTTCCTATGCAGAATCTGCCCTTTGTCTGCTCAAAATTCCCTACTGTTCTCTCATGGAAAGGCTTCCATTACTCAAGTTTTCATTTTCCAGAAAGAAAAGGCATGAGTGAATCCTAGTCTCTCAATAAAGTGGAACCACAGATACAGGAGGGAAAAGGATTCTGATTAAATGAATTCACCCCTAGTGAGAAAGGTTATGGGCAAGCTTGTATTTGTATTAATAACAGGAGCAAAAATTACTAAGTCAATCTTTAATCCATTTAATTTGGGGGCAAGTTAGAAACGTTTAAAATACATAGTTATTTTAGGTTAAACAATATGTAATGGCCATTTTTAGGGCAAAAGTGATTGGATATCACCAATCTTGCTTGGTTGCACCTAATAATGTGGGCTCAAGGAGAAACTTCTTGACATCTCATGAAATTCAACCCACTCGTTCGGCTGGTAAGACCAGTGGTTAAAATCAGCCTAAGCCCAGGCAGGAGCTGTCTCCTAAGTCCTCAGATTGCATTTCTGAAAGCTGCCGTGTTGCTGGACATACCTGCTTCCTTGCACAAGCAAGAGTGGCCTAGTATGTGCTGGAGAGTGGCTACCCCACCAGAAGGGGGCGCCCTTGAGAAGTGACTTTGTGCAGGCTGCTTCCAGTGCTGAGCCCTTGCTCTGATCAGAGTCACTTCCTCAAAGGCTGCTGGCAGTGAAAGAGGCTGCTTGGTCTGCAATCTCACTTGATCTGCTGCCAGTCACCTTTGGATAAACCCGTAGTGAAGAGGATACAAGGACACTTGTGAACTTGCTAGAGAGAAAAAAAAAGTATTGCCAGAAGTCTGTGCAAAACTCACCATGTTATAACCCAGTGCTATTTGGATTTGCAAATATAAATGACCATGTACTTGTGTGTGTGTATGTGCATGTATGTACATATATTGACAAGATATGATATTCTTGAAATGACCCCCAAAACCAAAAGGTAAACATCCATGTATCTATATTTTCAACATATTATAGACATGATTGTTCTATAATATGTACAATAATAACGCAGCTTCGTAAGGATAAAAAAGATGGTTTTGAAACCCTGTTGAATCACTGAAGAAAAACTAAACTGTATTCCATAAGATTTAAAGGTTAAATATATTTTGAACAATTGTATTCAGAGTTTGAGTGAATTGAGTTTTCATCTACTCATCACACCCCCGGCCGTTTCTGTTCTAGATCATTCTTGATTAAAGGTAGTTCGTTTACAAAAGGTAGGTAGGTGGCAGCGGCGTCTGGAATATATGGCCCCTGCAGTCCTGTTCTGGCCTCAGAAGACTGCCCTCTCCTATCTTGTGGAATATGTTTGACTGTGGCTCCCGGCCACAATAAGGAACACATCAAATCCAAGGAATAGACACGCAATTTTCTAATAAACTGATATCCCCCCAGCTGAGCTTGTAAGAGAAATTCATAGACACAAAGTCAAGTAAATAATCATAAATATATATATATGCATATATATATATATGCATGCTCTGGTTCAGTCACTCTCTCTGGTTTCTTTCAACATCTGCTAGAAAATTCCTCATGAAAACAGTTTCAATGCTAGTCAGCTGTCACTGTTATCATCATTTTGAGGTCCATAGAATTTTTAACTCCTTTTCTGTTAACTAAGTACGTATGTCATGTCCATATGTAATTTCTTAGGGGCTATTCAAAGTGGGGGAGGTGTTCTCTTTAGAAGGAAGTCAGGAAAACTCCATGACTCTGGCTTTTTTTTTTTTCTTTTTCCTTTCCTGCCCGGCTTTCTCTACCAAAAGCAGCATGTGGTAAAGTGCTTGCACCACAGACACTGGCCTTTTCTTCTTGTGGAAAAAGGCTGTGCTGTTTTACGGTGGCCTGGAGGCCAGGAGCGCTCCTTGCCAGGGGCTGCTGCTCTAATGGCCTCACCAAGCACAGCGCCCACAGGAGCAGAGGCTGAGCCTGCTCACCCATCCTCTGCTCTGTAACCTGGAGCCAAGGCTCTGCTCTCCAGAGCTGTCTTCTTCCTCTTCCCTTCTCTCGCCTTTTTAGCAGAGATTTCACAAGGCATTTATCAGAGGTTTCCCATAAATGCAGTTTCTTGCATTTTTATTAACGTTGACACAAATGGGATATGTGTATGGATAAGCCAGGTCATTGGATTTAAACACACAGATGTTTATCCCACATGCAGAATTCTTATTCATCTGCTATTGCTTCATTTCTATTATGAATGTTCGCCATAAGAACTAGTGAGAAAAGTGTTTACAGCAATGTCAGGCTCTGAAACACATATTGGCTTCAGGCCTTAAAGACCTTGTAAACTTTTCTGTGCCACTTCGGCTGTATCTGTAAAATGCAGGAGTGAGATCCCTATAAAAACCTTCGTGGGAGAGTGCCCAGCTCATACTTGGCACTCAACACATCTTTATTGTCTGTGCTGTTAAGAAAGTAATGGTATAGGATGCTTGGTACAAGTAAAAATATCTTGTGGTTCTTTTAAAATACTAACTTGATACCTAAAATATTTATTTCACCTAAATTCATTTTACTATGGTAAAATATCAAATGAGGACATATTTTGGCAATGCTTGGAAAAGTAAAGGTGATTTTAATTAAAATTATATTTAGTGGTAAGCTATCAAATAAAAAATTTGTAAAATAAAAAAAATCAAAATTTAAGTGATTTTTTAAACCCTTACTTTAAGTAATTTATATCTATAATTTGCAAATAAATTATTGAATTTGGACATTTAAAAAACTAAGGATGTGTTTCATATCACTAGATTCTTGGTGTGCAAGATGTGATCCCTGACTCAGCAGCGTTAGCATTAGTTAGCTGAAAGCTTGTTAAAAAGGCAGCATTTCAGGTCCAGGTAGGACCCAAATATCATGATGCATCTCAAGTCCTCTTGGTGGTTCATGGGAATGCTCTATAGCCATAGGCGCTGTTGCATCTGCACATGGACAGCCATTCAGTATTGCTTGAATATACCAAGTGATGAGAAAATCCGTGTCTTGAGGCAACTTATACTATTAGTGGTCTAATTATTGGAAATATCTTCATGTTTCTAAAAGAATATTTCTTATGTCAAAAGGATAACAATGTCTACCCTTCTGTAACTTATAGTAATTTAGGTTTACTGTCTTCTTACATAAGAACAAAACAGTCACAATCCCTTGTAGAAAAGTGCCACTAAAGATTTAAAAAAGTGGGGGGAAATCACATTTCCAATAAGTCCTTTTT
Organism: Corynorhinus townsendii; assembly: GCA_026230045.1. NCBI lineage: Eukaryota > Metazoa > Chordata > Mammalia > Chiroptera > Vespertilionidae > Corynorhinus > Corynorhinus townsendii. The sequence continues at coordinate 10,514,694 of JAPDVU010000002.1, forward strand.
GGTTTGTACTAGGGATGGGCAAGTTACTGCCTTAGGCCAAACCTGGCTAGGGGCCTATTTTTGTAAATAAAGTTTTACAGAAACACAGTTATGCCCATTTGTTTACACATTGTCTCTGGCTGCTTTCCTGTTACCATAGCAAAATGGAGTAGCTGCAACAGAGACAGCAAGGCCCACAAAGTCTAAAATATTTATTATCTGTCCCTTTATGGAGAAGAAGTTTTCTGAACCCTGGTCTACACTCACTAAGCACTCCCATGTCTTCTACAGCAGACATTTATTAAACTTCCTGTGTGTGTCAGGTTGGGGTTTCAGAAATAGAAAAAGACCTCATCTTCAAGAACGTCAACCTCAACATGTTCTTTCTTTTAAACCATTACTTACAAATAGCATTTTAAAGTATGATGCCTAGATTTAAACTTAAAATGAGATTTAAGGAGCATTGAATAGCAGTACCGATCTGACAGATTGCAGGAAGGGATGCCTCTGTCCTACAGGCAGAATCTGGTGACACACAGAGGATCCACTGTAGTCTTACTGCTTCTAAAGTTGTCTAATGGATTCTTGTGTGTCTTATATCTTCTGCTAGAATTAAGAAAGAGTCCTTTCTGATTTACCAGGGCATTCACCAAAGTACTCAGCATATGCTTTCTTGCACGTGGCAGGTGTTGCATGGAAATTACTGACTTCATCATAAACATCTAGCCCAGCTAAACATTAACCATGTAACCATGCATTGCTCTGTATATATAAAACCAGAGACCGTGTACTAAATATATTGCCACAGCCAGATAGTGCATTAAATACATTCACAATAATGCTTTATTAATTGATATAAAGTTAATTCACTTTGTTTTAGGGAATAGCCTTGTTTTACTATTATTTAATTAAAATAAATTTAAGTTTATTTTTCTCATTTTAAATGGATAAAATTGATATCAATTTACGGAAAAGCTATAAAATGGTGTTCCAGTATGCCCACATTGTTTCCCCTTTATTAGTGTCTTATATTAGTATGATACATTTGTCATAATTAATGACCTATAATGATACATTATTTTTTACTTCAGTTCATATTTGATTCAGGTTGATTTCTTTGTTTTTTACCAAAGTTTTTTTATTTTATTTTCTAGGATTTCACCCAGAGGAGCTCATTATATTATTTAGTCATGTTTCCTTTGGTTCCTCTTGGCTGGGACAGATCATCACATTTTCTTGTTTTTGATGACCTTAACAGTTTTGGAGAGTACTGGTCAGGTATTTTGTGGAATGTCCCAGGAGTAAGCTTTTGATGAGCTGAGGTGTAAAAAATGGATACCCTAAGCGTGGGTTTATTGTTCAGCTCCTTTTCGCCAGCCTCCATGCTCTCAGAATGGGGATTTCCTATTTTATGTTGGCTTTGCTAACGTTTCTGGAAGTAGTCACAGTGAATCCTATCTAATAAAAGAGTAATATGCAAATTAACCATCACTCCATGACAAAAATGGCGGCTCCCATAGCCACAAGATGGTGGCACCCAGTCCCCTCAGCCCCGCTGCTGGAGTGTTCAGGCCTGTACACCAGAGCAGCGAGGCTGGATCCGCTTAGTGTGTCAGTGTTGGTGAAACCCCCAGGCCTGGCAGACAGAGCACACTGCAGGGCATTGGGGCCTCCTTCACATGGCACATGGCGGTGCAGGCAGAGAGCAGACAGCAGGGCATGGGGGCTTCATCTCCATGGCTGCAGTGAAACCCCCAGGCCCTGCAGAGGGCAGAGAACCGTGAGAGTGGGCCTAAGCCATCAGTAGGACATCCCCTGAGAGCTCCTGGATTGTAGAGGGTGCAGGTTGGGCTGAGGGACCCCCGTGCACGAATTTTGTGCACCGGGCCTCTGGTAATAAAATAAAAAACAAACCAGCTGTCAGACCTTTTGCAGTCAAAGAGAATGTCTAGAATGTGGAGGAGTGAGGGACTTTGTGTTCTCCATCACAGTTGATCAATTAATGGCTGCTGATGTCATGAATAAGCATCCCTTTCTTGTCTTCTAAAATTTAGAGCCAAACAGTTATTCATGATCTTATTTGAAAGAGCACCCCCTTTTTTGGTGACAGTTATAAAGTATAAGCATTTTGTAATCCTTGCATAACTGTCATTGCTTACAAATCCTCTTCCATTTAAAATACTTACTTAATATACTCATATTTTACGGGAACATTTCAATCTCTTTCTCCCATTTACCAAAACACATTCTAACAATATGTTTATTAGCACGTACTCCTAGCCATTGCTAATATGCTATTCTTAGAGTAATTAGCTACTTTGTATGCAGTTTTAAAATACCCTGGTTTCAGCCAAATAACACTATGTCTTTAGAATGCTTGCTACTTGTTATATAAAATTTCAGGTGAGTTTAGTAGTGGAAGTCTACTTCTCATATGTCATTCTCTCCAAGGAACAGGGCAATGGTATTTACAAGTAAAGAGTTGATGCCCAATGAGTGGCATTGAGTAAGATTTATTCACAGTGTCCACAGCCTCTGTTATGTTGGTCTCGCTGGCAAAAAATAAAAAATAAAAATAAAAAAAGGAAATAAAGAAAAGAAAAAAAAGAAAAGAAAAATAAAATGTGGGAGCTTAGCCAGTGTGGCCAGTGGTGGAGTATTGACCCATGAACCAAGAAGTCACTGGTTTGATTCCCAGTCAGGACACATGCCTGGGTTGTGGGCTAGATTGCCAGTAGGGGCGAGCAGAAGGCAGCCAATCAATGTTTCTTTCTCATCGATGTTTCTATCTCTCTATCCTTCTCCCTTCCTCTCTCTCTCAGATCAATAAAAACATGCTTAAAAATTAAAAAAAAAAATAGGTGGGGGAATGTCATGAGCTTCATACCTTCTATCAGGGTTAAATCTAGTGGCCAACAGCCCTGGGATTTGTATATCCAATTATGGTGAGGCCAGAGATGGTGTCCCTACAGAAATGCACCCTGTTTACTGATTTGCAGTGTAGAAGACCCAATATTCACATTGCCTGGATGCATCTGTGAGTGTGCTATATATGAGTAATGACCTTTATTACCTTAACTCTGTCCATGGCAAATGTAGCCTATGCCAGCATCACCACTATATTACAGACTGTAGTGTAGTTAATACCATCCCTTGATGTGTGTAGTGCTCAAGCTGCAAGACCATACGCAGAATTTTAAACCATATTCTAATCACTCAAGAATAACCAGCAAGCCTACTCAAGAACACAAGTCTGTGTAAAGAGATTTCTTGTACAATAGTTGAATAGTCAATAGAATTATTAATGTCAAATTAATTTCTTGCCAGTAGATTAGACATTTTAGATGAAATAGGCACAAAAGTCACACAAGGAACAAATGAATATCTGAATAGTCTTAGATCTAGTAAAGGAATTAATTTAAATTTTAACTTATGAACTCTTTGTACCAAGAGAATTCCAGGCCCAGATAGCTATACTAGTTTAAGGGAAACTGTAACATCAATCCACACAAAGCAAAATCTTCTGGAGAAGAGAAACAAGAAATACATCCCAGTTTGTTTTATGATGGCTTGTACTTCCCCAAACCAGGCATGGTCATTACAGGAAAGGAAAATTACAGGTCAACCTCTTTTGTGAACATGCAACAAATATCCTAAAAAATATATAAACAAACCAAATCAAAATCAGCAATAACTTCCAGTATGAAGTAGTGTTTATTCAGAGAATGCAAGCAAGGTTTGATGCTTAAAGCTCAATCAATGCAACTCACTGCATTGATAGAATGAGAGAAGAATCATAAGATCATTTCAATGTGACAGAAAAAACACACATTTGCTTAAATTTTACTCCCAGTATTATAAAGTTATGCAATAAAATTGGACTAGAAAAGGACTTCTGACATAAGCAATTAAAAATAAATTAACACAAATGTCAAACTTATTATTGAAATACCAGAGGCCCAATGCACAAAATTTATGCAAGGGCCTCGGCCCCCGCCTGCTGTGGCTTTGTCAGAAGGAAGGAAGGACATCCAGAAGGACGTCTGGTCTAATTAGAATATTATTCTTTTATTATCATAGATTGAGACCTTTATCAAATTAAATATGAGCCAGGGATACAGGGATACTGTCTACCATAATTTGTTTTCAACATTCTATTCATGGACAAAAAGAAAGAAAAATAAATACATGTTATAAAGATGAGAAAGCAGAATAAAAATGGGCATTTTTGTATATAACTTTAGTTTTATCTGGCAAATCTGAAGAACCTATTGATTATCAGAATTAGGGAGTGAATTAAGCCATCTTCTGTATATAAGATTAATAAAGAAGCATCAGTTGCATGAATACATTGAAAGACTATTGTAATTACATCAAGCTATTGAATTATAATTTTGTATATATTTTGCAAACACAATTTGAACAAAAAGTTTGAGACAGAAAACAGTTCAATGCTGTATGATTTATTTGCATAATGTTTAAAAACATAGAAAACCAAAATGTGTTGTTACCAGTCAGGATAGTGGTTGCTTCTGGGTAAGTGTGGGGGGATACTGACAGCAGGGACAGAGGAGCCTTTGGCGATGTTGGTAACATTTATTTTTTTGCTTCTGGATGATTGAAACACCCATGTGGTTACTTTGGAAAATCTTCCCAGTTGAGCATTTATTACTTGAGCAGTTTCCTGTGTTTGCATGAAACTTCAGATAAATTAAAAAAAAAATTTACACACACACTCATTTATGGCATATAATGAACAACATATACTGATGAACAAAAACAGATCCAGAGACAGAGAAATATTGATCAGGTCGTCAAACCTCAGAGGGAAAGTAGGGAAGGGTAGGGGTAAGGGGGAGAGATCAACCAAAGGACTTGTATGCATGAATATAAGCCTGACCAATGGACACAGACAACAGGGGGATGAGGGCATGAGTGTGGGGGTTGGGGAGGAATGGAGGGAAAAGGACACATATGTAATACCTTAATCAATAAAAAAGTTAAAAAAATTACACACACATGTGTGCATGCTGTCAGCCCCTAATTTCTATCCTTAACTATTTTTTAAAAATATATTTTTATTGACTTCAGAGAGGAAGAGAGAGAGAGAGAAACATCATTGATGAGAGAGAATCATTGATTGGCTGCCTCCTGCAGGCCCACACTGGGGATTGATCCTGCAACCCGGGCATGTGCCCTGGCCGGGAATGGAACCGTGACTTCCTGGTTCACATGTTGATGCTCAACCACTGAGCACACCAGCCAGGCTCTATTCTTAACTCAATACTTCTCTCTACTTAGGCTCATGAGCACTACTTCCGAATCCCAATATATTAGCTAAAGTCATCATATTAAACCACAGGTCAAATCACTATCTTTCATTGTTCAAACAACTAGTGATTTCCCATGGCACTTAAAAAAAAGAAATTTCTTATATGAGCCAAAAAAATCCTCCATGATTTGCCCCCAGGCCCTCTGCTTTCATCTCTTCCATCACCAGCCTCAGAGCTGCTCCTTCAGCCCATTTGCTATGCTTCCACCTGGAGTCTCCCCCCTCTCCCCGGAGCCATGATATCCATCCCTCCTCTCTTTCAGTTCTTTACTTAAATTTTACATATTCAATGAGGCCACCCTAAAGTTCAACATTATGGTGTGAACATCACATATACTTCCCAAATTTCCTAACACCTTCTCTGATTTCCCTTTTAGCACTTACCATTTGGTATGCAAAACGCGCAGTGTTTACTTTCCGTCTGTCCTCCACCAATGCAAGTTCTGTGATGACAGATTTTTCCCCCCAGTTGTGTTTTTTGCTATATCCTCAAAGCTAGGAACATAGAAATGCTTAAAAAAACCTTAGTTGAATGAATAAATGAATAAAAAAGGACAAAAGATAGACAAGGGCTACTGTTAAGAGTGTTCAGCTGATTTCTTCCAGATGTTGGGATAAAACACCTTAAACACTGCCTCAGGTTAGAGGCATTCTAGAAATACTGGCAGGAATTAAACCTTAGATGGATCGTTTGTATACTTTCTACTGTTAAAGGAATGACCAAGCAAAGTGGCTTGTCTACAACTTGTAGCTACATTAGTGAGAAGGAAGCTTAATTTCACCTTTTAGTAATAAAAATAGGGCTAATACACCTATTCTTGTTAATCTGAGATTCTAATCTGCTGAATTAGTTTTGAACTTTAAATTAAAACACACCACACACACACACACACACACACACACACACACACACACACACACACAAGCAAATTGCCCTACTTTAGAAGTCTGTCTATTCTTGGAGCTAAATACTCTTTTCACACATATGACAAAATCCCAAAGTAATTGAATTACTGGAGGGACTTTTAATATTAAAATCACATTTTCTTTCCAGACTCCAAAATGCAATTTTGACAAGAACTGATAAAAAATGTATTTGCTAAGCAAAATCTTTTGAGAGTGGTCATTTGGATAGAAGTGAAGCAGAATTAAATCGCAACGGGAGTTAGGGAAAATGAGCCAAATAATATGAGATTTACTGGAATTTGGTTAGGGAGTAGCTGAGAAGCTTGTCTGATTCATTTCCAGTTTAAAAAAAAAATAAAAAGATTTGTGCATTGCCCTTTCACGGAGACTGAACTTCAAAGAATTTATTAGCAACTGTTACCAGGAAGGTGTGGGAGAGACCCTTGTTCACACTGTAGTTTTCAAGAGCATGAACCCCTCACCATTTCATGACAATTAGTTAAACGGTTGGAACAGGAACTTGGCCTCTGGATGAATATTTTAAATGTAAAACATTCTTTAGAGCAGTAGTTCTTAATCGAATATGCCAAGATGCACACTTGGAGAGTTTTGAAAAAATAGCTGACAGCCAGTTTTCTACCTCTGTATTTTGATTTTGTATTTTCCAGAAGGAGGGCCCAGGGATTAGGTTTTATATTCTTTTAAAACTTTAAAATGAAAAAGTCATGTTTATTTATTTTTTGTATTTTCAGATTTTTATGTTGTTCGGAGTTTAGATAAGCACCAGGGATTGAAATCCACTACCTTTGGGGAATTTGTGATTTCATCTCTGAATAAAATACATGAAACTCTTTGATGGGTAAAGCCAACTGTGGTTAATGCACCTGTATGTGCAAAGAGCAAAAATGGGATAATAAATCTGTTACCTATTAATATAAAAATTCTAAAGAACCAAATGTTTTCTTGAATGCATCAGTAATTTTAAGATATAAGTACAGATAGTGACTATCTGTTGAGTGACTTTTTTTCATGTGTTCATTCCCTAAAACAGTGGATAACTTATTTAAGGAGAAGATGATGTTTTGTTTTTGTAACGGCTTAAACATTTTCTTTTCTATCATTATTCATTCTTACTTAGCAGTGGAATTATTTTATTTACTGGAATCATTACTTGAGTCGTCTCCTATAATTATTATAATTGGTTGGGACTACAATTTAATAAAACACAAATTAAACACCTGGCACAGAAAAACTACCATTAGCGATTAGCTAGAAGCTTGTTTCCATCAGAAATGCAGGATGTGACTAAAGACATATATGAGGATGTGCAGTCATTCGTAGGGGTATCAATTACTACTCGAGTACCCAAGGCTCTGTGCTCTTGACTCATTCCTGGTAAAACAGTTTCATCCTTGTTATTAAATTCCTCTTCATGAACACATTACACAGGGCAAGTCTTTCCCTTGAGCCAATGGAAAAATCCTTTGACTAAGAGTCTTAACACCTTTCCATAACATAAGACTTTCTTTTGGAAACTCCTTATAGTTTAGATCCCTTTCATGCCATAGCTCCCGAATGCCAGCTCCTAGGCCGCATGGTTAATTAAGGTTCCGAACATGGTTTACTCCTCTATTCGTTGGAGCACACACTTATTCCTCACTTTATGAAATGCTTTTGGGTTGTGAATCTAGTTTCTCTCTCTGCCGTGCCTTTGGATATAGAATTGCTTTCTAAAATCCCATGAGACTATGGATTGAAGTTACTGCTTTTTGTCTTCTCTTTTACAAAGAAAGGTTGGTATGCAGAGCAGCATGTCGTTATTTTGTTGGGAATGTGGACACACCTCTGGGACTTGTGACCTGGTTTGAGCTGTTGAGGGATTTTTTTCCTAATCACTAATACCCAGAAATGTCTTCTATAAGTCATGGAGTGCCCTCCATGACATCCTAGAACTCTAGTTTAGTGTTAATTTGGATGAGAAACTTCCGAAGACAAGATTATACATATACATTCCCTAGAGGGGTAAATAGCCCTGTCTGAGTGAAGTGTGATAGTTTACTACAGTTTATGGGATAATTTATCCAGATCACCTATCTTAGGTGCCTGAAGGAAATTGGGGATCCTAGAAGTCTTTTTTTCTTAAACATACATTTACTGGTATCTACAGGGTTAAACAATTCATTTATGACCAAGACTTATGCTTATAAAAAATAATACTATTGACAGGAATTCTATATTTTAGTAGAAGTCAAGCAACATATTTGTGTTATTATATACATATATAATATTTATAAATCTTTCCAATTATAATTACCTGAAGATTTGAGCAATCAATAATATAATCACATCATAATAATCACTCTAAGTGTTCAACATGTATTATCTCACTTATTCTGTGAAACAACCCTATAAAATAAATGTATTTATGTGCACTTAAACATAAAAATATATAACTTTTCTGCAAAAACCATAAAGTAACTTGCCTGATGCTACACGATTAAAAGTGAGTGATATGGATTGATGGGTATGACTTTCCTGGCTCCCAAGCCCATGTACATTTCGCTGTGGAGCTCTCTCCTCTGTGCCTGCTGTTTTGTATCTCACATTGCTGAGGGAAACTAAAATTGAGTGTAGAGATTTCTCTAACACTAGGAGCTTGAGTGTAGCCTTTATTTATTTATTACTGATTGATTGATTGATTGATTAAGGTATTACATATATGTCCTTATCCCCGCATTGTCTCCCCAGACCCTCACTCATACCCTCACCCTCCTGGTGTCTGTATCCATTAGTTAGGCTTATATACATGCATACAAGTCTTTTGGTTGATCTCTTTCCCTTCCCCCCACCCTCCCCTACCTTCCCTCTGAGGTTTGACGGTCTCATGGATGCTTCTCTGTCTCTGGATCTGTTTTTGTTCATCAGTTTATGTTGCTCAAAGTCACTAATCCTCTGAGAGATGCAAATCAAAACAACAATGCGGTACCATCTCACACCTGTCAGAATGGCTATCATCAACAAATCAACAAACGACAAGTGCTGGAGAGGATGTGGAGAAAAAGGAACCCTCGTGCACTGCTGGTGGGAATGCAGACTGGTGCAGCCACTGTGGAGAACAGTATGGAGTTTCCTCAAAAGACTAAAAATAGAACTCCCATTTGACCCAGTGATCCAACTTCTGAGAATATATCCCAAGAAACTAGAAACACCAATCAGAAAGGATATAGGCAACCCTATGTTCATAGCAGCACAATTCACAATAGCAGATGAGTGGATTAAAAAACTGTGGTACATCTACACAATGGAATACTACGCTGTGGTAAAGAAGGGTTCTTACCATTTGAGTGTCGCCATTTTGATAGGACTAGACCCTGAGTCACAACTTTTGATCCAGGACTAAAGTTTGGGTTAGTTTAAGCTGTTACATGAGATTGTGAAGTACAGGCTTAAAGAAGATAGATTTGTGGTTTTCTGCTGTGTAAATGTCCAGGGCTTTCTAATGACAATGACCAAGATCTTCTACCACCTAGGCTATTATTTTTTTTTAAGTCCGGGGTGATACACGCATCATCTGCTGATTCAACATTACAGACTGCAGGATGGAGAAGAGGAGAAATGGAGGGTACATGTGCCTTTCTTTTAAGAGCATGACTCCAAAATTGACATCAACATCATTCACATTGTAGAGGCCAGAACTCCATCACAAGGAAAATCAAATTGCAGGGAAGACCAAAAAATTTAGGACATAAACATCTAACAATCAAACAAACAGAATGAAGGATATAGTGGATATGAGAGCCAACAATTGTCTCTACCAAAAACGCACCTATTATATCAGCCATTGCTTGAACATATTTCTTTTCTGATAATTGTACATTTAATAGTTACCATCATTGTGAATCATGACTAGAATACAAAAAAATAAACTTTAGTACTTTCGAAACTTCACAACCAATTAATTATCATCATTGCCTAACTGATTACCAAGTAGAGAAGGGAAAGAAAGCATTACTTTTGAGAAAACTGATAAAATTTCATGTCCTAATAAAGGATACATTTCCTATCAAGCTTACCTAAGAATGGATTAAATTACAGTATGGATGTCAAATAAAATTGTAAGTATAATGTACAAGATGTATTAGAATTAACAGTCATAAAATATCCATTTCTGAAAATTGTGTATATTCGCTTATAGATGTATGAATTTTGAATATGTTTTAAAATTTTATTTAATAAGGGACTCTATTCTCTTTTTTTCTGACATTTTCTTGTTTCTGAGTATTAGTTTATGTGTTCATTCATTTATCCAGTAAACATTTATTGAGCACCTGTCCCAGGCCCTGAAAATAGAGCTGTGAAGAATATAGACAAGAACCCTTGTCTTCATGAAGCTTACAACCTGTGAACAAAGTAAAATATATCCTAGGTGGAAGGTGGTAAGTATGAGGAAGGAAAATAAAGCAGTGAAAGGAACCAGAATGGGGATTGCCAATGGAAAAAGATAGGTTAAAATTTTTAAAAATCTGTGTCCAGGAAACCCTTGCTGAGAAGGTAACATTTGAGAAAAGATCTGAAGTACCATTCATGTGAATATATGGGGAAAGGAAAAACAGTAACAGAACCCTAATTCTGAAGAATACCTAGAGATGTACCCACAATGGAGAGAACACGGTGGAGGAGGGAAGCACCTGAGATCCAGGAGTGAATGGAGACTTGGGTCACATACACAAGTCATTGCGAGGATTTCAATCTGAGTGAGCAGAGAAGCTTTCGGAGCTTAAATTAGCTGAGCTGACTGATATTTTTAAAAGTTTACTTTGCCATTTACTTTACTAGACTGATGGAGCACATGAGATGTGAGAGGCAGTCTGGTGCTAAAGCATTGCAGAGAGTTGTAGGCCAGGGTAAGGACCTCACGTGTCACTGGGAGTCCAATGAAAAGCCATCAGAGGAATTTATGGCTGGTAGGTATATAATTTGAAGTCTGCTTGTTAGATGAAAATAAATACTAGCCCTAGCCAGTTTGGCTCAGGGGATAGAGCATTGGCCTGCACAGTGAAGGGTCCCAGGTTTGATTCAGGTCAAGGGCACATGCCCAGGTTGTGGTCTCGATCCTCAGTAGGGGGTGTGCAAGAGCCAACTGATCAATTATTCTCTCTCATCATTGATGTTTCAATCTCTCTCTCCCTCTCCTTCCCTCTCTGAAATCAATGAAAATATAGTAAAACACACACACACACACAAATAAATAAATATAATTTAAACATATGGATAAGCATCTTAGAAATACATTATTGTTATTTTATTAAGCACAACTTTTATTTTATATCATCATGTATTTTAAATTCACCATTAAATATTCAAAGAATAAGCCCTCTGATGGAGTTAATATATACACGATTACCCAAAGAACATTAAAAAAAAAAAAGGTAAGAAATGGCCAGTTTAATGTTTTGGAATTTAATATCAAATATTTCCATGACAGATATTGTCATGGGGTTCCTAAATTTTTCTAAGCAGTTATTTGTTTAAAGTGAAAAAGCATTCATTTTAAATGACAGTAACTCAAAGCACTACCTGCATGTAATTGAACAGTAGGATTAATGACAAAGTAACCTCTAGTGAAAAATAAAGTTAGTCATTCTTCTTCTGAAACATGGCCCATTTCTTCTCTTCTAATAGCAAACTTCCTAGGGTGACCATCCATAAAAATATGCAGAATATGCACTAGTTAAATTCCCTAGTTACTTACCATATAAACAATGTTCCCAACACAATCCAATTCCTCTTTTTTTTCCTCTTAAACTGTACGGAACTATGGCTGTGCTCTTTGATCAAATATTTGATTCAATTATTAAAACTATATATTATATGTTCATGCTGACAATTTAACTTGTTTTTTCTTCAAATATATGTATTGGAATATATATATATCTTAGGTATATGTAATTTTTAAAGCTGGTTTAACATACTGTCCCTTAGTATATCTTACTATAACCTCTCTTCTGTTTGCTTCCATTAGAATTAACCTTGGTTTGCTTTATAAAAATGCTACTCAACTTTCACAACATGTGGCCTAACATTCTGCCAGTTGATCATTTGATTTCAAGGCATATGGCTCCGGTCTCAAGCGATGGTGGAGTTAAAAACAATAGCATAGAATGGTACATTAAACTCTCGTCCCAAAATAAAACGTGGAGCTGTCTGTTATAAAATGCTAGACAATGGGAGGAATATCCTTCACTGATTTGGCTGCTGTAATTTTTATCTCTGTATTGAGATAACGTGTTTACCCCTTTGGCCCTGTTTCTCAAGAATTGCCCTTATGAAGTTGTATGCCAATGTCGGTAAGCTCTGTGATAGTGTAAAGCTGATAACTTTTTTTTAACCACTGAAGAATATAGCAAGTTGACTGATACAACATTCTATCAGAAAGGATAAAGCACAATTTTTAAAGAAGACACTATTTCACAGGTACATTTGAGAAGAAACACATCCATGAAATCATTTTTAAACATGAAGAGAGAGTGAGTGCCGGCATCAAACATGACTCTGTGGAGGAAGGGAAGTTGCGTGAGGACACTGGGAAGGTACCTGGAAATGTGGAGCTGCGGATGAGGGATGAATGATGAGCAGAATGTGAGTAGTTTACACTGTAGCAAAGGAAATAGCAATGCATAAAGGTGGAAGAATAACCATTTGGCTATGAAGAGCGAAAGGCACATGACACAGAGAATAGAAGAAAAGCTTTCTATGGAATAGGAAGAAAAATATTGTTTAACATTTTATTGTTCACTGGACTGGCCTTTTGGGCCAGCACACTTTCCTCTCCATGTTGCAAGTGGACTTTTCATTCCTGTCCATAAAGAAATTGAGTTTTGCTCTATTAAAAGATAATGCTGGAAAAATTATTTTTAAAAGCAGCGTTCTATTGTTTCAACCACCGTTTGATTCTGCTATCCTATTTTCTTTATTGGAAAATAGCTCATATTAGTGGTTTGTTTCTACTAAGGTTATTTTGGCAGAAATGATTCCCTCTGTATCTCTTTACAATCTGATTTCCACCCAGAGCGTTTTGTGGAAATCACAATAACGGAATTCAACAGTGGCTCTCGAATCCGCTGATCCCAAACCTGTCTCCAACTCAGGAGACACAGTGGAAGAATGTATTTGTGAGCTTCTTTGGCCTTGTGAAATCATACTGTGCTGACTTGATTCCTACTCTTTGTCTAGTTTGGATTTGATGCATTTATAATCTTATAATTCTGCTACTTCCAAAGGTCTGGCTATTCCCACACTGATTTAGTTTCTACTTTTAGATAGATGCATGGTGACACTCATTACATTTGCTTTCAAGATTTTAAATATCTATCTGTATCTTCTAACTCACTGAAGCTATAGTTTCAAATTTCCACCGGCCTATGGAATATCCCACTTAAGTATTTTTTAATGTCTTTTTATTTGTTAATAAATAAATCTCTTAATTGTCTACTCCAAACCACTTACTTTTTAAAATTTTACCATTTCTGAGGATGTGACCACTATTTTTCCAATATCCATATTTATGAAAATGTTGGTATCATTTTTTGCCTCCTTATCTTCTCCCTCTATTTCCGATAATATCATATATTTCAGATGTAAAGGACATACATACCCTTTCATTCTATAATGAATCTGGAAAATATCGATGGACAAATAGTAAATTGCATATTTGGAATTAATATCTATTTGCTTTATTTTTATTTCTATGCCACAGCCTAATAATGGCCTCCTTTCCACAGAGAAGCCACAATCACTCTCAACTGCAATTTTGAGGTTCTTTTCTGATCCAACATTCCTTTGTTTCCAGGCCCAGCTCACTAGATGTTGGGCTCAATCCAAAATTCTTGGATCATTGTAGCCTCTTATTATACATAAAACCATGGCATTTTGGAGGGTGGTGTGGTGTGTGGCAAACAGCAGGGGTTGTTGCCAAACACATATTCCCAAGCAATTTCTTAAATGACACAGACTGATTTCTGGATTCGGGAGATGGAAGTTGCCAAGTCAACCTATGAGGCACTCCAAGTTCAATACCTGACCCAGCTAATTCCTAACAGTGTTACTATTTTTAACGTAACAATGCAGGGTGGGCAACTTTTAAGGGCTCCGCACAGTTTTTGCAAGGTGGCAGTAATGAGAGCAAAGCAGGTTCCAGATTCCAGGACATTTCTGGCAGGCAAACTTCAATAAGGATTTCTTCTCTCTATGACCACAGCTGTACCTCTGCCCTGACTGTGGTTCATGTCTCACCTGAATATTAATAGTACAATTCCAAAAGGAAACCTTTGCTTTGGACTATTGGATTTCTTTATTTTCCTATCAAGCTGTTTGGATGTCATTTTTATCAGTTTCAATGTGTGTCTATTGATTAAAGCATTTCTAACTTCACAATTTACATTTGCCATCTTATTTCAAATCTTCTAAAACTTTTCTGTGTTTTGAGGATATTATGCTAAGTGAAATAAGCCAGTCAGAGAAAGACAAGTATCACATGATCTCATTCATATGTGGAATTTACGAACAAAATAACCTGATGAACAAAATATTTTTTCATGAATATATGTTCATTTCTGGACCTGAAATTCTTGAATGAAGAGGAACAGGTAGAGAGCTGACCCCATTAGAACTAGAAGAGGAAAGAACTCAGTCCCAACTCTGTCAAGGACTATTTGTTTGGTTTTACTAGCAGAATCCATCCTAGATTTGCTTACCTACATCAGACACTACTCATTTGTATTTAAAAGCATGTAAGGGTGTACAACGCTAATTACCAGGGCCATTATTTTCTAACGAACAAGCCTTTATTTTCTTTGTAATTTTTTTCTCAATAGCGCAATCCTGCTCACCAAATGTGTCATCTTTTTCTTTTAATTAAATTGCAGAGGATAATTATTTCTTCAAAACCATTTTTTCAAAACTATATCCCCTAAAAATGCAATGATGACATCTTTTTCAAATCATTTTCTTGAATATGTCTTCATCCTTCTTTACAATAACAATTTGTCTCTTAAAATAACAATGGTGCCAGAGAGATCCTTCCATAAGACTAAACTCAAAAATAATTTCTGTATCTTTACTAGCTGACCTTCCTTTTGAACCTTGTGTTTTCCTAAATGGTTCCTGGAGGACATTATAAAAATAACTCAGGTCCTAATGAGAAAACAAGAGTCCAAAGCATTATTCAGAGATTATCATGCCCTGAGTTGTATTTATATGTGACCGAGTTCCATTGTCTTATGTCATTATTCATGGTCTCAGACTGTCTGTTCTTATTTCCAAGAAATGCCAAGCAAAAGGGGTGGGAGGGGAGGTTGCAAAATCAGGAAGAAGTTTTTCCCCTTTCAATGAAAATGGCGTTGTAGCTGGAAACATGGTTGATTAGATACACATCACGTGTTTACTTGTGAATATCAATGCTGCTGAACAGCTTTCACTACAAAAATGAAAAGGTACAATTTAGGCCAAGGTTAATCATAAGAAATTCTCCTAATACAATGAAAATCACTAGAAAATGTTTTTTTTCTTGTTGGTTTCATATTAAACCTGGTGTTTTAATGTCAGCTTTGCAGAAGATAGGCATATATCTTGCAAAAACAGTTTTGTATTATTATTTTTTATACAAATGAATGCCTACGTAAAGAAAAACAAGGTTACATTTTATATGGGAAATGAGACTATATTTTATATTTTGTGCTATAGCAATTAAAGAGCATGTTAGAATACCTATAACAGTATTAATACTTATAATGTCAAATTTTGCAGAATAGGATATTTGTAAAATTTCAGGAGATATTAATATCAGACTGTGAAAAACACTGGGATAGAGCTGATCTTGCTTTTTGAAGAATTTTAATGGGGAAATCTATCATTTTGAAGAAATTTTAATGAGGCAAAACATACTTCAGTGATTCATCCTTTAATTCTACATGTAAATAATTGATCCAATGGTATTTTTGTCATTGTGTGTTGACTATATGCAGGAATTCATTTTAGTTACATGCATAGCTTTGAGGAAAAAAGGTAAGGAAAACATTATGTTGTTTAGTAATTGGTTTACAAAGCTATGTGGTGCTATATTTTTACCAGTCCTCATGTCTGATTTGTCAAATCATTAGATGACCTCCAAAAGGTAAGGAAAACGTTATGTTGAACTACCCTTCTTATGCTATTTGCTCATCCAAGTTATAATTTGTAAATTAGCTCATAATAAAGTATTTATCGTCTCCCATATTCTAATACTAAAATGTTAAAGCTCTTTTATTGATCTTGTTCTGTTTA
Organism: Corynorhinus townsendii; assembly: GCA_026230045.1. Taxonomy (NCBI): domain Eukaryota; kingdom Metazoa; phylum Chordata; class Mammalia; order Chiroptera; family Vespertilionidae; genus Corynorhinus; species Corynorhinus townsendii. Next base: position 10,531,231 of record JAPDVU010000002.1, read on the forward strand.
ATATTAGAGTCTCATAGGGTCTACTTAATAATGTTGTTCCTTAAAAATTAAAGCGAACATTGACCTCAAAGTAAGCTTGAATTTCTGACTCCCCATCTTCCATGAACTTAGTAGTTTTATAAATTTCTGTAACCCTAACTGTTGGCACTCTGTCCAGCACATACCCATTGGGGAATAAACTATTCTAAAGCTAATATTTACTGTAAATTATATGATTTCACCTGCGCTCCCTAGTTCTTTTGGATCATTTTTATCTCCACTACTTACCTGATCCAAATCAGACCTCTACTTTCCTCCCCTTTCATAGACCCCTGACCTTTTCTGACCTTTGCACCTTGCCATGTCAGCATCCTTGGACAAGTATACAAAGAAGCAGCAAAACTTTGATAGTTGCATCTGATTTGTGGAACTGATAGGTACACTTTTAATTTCTTTTATCTCCCTATAGCATTTCCTCCTTGGTTTACAGAATTAGACTTTACCTAGCCTTGAAGTGAAGATCTATTCTATCAGACATTGTGGTGTGTGTGTGTGTGTGTGTGTGTGTTCTGCCTACCAGAGGTGTATATACACGAAAATGTTTAGATCTGCTTAATCTAGCACTTTATATTGAAGATTGCAATAATGAGGAATATCTGAATATATACTTATAAATGTATAAGTATACATTTAATACAAATATATGATAAAAAAAAGTATCATGCCAATGTCACCTTAGAGTTGTAATAAAGCAAAATACCCATCTTCTTTTATTTTTTTACTACTATACAAAATTTATTTCAGTTCTCAGCCATGCATTGAAATAAAAACTAATAATTTTCCAAAGAAAAGAAAAAACATTATCAATTTGCATAATTGTCTACATAGGTAATGCTATGGAATTTTTCAAAGTAACCAATAAGACCAATAAGTTAATTTAGATCACAAGATATACAGATCAATGCAAAAAAATTCAAATACATGTCCATTTGTAAGCAAGAAATAGTTAACTCCCAACATCCATCTCTTTAAGTAAATGGTGTGCATTGGGTTAGGGTCTACCCTTTTGACTTCCATAACACTAGTAAATATGATTGCAAATTATGATAAATGCTTTGAAGAAAAGCTACCAATGAAATGAGCAATTAAAACAGGGATTTGATTTAGAAGGGGGTGTCCAGGATAGGCATTCCTTAGTAAGTGTCATTTATTCTGAGACCATCTTAATGAGTATTATGGTTAACAAAAAGTGGGAGAAACAGTATTCAAGAGAAAGTAATAAAACAATTGAGATAAGAGAAATACTACAGTAGGTGCTGAGATAATAGATATACATAAAAAAGAGGTCACATAGATGTATTTTGATGGATGAATGTACAGAAGAAGTTCAGTGTTATACAACAAAAATTAGATACTCAAGCCTAGAGTTTCAAAAGAGAGAGAACATATAGATCACAAAAAATAATTATATTAAGCAACAGATACCCAAACCAGTATGAATATTTTAAATGTTAGTGCAAAATCTTTGATGAAACAGCTGTAAAGCTTTCAAGAAGTTTAATGCTGATTCCTCTAGCATTCGCAGAATAAAACCTTAAGCAGAACCATGCCAAGACTGAAGATTTTGGTCAGTTCAATCACCACGAGTAGTAGAAGTAATGTTGCTAAATCTCCATTCCATCATTCAAGATAAATTGTAACATCCAACAAATCAGATATATTGGTCTCTTTGATCCCGCCATGCTTTCCAAAGCCAAGCCTACACAATGTTCTCCAGCGATTTATTCTGGGTTCAGAAGTGTTTGGCACCTTTCTACACAGTAGCAAACTAATAAGTTTGAGAAAATAAACATCACTTGGGTGGCCCCATTTACATGTTCAAACTGGAATTAATATCCCCAGACTTCTTTGAAGCCCTGACTTTAATAACATAAGCAAACAAGGGAAGATATCAGTAGCTGCAACCAATAAAATATAACTTAATTTAAAAACCACTAAAAAAAGTTAATCTGTTTAAAGTGAGTATGCAGCAAAAATAAACACATGAAGATAAGTGAGCAAAAGCATCTAAATCAATGTCTCCTTTATTATCAAATACAGTAAGCACATGTACACACATACACTCATAGGCATACACATGTGTACATAGACACACTAACAGCAGCGTTAGCTGAGACTTGAAACAGTCCTGGGTATAGCCCCCTCAAGGAGAGGAGAATTGGATAGAGCAGAGGATGAACGAGTTTAGAATTAGATTGACTTATGGATTGAGCCAGAAGCTAAGGAACCAGAGCTAATGGAGGTTATTCGTTTGAAGTTTAATACAAGTAGGTCTTGGGGTAGCTGACTTCTAGAGGCATGAGGAAGGTCAGACTTAGAGAAAGGTTATTCAAACGGATAGTGACATGTGTAAGTGAACCTGGGTTTTCACATAGGCAGACTGAATCAGATATGATTCTCATAAGGTAGCAGAGTGTCAGCCACTAAATATGAATGTAGAATTAGTACTTTAATACAAGGAGGAAATCAGAAAGAATAAGATATTTTGGCTCAGGCTCACAGTATACAATAGAAAACCAGTTAACAAAAGTGAGATGTGAGGTGCAGATCACACCTCTGGAATAGGCATAAATATAAGTATTAGACTACAGCAAAGGTCAAGGTGACAGTGTGACTAATAATGAGGTATAAATTTAAGGTCTTAATTTCATTCCTGAATGGTCATAACTTTCATCATTAGGATGGGAGAGAATCAAGACTGTAAATGAGAGTCCAGTGCTTTACTGTGAATAAAGAAGTGTGCAGAGATTGACTATCAATCTGAACCTAACTGGTAAACATATTAGAGTGACCAGAAAGTAAAAATATAAGAATACTAGAGGCCCAATGCACAAAGATTCGTGCAAGAATGGGCCTTCCTTACCCTGGATGCTGGCACTGCCTTCACTCCATCCCGGAGCCGCCTTTCAGCTTCCCCCACTGCCCAGAGGCCCAGAGAGGCTGGGGTCAGGGTGGAATGCCTGCGTCATCACTGAGCCTGTGTATGCAAATTAATCCACCATCTTTATTCGTTTAATTTGCATACTCACTCCTGATTGTCTCGTGGGTGTCGCAAAAGTATGGTCAATTTGCCTCTTTCTCTTTTATTAGTGTAGATAACCACTTAATAACCAACTTTCATGATAGATATGGATATGCATATAGATATGCAGATATATTCTTTCATATTTTCAGCTAGTTGATTAAGTGAAAAACATGTATCACAGTTTCTCAAATATTAACTACTATTATTATGTAACTAATATTCAAAATGTCCCTAGCACTAATTTTCAATGTTATAAGCCTTATTCTCTTTGGCTGATGCCAAAGGCGTCATTTTAGCTGGCACATGATTAGTGATTACAGTCCTAGTCAACATTACCAGGTAATGAAAGCTTTTTAAATGATGTCTGAATGTGAACATTGAGCAGGCCAAAAAAAACAAAACATGACTCTGGCCTAGACTAAGTTCTAAATTGTTTTTAATTATGTTTAAATTGCTTTTAATTATGTTTTTAAATAGTAATCAAATTTCAATAAAGATAAATCACTTGTATATATTTCTAGTTTCCTGTTATGGTAGAGAATGTGTGTTTGTTACATCCCTCCCAGATATCTTTTCAGTTGGTGGAACACATGACTTAGTGGTCAATGAGTGTCCCAGAAATGGTTAGAAATGAAGTATGATGCTCAAAATATTTCCAAGCAATCCCTCACTTGTATTTACATCCAAGAATTAAATCCCTCACTTGTATTTACATCCAAGACACAACTGCAAGGATATAGAGCAATGGATGAAACCCTAAATTGCCACCTCAGTATTAGTCAAACTCCCAGAAGAGTTGTCCAATCTCAAGGATTAGCTCTGTTTGAACTATTGTATGAGCAAGACATAACCCTTTATCTTGTTAAGCTATTGAAATAATTGTGGTTGCTCAGCTTAGTTTTGCTTCTAAATGCCTTATCTTTATGTTCATCTACACTTAAGTAGACAAAGAATTTTAAATATTCATTTAAAAACTCCAATTACATTAGGGAATGTAAAAGCAAGAAAGTCTTACAGTACTTTAGTGGTCTATATTCAAATGCCTCAAAACTGAGGTGGGTTTTTTTTTTGTTTGTTTGTTTTTGAACAGCAGGAAAATATTACAAAAGTGATTGAACCTAAAATCTTTATTGAATCTAAATTCTCGGTGAATATACTATCTGAAAATTATTTTTAATTGGGGAAGTTCATCACTTTGTTTTTGAAATGACTTTTGAATCAATATCCTGTTATAATGCAGGATGGAAATCAACAGTTACACCAAATAAACTAGCTATAAATTCTGAGTGACCAAGCAAACAATATTTTAAAGTTACAAAGTTTAAAACTTTACAGCATGCAGAAGTTTGTTATTTAATACAACTGTCAAAAGAAAAGTGACTGAGGAAAATGTGGCAATGCATGAAAGACAAAGGACTAATATCAGCAGTAGAGACTTGCTATAAATGGTTAAGAGACACAGATAGATAATGCATAGAAAAATAGGCAAAGGATGTTTACCACTCTACAGCAAAAGAAAGGGAAAGACATCAAATATATGAACACATAAAATTTCAAAAGTAGTCTATGAATTAAGTGGATTTTGAGATATCTTTTTTTTTTTGTCCATCTTCTATTTTTTTAAAAAAAATTTAAATGTTCTTCCCAGGGCCAGAGTGCTCCCCTTTAAATATAGTGGTAGCAGTATTTAATGATTTATAATGATACTAGATGCCCGATGCATGAAGATTCATGCAGAATGGGCCTTCCTTACCCTGGTTCCTGGCACAGCCTTTGCTCTGGCCTGGAGCCACCTTTCTGCCTTCACTCCGCCCGGAGCCACCTTTCCTTCTTCCCACGCTGCCCAGAGGCCCGGAGAGGCTGGGGCGGTGCGAAATCCTTGCATTGTTGCTGACATAAGCATCCCGCCCCCGGCCACTGGGTGCCTGTGTATGCAAATTAACCCACCATCTTTCTTGGGTTAATTTGCATACTTACTCCTGATTGGCTGGTGGGAGTCACAAAGGTACGGTCAATTTGAATCTTTCTCTTTTATTATTGTAGAAGGCTTTATTGGAAAAAAACGTAAATATACCTAATGCTCATCACTATGGTAGTGATTGAGGAAATCATGGTGCATCTTGACTATGTAATACTCTATACTTTAAATAATCACAACAAGTTCTTAATATATAATGTGGAGGCATGGTCATGATTTATATTAATGAGTAAACAAAAGCAAACATACAAATATAATCCTATCTTTGTAAAACTTAACATGAAACAAACACTGAAAAAACTTACAAGTACATGGATGTGTATATATGTATGGGATTATTCAATCCCATGGGCATTTAGAATTTTATATGTTCCAAGTAGTATTGGAATATAGAAGTTAAACAAAAAAGAAAAAGCCTAAATATGAAGATTACATTCTAATAGGGAGAGATAGACAATAACAATAAAAACAGTGAACATAGCATGTAGGGTATGTTAGAAAGTGATGTGTGCTGTTCCTTAAAGGAAATGGAGCAGCACAAAGGGGATGTGGAGGGAGGTAAGTTGTTATTTTGAATTCTGTGAGGAGGATTTATTTCAGATCACATTTCCTTTCAGGGGTGGGGGTCTAGTAGATTTTAATACATGAGAACCAGGTCATGCATTAAAATACTAGATGCCTGTAAAGGTATGAAAGCCAGCAATAGGCACAGACCACATAAGAATAAGACTGTGAGTCCTTCCTTATTAATGGTGGAACTAATGTACCTTTCAAACTGCTTGCTCTAAGGCACATAAGGTAACTGAAGACTGTCTGAGCTATAGCAAATAAACATTTTGCAGCAACAGTAACAAGAATCTGTGAATTACCCTTTTGGAAATATGTATAAAAGAAAAAATAAGAATTATTAGAATATTATAAAATTAAGAAAGTGTTATAAAATTATAAAAGTGCTGTAAAACAATAAAAGGAATGATGCAATTTTATCTCAAAGATTTTTATAGAACATCTATACTAATAATAGAGGAATATGTAAGTTGTCTAGTAACGACCAAGAAGCAGACTGCACGGGGTGACAAGGCCGGCAGGGGGACTAGTGAGGGACGACCAAATGACTGTACAACAGGTTGCATGGGGAACCAGGCTGGCAGGGGGGTTAGTGAGGGACAACCATACGACTGAACAGCAGGCTGCGTGGAGCGACCAGGCTGGCAGGGGGGGGCACTGAGGGGCAACCAGGGCAACAGGGGGGGGCAGTTAGGGGTGACCAGGCAGGTAGGCAGGTGAGCAGAGGCAGCAGTCCCGGATTGTGAGAGGGATGTCCAACTGCCAGTTTATGCCTGATCCCAAGGCAGTCGGACATCCCCTGAAGGGTCTCAGATTAGAGAGGGTGCAGGCTGAGCTGAGGGGACCTCCTTCTCGTGCATGAATTTCATGCATCAGGCCTCTAGTATAGTATAACTTTAGAAAATGGCTGTTGTTTCTTTTTATTTAAATAAAAGAACACAAACAGTTGAATGTGAACAAATTAAGAGATCAACCAAAGAACTTGTATGCATGCATATGAGCATAACCAATGGACACAGACAGTAGGGGAGTGAGGGCTTGTGCTGGGGTGGGGGGGGGGGTGGGGATGGCTGGGGAGAGGTCAATGGTGGGAAAAGGAGGCTTATGTATTACTTTAAATGATAAAGAATTTAAAAAAGTCAGTGGAATGAAATGAAAGTAATAACATAGCAAAGTAAATGGGTTGAAATGTTGCAAGTTTTAAGTGAAAGAAAATACAACTTAAGACGACTTAACCCTTAAGAAAATATATTGTCTCACTTAGCTTGAATGTTCAATCAGAAGGCTCCAGGTAGGGCTCCATCAGAGCTCCTGTGTGCTTTCCCATGTTCTCTCTCAGAATTTCTCTCCTTCTCAGGTTGATTTTGGTCTGGGCTTAGCTTCTTTCCAGGTGGCAAAATGGCTGCAGCGGTTGCATACTTAAACCCCCAAACCCTAAACACTGTCCAGAAGGAAGAGCTCCCTTTTCACAACTTGGCTTGAGTCTGTTGGAAGCAATCAGATTGAGTGTCCAAGCATCACCCAGTTAACCCAAGGGGCATAACATTTTATGGCTTGTCTTGGATCAGTAAGGTTCCATCCCTGGGGCTGAGAGAAGAGTCAATCAGGCACACAAACCTCATGAGTCCTACATGGGGAGGCATTGGTGAAATGGATGCTGGGAAGTCAACCAACCATGCCCAATAAAATCACCCATCAGAAACAGTAAATAGCAAAAGCAACATTGTGGAAAACACAAACTAAAGAGAACTCTCCTAGAGAGCAGAAGAAATTTATGGGGAATGAGTGAGAATTTGGTACAGGGAAAAATAGATCTCAAAGGGCTAATCTGCAAATAAGAAAACAGAATACTCAGAACAGAAATGATGATCGCGGGCTAAACTTTCCACACGTAGGGAATTTAGATTGGAAATAGAAAGTAGCACGAGATACAATGTGATGAAATGAATACATTTCAATGAGAAAGAAGTGATCAAACATCCCGGGAAGAAGAAATTGTTCCCAAATTAGTTGAAATCAGGCACCACGCTATGTATTTGCCATACGGGACCTGACTTAGTTTCAATCCCCATTATTATAAAACTGTGAGGTAAGTCCTATGATCTTCACTTGGGGCTTGAAGAAACTGAAACTGGAGGATTTAGACAACACAACTGATAGAGCTGCCAAGCTTCCATTTGAACCGAGGCCCAATCCAAAACAGCATCGGCATCTTCAGTTGTCCCAGTTAAGACAGTGAAAAGAAAGGACAGCTTGCCAGAAGTGGGAATAAGAAGTAGAACTCTGGTACAACACTGTTGCTGTTGATCTGAACTTGCAATGACCATGGAAACTAAATACTCATTATACAGATAAGGGAATAGGAACACTGTCCTCTCCTCTCCCCACTGAGTGACTTTCCACTAACGTGAGCCAAAAACTGGGTTTTAAGTAGCCCACACTCAGCAAATTAACAGCCTCCTGAAAGGAAAGAATCTCCCCTCTGTGTTCCCTATAATAGATGCACCTAACAGACAGGTAAATATTCATATGCTGCTCTACAACTAATAAAAAGATATATTCAGTGCTATTAAAACAAGTTAAAACATGGCAGTGGAAAGATATTTTCGCAAACTTAATTCGAACTGTTTTCAACTGCCAAACCACTTGCTTCCTTTAATTTGGGCTCTCCCTTGTTAACACACAACATTCTTAGTGGATTGAAAATCTTCAAAGCAACACCAAGAGAGAGAGAGAGAGAGAAAAAAAATAAAACAAACAATTTATTTTTTGAATGCCAAAGAGCACAGGGAATATAAAATAATTTAGGCAAACAAATGAATATGCTTTGGCACCAAAGAGATGAGCTACTGCTCAAATTCATCACATACAACCCATTGGCCTGGGGAGGAAAATGTTCGCATAGGATGCGATACAGAGTTTGCTTGTTCTGGTGGGTTACCCGGTGCTAGCATTGACCTTGAATGAGGTCTGTTTCCTGAGTTACCCGATTATGATTAAGTAAACATTCATTGTACACAGACCGTTCATTAAAACAAAATCAATTGTGTGGTGGGTTTCTTAAACCCTTAAGAAAATGTATTGTCTCTCTTAACTTGAAAGCTCAAACATTCAGGCTTCAGGCAGGGCAAAATCAGGTTATGGATTGACACTCAGGATTGCATATTAATATATGTAAATCCATCTGTTGGAGTGCTTATGCATAATATTTCACAGTGTAAATTCATTTGGAAATAGAATCACCATAGATATTATCAGCTAAGAGACGATGAAGTCATACTTGGAGTAGGGTGGGTCCCTAATCCAACATGACTGGCGTTCTATAAAAAGGGGAGATTTGGAGACAGATACACAGGGAAAACAGCCTGGGAAGATGAAAGCAGAGATTAGAGAGAGAAAGCAGAAGCAAAAGAAGGAGAAAGATTGTCAGCAAACCTTCGGAAGCTAGGAGATAGACAAAAACCAGATTCTTCCTTATGGACCTCAGTCAGAAGGAACCAACCCTGACAGCTTGATCTCAGATGTCTAGCCTCCAGAACTGTGAGACAATACATTTCCATGGTCTCAGCCACCCAGTCTGTGGCACTTTGTTATGGCAATCCTAGCAAACAAATGCCGCACGTAATAGGCCTTGATTTAGGGAGAGGTTATAGGAAGCTCATTAATATATGTAAACAGTGGACCACAACACAAGTGCAGCCAAGATATTTACTCCATGGGTGGGAAAAAGAGAGGCAAACTGAAGAGAAAAGCAGAGAAGCCAGCATCATCTGTACCTGCGGGGCACAGATTGGCTTTCAATCCCCATTTCATCTTCCTTCTGTTTAAAGAGGCCAGGAAGGGTGAACCCTGTTTTCAAAAATGCTTTAAAGCTTTGTTTTCATAGGTGAATTGGGGTTATCTGACAAGAGGCTCTCAAGCAAGGTCAGAAGGCAGATTTGAGGCATAGACAATCTCCCTGCAGCTCAATGTTGCTGCTGCAGCTTAGGTAGGGCCAGGAGGTACCGGGGTTCATTCTTTAGCAACCCTGGGTGTCAAGAAAAAGAGGCTTATCAACATGTCTCCCTTACTGTAAGAATGAGGCTTCTGAGATAAACTCTTTGAAGTCCCTCTTATTGAAGCTAGCATCACTTCAATGGTGGCCACAAGTGAGTAGCTCTCCTTTACAGTCCGCTTTAGAATCTGCTCCTGCAACCCTTTCAGTTGCCAATACTTCTACACTTCAGCTAATATCTACCTATGCCTTTTTATCCTTAAAATATCTAACAGGTTTATGTTTTCTAAACTGAGCCCTTACTGGAAATACATCAATGTTTATTGTTAAAAGATGGGGGCACGCACCATCCAGACTTTATTGAACAAACAAACGTCTGAGTGAGATTAAGGAGAGGCAGGAGTGGAAAGTGTGGGTCATTATGTCTGACGGAGAGGGCTTTGAGGATGAGGATGATGGGAAGTGGGAAACAAAGAATTATTTTCTAGAGACGTTTTTAGAGTCTTAAAAAAGCTACTTGTGAATCAACTCAATTCATTTTTCAGATTATCAAGACTTTGCCTAGAACGCCACAGTCTTCTTGTGGAAGAAATAAAGGAGAATGAGGAGAAGAACAAAAGTACATTGCTGCCATGTTTTGTTTTTTTTTAAAAGAAAAATAATTAAGAAGGACCTCTGGTGACATCAGTTCCAATTCAGTTCTGGGTCTCATTAAATTGATATAACCCTCTCTTCATATATTCAACTCAGTGTAATAATTGATATGCAAAAATAACGATTTATGTCAACAGTGCTTAATAAACCAGAAGATACTACTGCTGGTCGTTGACCATGATGATCATCTCCTTCCAGCCCCTTATTTAGGAACAGAAGCATAAATAGTCTAAGAGCCTTGGTCTAATCCAGAAATTTATTTAGGTTCCAAGACCGAAATAGAATCTTGATTTCATTTTATTAATTCTACTAGAGGCCCAGCACGCCATTGAAATTGCGCAAGGAAGCACCCTGCCTCCCGCCATGCGAGGAGGCACACTCCTGGGGGGGGCTGGGACCCACACCTGACTTGCAGCGTCCCCTGGCCACCCTGTCTGTGTCTGCTATGGGGCCGCCTGAGCCTCCACACTGGCTTGGGCAGGCCCCCCTGTCTATGTCTCCATCTCCGCTCTGGGCCTCACCTGCACGCGCAAGCTCCTCCTGTCCAGTAGTGACCTGTTACGGCATCCTGGCCTAATTTGCATATCACTGCTTTATATATGTAGATTAGTCACATCATGTCCTACAGCGGGCTGTTTCATTACTTGGAAAAATCCTTTTGTAAATGAGCCCAGGCAATCAGGTGTGTAGTGTACTATTTGGAGACACAGTCACCTCTCCAGCATTTGGAATCGATGAGTGAGTATGAGGTTAGGAAAAGGGAGCTACCACACGAAGTCATTGGGAATAAGAACGCACCTCGGGTGCTCCTCTGCTGCAGAAGCCCTCCCGTGACTAGGCTTGCCTCACCTCCGAGCTGCAGGAGCCAGGTGAGTGCTGCCCAGTGAACATATTGTCGAGTTACCCTTTCTGAGGACTGAGCACCTGAACCTCCCCATGGATTAAAGAAAATAATATTTTTGCTACCCTTCTCCCTCACCAAGTCTAAAGAATAATCTTTCTGAGGGTCATTTTCTGTCCCAGGACTGGCTGTTTTCCAAGATGACTGGACTTGAGAATTCCAACTCTTTTCCTGGAAAACAGCACTTTCTACATACACAGTTGGTCCTGTCCTCAGATGTCATGGATGCAATCTATCAGAACACATGAATCCTGCATGTCATTACATTTGGTCATATCTGAGTTATTCCATATAAAAACAACTCCATGCATGGCCCTTTAATGAATGGCAGGCTCTACAGTACATGTCAGCAGTCCCAGCTGTGGTGTCTTTATGGTCCCTCCGTTGACATGGTACCCACATGTGTCACAGCCCAACCTTCCTTTCAAAACCTTGAGCAAACGCTAGAACAAGACCACACACACAATGCATTTGCCAAGAGACAATAAATATAATTAGGCAAAGTACAGTCTAAACACATATTTATAAAGGAACATTTTTAAGTGGGATTCTAATCTACAGACATAATGAATGAAGAGTCTTTTATATTATTTGGTAGCACAGTTTAGTTTCTGGGAGCCAGGATGTCTGAGCAGTCAACATCCCAGAGTGGGAACTTTATGTAAACATTGCATAACCGAACGCCCATTAAGAGACTATCTGCAAACAATAAACTTTCCGGCTCTGAAGGTAAATTCAAGTCCCAAACTCAGAAATCACAAACCCAGTTTATAGCTTTCAAGTGTTAAGTTTTTCTGCTTTCTAATCAACATTAAAAAAAAAACAAAACTGAAAAAAAAACAACACCCCACAAAACCCAGCAACCTTGCTGTCCGCAATCAGCTGTTGCCTATAGAAACTTTGAACTTTGGAGAAGGAGAGCTATTTCAAAAGAACAATCAGACCACGGGCAGAAGGATCAGTCACAAGACTGAGACAGCAAAAATAAAATGCACTGACCTGGCAACAATTTAGCCCGCCCGGTTTTATAGTCGTAGCTCAGATTTTATATAGACCTTGTGGTCTGCATAATCAGCAAATTCCAGTTGTTCTTATCTACTTATTTAGTGATTATGTTTTGCATTAATCTGCTAGGGCTGCCATAACAAAGTACCACAGACTGAGTGGCTTAAACAACAGAATTCTGTGTTTTCACAGTGCGAGAGGCTGGAAGTCAGAGATCAGGATGTCAGCAGAGTTGACTCCGTTTGTTGTTGTTACTTCAGCAGTTTATTAGTGAAAAACTGGTAACAAACTACAAAGCAACAGTAGTTTAGTAAAGTGAGGCACATATGATGGAATACCATGAAGCCATTAAAAAAGTTGCAGTGCCCAGAAGCCTGGTTCTGAGCTTCAACCTATGAACCAAGAGTTAAGGGTTCTATTCCTGGTTGGGGCACATGCCTGGGTTGGGGACTCAATCCCCAGTGTGGGGGCCTGCAGCAGGCAGCTGGTCAATGATTCTCTCTCATCACTGATGTTTCTGTCTTTCTCTCCCTCTCCCTTCCCCTCCGAAATAAATTAAAATAACAAAAGATGTAGTAGTATATTTGACACAGCATGATAGTCACGGTATTATCAAGGGTAAAAAAGTGATAAAACAGGTCCTAGATGGTTTGGCTCAGTGGATGGAGCATCAGCCTGAGGCCTGAAGGGTTCCAGGTTTGATTCTGGTTAAGGGCACATGCCTGGGTTGTGGGTTCAGTCCTTGGTGGGGAGCGTGCAGGAGGCAGCCAATCAATGATTCTCTTTCATCATTGATGTTTCTATCTCTCCCTCTCCCTTCATCTCTGAAGTCAATAAAAAATATAAAAAAAACTTACAAAACTGTATGTACACGTTGATCTGCTTCAAAAACGTATCAATGCACAGGAGAATCTGGAAGGCTATACACCTAAAGAACAGTTCTCCCCGATCGTGGTAATGAAGGTGATTTTATTTTTTAAACTATGCTTTCATTTTTCTCTTTTACCAACACATAAGCCTTTAGCATTCAGAAAGCTCTAACAATTCTTAAAACGTCTCCTTTGAAGTAGGAATGAGGTTGAGCTTAAAGCCTGAGGCACAGGGAGGTACATGTTAGTCTGATACCACTTTGATGGTTTGTCATGGTGCTTTAGTGTCAAACTGTCACTGTGCCGAGTTGAAACGTGGGTGGTAGAAGTGCATACTTCAAACTAGGGGATCCATTCCTAGAAACCCCCAGCTGTCACCAGGCCTTCTGAGGCCTCTCTGACTGACTTGCAGAGAGCGATCTTCTCTCTGTCTCTGTTCACATGGTCTTTCCTTGGTGCATATTTGCCTGTGTCCCAATCTCTTCTTTATAGAGACACTCAGCATATTGGATTAGGGCCATCCTAATTATATTGTCTTAATTTAATTACTTCTTCAAATATTATCCCAAATACAGTCACATTTGAAGAACTGCATGTTACTGTGGGGGACATAATTCAACCTACAACATGTTTTTGGCTCCAGTTTTCCCTTTATATTGCTAATTTCCCTGAAAATATCTGCCCTGTCTTAGGCCAAATCAATGTATATATTGACATGAATATTGTGGTGTATCTTCTCCCAGTTTATGCAATATTCAGTATTAAAACTCCGTATAATATTCTGTAATCTTTGTTGTATCCTGTGGTCTTTTCTTTCAAAAATAAATTATGAGAATATGAAATGCCAGAAGATATTGCTCAGAAAGCTGGAGTATAATGGATATATACAATCTACTGCATGAAATAAATGCACTGAACATTTTAATTACCCTTACCTTTCATCTAGGATGCACATATTTCAAACAATGACACAATGACTACACTTATATAGAGATATTTGTGGGTACATTTAATTATCTTATACGATAAATTCCTGGATAGGCAAATTATTGTTTGTAAACATGTGAATATATTTAAGGCATTTAATATATTTCTTCAAATTGCTTTGCAGAAAGAAGTGATTGTACAGATTAATCACAGTAAACTAGTAACAAAAAGCAAATAACATTTTTTTTCAAAATGATAGACAACAGTAAATGTTTATTATTGTGCAAATTGCATTTGTTTATTTAGGTTGATAGTATTTTGGCATTTTATTTAGTTTTCATCTAGACATATTCTTTGCCAATGTTTATTGACATATTTGCATTCAGTCATAAAGGTTAATTTAAAAGTAGATTATAGTGGATTGTCTACACTTCCATTTCACTAATGAAAATTTGGCAACTTGAGCTATCCATATTTTATTTTACAGGAAACTGCATCATGGGAAGTTTAAGACACCTTCTGCAACGCAGAAGAACTGCCTAAATGCACAGAGTCCATGCACCTGTTTTACGTGTTAAGAACACAAAGTCCAGGACAGTTCAGACAAGGCTGTCCCCCTGATTGCCTTGTATTTATTTGGTGGAAAATAAAAATAATTTTATCATTTTAATTTTATTCTTCTCAGCCTTAGATCAGGGAAATCTACTTTTTTTTTTTTCTTTCAGAAAGATATAGGAATAGAGTTTTCTAAGTTGTCATTCTCTTAAATGGTGGTAATTGTCATACCACTGGCACAGAAAAATTTCTTAATGGAATAAGGATGGCTGGATGGTATCAGAAAACACAAAGGATTATCTAAAGTAACTAAGAGCATATATTTACTGAAGGAGATATAAAAAGAATGTGTTTTATGAGATGGGGGCTGCAAGAAATGAGTAAAACTGTTGGTGGAGACAATAGACTTATGGAGAGAAGTGATTGTCATTAAGATTGGAAAGGCTGTCATTTAGAAAATGAACAAGTTCAGGTTAAATTGGCTGCACAACTGCTGATTATGGTATTACTAGAGGTCCCGTGCACGAATTCATGCATGGGTGGGGTCCCTAAGGGTGACCTGTGGAGATCAGGCCCCAGCTCATGCCTTGTGGGATCAGGCCTAAACCGGCAGTCAGACATCCTTCTCACAATCCGGGAATGCTGGGTCCTAACCACTCGCCTGTCTTGACCCTAACCATTCTGCCTGCCAGCCTGATCGCCCCCTAACTGCTCCCTTGCTGGCCTGCCTGATGCCTAACTGCTCCCCTGTTGGCATGATTGTCCCCAACTGCCCTCCCCTGCTGGCCTGATCACCCCCAACTGCCTTCCCCTGTGAGGCTGAGGGACCTGGGGGACTCCAGCTGGATGAGGTAGGGCTGAGGGGACTGGGCACTGCAATCTTGTGGCTGTGGGCCTCGCCATCTTGTGAGGGCGTGACAGTCAATTAGAATGTTCTCTCTTTATTAGATAGGATAAGCAATCAGTCAAAATTAAAGGAAGGTATAAATTGGTTCTTTATAAGATGATCTTTCTAAAATCAGAGCTTTAAAAATAATGAAGTATAAAAGGTTCCTCGTAATTTAATGAAACTCCTATCAATGGAAAAATTAAATCGTGGCTATATCATGGTTTTTCAGAGATATTTTAGAGTTATAATTATGGTCCATAGCATTGGTAAAAGTAGGGTAAATGGCTAAGATCTCCTACAGGTCACTGATTCTTGTTCCTCCACAGATATTTGCTGTGTTTTGCCATGGTTTCATAGGAAATAACAGGAAATATTTTATTTATTGCAACATATTAAATTATAGAAATTGTGCCAAAGAAAAATTTGTAATATGATGAGATCCATGCCCCTTTTTGTAACTACTGAAATCTTAGGGACATGCTTTTATTAAATTTGAGGATATCGATGTAATTGGAGATAAGGCAATTATTATGCAAAACTCAAAGGAGCACATAAAACTGGCTTGATAAAATAAATGTTAAAAGCATATTTTAATGGTGATATTTTATTACAGATCTGATATATAAACAATAAGATAAAAAAGGGCTAATATTGAAATCTGTGTGGCTTTAAGAAAAAATAATTATTAAAAAATAATGTGTTGTATATATTACATTATCTTATTTTGTTTTATCTAATTCCATGTTCCCTAAGTGTTCCACATGTAACGCAGAGCCATGAGTCCTAATTACTCCAGGAGAGCAAGGGACAAGTAATGAACCCCTTTGACAAGCAACTGAAAATAATCAGGCTTGAAATTTCAGGCCTGGTAGATAGAAGACTTTTCCTAAGTTCCTTTGAAATGTCCAGGATCAAGTCTGGAAGACACTAATCACATGTGTATCGCTATATTCTTCAGTGTGAGAAAGATGCTGCCGCCGCAATGACATTAAAAATATATATGTAATGGAATACTACTCAGCCATGAGAAAGGATGACATACTGCCATTTGGAACAACATGGATGGGAATTGAGAACCATATGACTTCACGCATATGTGAAATATAAAACTGAAAGTAACAAGTGAACAAAGAAGAAAAGCCAAACAAACAAAAACTCATAGACACAGACAGTAGTATGGTGGTACCAGAGGGAAGAGGAGAGAGGAGAGTAGTAATGGATGGAGGGGGCCAACCATATGGTGATGGAAGATGACCTGACTTTGGCTGGCGGGCACAATATACAGATGATGTATCATAGAAATGTACATAATGCTAACCAAATAAATTTACTTAAAATAAAATAAATTAGTTTTGCAGAACTTCATATTTGTTGAAAGTTATAAACAATTGCCCTAACCGGGTTGGCTCAGTGGCTAGAGCATTGGCCTGCAGACTGAAGGGTTCTGGGATACAGGGAACAGACTGAGCTTTTAGAGGGGAGGGTGTTTGGGGGACTGGGTGAAAAGGTGAAGGGATTAAGCAAACAAACAAACAAACAAACAAACAAAAAGAGACACAGACAACAGTATGGTGATTACCAGAGAGAAAAAATGGGGGCGGTAGAAGAGGGTAAACAGGAGGATAAACGATGATGCAGGAGACTTAACTTTGGGTGGTGAACATGTGATGCAATGTACAGATGATGCATTATTGAACTGTACACTTGGAATCTATATAGTTTTATTAATCAACTAGAGGCCCAGCGCACAAAATTTGTGCACTGGAGGGGGGGGGGGCAGGTCCCTCAGCCCAGCCTGCCTCTTCTCACAGTCTGGGAGCCCTCAGGGGATGTCCTACTGACAGCTTAAGCCCACTCCCCACAGTCTGGTCTCCCTCTGTGGAGGTGACTGGCCGATCAAGGGAAGGCAATGCCCCCATCATGCCTCTGCTGCTGCTGCATAGTCACTGTGGCTTGCCTGAGCCTCGCCCTGCCCTCATTGCCTGAGCCTTGGGCTCTCGAAGCAGCAGCGGCCATCAATGACTTGCTGGAGCCTCAGGCCAGCCCTGGGCAAGCGGCAGCCACCATCACGTCCCCAACGCTGCAATTCCCCGCCCATTCGCTGTGCACACAGCCTGAGGATTGGTCGTTACTGTGACGGTGTCTCAACCAATTTGCCCATTACCTATTATTAGATAGATGTCACCACAATAAATTCAATTAAGAAAATAGATGTTTCTTGTCTTGGCAGGGGGAAATGATAATTTGGTAAAGATGTAAGGGCCAAATCTTCACGGGAGTATATAAGACAAATCTGTTCATTGCTAGCTCTATAGTCTCAAAGCTGTTATGTTCATCACCTATAAACAGGAACAATGATATTGAGAATAAAAATTTGAAGAGAAGATTTAATCCTAAAATATAGTCAAGATGCTATAATTGCACATGCTACTAGAGCCAAAAACATGCTATACTATCCTCTTCGGAGCATACCATAAGATATGCAAAAAATTTAAAAGTTTCTTATTTTTAATTTATATGAATAATTTCAAAGAGGTTTGACAAGCAATATACAGCCTGGGTTTCTAGTCCTGCTGACGTATGCTTTAAAAACGAGGGGGAAAAGGAGTAGCTTAATCTGTGTCTGGGTCTCAGCCAGCTGCCGAGGAAGCAGGAAACAGCCAGACTCCCAGATTGGTTGGTTATGAAGCTCAGGGCTGGGTGTCACTGTCTACTACTTGGTGAGGAGAAAGGAGTTAGATTTAAAAAACCCTAAATAATGGACATTGAAAATTATTCAAAATGTATTAAACATGTAGCTTGGCCACACATTTTTTTTAGCAACCCAATTCAGGATGCAAGTAAGCAATGAGATTTTTAACTGAAGAGGAAAATTAGTGCAAATACTTTCTAAATTAGACTTCACATATCATTAGTCACATAAAATAAGTGAGGACATGTCCTAAAGTAACCCCATTATTTCTTCTTGGTGAAAAAGTAAGATCTAATAAATAAGAAAAAAAAATCTGGATATGATAGTCACTTAGGATGTGATACAGCTGTGGAAGAGAAAATGAAGCTAAACTCTAGGAAAAAAACAATAATTCAAAACTACATACAATCATTTGGTAAATTTAATAGAAATAGCATGCATTAATATATCAATATTGCACTTAAGGTTATTTTATATGTTACATATTCACTGATTTAAATAGAGTGCAACAATGACACTTGTGTATTTGCATGGTTTTTATTGTTGATGTTTCTACTGTAGCAGTCATTTAATATACCAAATATAAAGAGTCTATGTTACTTTTAAAGGAATTTGGCTTCTAATCCTTGGTTTTAAATTCCCAAAGTGAGGAAAAGCCTGCTACTCTCCAGTTAAATACACTTTTACAATTTCCAGAAGAATATATTTAATTGAAAAGAAGAGAAAATAAGTAAAATCAATAGCCTAATAAATTATAAGTAGATAAGAATGAGGTTCATCCCTATATTAACTGCTATAGAATATTCAGTCTTTACCAGCATGCTAAAATATACAATGAGGTCAGGGAAGATTTATCAAATCTTCCTACATAATAAAAGCCTAACATGCTAAGTGTCTGGGTGACTGGTCAGCCGTTCAACCAATCAAAGCTTAATATGCTAATGATATGCTGAGGCCACTCAACTGCTCACTATGATGTGCACTGACCACCAGGGGGCAGATACTCCCACTGGTAGGCTAGCTTGCTGGTGGGGTCTGGGCAATTGGGACTGAGCAAGACTGGCCGGACAAACCCTGTAGCCCTCCCACAGTCTCTCCCCAGCTGGCCAACCTCCCGCGTCCCTCCCCAGCCCCAATTGTGCACCAGTGGGGTCCCTCAGCCTGGCCTGTGCCCTCTCACAATCCAGGTCTCCTTGGGGGATGTTGGAGAGCCAGTTTTGGCCTGATCCCGCAGGCCAGGCCAAGGGACCCCACTGATGCATGAATTCGTGCACTGGGCCTCTAGCATATGATAAAAGCACAGTATGCCTCTTATATAATAGTAGTATGCAAATTATCCCCTCCACTAGAGTTTGTCCAGGAGTTCGACCAGGGGGCTGGGCCAGCTGGGGGAAGGGAGGGAGGCTCCACCCTGCAGCCAGCAGCCACTAGGGACCCTACCAGTGCACAAATTTCGTGGGCTGGGCCTCTAGTTAAAAAATAAATGAATAAATGAAGTATATATGGTTTCTGCATGGCAGAATTAGAAGTACTGTATTGATGGAAAATTAATTCCTACTATTTTCCTCTATTATATTTCTACTCTTTCACTATTTCAGCAATAAAGAAACTATAAGTATTTGCCTAAAATCAAAGTTGCCAGATATGAAATCCTAAATTGAAAACTTCCATATGGAGATGAGCTTGTACAGAGACAAACTGCATTCTCTCTACTCTAGAGGAGATGAAAGTAGCATTAGATAGATGAGAGAATTGAGAGAGAAAAGAGATAGGAACTAAACTTCACTTCCCAGTCCTGAAATAAACCCTACAGAGGCAGAAGGAGACAAATATGCGCCCTTCCTGTTGTCTGAAGGAATGTATTTATCTTTTAGCACTGCTCACACCCATTTTGGGACTATGCATATCAACAGCCTAATAGATGTGTCCTACATGAGAACCTGTAAGATTTATGTACAATTCTTTCTTCTCTCTCCACATGGTTCACTGGAGTTGGAGAATCTTCTTCAACTCATTTGTGCTGGTGAATTGAGAGAAGAGAGGGACCCGAAAAGGACACAAAATAAACAGAGGCAGCAGTGAGGGAGTCTCCAAGGCAGGGTGGAAAAATCTTGCATCCAGCGAAGCAGGAGGGGAGCCAGGAAAAGGAATCATAAGAGAGAGATGTTAGAGAAAACTATGTAGTCTCCACTCAATTCTAGAGTGCATTGGGAACTTCTGTACTCCCCAGGGGAGTAAAACATGGAGTGAATAATATACAGGCTATTTTTACCTCTCACTTTTCTTTCCCAGATAATGTCTGCTGATGAGATTAGAAATTAGGAATTTTCTGTGAGCATGACTCATCCTATTTTGGGTTCTTTCTGTTTTAGTGATGCCCATTTACTATCTTCTTCCTCATTATAGAAATTATAATTGCTGGCTCCGCACTTTTGGGGAAGTAAGTGCTATCCATGGAATTGGGTATTTGGAAATCCAATTTTTCCCAGAGTCACATTGATTTCTCCAATAAGACTTATCTATAAGAAAAGATGATATTCTGGCCTGCAATCTGTTTGACTCTTGTCTTACCTCTAAATTAGATTTGAATTAGAAAGTGGGTGGACAGAGAAACATTGATTAAACATACCCTTATACTATAGTATTTGTCTGCTTCCTCACCCCCAACCTTTGCCATATTTACTGGGTGTAGAATACACTTCACCACACCATTTAAACTGGGCTTGGCCATATGATTGCTCTGATTAGTGAAATAAAGAGAGGAAGTGATAATGGGCCCGTGAGAAAATTTTAAAGGCTTCTTTGCCTTTCCTGTTTTCCTCCTAGATTTTTGCCACCCACCAAGAGAAAAAGCAGATCCTAATTAGCTGGTGGGCCCTGCCTCCTGGGAGGAGACTTGGATTCCTTATACCCCCTGTAGCTCAGCTGCCCTAGCTGATCTTGCACATCCATGAAAAAGGCTCAATGTTTTGTTGTGTGATGCAATTAAACCTCCTACAAAGATCCTGGAACCTCAGAGGCAATGCCAAGGAGTTGCCGGGGAACCAAATGTGCACGAATAAGCCAGTTCCAGTTGCTGTTCCTGCCAAAAAGCAAAGGGGAACAAGAAGCAGGCCTCTCCCTTCCCGCCACCAATGGGTGGATAGTCACCTACCAGAACTTGTCATTTTCTTTGGCAGGCTGGAGACCTGTGAACCCTGAGGGCAGGGGCAGAATTGGGAAGAGAAGGACAGACTCACGTAGAGGTGTGAGCCAGGACACCACGGACAGACCATTCCGATTTGATCTAGGAATTCTCAGAAAAGGACAAATGGAAGAACCACAACGAGCTAGTTTAAGGCGTTCATACCAGGCAAGCAGAGGCCTCACGTCAGAAATTTAATTCAGATCTAGAAATAAAGTATATTGCTTTGGAACATTTAAATAGTAAACTGTGAATCACATGCCCAACACATTTTAGAGCAACTTACAATATCCCAAGTCCCACATGTTTTAGAAGTCCCAAAGAAAGGCTTTCAGTACTAAACTCACTTACAAAGGCAAGATCGAAGGCCACGGCCATGACTTATGGGTCAACAGTGGCAACTGCTTACCTGACCTGTCCCTGTGTGTGCTCAACTTTCTTTTTCTCCCTATTTTACAGACTCACCGCCATCCCCCGTGAGCCAGGGCACACTCAACCTTCTTGGGATCTCAGATATTATCAGGGAATATCTAAGAAAATTATGGCCATTGATCTGGTCAGTGACCATTTTTTCTTCTAGATGAATCTATAGCTTTATAAGTCATACCTTCATAGGAAACTTTTATTTTCCTTTTTGAGATACATTCTCTTACTGTGTACTGTTCAGTAAGGAAAACATACCCCAAGTGGCATGAAAGGTACAGTTTCTTACATGTGGACATATTGACTGCTATAGTCTGAATGCTTGTGTGCCACTAATATTCATGTGGAAATCCTGATGCCCAATGTGATAGTATTCAGAATGAGGCATTTGAGAGGCTCTGCCATCAAGCACAGATTGGTGCCTTATAAAAGAAGCTCCAATCCCTAGCCCCTTCCTCTATAGCAAGAAGGCACTGACTATGAACCAGGTGAGTCCTCACTAGGTCTCACTAGCATTTTTTTTTTTTAGTTTTGCAAGCTAAGTAGAAAAGAGAATATGAAGTGCTTATTCCAACATAATTGAGAAATTTCTGTTTCCAAGCAAACCTTGAAGGTAACACCATCATGAGCTGAAATGCTCACGTTGTTGTAACACTCATTTTAGATGTCAGTGTCTGAACAGTGTCACTGCCAACTACATCCCTCTAGGAATCCACCTAGGTGTTGGCTCTGGTAATGTCAGTAGAGAGGGCTGTCAGCACTGCTGGCTGAGCAAATGAGGACAATAAATATTCATACTCTACTCCCTGCATGTGACACTTGACTTGTGGAACCAATATTCATATTTCCAAAACAACTTCATCCAAATTTACCTCTTTTACTCTATAGAGGAAACCACCTAAAAGCACTCTTTTCTTGGCCATTTAAGGATTCAAGAAGAGAAAGGAGAACAACTGGGGATTATAAAATTATATTTTTCTTGCTCATAATGGAAATGCAAGAGTCCTAATGGAGATTCTGAAGATGAGTCCTCAAGTGTCAACATACGTCTGTCCCACATAAAAAAGGCTTTGAGAAGTAATAAAACTTTGTTGACCATTCACTAGTCTATTTTCCATTAAGTTACCTCAAAATACTTTGTCAAATATGGAGTACTTTTAGTAGTCTTTATTTTAATTTTCTGTTACAAATATTTTGATGAATTAAAATGTACATATTCTTGGGTGTGTATAACAATGCTGCGTAGACATGGCTACTCAAGACAAGAGTATCCTAGATGCAACAGAAAATATATCAGCATGTTGAAGAGGTGGGTCAGATGCTGCCTGATTTCATTTTGAACTTGGAATGTTTGAAATATATATGGAAGTGTTCACCCTTCAAAAAAATTCCTTAGAGCCCTGACCGGTTTGGCTCAGTGGATAGAGCGTCAGCCTGTGGATTCAAGGGTCCCAGGTTAGATTCCAGTCAAGGGCATGTACCTTGGTTGCGGGCACATCCCCAGTAGGAGGTGTTCAGGAGGCATCTGATCAATGTTTCTCTCTCATTGATGTTTCTAACTCCCTATCCCTCTCTCTTCCTCTCTGTAAAAAATCAATAAAATATATTTAAAAAATTCCTTAGAGATGTGTATTGTGCCTCATCTAGACTAATAAAAGGGTAATATGGTAATTAGACTGGACACACCGGATGTCTTCTGGACAAAGCTGCAGCAGCTACGAGGGCAGAGGAGGGCTGGCAGCCGGCAGTGGCAGCAGCAGCTGGGTGATGGGGGCAGCACCTTGCCTTGATCATCCCGGTTGCCTCCTGCAGAGGGAGGCCAGACTGTGGCTTAGGCCCGGGGGCCTGAGCCGTCAGTAGGACATCCCCCGAGGGCTTCCAGACTGTGAGAGGGGGCAGGCCAGACTGAGGGACCCTACCCGACTCCAGTGCAAGAATTTTTGTGCACCAGGCCTCTAGTATACATATAATCTCTTATCTTTGTTTTACACCATTAAAAATGAGATGTTTTCATGAATACATACAGCACAGGTATTTGGCACCTCTGATAGAAAATATGTCAACAAAAATATGTGAATTTGTGTGGTAAAAGTAAAGAGCTGACTTTTGTGTAGAAAAGAAAGTGTGTAGCTTCATTGCAAACATTGAAAATTAATACAATAGTTCATATGAGATTTTAACATTTAATAGCATTCCTACATTTACAATTAAAAATAGGAAAATAACACTAAAGTGATGTACTGAGCATAATTAATTATCTTAATTTAGATTCTTCACAAGAATAAAGTTAGCGCAAAGAACAAAGAATTAAAAATAAAATTATATTCTTCTAAAATTGTCAATGTTAATATTAAAAATATATATTGCATAGGTTTATGAATCTTTTAATTAGACTATGAACACCATTTAAATTAAATGTAAAAAGTCAAATGAATTTTCATAAAATACAGATGGTCCCTAACTTACATGGTGGTTCAACTTAAGATTTTTCAACTTTGTGATGGTAAAAAAGAGATACAAATTCAGTAGACACTGACCAGGCTAACCTATGATATTTGGTAAGTCAGGTATATTAAATGCATTTTCACAAACTATATTTTCAGCTTACCTTGTTTTTATCAGATGTAACCTCATCACAAGTCAAGAAGCACATGTATATTGGTTTAAACTTTACTAATATTGAATTTATAATTTCTATGACTTTCCTATATAAACCTAACAAAAGAGTGTAGTAAAATTAGCAAATATGAAACTATATTGATAATTTATCTTTCTAAGTTTGGACTTTTTAGAAACAGTATATGCACCTAATTTATGTGGATTCCTTGGCTTATCAGTTGCAGTGCACAGTGAACAAGAAACAAAATAGATACTTGGTGAGCGTTCATATCTATAAGACCACAACTATAGATTAGGTATCTTTATTGATATTTAACTATCCTACAAGCAATTAGCATTAGATCATAATATACTATAAAAGCAACTTATTTATACTGAAAAATCAAAATAGAGCTGCTATTTGTAAACTTTTATACAAAATGTAACTACAAGTGATAGAATATAACATTTTTCTATTTACTAATCAATACCCACAGTCTATCAATTTTTGCTATACTGAGAAAGAAAGCTGTTTTTGTTGAAAAAGTGATTAAAAATAATTAGTGTAAAAACAGACCAGTATAATATGTGTCCTTTCAACACCACCACAGATGGAACAAAGCTCTCCTAAAGAAGTGACATTTGAACTGAGATGTGAAAGACAGGTAGGAATTTACCTTGGAGAAGAGAGGATGATAGTAAAGAAAAGGGATTTCTAGGAAAATGGAATAGATATCAGAGTCTCTCTGAATGGAGGGAACACAATGGGAAAAAAAAGTTTATTTGAGTGGGGCGAAGAGTGAGTGCTTAGTGCAAAATAGGTTCTCTGAGGTCTGTAGGGCTGAATGATGCAAGGTCTTCCGGGCCACATGGGAAGGTTCTGCTCTGTAACCATGAGAATCTATGGAATAGTTTTAAGCAAAAGATGTCTGTTAATTGTCAAAGTGGAGAGACCCGCCAGGCAGATGGAGCAAACATGTCTCATGCTCAGAGAAGAGTTCTCAGGTGTGGATGTGAATTTAGGAACAGTAGTATGAGGCTCGAATTAAAGACATGTGTATAAATGAGATTGCTAAAGAGATAGCAAGGAATACAAGGAAAACAAAATCAGGGCCCAAACCTTGAAAAAGTCTAACCATTAATGGTTCAGATAAGGAGGAAAATGAGAGAGAAAATGAGAAACCCGTAAGACAAACTTTGACAAACAAACAAACAAAATAAAAATGAAGGCAAACCCAGGAAAAGGTGGAGATTGAAAGTGAAAAGAATGGAGTGTTTTAAAAGGGCACAGCTAATAGTAATGTGGGTTGGATATTTCCAGGATGTCAGGTGAGGTAACCACTAAAAACCCTCCGCTGGATTTAGGAACCCACTCAAGTCATTAGACTTCAGTAGTGGCTGTGGGAAGAAACTACGGGAGAGGACACATATTGTAGTGACCAAAAAGCGGGTAAGGAGGTAAAAGAATCAGGACTGGCATAGTGACACAATTTGTTTCTAGACTTTTGGCTCTGAGGAGTCAGGAAGGTAAAGCAGTGCCTGGAGGAGTGCATTTGTGGAGGGAGAGATGATTTCATTTTTGCTTTATGTGTTAAGGACTGTGATGTATTTAAATGCTGATGGAGAAGGATCTAAGTAAAAGGTAGAGGAACAACAATGAACACATTCAATACCTAGAGAGAGGGTAGGTTCAGTGCAGAGATGGAAGACTAGTCTTCAGATTGGTGGGACCGTCATTATTTTTTAAAATATATTTTTATTGATTTCCAAGAGGAAGGCAGAGGGATGTGTATGTATATGTGGCATATATATCCTATCTAATAAAAGAGTAATATGCAAATTAACCATCAATCCGCTACTCCCACAAGCCAAGCCCACTAACCAATCAGGAGCGAGTATGCAAATTAACCCAACCAAGATGGCTGCAGCCACGGAGAGAGCAGAAGGGAGACTTGGGTTTCCCTGGCAATGGAGGAAGCCAAGCTTTCTGCACACCCTAGCTGGCCCACTCCTGGCTACAAAGTTTCAATTATAGAAGATAAATAAATCCCAACAAAAATGGTGGCAGCCACGGAGCTGGAGAGAACAGGAGGCTAGGGTTGCCCCCGGCGATGGAGGAAGCCAAGCTTCTGAAGCCTTGGCCTTCCTTGGCCTCCACTACAAAGTTTCAATTATAGAATATAAATAAATCCCAACAGAAATGGCTGCTGCCACAGAGGGAGCAGAAGGCTTGGCTCTGCTCCAGGCTACAAAGTTTTAATTGTAGAATATAAATAAATCCCAGATACCAGGGCCTCCGCTTGGGTCACCAGGGGGTGTGGCTGGCCTGCAAACCACCACAGGCCCCTTGCCCAGGCTGCCCCATGCCCCAAGGGAACCCCCACCCTGATCCAGGACACCCTTCAGGGCAAACCAGCTGGCCCCACTCATGCACCAGACCTCTCTCCTATCTAATAAAAGAGTAATATGAAGATTGACCATCACTCCAACACACAAGATGGCTGCCCCCATGTGGTCAAAGATCCTGCCCCCATGTGGACACAAGATGGCCACCACAAGATGGCCTGCAGGGGAGAGCAGTTGGGGGGGACCAGGCCTGCAGGGGAGGGCAGTTGGGGGGGATCAGGCCTGCAGGGAAGGGCAGTTAGGAGGGACCCAGGCCTGCAGGGGAGAGCAGTTGGGGGAAAGCAGGCTGGCAGGGGAGCAGTTAGGCATCAATCAGGCTGGCAGGGGAGTGGTTAGGGGGTGATCAGGCTGGCAGGCAGAAGCAGTTAGGGGCAATCAGGAAGGCAAGCAGTTGAGCAGTTGGGAGCCAGCAGTTCTGGATTATGAAAGGGATATTCAACTGCTCTTTTAGGATTGAGCCTAAACAGGCAGTCAGACATCCCTCATGGGGTCCCAGATTGGAAAGGGTGCAGGCTGGGCTGAGGGACACCCTTCCCCCACGAAAATTCCCACGAATTTTGTGCAATGGGCCTCTAGTGTATGTATATATCTATATCTATCTATCTATCTATCTATCTATCTATCTATCATCTATCTATCCAGATATTTTCTCATGAGCAACACACACACATTATCTATCATCTATCTATCTATCTATCTATCTATCTATCTATCTATCTATCTATCTATCATGATAGAGAATCATTGATTTGCTGCCTCCTGTACACCCCATACTGAGGATTGGGCCCACAACCCAGGCATGTGCCCTGACCAGGAATTGAACTGTGACCTCCTAGTTCATAGGTTGATGCTCAACCACTGAGCAACACCGGTTGATCAGGGGCTGTCATTTTTACAAAAGAGAAAAAGGTCAGGGTGGATGCAGATGCAGGAAAGTTTGTGGCTGAAGGTTCATCCATTTCTGCTTCTGCCTCTGTCTCCATGACTTTGGAAATTGTGCACATTTTCAGAGCCTGTTTCCTTATACTAGTATGTAAATTAAAGAAATAGGGTTGGATAATGGAATACTTACATTCCCGTCAATTCTAAAACGCCTTAAATTTTTTCCTATTTTCAAGTTTGCCAATGTCAGGAAAGTTTCCCATCTAGCATGCCCACTGGACTTTGTGTGAATGGTTGATTTGGTCTCATTTTTGGCAAAATGTGCAGTTCATAAAGACCCTGTGTGTGTGCTGTAAGGAACTGAGATTTTTTTCTTTCATTCTCCCTGATGGTACTTGCTAGTATGAGCAATAGTTTGTTTTGGTATTTTGATAACTACAAGGACTAAGGCTCTCAAAAAAATAATAGACATGTTTAGAGAAGTTTTCATTTTGGTTCTAATTCTATTGCCCTGAGGCTGGAACTTCAGATATTGTTTCTCTCAAATACTTTTTAAAATGATTTTTGAGGCATAGTAGATATATTTTAAAAAACGGCACATACTTAATGCATACATTTGATAGTTGGGGCATATGCTACACCTCTGACACTGTTAAGATGACTACAATTTAAAAAAAGGTAAGTGTTGGCAAGCATGTGGAGAAAAAGGAAACCCTTGTGTGTTGATGGTGGGAATATAAAACAGTGCAGCCATTATGGTGAACAGTAAAAAAAACAAAAAACTAAAAGAAGAACTATTATCTGATGCAGCAATTTACTTCTGGATATACTGGGTGGGGCAAAAGTAGGTTTACAGTTGTTTGTATGAAAAATAATATAATAATAAAACAATAAACTGTGTGTTTTATGTGTTCACAACTGTGAACCCACTTTATATGCCAAAAATAAAATAAAAAAATTGAGATCAGAATTTGGAAGCCATATCTGCTCTCCCATGTTCATCACAGTATGATTCAGAATAGCGCAATTCTCAGTTTATTATGAGCACATAGCACTTTCATTAAAGTATTTTAAGAATCCCCAATCAAATCTTATTAATGTTGTTTAACTGTTCTACAGGGCATCAAATTGTCCATAATATTTTTATAAGATATTTTTATTGATTTCAGAGAGGAAGGGAGAGGGAGAAAGAGATAGAAACATCCATGATGAGAGAGAATCATTGACCGGCTGCCTTCTGCATGCCCCACAATGGGAACTGAGTCTGCAACCCAGGCATATGCCCTGACCTAATGGGGAATCGAACCATGACCCCATGGTTCATAGATCGAAGCTCAATCACTAACTCACATCGCCTGGGCCTAGTATTTTTAAAAAATAATAATAACAATGGCTAAATCATTTTGTAACATAATTGTAGAATTTAATTTTCTGGCTTCAATATTTCAGAAATGAAATAACATGATTCGTGTTGCTTCATAAATATGTTTAAAGCCTTCACAAAGAGGGTTGCCAGTGTGGGTGAGGTATTCTTACCTTTGTTTCTTTAGCGTGTTGTTGCTGTAGTTGAGTCCATTTTCGAGGGACCTAAACTAAGTCCCTATAAGCACTATCTCCACTACAACGTTTCCTGGGTTCCTTAGGATGTCATTATCAGCACTGCCTCTTGGAGAAATAAATGTGTCTTCTTATCTTAAAATAGCAACAAACAGCAGCATTGATGACAGTCAGCAAGGGGCTGATGACGCAGGCAGCTCTTTCTGATAGAGCAGCTCTTGCTCTCCATAGCTCCATGTCACAGATTCTCTTTCCATTCCCTCTCTAATGAGCATTTCTCTGAGAATCAGACACACACACCAACACTTCGATCAGCACTATGGATAGACAACTCCTTTACTTATTTTTCTAGATAATCAAGACCAAATAGACTCTAAAATGGATGCTTAAACATAATTTTGTTTTTGGCACCTGGTGAATAAAATTGATCAGATTATTTCCTATAAAAAAATTCACTTTCAAACTTGAAGGTTTGTAATTAAAAAAAAAAAAAAGAATGTGTGGGGAGAGTCTACCTGAGTAATTTAGAAGTTTTCTACATTCCCATTGTACCTCAAGCTACGTTTTATTTTCTCTTTAAGCACACATGGTGGTTTTGGACCACGAATGGAAATGCCTGGGGCACTAGAGGAAATATGCCCCTGGTGTTCCCCTAGTTTCATTTACTGGTTACTTTGAAGAGTTTTTGAAGAGGGCGCTGCCTGGTCTTAGCCAGCATTTCCTAGGCAGGTACAGATCGAGCACCAGGGGGCAGGCTTGGATCACAAAAGTTTGTGGGCACTTGGCTTTTCTTCAGAGAAGTCTGTCTCTACATGAAACAGCAGGGATTAATATTTTGCAAATTGGATTGTGGATAAGAATAAACCATTTGGTGTCATGTCCATAATTCATATAAAATTTTACATTTCTGTAAAATAAAATAAACTTCATCAATTCCAGTTTTTATTTAATATTATTCTTATATTTTGTGGTATAAATGACGACTTTGGGGGGGATAGTAACTGCTCTATAAATGTTAACTCTATGGAACAGATGTTTTCATAAACTTAACAGAATACATAGAATATAATAGGCTATTGGCAAAAAAATTTGGAATCTTAGATTTTTTTTTTTAATTTATTTTTAAATCTATTTTATTATGGAAAATTCAGAAATTCGCAAACACACTACAATATACAGATGATAAACTATAGAATTGTACACTTGAAATCTATGTGATTTTATTAAGCAATGTCATCACAATAGATTCAATAAAAATTTTAAAAAAGAAATTAATGATATACAAAAAGGAATAAAATATTGCAGCCTTTATCCCAATATTCAATGAGAACCACTGTTACCATTTGGTGTGATTCTTTGAAGATATATTATTTAATCAAGATGCTTCTATCCATCCCAATCTACCTGCTTCTATTTTTCACTTAACTTATTATTGATAATTTTCCTGGTATTGAATAATCTTCCATATCATGACATACAATAACTTGGTAATATTGTATTATATCAATGTGCATAATTTATATACTCAATACCTTATTTTAAGTTATGTAAATTATTTACAACTTTTTGATAAGTTCTTTAAAAAAAATATAACATACTCTGCTTTCCCAAATTGATGGACCATAATGCATACATTTTTCATAGTCAGAACAGTTTTACATACATTGAGAACAATATAGTTTACCTTCAAAGTAAAAGATGAATTTTAGGTAGGGATAGTGCACTAATTTACAGCCTCTTAAAGAAAGGTGAATCACAATTTAGAGGTGAATTCCCACACTCATTATAGGTATTAATCACTTAGCTCTCTTTCCTACAGCATTACGTCAAATCACATTTAATGATCGCTTGCCAAAAAACCCACTTGAAATATGGTTCCTCACTATGACTAAGAATATGATAAATTTACCTTATTCCCATTATGTAAGTCATCCCCATTTAGCGCCAATTAACAGCACCTTGATGGAATATTTCCCACATTTCAGGGGGTTTTTCTGTGTGAGGCCTGCATATGTCAGTGCGAATGCCAACTACAGTGTTTAAGACTGCTAAACATACAAGAGTAACACTATTGAGGACCATTCTGGTTTTTGGAAGCAAGTCAGCTTTCAGGTGTCTGTGCCGATATGGATTGTGCAAATAGCTTATACAATCAGTAATGACAATCAGTGTGAACTTGGGCAAGGTGTTCAAAATGTTTGTGTGCTCCAGATTCCTCTCTTATAAAGCAGGATTGGCCAGAGCTGTCTTTGAAAAGTTACTGTGAGTTTCTGAAGTGACTGTTTATAATGTGCTGCCTGGGTCCCATTAACAGCACTGAGAGTGGGGGCAGGTTCAGCTGCTCCAAAGTCTCCCATGGACAAGCTGGGGTTTACACCTGATGTAAAACTTCTCCTTCCCTTTCAGCATCAAGAGTAAATACAGGCATCAGTCCTAAGATCATGTCACTTCTAAATTTCAACCCCAGTGTTAGTGAAGGGGAGCCACACACTGGAGTTATGACCTGCCTTCACAGACTTCTTGCCTCCATTAACAAGTGGTTGGGGAGGAAACCCAGACCCTCATACACTGCTGGTGGGATGTAAGATGTGGCATACAGTTTGACAGTTCCACAGAATGATAAACATAGAGTTATCATATTCTACCCCTAAATATGTCAAGCAATCCCCTCCTAAATATAAGTCCAAGAAAAATATAAACATATATTCACACAAAAACTTGAACATCAATGTCCACAGCACCATGATTCAGAATAGCACCAACCAGTTGGTGCTATTTAGTTGTTTAATAGAGAAACAACTAAATCTATCAACTGATGAATGAAAGGATAATGAAAATGTATTCTATGCTTAAAATGGAATTTTATTGGAAAATAAAAAGGAAGGAGTGACTGATACATGTTACAATGTAGATGGACCTTGAACACATTGTGCTAAGTGAAAGAAACCAGGGCAAAATAACCACATATTTTATGGTTCCATTTATAGAAGATGTACAGAATAGGCAACTCCATAGAGACAGAAAGTAGTTGAGGGTTTTCTATGGTTGGGAATGGTGAGCTTGGAGGAGAAATGAATTTTTAATAAGGCATTTTTATTAAACATATGCTTAGTTTTACCATTATAAGAGAAATAAATATAGCTGATTATGGATTTATTTTTACAATGCCCTCCTATTAAAATTTATTTTAAAATTCTATTAAAATAATGAAGAAAACAATAATGAATAAACAGGATTGTTATATAAGCCCAGATATATAGGCAATCAACATGAGATCGGAATTATTGATGCTATTAAAATATTTGTAATATAAGTGGCATAATTCAGTGGTTGTAGGTTTATTATGTAGTTCTCAGAAATAACTTCATTACTTTACTTTTTCACTTATTTATGCTTATGGCTGTCTATTTACTAACTTCATATTTCAAAATAACTAATTTCACAAATATTAATTAACAAGTCAATTAAAATTTAACCTTCATTTTCAAAAACTGCTTATAGTTAAAAAAATATAATTTTTCATAAAGCTTTTTGTAAATGTCACATATTCAAGTGAAATATATCTGCTATGTTATTTTACATAATATGCGTAAACATGAAAAAGTGTAGTATAAGCTTTTATTTTGAAAAATGTTTTTATTAAATACTAAAGGCCCAGTGCACAAAACTCCTGCACTCAGCCTGGCCTGCGCCCTCTCCCAGTCTGGGAGCTCTGCAATGGATTGCCGCTGCAGAGGGAGGCCCAGGCTACCCGCAGCAGCACTGCTGGCAGAGTAGCCTGGGCCTTCCTCTTTGGGGCAATCCATCAAAGGGCTCCGTGATCAATTGCCCCAAAGAGGTAGGCCCTGCCCACCTGGCCTGGGCTCTGCAATGGATCGCAGCCACAGAGGGAGGCCCCACCCACCTACTGCAGCTGGCAGGTCAGTGGCCTGGGCCTCCCTCTGTGGGGTGATCATGGGGCAATGGCCAGGCCCCCGACCAATTGCATCACATCCACCTTGGCTGGCCTGGCACCAGTGGGTGTCATAGCATGGTCCTCTGGATGGTCGTTCCACTGTTCTGCCATTTGGTCGATTTGCATATTATGCTTTTATTATTGTAGATAATTTCTCTTACAATACCTCTTAACCCTCTATATCTTCTCTGCCAGCATCCCTCCCCACCACCCAATACATAAAGGTATCACCATCTTCCCATCTCAGTGTGTATGGTGTCTTCATAATTATAACTGATGTAAAAGTAATAGAATTCCTAAATTGGTTTGTGGTAAAAAAAACACACACACACCCAAAAACATCAGTTAAGAACAGAAACACAAACAATTAAGAAGTTTCATTAGAAAGATAATTTTTTCACTTCCAAGGGCTCATAAATATATCTTTATTTTCAGTAATATCTCTCAAACCAAGGGCATCCTCTAAGTGAAGTCATCACAGAATTAGCGCACGCGCGCACACACACACACACACACACACACACACACACACACACACACTCCTAGCTTGTGAAGACTCATCTGAATGGTTTCACTAGTAGGATGTGTCACTATGAACTCTTGGTCTCAGGTAAATTGGGTTTTGAAATGACACATATTTGCATTATTCTCCCGTTAGCCAGAGATTTCTGTTGGGCTTCCCTTCTTTTCCAATCATCCGTAAAAGAGAGAAGAAACCACGGGACTCTAGAAGACACCTGAAGAAACAGAAGCTCTTCCCTCATTTTGTTCTAAACGCATTCTCTAGCTGTTCCAGCTATAGTCAAGGTCTGCATCATTCTGCTCGTGGGAAGGATGCAGACCTTGACTATAGCTAGAACAGGCTGAGAAACTCTGGACCCAGGGAAGAGCATTAGGAGGCCAGTAAATATCACTGAATGCTGATTTAGGTCGAGGCAGGCTTGCAAAGATGTACACCAAGCATGTCAAACTCAAAGGCTAGCACAGGCCAAATAAATGAGGCATACGACCCATGGGCCGTGAGTTTGACATGCTCAATTTGTACACTGTGATGGTGAACAAGGCCCAGGAGTAATAGATCTATGGGATAAAGAAAGTGATTGACTGCTAGTAGAGGAAGACAAAATAAAATATCTTTACCTCTCTATTGATCTCTATGATCAATCAAAGAGGCAAAAGGGAGCTTAATAGTCAGTTACATTTGATCAGGGGAGGAATATGCATGTCAAATTTTTTACACTTGAATCTATTGTTTATCTTTATGATTATGTGACATCTAAAAGTGGGAGTGGTTTGAATCCAGATTTCAAAATGGTGGAGTCCTGCTCTCCTGCCATTTATTTACTTACTTATTTATTTATAAATCTTTATT
Source organism: Corynorhinus townsendii (assembly GCA_026230045.1). Classification (NCBI taxonomy): domain Eukaryota; kingdom Metazoa; phylum Chordata; class Mammalia; order Chiroptera; family Vespertilionidae; genus Corynorhinus; species Corynorhinus townsendii. Next base: position 10,565,703 of record JAPDVU010000002.1, read on the forward strand.
GTTGAAAGTATTACATATGTCCCTTTTTTCTCCATTGTCCTCTCCTCTTTTCCTCCCCCCAAGCCTTCTCCTGCCTTTTAAAGGCAATTAAAACTGTCACCTTTTTCCAACTCTCCACCCTGGCTCCCCTATCTGAATCTATTCTATCAAGGTCACTTATTTCTATTGAAACATTATCTCTAGAATAATATGCATCTCCATTTTCCTCACACATTCTCATACTTTCACATACAAAGTACCACAGCTTGAGTGAGGCAGTAGAACAGGAAGCTACAAATGTGCCAAACTAATAGAACAGGAGGAGAATCTTTGTACAGAGAAGACATGAGGCAGAAAGATCACCAAAATCAGGACCGTTTTCTGCCTCCAATGTCTACTCATATAGTTCATCCCTAAAGAAAACACCTCACTGAGCAAACTGAGGCTCTGGCAAAATCTCACTAGAGCCCCTGGTGACATGGGACATGAAACTTAAGTATGAGTACTCCACTGGAAATTGTATTTCTGGAGAATTCTGAAAAGGCATGCCAGGAAATAAAGATAGTGAACAGTTGTTTATTATCACAGATTTTCAAAATATCCTCATTGATGTACTTAAAAGTATCAGTCTGTATCAAAAAAGTACAGGTTCAAAGTTGACAGGAAAATTCTAGGTCATAGCATTATGTCTGCAGTTAGTGGAATGAGAATGGTATTCATGTGATTGAGATAGTCCAGCTTTCTTTTGGGTTGATTTTTAAAAACAATAAGAAATGAAAATATTTATTTATTTATCCAAAACAGTTTTGAAGAAATTTTAGAGCAGCCAGAAGTAAAAGGAAAGCATCACTTTCATAGTTTTATGATCTCTGTAGATGGGAGATAATCCTATCTAATAAAAGAGTAATATGCAAATTGACCATACCTCCTCTATACCCACAAGCCATGCTCAACAGCCAATCAGCAGCGAGTATGCAAATTAACCCAACCAAGAAGGCTGCAACCTCGGTGTGAGCAGGAGGCTTGGGTTTCCCCAGCAATGGAGGAAGCCAAGCTTCCCGCATACCCTGGCTGGCCCTGGATTCCACTTCAGGCTACAAAGTTTCAATTATAGAAGATATATAAATCCCAACAAAAATGGCAGCAGCCACAGAGCTTGAGAGAGCAGGAGGCTTGGCTTGCCCCCAGCCATGGAGGAAACCAAGCTTCCTGGCCTGCCTTGGCCTCTGCTTAAGGCTACAAAGTTTCAATTATAGAAGATAAATAAATTCCAACAAAAATGGCTGTGGCCATGGAATGAGCAGGATGCTTGGGTTTCCCCAGTGAATGGAAGAAGCCAAGCTTTCTGCCCACCCTGGCCTGCCCTGGCCTTCGCTCAAGATTACAATTATAGAAGATAAATAAATTCCAAATACCAGGGCCTCCACTTGGGTCACTGGGGGGCATGGCCAGCCTTCAAAATACCATAGGCCCCTCACTCAGGCTGCCCCATGCCCCAAGGGACCCCCCACCCTGATCCAGGACACCCTTCAGGGAAAAACAGCTGGCCCCCATCCATGCACCAGGCCTCAATCCTATCTAATAAAAGAGTAATATGCAAATTGACCATCACTCCAACACACAAGATGGCTGCAACAAGATGGCCAGCAGGGGAGGGCAGTTGGGAGGGACCAGCCCTGCAAGGGAGGGCAGTTGGGGGTGATCAAGCCTGCAGGGGAGGTGCAGTTAGGGGTGACCAAGCCGGGAGAGGAGGGAAGTTGGGGGTGACTGGGCTTGCAGGGAAGGGCAGTTGGGGGGACCCAGGCCTGCAGGGGAGAGCAGTTAGGGGTGACCAGGCCTGCAGGGGAGGGCAGTTAGGGGAAATCAGGCTGGCAGGGGAGCAGTTAGGCATCAATCAGGCTGGCAGGGGAGTGGTTGGGGGTGATTAGGCTGGCAGGCAGAAGTGGTTAGGGGCAATCAGGAAGGCAGGCAGGTGAGCAGTTGGGAGCCAGCAGTCCCAGATTCGAGAGGATGCAGGCTGGGCTGAGGGACACATGCCTCAGTGCACAAATTTCGTGCACTGGGCCTCTAGTGAAATATAAATTGCATTTATCTATTTTATATTAAGCTATTCCTTGATAAAAAAATATCATGATGATGAGAAAGTTTTGCTTTAGGATTTTTTTTCTGAATATGATATGAGTCACTAGGTATAAAAACAAATGATTAATTACCACCTACACACTACCACACAGTTATTTTGAAAATGATAATGCTCCCTCCCATTTTTCATATTTTCCACACTGGAAGGAAATTCCAACCATTGACTTGAAGAAACTTGAAGAAGAGTAATATTCTAAAGAAAATTCTCAAGAAAGATGCTAATCAATCCTTTTGTAATTACCCTTTGTTTAAAAGGGAATTTTCCTGCCCTTACACACATGCATACTCCTTATTCTGGAAATTGGTGGCATATAGTCCATGTATTAGAAAATAAAAGAATTTTTAGGAACCTATGATAAGATAGTGAGGCTAATCTATCAGGATACATTTCATTGAGGATTTCCATAATAACATAAAATATGAAAGCATAGTATGAAAGTACCCTTTAGAAAGTATTCCCCATCTTTTATTTACATTAAATGTCATATTCTTTGTGTCCTGAATTTATCTACTTTCTAACAGGTGGTGTGTGCAGCAATTAGGATTCTAACATAGTTAAGTCCTAAGGCTGGGAAAGCATAGAAAGTTAAGGAAGTCTTGAATTCCTGTGAATCACTATGACAGCACTGGGACTCATGCTCAGGAAGACAATGGATTGTGTATTTGCTACATCATCCAACACATTACAAATACAAGAAAAAATATGGAAATTAAAAGAGAAGAAATGAAACTATTTTCAGATGACATGATTATAATTAGGGCAGTATATAAAATATACTGGAAAAAAAACCCCAAAACAAACTATCTAAAAAACTGGAACAAATAAGCAGGTATAGCAACTTGAAGGATACAAGATGAACACAAAAAGATAATTTTTTCCAATATACCAGCAATAAACAATTGAAATTTGAATTAAAAAAGAAAATTTCTAGCATTTGCATTAACACCAAAAATCTATATTACTTAGATGTAAATCTAACAAAGTATGTTCAGATTCTTTGGCAATAAATTGCAAAACACTGATTAAAGTAATCAAAGAAGATAAAATAAATGGACGTATAGTCTATCTTTATGGATTGGAAGACTAAAATAATCCTGGGTTTCCTCCTCCCATCCATAGTTTACTTATTTATCCTTTATGAAGGCATTTGAAACCAAGTCATACACTCTCACCTTGATCTATACATCAATGAAATCCTAATCAAAATTCTTTTGAAATTTCCAAAAAGAGATTCTAAATTTGTGTGTGTATGTGTGGTGTGTATGTGTGTGTGTGTGTGTGTGTGTGTGTGTGTGTGTGTGTAAATGCAAACAACACAGTACTGATGAAGATTATAAAGTTGGACAACTCAACTACATGATTTTAAGATTTATAAATATGGAGTAACCATGAAAACATTAAATTGGCAAAAAAAAAAAATAGACCAATATATCAATACTAGAGGCCCAGTGCACAAATTCGTGCATGGGTGGGGTCCCTTGGCCTGGCCAGTGATTGGGCCCAACTGGGGGAGGAGGGCCTGGTGACTGTCCTGTGGGAGAGACCACGGGAGGCTGGCCTCAGCAGCAAACTAACCAACGGCCGATTCTGCGAGGAATTGGGCTCCCCCCTCCCTCCTGTCTTGGTCCGGGGTGCTGGTGAGCCAGATTTGGGACTGTTAGGGCCCCAGCAGCAAGCTAACCAATGGCTGATTCCAAGAGGAATCGGGCTCCCTTCTCCCTCCTGTCTGGATCTAGGGTGCGGGTGAACTAGATTCAGGGCTGTCAGGGCCCCAGCAGCAAGGTCTGGGTCAGTGTGCATCATAGCTACCGGCTGGTCGCCTGGTTGGTCATTCCAGTTGTTCCAGTTGTTCACAGCCGCTTAGGCTTTTATATGTATAGATAGCAATGGGTTGGGGGATTGAAGGGCTGGTGGAGTGGGAGCCTCCAATTGCCACTGTACAACTGGTGAGTCAACAGGCAGTGAGATCTTCCCAATGGCCTCCCTCAACGACTCTTAATTACAAAAACTGCTGGCAACAATGGATAACTTGTTTATTAATCAGAAATTCAATAATATGAGCTATTAAAGAATTTGGTCTACTAGGATAGATATGGGATTCATTCACAGGATACATATATGTCATTAAATTAGTAAGTGAGAGATAATTTTTTAAAAGTTAATGTCTAATCATGGGGAAATTATTAAATATCCTTTATAATGACATCCATTAAAATTAAACCTTGAAAAATATGTAATAACATTTTAATTCATATAAAATGATCTGTTAAATAAAGAAGTTGAGATGCAGAACTGTAAAGATAACATAAAATGTATGTTGTAGAAACATAAATAAATGTAGATAGGAAAAATACTGGCAGTGTTGTTTTGGGGTTCATAAGTATCTTTAAACGGTGGTCTTGTTCTTACATGTATTTTTCTGGGGAAAGAGGTCATTTAGCTCTCATTCTAGTCTCAGAGGTTTCCACAATCTAAAAAACTTAATGATCATCAAAACTCCTTTTTTGACAAGGAAGGCTTAGAGATGTTAAGAGAACATTATCAAGGTTAAAAAAAAACAGAAAATCTTGAGTTCTGAAGCCAAGTTTTCTGCCTCCATGTCTAGTGCCTTCAGCTAATTTTGGTTGCTACTCAGCAGTTTAAAAATGCAAGATTAAGTTATATTGAATAATTTAGATAAAATTATCTAAATTATTTTCTTTATAGAAATTAAGTTCCAAGAATGTTACTCATTTTTACCTGTAGAATTACAATTTTCTTTTACTTTGCTTTTACATTTTATTTTCAAGATTGCATCATAGTTACCATTTGTTGGAAATTTTTCACATCTTAGTTTTGCTCGCAAATACAAATTTGAACCTGACCAAGTGGGCTTTTTATTATATATGGATAGATATATGGATGAATATAGTTAATGATATAGGTGATATAGACATAAAGATAGAGATGGAGATATCTCAACACTAAAATTTTGTTTATCGTCTTAATTAGGAAATTTGATTTTTTAAATTGATGATACAAATTTCATCATAGCACCTCTCTAAATTATACTAATTCCAAGTTAGTTACTTGGATTTCTTATGTACTTAAAACAATTACCTGATTCCTATAACACACCACCTCATGTTAAATTAGGAGTTACTGGAATAAAATAGTATGTCACCAGGAATTGGTTTGGGCATGAAATAACACCCACATAACCCAATTGTTTCTGCCTTTTTTTTTTTTTCACTTTAGGCCATTTGAACAATGGTTATATAACAAACACACTTTTGGATTCATAGCTTCTTATTCATAGCCTGATTGCTTGTGCCAATCATACCAATATTTGTTGATATTACTTTTCATGTAGAAAAGTGAAGTAAAGCACAGGAATTTGAGAAATTACCAACTTTTCACATTTTCTAAGTATTATGATGTAATGTGAGATTTCCTCATGAGTAAAATGCCAGACATAGTGATCATTGACAACTCATATTTAGTGAAGGTGAAGTTGTTGATAAAGTGAAAGTGAATTCATAAGCCAATGGCAATACACAACATGCACCGACTGGCGGTAGCATTAAATGACTGGAATCACAGCTTTTATTCATTGAGATTTTCCCCAACCCATATGTGTCATCAAAGAAAGCATTACATATCATATGAAGGAAGGGAAATGACTGTACACCAAATGTAGCATGTAATTAAAGAAAAATAAACTATTAGGCTGAAATCCAAGCAACGGTAAAACACAATTGTGTGCTCCTTCAATATTTAGACCAACAAATAGGTCCTTAGACTAATGAACTGACCACATATTTATTATTCTCTCTTTCTTATCTGATATATTTTAGTTTTCATGTGGATTTTAATTCTTAGTCTTTGGGAATAGCTAAAGCAGAGACAAACATTTTTATTCCATTTCCTTTGGTCAGTTTCTACGAAGGCATGAAACAGTGACAGTAAGTACAAACCAAACCTTCCTCTATACCTGTTCCTTCTCCACTCCTTGTCATTATTCCACTGTGTCCATGCCCTCTACCAATGACTATCTGGACAACCTTACATCTGTGGGACAAGTTTGAGTGACTTTAACCAACTCTAACTTCCCTATGCACTTCTAACCGCAATCCCAAAAGAGGTAGTCTACTTGTCATCTTTACTGTGGCATGGATATCAGCCAATCAGAACAGAGGCCAGCCAAAATTATCTGCCCTCTATTGTGTTCTGTCGGCTATGTTCTATTTTATAGTGGCACAGAAGATACTTGACACAGGTGACAGTTCCTGCCTTCTTGAAATACCCCTTCTCCTTGGTTTCCAGTATACCACATTCTTTTGATCATATTTCTATCTCATTAGGTGCTTTTTTTCCAGTTTCCTCTTTTTGTCTCCCCTCTTGTCCCTGACCTCTACCTTTTGGGATACCTCAAGGCATAGTCATCAGAATGTTTTTCTCCTCTGTTGACACTACTTTAGAAATTTCATCTAGCCTTCCGCCTATAGACACCTTCTATGTGCTGAACACAACTATAGTACTCACCAATGACCTTTTTACGTTCACATACACATACTGAATCAAGGCACTATCATGAACCACATTTGACATCACTCTGCTCAGAAGGCTATCAGACAGAAGCCACAGCATGCCAGCAACTCAACATCAACGGTTCCTTGCAGGAGTAGTTCCTGCAGCAGTCCATGGAAGAGTGCACAGAGCCACTCAGAACATAGGAACTCAGATGACAATTGAGGTCCAAGGAGGCAAAATCACTCTGGGCACTCAGTGAAACTTCTCTGGCTTAAAAGCCTCACGTCAGACAGGAGCCAAAGTACCTACAGACATAGCCTCCAGGGGCCCTGTAGCAGACACACACATTGTAAGGTCATTGCCCGCAGAAAAGCCCAATGTATAACCCTATTGGGTATGCAAAGTTCCTTGTCCAAATGCAGTTTGCATCTTAGGCGTGATTTCTATTTTAAATAACGTTGTCTAGAGATGGCACTTAACTCTTATCAGATTGCCATTGAACTAAACCCAGCAGGTTCAATGAAGGTCAAATCTTCAGAAAATTTTTAAAATAGGAAAGGTATAACTTGTTCTATAACTCTTAAATTTCTATTTTCTGTCTAGACTTTTTTCTCCGAAGTTCACACTCAGATATCCTACTGTGCTTATTTGATATTTTCACTTAATATTTAACTAGTGATGTCAATTAATAGTATTCAAGTTTGAATTCTTGAGTTCCCCCACCAAATACATCACTCTAGTCTTCCCAATTTCACTAAATGCTGATGATATCTTTCTATATGCCAATGTTGAATTATTAAAGCCATCCCTAACTTCTCTTTACCCCTTATACCTCACATTCAATCAGCAGATACTGAATATCCAAAATCCAGACACTTCTCCCAATTGTCACTGTGACCTCTTTACCTTAAATAGCGACTGTGTGTCTATATGACCTTTTGGCAGCATAAAAGGTAGTGCTATGCTAGTAATGTGAGAAGAGCAGAGGGGAGAAACTTGGGTTTATTCTATTTTTTTTTTTTCTAGCAGAAAAAATAGAGTTCTCAAGAAGTTAACAGAAATAGCTGGGAAGCCAGTTTTTAAAATCCAGGTTGATGTGGGCTTTGACAAAATAATTTAACATAAAATAAATATACAAATTCATTCTATAGGCATAGCTTAATGAGTTCCAAGAACAAAGCAAATGCCATTTCTATGCAGAATCTATTTATTGACTGACAAATTGGGGATTTTTTTTTTTTTTTTTTGGTAATTTCACAGCATGCACACTGCTAACTGTTCTTTTAGCTTCTTTGGCATAAGAAATAAACTAGAATCCTCTCTTGGCTTAGAGTATATATTCATTTTTATAAGAGCTGTTGTATAAAGCTCCCATTGTACCACTTTCCTTCAGGAAGATGTATTTGGGAATCTCCATGAGACTTGGCAACAATTTTTAGAATTCCTATATATGTTCACCTATAGAAAATTCAAATGCACATGCAAAATCTGTCTTGGGTACAGTACTAAGAACCTCAGCTTACCCAAAGATTAAAAAAATAAATCTAAACAAAGATTCCATTTGAAAATACATATGCATAAATCACCTTTAAACCATTTCAGTGCAGAAAATTTGTCAGGATCCATTTTTAAAAAAGGTAATTAGAGAATTAAATTCAGAATTATACCTGAGCCCTTGTTTTATTTAGTTTCATTAATTGTATTAAATACATTGCACATTGTTTAAATGTGCAAATGTGAGAACTTTCCAAAGTTTAGTTATAGAAAGCACATAAATTAAGAATAAAAGTTAGATTAATGAACTCACCACAAAATTGTCTTCCTTTATGGCTTCTTTTTAGTAAAATGTCATGATAGTGGTCATATAAGTCAAATCTTGTTTTGTGAAAAAACACTCCAAAATCATAATATATTTGTGCTTCAGTTGGGTGGTATTTCTGGTTGTGACTCACTGGGCTGATGTTTGCAGTCACGTGTAATGGCTGAGAGGGTTGGAATGGCTGGATGGTTGGATCCTGTCTCATAATGTTCTCTCAGCCTCAGGGATTCTTGCCTGGACTAACTCAGATGTCCACAGAGAAGTTCCCAGCAGCAAGAGAAGGTGCACAAGTACTTTTCATTTTGTTTGGTTTTGTTTTGTTTTCTTGTTCAGAGTAAGTCACATGGTTAAGCAAAGTCATTGTGGGAGGGGAATATCCAAAGGCATCCATGCAGGGAAGGAAGTTTTGGCCACTGATTTGCAAACAATCTCTCAGTAGACATGTTTAACATAGGTGAGATCATAATAAATAAATGAAAAAAAAGATGAAAGTTTTTATGTAAGCGAAATTTATGGTAGAAGGTTGTTCCTACAAGTTCTAAAGTATAGTATTACTCTCTTCATATTATTTCTTTTCATATGTATATTTAAATTTTATTTTATGATGTAATAAAACCAATGGGTTTAATTTGGGCTGACATGCTTCTTAAGCACACCCAGGGAAATTAATTCTTTAACCAAACACACAAAAAAGAGATGAATAATTAATATGTATATTTTTATTTTACTTGCCATAAGTCCAAAAGTAATTACTGATATAAAATAATTACAATTAGTAAGTAAAATTTAGGCACTATTTGAATAATCTTTATAGTCGATATTTATGTATCTAACTTGGTTATCACTGAAGCTATTTTAGAAGCCAAATAAATATGAGCAAATGAAGAGGCAGTAACATCTGTAATTTGGGTTAGATATGATTATTACAAATGAAAATTCATTATGCCATGGAGAATTCTACGTTTCTTTGCAGCTATATTTATGGCTGCTGTTAGTGCTAACCCTTGTTTAAGGAAACAGTATCGTAAACCAAATAAATACCATAAATGAGACTATGACTGCCAAGAAAGAAAAATGAGGTAATAAGGGAGAGAAAGTTTGGGGCATGTGGCCCATGCCTATTTGTAACCACCTACAAAGTCTGAAGACATCGCTGCCAGAATATGATTAATAAATATCATGGCTTACTTAATAAATAATGCCAAACAATATTGTGCCATATGGGTTGATTACTGAGATTCAATCAAAATCTCTTAAGTAATATCAGAACATTTCATGCTGGGCTGATGTGTACTGCATTGTTTTTCAAGTTGAGCTTAGTTGAGACTTGAAGGCTGGTTTATTCATTTTCATTCAGTGAATATAAAATTCCATTTCAATGTATTGAATTCCTTCAGGAAAATATTTAAGCAATGTATGAGTATAATCTTGGCCCAAAGCCTGAAATCTGAGAACAAGATTAAATTGTTGGCTAACTAATGTTAAATCTATAACCTCATCTATAACTTTCCTTGGGAAACTTTGCACATTTTACAATATGTAGTTTAAGAAAAATAGAGAGCATTCCATTTCAAAATAAGTTTTGAACATAAATCTAATGAATTCAGTAGAAGTTTCTCCTGGGATTTCTAAATAATACTGAGATCACCTTGTATCATTTCCACATCACATATTATAGGAATGCAAAATCTTAAGGTTTACAAAACACATTCTCATTTATACCCATTGTTTTTCACATGACTGTGTGATGTGCAGGAATTGAGAAAACTAACCATGCTTAAAATTAAATTCAGTTAATTTTCTAGGTCACCCAAATATAATTGTGATGTAGCAAGGGGTAGAATCCAGATCTTTGAATGTACCAAAACATTAGTGTCAAATTTTATGTAAGCTTGCAAAAGCAGAATTTTGAAAAAAATTTCCTTTTAACTAATTCATAAAAACAAATCCACATTCTTGTAATGAGAATATAACATTTTAAAAGTGTTTAGGTATTTGTTTCCTCTTTTAAAAACTCTTGATATTCTTTGTTGAACTGTCATTTTCACATGAAATGGACAAAGAGCTGAATTTTTATTTGTGGAAATATTTATTTGTGATAATATTTTGTTGTAATTCTGTTTTATAGAATTCATGGTCTATATAAGAAAAAGGATTCTAAACTGCCTTACTTTAGCATTCATTTAAATAATGATTTTGCATATTAGAACACATAAAAAAGTTTTGAGTCACTAGAAATTTGGAGTCAAGTTCCAATTCTTGATTGCTTAAGATAGTAGCAACTAAACATTTTCACAAGAATATTTCATGACTTACAATTCTGAAGGTGAAATAGTAAATTTACATGTTGACAATTATATAACTCTGATAAAATTAAACAGAGTAACATACCAGAAACAGAAGACTTCCAATAGATATTTTTGAGAATCAATGTAAGAAGAGCAAATCCTATATAATAAAAGCCCAGTGACTATTACAGTATAATGATCAGAATGACCAATGACCAGACAACCAGCTGGTAGCTATGATGAGCACTGACCCAGACCTTGCTGTCAGCGCCCTGACAGCCCGAATACCATTCCCCTGCACCCTAGACCCTGAATGGAGGGAAGAGGGAGCTGGATACCCACACCCCAGACACTGACAGCAGGGAGGCAGGAGCCCCATTCCTCATGGAATCGGCCATTGGTCAGCTTGCTGTTCGTGCCCTGACAGCCCAGATTCCCATTCATCCACACCCCAGACCCTGACTGGAGGGAAGAGGGAGGCGGATACTCACACCCCAGACACTGACAGCAGGGAGGCAGGAGCCCCATTCCTCATGGAATCGGCCATTGGTCAGCTTACTGTTTGTGCCCTGACAGCCCAGATTCCCATCCACTTGCACCTTGGACCCTGATAGCAGGGAGGTGGGAGCTGGATACCTGGATACCTGAATTCCCTTTCAATGTGCACAAATTCATGCACCAGGCCTCTGGTACTATAATAAAGGAAAAGTCAAAATAAAGTAGATTTTCCTGTTACCCCTACTTGTATCTTAAAACTATTTCCTAAGGGTGAGTGTATGATAGATATAAAATGTGCCTCTTTCCAAGGTTTGATTGGCTTTTTCCTCCTACAACTATGTTCACTAAGTGTCTAAGAGGGTGAGGGTCCATTATTGCACAATTAAAAATTCACATTTTTTTAATGTGCCCAAAATGACCTGCAAGAGTTCCATATTCTAACATAATTATTATAGAAAAGGATAATACTTTCTTTTTTATAAATTGATCCTACCCTAAAAATAAAATTATGATTTGTAACATGGGTCTCCAGTGTGCATTTTATTTTGAAGTTTTCTCTTTATAATCTCAAAACAAGCAATAGCATGGGAAGTCTAACCACATAATTTATAACTTCATTGTGGTTTATTGACTTGTATAAGCACTTGAAGAATTTTTAACTGCACTTCATATAAACAAATACAAACAATGTAAAGAGAGACACTGTATAACAATAAATTATTATAAAGAATATATAAAGAACTTTCACATATCAGTAAAAAAAAAGCTAACAGCTCAACATAATAACTGGTAATACACATAAAGAGATTTAAATGAACGGCTCCTAATAGTATGAAAGGATTCAACTTCTTTTGTAATCAGGGAAATTCCAATTAAAACCACAATGAGATGCCATTTCACACCCACCTGATTAGCAAATATTAACAAGTCCAAGAACATGAAGTTTTGGAAAGGATGTAGAATAACGGGAACTCTAACAAAGTAGATAGGCTGTATGTGAGTACAGACATTTTTGAAAGCATTTTGGCATTGTGTAATGAAGCTGAGAATGTGAAGTGTGAATTCATAATCTCACTCCTGAGAACTGATCCTTGAGAAATTTTCACCAGGAGCCATGTAAATGAATGCTGGATGCTCATAACACTGGCATTGTTTGTACTGGCAAAACAAAGTGAGAAAAAATAACGAATTAATAAAACATTAGAACAGCATGCCTGGAAAGGAAAATAAATTAATAAACTGTGTTATATTCTTATAATGCAAAACTGTTTAATGAAAAGAGATGAACTATAATCCTGGCTGAGTGATTCAGTTGGTTGATGCATTGTCCTGTACACCAAAAGGTTGTAGGCTCAATTCTTGGTCAGGGCACATACCTACGTTGTAGATTCCATTCCTGGTCAGGGGAGTGCAGGAGGCAACCAACTGATGTTTCTCTCTCATCTCTCTCTCTCTCTCTCTCTCAAATTTATAAAAAAAATCCCCAGGTAACAATTTAAAAAAAGATAGAGAAAGATTAACTATATATACTAGTATCTTGTAATTAAATTTCACAAAAATATGTTGGTTAATAAAAAGGAAGTTGCAAGAGGAACAAAAAATATGTAACAAAAATTTTAGTTGTATTACCACTACCTGGTTTGGGGGAGAGGCAGAGGGCAGAGTAGAAGGGGGTGAAATTAAGGATGGTCATAGAGGAATCTCAGTAATATTGTTAAAGATTGGTTTCTTGAGCTTGTCAGTGGGCATTGGAGTATGTGTTACATATATGTATGTATATATACATATACACATACAAATATGTATGTGTATCAATTTATGTTTTTAGAATTTGATAAATGTTGAAAATATAACTATAAGTAGATGCTCCAATAGTTTCTTGCCTCCTTCAATAGTTCATCTTTTTTTTTTTAATCTTTTACAGAACTTTTTTTAAAATTTTTTATCGTTTTAAGTATTACAAATAGTAGTACATTCAATGGTTCATCTTGATCAATCAACACTTAGATACACTTTGGAGACCTACTGCCACAAAAAAAAAATGTAAGAAGAAGTTTAGTTATCAGCAATAATAAGAGATAGAATGTTTGACTTTTATTATTTCTTTCTCTCTTATCAAACATACCAGTTTAGAGTCTGTCAGGAAAACAGAAGCCACTCCATACATTTTGAGTTAGGAGAATACAATTCAAGAGACCAGAGCAGCTGGCAACTGTTGAAAGAGCTGGGAGAGAAGGGGAGCTGACACCAAGGATTTCCTGTATGTCCTGCTAAAAATGGGTGATTCTCTGGAATAAGCATTAGGAAAACCCTCAGAGTCAGACATGAAAATTAGGGGCTACATTTCCAGAGATTTTGTTCATGATTCTCTGGTTTTCCACATGATATTGATACAGGATATCTGGAGATGACTATTTGAGAAACTCTTTTGTGAATTATTATTTACTACCCTCTTGATCCCTTCTAAGATAATATAAAACAAAAATAATACGAGTATTAATCCATGGTCTTCAATAATTGCACTAATTAAAACAGCTTCCTTGGAAACAAATGTATTTGATGTAGTTGACAACATGTCAATCAGAAGTGGCTACCTTTATGGGAAGCCTTCCATTTATTTACTTTCTTCTTGTGGTAAGAAGATGCAGCAAAATTATATCTTACCTTTCAGGGAGAAGAAGCTGGTGAACTAGGGATTTAGGGTCAAGCTCTATATAAACCATATTGATGACACACTGAAGATTAATAGAACATTCATGTCAAAGAAGACAGTGATTCTCAGACAAATAACATCTTTCCTAGATTAAGGAATGTCTGTGAAGTTTTAGTCCCTCTCCTCTTATACTTATTAAGTAGACTTAGCTCTAGTTAATTGATAAATTAACTTTCTTTTCTTTTTTTTTTTTTTTTTTTAAGAAGTAATCTCTAAAAGTGCTCAGAACAAAGAGGTGGATTCAGTAAGAAAGTGACACTGGCTGGCATGGCTCAGTAGTTGAGCATTGACATATGAACCAGGAGGTCATGGTTCCATTCCACACATGCTAGGGTTGCAGGCTCAATCCCAAGGAGGGGGGCACATGCAGAAGGGTGCCTATCAATGATTCTCTCTCATCATTAATGTTTCTATCTCTCCCTCTTCCTTCCTCTCTGAAATCAATAAAAATATATTAAAAAGAAAGTGACACATTTTTTTTTAACTATGAGCATACTTACATTTTTCTAACTTGAATTCTTATCAATGGGAAAGAATAGGAATGTGGATTTTAGCTAGATTTTTGATAATCCAAATAATGATTACAACACCCTGGAAGAGCTCAGTGTTCAATTTATACTCCAAAAATTATTTATAATTTCATCCATTCTTATAAGACAGGTTATCTTATTACAACCATTTTGCAAATGGCAGTTAACTTGTTTAAGATCTTATAGATTGAAAGCCTTGGGTTGAACTATGTCTATTTGCCTCTAGACTCACCATAGACTGTCTGGGATGCCCCATGAGAGATGAATCCTCTGCAGTTGGCAACACAGTTTTCCCTGCCTTGTTCCAGGGAGCTACACTTTTGGGGGACAGTTTTCTGGTCCAAGACAGTATCTCAGACCAAGACAGTATTTTCTTATAAATCAACTAGTGGTACCCCAATATTACAGCTGTGTAAACCCACACACTTTTTTCTAATCCAGACATTTCTGTTTTCCATAATCCTATCTAAACTCACACCTACGTTTTTAATTTTGGCAGCTTTAAAACGGAACGATGCTTCTCATGTTTCCTCACTTGGATGGAATTCTTTCCTGTACTCCCTGCCCTGTTCTGCCCTCTGTGATCCATGTCCCAACCTGTTAACCTTGACCATACTTTAGCCCTACCCCCTTGGGCCCTCTGAACTCATACTCCAACTCCCACCCCGCTCTGACACCCTGCCCCTGCACATTCCTCTATCCATTGCTTTGGCTGGCTACCAAACCAGGGCGGGGTGTCTTTGCTTAGCTTTGCTGGCAGTTGTATTAAATACTATTGATATTGAAAGGATTAATATTCTAGGAAATTTATTTGCTACTTAAAAGTCAAACACCTAGTACATGGACATCACTTTTTAGAATATTCTATGCATTATGGTCTCCTCTAAATGAGCAATGTGGCTGAATGATGAAAACCATACGGAAAAAGTAGAGTCAGACTGTGGAAGTGAAAACTCCAGCTCTTTGGCTTTGTGTAATCTTGAACAAGCTTTTTTGTCTCTCTATGTAGCTCAGAGTCCTCCTCTGTAAAATAAAATGGTAGGAATCATACCATTGTTGAGATGATTAAAAGAAGTTATATATGTAAATCACTTAGAACTTTTCTTGGTACAAGATAAATCCTAGGTACTTTAATATTACATGGAACACCAGAATGTTATAGTGATTTCACCCCATATTTTACAATTGCAATAGTGTTTTTTTTTAATTATATCAAATAGGGTCCTTCATAGCAGTGACTAAATTTGGTTGTTCATGATGGGTACCCTTATACCTTTTGGACAGGTGTACATATATACTTTGTGACTGATGGAAACTTTAACAAGTCCACTTTAACATGACCACTTTCATTATTGAGAAAAATAAGTCTGCATAATTGCAATGCGGAAGTCCATGATTAAATAGATAAATTCACAATCAGCACATTAGCAGTGAGGAAATGAGGCTGCCTGACATGAGGTGTCCATGATAAGAAGTGGCTGGAGATAGGAGAAACTTGCGTGATAATCTAAGTTTAATCTTTATTCAGGGGAAATGGCGAGTGGGGATGGGCAATGCATGATTGTATATAATTCAGAAATAAGGCCTGGTTTGCATCTTAGCAATATTTCTCAAACAGTAGAGTGAAGATGGACAGAGGCCCTTTGATCAGGTAGAAGCTGGTTTCTATAATTTTCACATGAAATGGGCAGAAATAAGTCAGGGGATGGTACCAATAGGAGTAATAAAGAAGTGGAATCCATAGACTTAATGATCGGTTAAATGTTTAAAAAGAGGATACTGTTACCAGGTTTCTCACAAGGGCTACGAAATGGTTAGTACTGCTCTCTATTAAAATGAGGACTATAGACAGGAAACCTGTTTTAATGCAAAGTAGTTTATTATGGATTTAGACAGGTTGAATGGGAAGGAGATGACTGATACTCTCTGTTAGAGACACCCAGTAGGTTGTTGCATGAACTGTGCTTGTACTAGGCAGCAGATTATGAGATAAGGGCATAACTAAGAAAGCTGAATAGAAGTGATTCTAGGATGTATTAAGTCAAGAACATAAGGCTGGAGACCATGAATGCAGTGTTGCCAATCCCCACCATTCTGTGACATCCTAAGCAGCCAGGATATAAGAATATAGAGGATTTAAGAACAAAGTAGATACACAGAGGCAAACTGTCCAGGCTTAGGGTGAGAGAGGCATTGTAGTGAAAAGACAGGTGTGGCCAAGAAGCACATGGTGCAGAGCAAAGTTGAAAAGTGAACTGGCAATTTATTGTGGGAATGTGGGGGTTACAGAAACAGAATATTTAGGTAATAGCAAGGAGGAGTGTAGTGGAGAAATGTGCCAGGAAGGACAGGAAGATTTACTGCAGTAGCGGCATGTTGGAAATTAAGATTTGTACATGGAGCAGTTTAAGATTTAACATTATGAGCAGGTTGATAGGGGAGCCATGAGGCTGCATCACTGAAATAAAGAGGAGGATAAGGTCCTTGTTAGTGAAGAGTGAATTCTAGTGCAAATCTGTGCCCTAGAAGATTGGTTGCGGGAATGACAATAAATTACAGAAGCTGAAGACGCATTGTGGTTGTATAAAGGCATGAAGGAACACTGGGACTGCATAATTTAGGGGGGCTTTTTTATGGGCAATAGAGATAACAAATTATTAGTGAGCAAGATGCTAAGCCTAACAGGCACAATTTGTAGGAGAGGGCTACACTGAACATATCAGATAGGCAAAAACATAAGACATTGAGACTCCTTAGCACATTGAGAAACTATTAAAGCTGGTGGGCTAACCCAACCATTGACATAGCCATTTAACTGAGATGAACACAGAAAAGACAGGAGGTCAGTCAGGCCACATCCTATGTTGTGAAGTCAAAGCCTTAAACTACTCTGCCCAGAGACCTCAGTTGTATGGATGGTGTTTTGCAGCCATTGGTTGCTCTGGACGGTGTTGCATGGTTTTTCTACAGAGGCACTTTTACTATGGTAAGTCCATAAATATTCAGGAGAGAAATTTCATTTTGCTTGGGGCCAGAGAATGTACTCATTCAGCTGAAAAGTCCTCCAGGATTGGAACCAGGGTCTAGATGTAGAATTCGTGATTCAGTTTTGACCTCAGACATATTATGACATCCTAACAATGTGGTTACTGGTCTCTGGGGTGTCTTGGAGCCACCGACAATGTCGTCATTGGAAATCAAAGTTGTTGAACAACTCATCAAAGCAAGCTTCTGCTAGGGTCTGTGGGGTTTATGAACAATCTAAGAGAAACCACTGCTTTGGTCCCTGAAGGACATGGGAAGCAACAGAGAAGGTGGTGGGACTTGGACACCATTAGGATGCCTGTATCATTGTGTTTATTTAGGGATGACCTCAGGCTATCTCAAAATAATGGTTGATTGTGAGAACTGATACATATACTTGTTCCATACTGCTTTAAGTCTTCCCTTAAAAGTAAGAGTCCAAGTCCTCATTATTTACTTAATATTTGGAGATTGTTGCTATTTTATCATATACTTTAAATAATAAATGACACTATCATCTTTGTTTTTAACTCTTTCTTTTGGGCAAAAATAATTATTTCCAGATTTTCTTAGTGTTTTTTCTTATGCAATTTACAGACCATAAAATCATGTGGAGTACAGAAAAGAAACGATAATTTCAGACACACAATTTAGGGTCTTGGAGGCCATATAATGTAATGATTAAAATTAACGATTCTGGTCCAAGATTGTCCAGAGTTAAAAAATCTCAGCTCTATTAATGATCCTATCTAATAAAAGAGTAATATGCAAATTGACCATCACTTCAACACACAAGATGACTGCCCCCATGTGGACACAAGATGGCAGCCCACAAGATGGCCAGCAGGGGAGAGTAGTAGGGAGGGACCACACCTGCAAGGGGGGGCAGTTAGGGGTGATCAGGCCGGCAGAGGAGGGAAGTTGGGGGTTACTGGGCCTGCAGGGGAGGGCAGTTAGGGGCAATCAGGCTGGCAGGTGAGCAGTTAGGCATCAATCAGGCTGGCAGGGGAGTGGTTAAGGGGTGATCAGGCTGGCAGGCAGAAGTGGTTTGGGGCAATCAGGAAGGCATGTAGGTGAGCAGTTGGGAGCCAGCAGTTCTGGATTGTGAGAGAGATGTCCAACTGCCCGTTTTGGCCCGATCCTACCAGGCCAGTCGGACATCCCTTGAGGGGTCCCAGATTGGAGAGGGTGCAGGCTGGGCTGAGGGACACACACCCCCGTGCACGAATTTCATGCACCAGGCCTCTAGTAGTTATATAATGAGCAACTTACTTTGACTGAATAGTAAGTTTCCTTTAAGTAAGGTAAAGTTTGTAATAATATCTAATTTGGGGGATTATTGTGGAGATTGAATGTTAAACATTAAGGATATTGTCTGAAATTAGGAAGCATTCAATAAATGTATGCTTTTAATATTATGATGGATATTTCTATATATTAAACATTTTATTAATTTTTAAATTTTTAAAATTTCTTTATTGATTAAGGTATTACATATGTGTCCTCATCCCCCCATTACCCCTCAACTCCTCCCAACACTCATGCCCTCATCCCCCTGTTGTCTGTGTCCATTGGTTAGGCTTATACGCATGCATACAAGCATTTTAGCAAATATAATTTTCAAGTGTCCACTCTATTTATGACTTCTTACTATTTTAGATGGGATAAATTGGAATGCCAACATTATATCTACAGATTGACTATTATAGAAATTCTTTCAATTTGTGGTGATTATAAAATGTTCACAATTACTGTGCCTCTGAACTCTTCATTTATGTGAGTTAAAATATTTAGAGATTTAAAGCTAAATCCCTTTGAAAAGGGAGTTAGGCAGGAAGTTGAGATAACTCTACACATGGCAAATGTACTTCTCAGTTTATGTAAACCAAAATTTGCTCTGCACTCTATTAAAGAAACACCAAAAAACATATCTCCTGGAAGTTTATAGTGTAATGCTTAATGTTAGACAACTATGGTCTGAATGGTTAGTGTGCAAACCGAAGGCAAAAGAGAAGGCATTGAAATGAACAGCAAAGTGTAATGTCTGGTAATTAGACATAAGTCAATGTCTCTATTAGGCCATAAATCTGCTCATAGAAATGCCATGATTAATTTTTATGGGCTGAGAAAAAATCGAGGGTATTTTTTTTGAAAGATTATAAGGGGATTACCAGATCCCAATGCAATTTGAGGAGACAACTAATAAGAGAGGGTCTGGCTGGAAGAATATCAAAGGAATTGAAGTTATGCAAAAAAAAAATAGATAAGATAATTCCCAAAGGATCAGTTTACAAATAAGAAACTAAAGCAAACAAAATCAGCCCGTTTGGGAGAAATGTATTCTGGAGTTACTATTCGCTAAGAGCTATTACATATATACTATATTAAGTTATTTTTATGGAGAGTTCTTCTCA
The DNA here is from genome assembly GCA_026230045.1 of Corynorhinus townsendii. Classification (NCBI taxonomy): domain Eukaryota; kingdom Metazoa; phylum Chordata; class Mammalia; order Chiroptera; family Vespertilionidae; genus Corynorhinus; species Corynorhinus townsendii. Next base: position 10,585,623 of record JAPDVU010000002.1, read on the forward strand.
TTGATCAGCCCAATCTTTTACCACTGGGAATTTTTGTTCCATTATTGTTAGATGTTAAATTTTTATTTTTGATCTCTCTTATTGTCAAGGCAAACAAGTATGTGGCCATAGGGAAGGGCAGTGGCATTTTTTCATTCACTCAACAAATACCTTTTGAACACTTAAAGCACACCAGTTGCTCTCCTGGGCACTTACAATTATTTGCATACATTAGCATTATTAATTTTAACAGACACATGGAGCTGGAAAAGATGACAATATTACCCACACCTTTTCATAGTAACCTACTCATTAAGCAATTTTGACCTGAAAACTAATTATTAAATCCACTTTTAATTAAAAGTTAGGGTAATTGCTAAGTGTACTAGTATTACAGATAAGTTTATACTCTAACAAGCAGACTTTGAGCATGGATGAAGATTCTGATCTTTAATTTTTATTTATATAAACTACCCAGACCAAAGGAGGAAACTGAAGACAAGATAATGCAACAACAGCAACAACAATAAAAAGTACCCTAGGTAATTATTTATTCTTTAAATCAACATGGTTGAAGTATCTAAAAATAAAAGGGTAATATGCTAATTAGACTTCCTTCCAGACGACCTTCCGGACGAAGCTCTGGCTGCAGCAGAGGGATCAAGAAAGCCATCGCGGCTGCGAGGGATCCAGGCAACCACTGGGGCTGTGAAGGCCTACTCTTGCACGAATTTCATGCATCAGGCTTCTAGTAAATAATAAAACAACGAAACGTGCTCATTTTATGTGTATAGTTTAATTAGGTTTGATTTTTACATCTGTGTTACCACAAATATAATCAAGATGGAGCATTCCCATCACTTCCAAAATGTTGACTTGACCCCTTTTTAGTCGATCTCTTTCTCCCCATCTTCTGCTCTAGGCAATTAACTGCTCTCTATCCCTATGGATTACATTTGCCTTTAAAAAATTGGCAACTATTTATTGCATGTTTTTAAAGTATAATAAAAAATTTCAAATTTCTTAAAAAATGGTTTCATCCTAACTCTAATAGTACAATCATAGGGGTCAGTGACTTTCTTCAGGAGATTAATTCTACTGGCAAGGCTCCTGCTATGCCTTTCCCTATGTGTTTAACTATACAAGATTAGCAAAATACTAGTACTTGAATGGGAGAATCATAGAGTATGAAAACAGGAGAGCTTTTAAGCCAAGGGCATCAAAGTGTAGACAAAGAAGCTGAAGTTCAAAGTCCCTAAAAGCCTTATATGAAGTCAGGAAGATAGTGAGAGAGAGGAAAAAAAAAGAGTGGAAGAGGAGATTGATTTCAGTAATGCAGCCTACAAATTGACAATTTTTATTGTGGGGATCAAGCTAAATACCTGTTTAGTTAGCTCTAGGGCAGCAAATTTTATGTATTTCTAATGCTATGCTTTTAAAAAATATTCAGTCATTCCCATTTTCCCATTTTATTATAGCCATTTGAGTAAACTTGAAATGTTCTAACTTGTTTAGCTGAAATAATCATAGTGATGTCTTCATTATGGTTTGATTCTATACTGTTAGGGATTTACACAGCCCACAAATGACTCTATTTAAGTTAGTGTTTATTGGTAGTTGCATTGTCATTATGATACATTAAGCCAAATTTTGGTTGAATTTAATAAACATTTGATAATAACACTAACCCAAAGCTTGCATCTGTGGAGGACTTAAAACTTTACAAAATGTTTCTATGATACTGTCCCTAATCATGCCAGACAGTCTAACACTGATGAGAATTTAGCCCAAGGCTTGAGAAGGTTGAAAGGGACCTGATCTGCCTGACAAAATATTCATTTTTAAAAATATGTATTTTTAAATTCATTTTTAGAGAGAGAGGAAGGGAGAGGAATAGAGAGAGAGAAACATTGATGAGAGAGGAAGTCATCAATTGGCTGCCTCTTGCATGCCCCACACTGAGGATTGAGCCCATGACCTGTTGATTCCTGGGCCAACACTCAACCACTGAAACACACCAGCAGGGCGAAATATTATCTTTTTTTTGTAAGATCTGAAAAACCTGAAACTGAAGATTATATAGATAATTTTCCTGATATCATAGAGCTATGAGAGACAGAATGAAAACTAGAACCAAATATTTTTATTACTTGTGATCTTGGACTTGCTTCAAGGTTACAGGAAGTTTCTGTCATTGTCAGCAATGTCTATCTCAATCTCCTCCAACTCCTTCCCCACCCATTGTCCACCCAGATTTCCCTTCTGGTATATCTCTATGTGGTGACAAGTTGATCCTATGCTATTGATAAACAATTTAAATATCTTAGCATAATAAATGGTCATGAGTATCCATCTAAATTTCTGACTATGCAGATATATATTTTTGTTTTCTCTCTGTAACAGGCCTTAGAGATGAAAAGGCTTTTAATTCTTAGCCAAATATGGCATTTATTTATATTTTTAAATTTCAGAGTGATATCTATAGGTCAGCATGATCCAAATATGATTTTCGGATAAGGGAAAGATTGGACTAAGATCAGGGAAAGATCAGCTCTGTCTAGCTTCTCTGTCTGCACTTCGTCAGAGGTTAAGGGCAGGCCTTCACTCTTATTTTCTCGTGGCCTCTTGAGTCCTAAGCATATTTTATTTAAGCAAGAAAAGGAATTTCCCTCTGGCCCTGTCCAGAGACCATATAAAACTTCCAACTTTCTGTTTGGCTTCTAAATAACTCTTTAACTCATTTGTGTATGATCTGAATAATTTTAAACATCATTCCATTTCTTTATTTATTCTTTCTTTAAGAGGCTAAGCACCCTACAAAAAATACCTTGGGGTTGGCTATAAGCTAAGTTTTGAATTTCATATAATTTCAACAACGCTTTTTTGTTATGACCATTGCAACCAGTATATTAAAAATTTTGTGTTTTCTTCTTAAGGTTAGCACATGCTTAATAGACTTCCTTCTTGCAAATATAAGTCCCATGTTCCCTCAATGTTCATAATTTTCAAAAGATATTCTAGTTTTGCCTAATCTCTCAGATAAGTTTTTATCCTCATAATATATAATTTAAAATTTGTTCTTCATTGCTTATCTCTTACTCACTGTTGTCTACTCTCTCTCTTTTAAAATATAGTTTTTACTATTAAAATTTTTAAATTAGCTTTTTTTTCCCCCTGAAAAAAGCTTTATTGTTTTCATTTGGTCCAATGCATGGGAGAGGGCTTCAGGGTGGTTAAAAGAATGACTAGTAGTTTTGGGGAGAGGCTCAGGCAAAAGCCAGAGACACCAGGGGGATGCAGAGGGACCCCTCCAAGGCCTCTGGGCTCCAAAGGCTCCTAGTATTGCTTCAGTGTGAGCCTTTTGAAAAGATACTCACCCAGCCCAGCCTGGTGGCCTGCCAGCCAGAGGAGGTGAGCCAGGGGTAGCCCAACTACTTGATCAGTTTCACTTCCTTACACCGGAAGTGATTCTCCAGGAAGTCATAGAGATGAGGGTCTTGAGGGTAGAACCCAGGACCTGCAGCTCCAAGAGGGCCTGGCTCAGGTTCCTTTCCAAGGCCAAGATGGCTTCTAGGACATGCTGCGTTTTGCCCCCTCATCTTGGAAGGCTTCAGCTTGTACTGGGAGGGAATGTGGCCATCATGCTGGTTTTGCAACTTTTAAGAGATACTCAGCACCCTTGTGTTTGTCCGCCAACTCACAGAAGAAGTGGCCCACATCCTCAGGAGCCACATCTTCTCTGTTTAAAAAGAAGCCCAGAGAGAGGTAGGTGTAGGAGATCCACAGATATAGGTTGGCCAGGTGGTTGACCATAGTCTCCACCTTGGTAGGATAATTCTCAAGAATTTGGCAGCTCATGGTTGTTTGGCAATAAAGAGTTAAGGTAGAAAACAACAACAGTGTGTTGGCTGGTCTCGGAGGTGGTTCTGAAGGTGGTGACCGGATAAGACTCAGGAGAGTGGTTGGAGCAGTGGTCCTCAAACTTTTTAAACAGGGGCCAGTTCACTGTCCCTCAGACCGTTGGAGGGCCGGACTATAGTTTAAAAAAAAAACTGAACAAATTCCTATGCACACTGCAGGCCTGGGACGAGTCGGCTGCTAAGCAGGACAGGCAGCGGCACCCAGCGGGCCGGATAAATGTCCTCGGCGGGCTGCATGTGGCCCGCGGGCCGTAGTTTGAGGGCCCCTGGGTTGGAGGCTGGAAGGAGGGGTTTCCCTGGGTCTGTTCTGTCCAAGCACTGTTGAAGCAAGAGACAGATCCAGGACTGGTGACGGCACTGCCTAGTTATTGTTTTCTATGCATTAAAATAATGGATATATTACATTGCTGAGAACCAAGATCAACAGTAATTAATATAAATGTGAGAAGCCTGGTCAAAAGGCTGAACTGGGCTTCTTCGATACTCCAGGGTGAATATTTGCATTTAGGACCTACTGCTGACTCAATGGCCTAAAGCAAACAAACTCCCCCAACTTGATAATCTTACTGTTTACTAAACATTACCATTGATATGTCTGTTTGCATTCCTAAAAGGCAATTGTGTATTCTAGTAAATAAAAGCAAACAAGAACAGAGACTCAGTGGAACTTGACTACTGCAGTTAAGCTTTCCCTGACTTCCCCATAATTCCAAATTTATATTTCTTGTCTTGTATGTCAATTTGTGCATTAGCTTTTCTCCAAGCCCTTGAACCCGAGGCCAGGCTGGTCGTGGCTTCACATCACATATTGAGTTTCAACTGTTTTAATTACTGAATATTAATTATTTCTTGTAGATCTTTTTTATTTCATTTTCTTTTGTTTCCAGACATGCAAATCAATTTCCCCCCAAAATGTTAGATCTACAAATATCAAATAGTAAGTTTTAAAATTTTACTTTATTTAAAAAATTACATTGATTAGAATATCCAGGAAGATAATAATTGATAATAGGTAAAAACACATTGGTGTTGCCTTTAATAGGCATGCTACTAGTATCACACTTGTTGGGGAGGAAAATTTTTTGTGTACCCTTTTAGGTTCTTTTGACTGGTCTAATAATTAAATCAACATGAGACAAATTAAATAGACAAGGTGACCAAATTTAGTTAACTATATATCTACTGGAGCCCTACATGCATGAGAGAATCAGAAACCCCACATACATGAGCTGTTCAGAGGCAGATGGGGAAATAAGATATATATGACATCCTGAGCTAAGGAAGAGGTAAGAAGCCCCAGACAGCAGAGGTGAGGAGAGTAATTCACAAAATTATAAGAAGAGCAGATGTTCAGTGATTAGATGTTTATCTTGCCGTAAAAATAGGTCATAAAATGTTAATTCTGGTAATAACTCTTATTATAGTCAAGGACCCCAACTAAATTTTTTAAGGAAGAGCTAAAAGTGTCTCTTGAACCTGCAGGGCCTCCATTGCCTTGAGTTCAAAATAATCCACATCGCAAAAGTGACACAATAACAAGTGGGATATCTTGGGGAGCACTGTTTTGAACCTCTTCATACCATCCTATCTAATAAAAGAGTAATATGCAAATTGACCATCACTCCAACACCCAAGATGGCTGCCCCCATGTGGACACAAGATGGCCCCCACAAGATGGCCAGTAGGGGAGGGCAGTTGGAGGGACCAGACCTGCAAGGAAAGGCAGTTGTGGATGATCAGGCCAGCAGGGGAGGGCAGTTGGGAAGGACCAGGCTTGCAGGGGAGGGCAGTTAGGGGCAAACAGGCTGGCAGGGGAGCAGTTAGGCATTAATCAGGCTGGCAGGGGAGTGGTTAGGGGGTGATAAGGCTGGCAGGCAGAAGTGATTAGGGGCAATCAGGAAGGCAGGCAGGCGAGCAGTTGGGAACCAGCAGTCCTGGATTTTGAGAGGGATCCCAGATTGGAGAGGGTGCAGGCTGGGCTGAGGGATACACACCCCCATGCACGAATTTTGTGCACCAGGCCTCTAGTTAAGAATAAAGCTTACAATGGCTTCTGTGTATACATATAATACAAGCACACAGATACTGATATACACACTATAGGTAAGATAGATATATACATACATAAATACCAACATATCTATTTCTCATATAACTGAGTTTGAAATTTCTCCTTCTTTTTATATCCTAGGCAACATAGGGTTGATTTTTTTTTATATATTTTATTGATTTTTTTTTTTTTTTTCGCAGAGAGGAAGGGAGAGAGGGATAGAGAGTTAGAAACATCGATGAGAGAGAAACATCGATCAGCTGCCTCCTGCACACTCCCTACTGGGTATGTGCCTGCAACCAAGGTACATACCCTTGACCAGAATCGAACCCAGGACCCTTGAATCCTCAGGCCGACGCTCTATCCACTGAGCCAAACCAGTCAGGGCAGGGTTGATTTTTTATCTCTTCCATATTAGATATGGCCAGGGACTGCTTTGTCTAGGCAAATTAGCTATAAGTAAAAGAGACAAGAGAGTTAATAATTTTATCACCAGAAGACACAAACCCTCTCTCTCTTTCTCTCTCTTTCTCTCTCTTTCTTTGAAATGGCAATGGACAAACTGGATATTGATATGGAGTTTGTATAAGATCCAAGTGTTCAAAAAGAATAATCAACCCTGGAAGAAAGTTGTTAGAGGAATGGTTTGGACAGCCAGCAGACTTCATGCTTTAAATAAGATTCACCTTGTTAACTTTAGTATCCTATATAATAAAAGGCTAATATGCAAATTGTCCCTTCAGGAGTTCAACCGACTGGGAGTTCAACTGCTTGCTATGGTGTGCACTGACCACCAGGGGGTGGTGCAGAATGAAGGAAGGCCCCGGCCGGCAGCTGGCAGCTGGGGGAAGGAAGGACCTGGCTGGCAGCCAGCAGTGGGGGGAAGGAAGGCCCCGATTGGTCCTGATCCCCGGCCAGGCCTAGGGAAACTACCCATGCACGAATTTTATCCACCAGTACTCTAGTCTATATATATAAAAGGCTAATATGCTGTGTCCCTCCGACCATCTGACCAGTTGCTATGACGTGTACTGACCACCAGGAGCCAGATGCTCAATGCAGGAGCTGCCATGATGCCCACTGGCCATTTACAAAGAAATGGCACCACGGACCTGGTGCTGACAAAGTAACGCTTGGGTTTCCCCAAGTGGGACACAGGCCCCGCCGCCACCCAAGAGTGACAGCCCAGCAAATCACATCCAACACTGCCAAGACCCCATGGTGCAAAATGCAGCCCACAGCCCAGCCCAGAAATGTTCACTGTGGATGCTGGGTAATGATATCACATAGCAATGCCTGGCTTCTTCTCCCTAATGACTGGCCTCCTTGGAGTTTCTCCAGCCCAGGAACACGACTTGCTTTATAGCCAGGTGCAAACATTTTACACTTTAACCAAATGTCTGTGAAGCATTTTCCTGTGCCTCATCTCATTTGAGCCTCACAGAAGTCCTGGAGTACGTGGAATCTTATTTTGTTTTCATTAGCCAGAAAACAAAGATTTAGAAAGTTTAGAAACTTGACCTGACTGAAAAGAAGTAAGAAATGGTGGAACTTGCAAATGACTTCAGGTTTTCTCATTGTGCAGAATACAGTCAAACACTGCTGCAGTTAAATATTTTACCCTTTGTTCTCCCTGTGTGATCTACAATAATAATCTGCTTCGTGCTGATATTTATTGCTGTGTTGCTTCAAAGAGAAGTTGGGGTGCTTCACTGGGCTGGAAAAAGTTTAGCTAAATCAGAAAGCAGGTCTAATTAAGCAAGTTTAATATATATATATATATATATATATATATATATATATATATATATGGCTAAGTTGACTTGCGCATGTGCAATACATATAAAGCTCTTGCTGGTGCCAATCGCACAAGTGTATTTCGATCTGTCATTGTCGATCGTGAATTTGGTTGACACTTCTATTACAGAGAAAGGGTGAATAGTAACATTAAAATATTTCTTCTAATTAATTTCCTTTCAATGTGCATGAATCTATGCATTGGGCCAATAGTTTAATTTTTTTTTTTTTTGACCAGGGTCCCTCTTATTGCCCCTCTCTCCCACTTCCCATTTTTCCAAGTCAGCTTTCCTACAAGAAGAAATTCTGGTAAAAAGCTCCCTTGTAATGGGTCAACAGTTGAATTGAAGATGTGGGATGGATGTATCTGAGGCAAAGAGTATGGGTGCACCTTTGTGACGTTTCTTTGATACTGTCCCTGATCATGCCAGACTAGCACTGAGGAGAATTTGGCCTGAGACTGGAGAAGAATGAAAGGTCCCTGACCTTCCTAGCCTCCTTAGCTTGCATTGCAGCTTTGCAATAGCCAACCTAGGCCATGTGAGCCAGCTCAAGAATACTATTGTAACTACAATTCAGTATGATCCAGGGTGAAAAAAAAAGAAAAATAATTATATTGCTATTATCATAACATATGGTGTATCTGTTCTCTTAGGCCATGCATTTCCCCTCTGCCCTTTGGTAGAAGAACACCTCTTCTTTTGGAAATCCATTCTATATGCCTATGGTAAGGCTTATCCCTTTAATACCACTCTTTTTATAAGGTTATGTTCATGACTAAGCCTTGGCAGGGTCTGACAAGACTGTGGCCATGAGACATGTTAGACACCTGGGAGACAGCAAAAGCAAGTTTAAGTATAGTTCTCTATTAATTTCCCAAATATAGAAAAAAGAAGACTTGCTCTTCCTGTTGTGATGTTGAACAGTTATTCCTAAATTTGGATCTGACTTCTGACAACTTGCTTACACTGGAAGAGAACTTGAAGAGAAAAGGAAAGGCAAATTTCTGTTGAAATCAGTATAATTTCAGTGAACATAAGGAACAATGATTAGAAAGCCAAGGCCTTCCTAAAATCAACTGAATGACTAGAAAGAAATATAACTTGTACATAAAACTATAGCTTCTTACTGTCTGAACTTTCAACTTAATGAAACCAATTAATTGCTTCCCTCCCCAACCAAATACAAACAAAAATCTTCAGTGGGGTGCTAATCTGGGTGAGGGAAAGTTTTATTCTTTGTTATGGAAGAGGCCAAAATATTATTATCATTATCACATCATTATTATTATACATTATCTTTATTTTGTACCAATAGAGCACTGAGTAAATATTCTTTATTACATCATAAGGCTGAGATCAATAAAGAAAGTAATAAATCCTTGGAAATTAGGTGAAATGAAGAATATGAGTAAAATTTAATGAGCTAAAAGAAAAGAAAATTTTAGTAGAAAATACCCTTTTTCACCTAGAATGGTCTTGCCTTTTTATCTTCATTGCATTTATTTTTGTTGCTCAGATATGATTGGTTATGATATATGCTTACACTCTGACATTTTAAGCTATCAATGATTTGAACAGTTAACAAATTTACATTAGAATCACATTTCCTCCAAATACTGAATTTATAGTATATTGTGAACTTTCCAGAATTTTGTGTAATCAGATACTGCATACATGTTTGGAGTATTTTTCTGTGAGCCATGTGCAGGTGTTTTAGCCCATGACAATGAGGATAGGTAAAATGCCGTTTGGCTGCATGGTTCTATATATACACAAGAATGTGTGCATGCATTTATATACATTATTTTGGAACATTATTAGTATGTATAACATAAGATTAAAATTGTATAGGAAACCAAGTCACAATTTAATGCTTCTTATAAGGTATTTCAATAGTTAAAATTCCTCAGTTAACAATAAAAATGTCAACCTAATCTCATTTTGGCACAGTTTTCTAAGGAGCACCTAAACTGTTGCTATACTTTGCTTTTGCTTTAAAATACTAATATATGAGATTTCCTTATATTAACCACTTACATTGACATGGGTAGGTTTACCATAATTGTACTTCTCTACCTTTCCTTTAAGTTATGATAGCAGCAAAATTATTTCAGTAGTTTCATGATGGCATTAAATGCATCTATGGAACGCCCCCCAAAGTTTGTTTTTAATTAAGATTCTTTAGGAATTAGATAATTTAGCATAAGCTCATAGTGTGGACATCTGCCAAGAATTAACAGTAGTGATGTTAGTGAACTATGTTACCTAGTAACAAAAGCAACAATAGCATTTTTATAACATTTTAATACTACATTCAAATCGTCCCAAAGTTCTCATAACCAAATATATGGCAAAAATACTCACACATATTACATAAACACCCTGGTGAATATGTATTTTGTCTCCTGTTTCAATGTTCCTTTTGTATATTATCCCAGTTTTCTACTTCATTCTGGAAATGTTTTCTGTACCACAGTAGGTGCCAAATGGAGAAATAGAAAAAAAAAAATAAAGAACCAATTGGTTATTCTAGAAATGAAGAATAAATTTTCTGAAGTAATGATATTCCCATGAATATAATTAATAGCTGAATAGACATGACAGAGGAAAGAGAAATGGATATCGTGACAAATCAATAAAAATTATCTAAGGTAAATCAGTTAGAACAAATAGAAAAAAATAAGGAGACGTGGGAACTTGTTTGATGACCTCAAGCAGTATAGCATATTTGCAATTGGAATAGAATTGGAGAGAATTGAGGACAAAAAGTATTTGAGAAATAATGTTTACCATTTCCTAAATTTGATGGAAGATATATATATTTGAAGATATAAGATGCTCTAAAGGATATCAAATAGAGAAAAGGAAAAGATGCCCAAACTGAAGCATATCATTGTCAGTGGTTGAAGGCCAAAGATAAAGAGTAGAACTTGAAAGTAACTAGAGGAAGCTGCCATGCTACATAGGAGGAGACAAAATTTTAATTAATGACTCTATTCTCATCAGAATCCATGGAGACCAGAAAATACAGAAATAACATCTTTAAAGTGATGTAAGCAAAACCAAATAGCCAACTCTGGCAACCCAGAATTCTATATCCAATCAAAACACTCTTCATTAATAAAGGTTAAGTAAGAAATGGATTCCAAAACAAAACAAACCATATGCTACCTACAAGGGACATACTTTTATTTTAAAGACAAATATACTTTAATAGTAAATGAACAAAAATATTTAAAATGCAAGCTTTAAGGATAAGAATACTGGAATGGTTATATAACTTTAAATAAAAGTTTTAAGATAATATGCACTACCAGAAATAAGAAAGAATTTTATCATTAATAAAAGGTAAATTATTATGGCAGATTGTAACAATTATAAATGAGCAAGAATTCGATAACAGAGCTTTCAATTTCATGAGGAAAATCAGAAATAAGGGAAAAAATAAATAGTTTCATAATGGTAGTTGGAGATATTAGTAGCCCTCTCTCAACAACTGAGAGAACAGCTAGAAAAAAATCACCAAGTTATAAAGATTAAATTATATCTTCAACATCATTAGCCATTTGATTTAACTGATGTTTAGATAACACTAATGTTAATAATGGACAAGTATATATTATTTTCAAATTCAAATGATACATTTACCAGGGGAAATACTATTCTGAGACATGAAACAATTCTCAATAAATTTTAAAACATTATATAATATAGAGGTTTTTTACTGATATCAAAGAGACTTTAACCATGATGGAATTGAATTTGAAATAAATAAAAATAATATAACTAGGAACCCCCCACCATGTTTGAAATTTAAACCACACACATAAGCAACTCTTGGGTCAAAGAAGAAATCATTGGTAGTAATCAGAATATATTTTAAATTGAATATTAATAGAAATATCACATCAAGTTTGTCCGATATAGCTAAAGAGATGTTCAGAAGGATATTTTGAGTTCTGTAAGTCTTTCAAATACATAATTCTATGAAATAACAATTGCTAAAAATCAATAATCTAATCTTCCCCATTAAAAGTTTAGAAAATAATTAAACTCAAACTAATTAGAACAATCCTGTATAATAAAGAGCTAACATGCTAACTAGACCGGAGGGCAGAAAGACCTTCTGGGGAATGACCAGTGGGTGGGGGGCGGGGCCGTGAGGTAGCCGGGCTGCAAGGGCCAAGGCAGCATCCCGGGCTGCTGCAAGGGCCTAGCTCCTGCACGAATTTCATGCATAGGGCCTCTAGGATATAAATAAAAGACATCAGTAAAAAATTAAGTGGACATATAAAAAAAATTGACATAATGAAAGGTGGATTCTTTGAAAAGACTAATAAAATTGGTAATTCCTAGCAAGTTTAATCAAGAAAACCCTGAGGAAAAAAAGTCTGCTAATATCAGACATGCAAGAGGAGATATAGTTAGAGATCCTCGCTCTCTCTACATTTGTTTGAAGAATTCTAAAAGAGTATTATTAACAACTTTATACTGATATATATGGCAACTTAGGTGTGGACACTTTGCCTCAGCTTGCTTTCTGCCCTAGAGCTTTTTGCATACTTCAGCTCCCACACTCTTGCAAATCAGAAAGTACAAGTGTGTTAACACCCATAGAACAGCTTTTTTTTTTTTTTTTAACCTGTGGGAGATAAAGAACAAGAGCCAATGGATAAATATTTTGCTTATTCTTTACAAGTGAACAACTGTGGGAAACATTCTACACAAATCCCCAGAGACCTCCAGGGGTCTTAGTGGAATCTTATCCCAACAGCTCAATAAGAAACTCTTGAATTGAAGAAAGAAAGAAAGAAAGAAAGAAAGGAAGAAAGAAAGAAAGAAAGAAAGAAAGAAAGAAAGAAAGAAAGAAAGAAAGAAAGAAAGAAAGAAGAAAGGAAGAAAGGAAGAAAGGAAGAAAGAAAGGAAGAAAGGAAGAAAGAAAAGAAAAGAAACTCTTATCTTGGCTTTGTCTTATTTCCTCTTACTCTTCTCAGTCCTCCATTCTGGTTTCCTAGCATGAGAAACACAAACCATCTATAAGCAAGCCAACGTCTCTGCTTCAGGTTTCTGAGGAAAATATGACATCAGTGGGACCAGAAAATTTGAGAAATATCTGGAAAACAGCAGCTGGGATTGAAAATGACAGAAAGAAAAAAAAAAGCAGAAAAATAATTTGCTGATGTTCTCTAAACGAGGCTGGTGACAAAAGCACATATTTTCCTCTCACTTTCCATGTCCACCACAGCTCTGATTCTCATCACCTTCACTCACGTATACAGCTGGATGGACTATTCTTTATCTGGAACAATGACAGTTGTCATATCACAGGGATTAGGGAGGTACGTCATTTCCACTCACATTTCATTGTACAAAGCTTGCCACATGGCTGTACTTGAGTTCACTTGCATAAAATAGATAACCCTCCAGCAGGAAGGGACTCCAAATATTTATGAAAATTATCTGTAACTCCACATCAAATAATGCCAGAAATTTACTACCTAGGTTGACCTGAAAAATATCCAAGTGCCTTCATTGTATGGGATGAATTTTGTGTTATACATCCTGCACTCATTTTAGCCAGACTATTCAGGAATTACAGATGTCATCAGACTGCAGACATGCAATTTCATGTTCGACGTATTTCTCAAAGCAGTAGCTCTGCAGACAAATTGATGCAGCTTCAAGCATTTACACAAAATAACCCATAGAATTCAATGAACCGTTTCTTCTAATTTCCAACAACCTTGTATATCTACTAGGAAAAGTGAAATTTTTTTAAATAAAAAATACTCTAAGGTTTGTGAGTACAAGAGAATGTTGATTTAGGCAAGCGTAACATTGGATGGAAATACATTTCCATTTCACGATATTGGTAGGCTGAAGACACATAATGCATGTTGAAGACAGACTGAGGTGAATACTTGGAGGAGAGATTCACAGCTTATGTGAGCCAGAACAAGAATAATGCATGTCACTGCAAAAGCATTTATTGCACGTAATAATACTACTCAGGGTAACGGAAGTCAACCTGTCATAATGCTTGCTATACCACGATATGCCAAGCCCACGTTTTGCTGTAATAAGTCTAAAATGCCTTGCAAGTATTACATAACTATCATAGTCCTTCTCAAAAGGGTGGGCTGGTAAGAATTTGATAATTGCTACTGTTGGGCTTGCCTGTGCTCAGCTAACAATGTATTAGATTGTTGAATCCCGCTCTTTTGTTTTATAACGAAAGTCTGTTTTTCATTTGCATGTGTAATTTGGCCATCTGCTTTGATGACAAAGAGGAGGTGCCTCAGCAAAGGTTCGCAGGCCAGGCTGCATTGTTGAAAGTTTTATAACTCTATTTGGATTCATATGAACATTACTTCGCAATCTGGCGTTATTGATAATAATCGATTCCTCTATTTCCAAAATGAGAGAATGGAGAGGTTTGCAATCTTAATTTGTCTGCCTTGCTTGCTTGCAGTTCCTTTTGTCATTGTGCTGAGAGGTTCAGTAGGTGGTAAGAAGCCAGCAGAGCAGTCTGGAAGGGAGCAGCTGGCGGATCTGCAGCGGTGCAACAGGCTCAGCTCTCCCGTAGGCTCGCTGCCCCTGCTTCCTGGCCTTTGTGCAAATTCACTCAGAGCTGAGAGCTTTCTGGGATACAGTTGGAAGGGATGCTTCCCTCTAGGCCAGTGGTTCTCAACCTTTGTAATGCTGCGACCCTTTAATACAGGTCTTCATGTTGTGGTGACCCCCAACCATAAAATTATTTTCATTGCTACTTCCTAACTGCAATTCTGTGTTTTCCAATGGTCTTAGGCGACCCTGCCAGTGGTTCTCAACCTGTGGGTCGGGACCCACAGGTTGAGAACCGCTGCTGTAGAGCCTAAGACCATAGGAAAATACAGATATTTACATTACGATTCATTAACAGTAGCAAAATTACAGTTATGAAGTAGCAAGGAAAATAATTTTATGGTTGGGGGGTCACTAGAACATGAGGAACTGTATTAAATGGTTGCAGCATTAGAAAGGTTGAGAACCACTGCTAGGCAATCATTTTTCTTTGGCCTGTTTTGAATTACACTTGCTCTACTCATTCGCTCCTCCAATCCAATACCTGCACCAACATTCCACCGACTTCAAAGTTAGCACAATGCATTAATAGCACACTCCCTTGCTTAGAAAATCATGTTTTGGATTTACACATTTTAAAATAAAAATGTCTTCATTGCTACAGGATATTGGGAGGGAAGGAGGTAAATGCTGTTCTTCAACCTGCCACCTGCCACCGGTAGTCTAAACATTGTTTCTATAAAATAATTTTTGGAAAGTTCTATATAGTAAAACAGGAATTCTGCTGTGTAAACTAAGTAATAATTTTCCCCTGGAAATTGAGATTAAGCACAGAGTAATAGAGTAAAATTAACACTTAACTAATGTGTTTTCTTTATAATTTATTAAAAAGTTTAAAGCTTTTGAGGTGAGAGCAACTCATTTATAACTTTCCACACCAATTTTATTATAATAAACCTACTTAATGTAACACTCTGATAGTCTTGGTTTTAATCAGAAATAACACATTTGCCTTTGTAGAAAAAATAGGAATAAATGATTTTTAGAAATTCTACTTCTGAGAAAAGAATGCCTGCAAACATCTATCCTCTTACTGACTGAATAGTTTGCTTTTAAAATTTTGATTAGGATACATCTCCCTAACTCAGTTTTATTTTAAAACTTTAGGGAAAAATATCTTGAACATAGCTACAGCAGAAGTTAGAATACTTGCTTCAGACAATGCTATCCTATCTAATAAAGAGGGGATATGTTAATTGACCGTCACACCCTCACAAAGATGGCAGCGCCCACAGCCAATAAGGAGGGAATATGCTAACTGACTGCCATGCCCTCAAAGATGACAGTGCCCACAACCACAAGATGGCGGCACCCAGTCCTCTCAGCCCCGCTGGGGCGGCAGGTGCATGGTATGGCTGGGTCCACCCCCAGGTGGGTCCTGCTGCTCTGCGTGCCTGCCTCCAGAGTTCCCCAGTCTCCTTAGCCCCCCAGCAGCCCAGGGCTGGCCTGAGGCACAGGCAAGCCTTGGATGTCCACTGCCCAGCCGATGCCTGAGGTGCAGGCAAGCCTCAGATGTTGGCTGTCCAGGGTAGGCCCAGGGTGCAGGCAAGCCTCGGATGGCAGCTGCCCAGCCACTCAGGGCTTCCCGAGGCCCAGGTAACCAGGGCCAGCAGAGGTTTGTGCTGCTGGCAGTGGCAGCAGCAGAGGTGCGATGGGGGTGTCACCTTCCCCTGATTGCAGGGTCACCTCCCACACCTGAGGGATCCTGGACTGTGAGAGGAGGCAGGCTGGGGTGAGGGACCCCCCCACCCCACCCTCCAGTGCTTGAATTTTCATGCACCGGGCTCTAGTTGTTAATAATTAGCTAAACTCTGTGAGCAACTGACCTCTAACAAAGGGAGCTAGCTCACTTATAAAATTTCTTCATAGGATTCTTGCTATTCATAAGAATTATAAAAAATGAAATATATCACAGCAACAGGCATCGTTGGTCACTCAACTCGTGTTTCCTGATCCTTTTAAATAAAAATTAACTTAAGGAACAGCTCCTGGGTTTCTAGTTGGAGCGTTTTGTTTATTAGGCATTTTCACACTCAGTAGAAAACACACTTAAGAATCTTATATGAAACCAGTGTACATGGTTTACATTCATTTTAAAAGCATATATTCTGTTCAATTGTGGGTTTTTTAAAATTTCTTTTCTGGCACTGCCTAAAACCAGATGATATTACACCATGAAAAAAGAAATGGTTTCTGAGCTTTTTCAGCTGTGGAAAAGGAAATAAAATCCCACACTTCTTAGACACTGCATATAAGAAAAACATTTTTAATGTCAGGTAAATATATACCATTGCTCTTAACTATCTACAGGTAACTCGTCTTATTTCAAATTGTTCTTAAAGTAATTGTGACACAAAGGAGAGTTTAGCAAGCCAAATGGGACTATCTTTTGACTTTGTGGCTGGTTCTGTTTTAATCCTTATTCTTTTTGCTAACTAGGAACATTTTCTACGTGTTAAAAATTAACCATATTCAGTAGGAACTTGTTATGATAGCCTATAGTCTGCATAGAAATAGGCAATTCTCATTTAATCTGTTTCCTCAGTACATACTACTGTGGCATTGGCAGCTTCTGTCATTTCTCTAACCCAGTTTCATCACTTCTAAATGTGAATAATTACAAATCCACCCCATGATTGTGTGTGTGTTAAAGAATTCAATCTAATGACAATTTGAGAGTGCGATAATGGTGTATGTTACAGCTCCTCCTATTCTTATTCTTATTCTTTTCCTATAAGAACCATGATTCAAAATCAAACTAATTAAATCTTCATGGAAATTCTTTTTGCTTTGAACTGTGTCAGAATTCCATACGCCGGTTTTCAGATATTGTAGTTAGTACCTTACAGTTTTAAACTTTTAAGGGACAAATAAGTGGAATCTGATGTAGCTGTAGCATTCTGTCGTCTTGTAATAAGTGAAAGGAAATGGCCGCCTACTGGGTGAAGAAATTCGTGTGTCTTCAGTATTGTATTTTTAGTTTCTAGGACACTATGTCTTCCTCTTTTGAAGTTTACTCCTTCGTTTGGAAGACATATCCTTCAAGATCCTCCTGGGAAATTGTACTTGAAATGGGTTTTTAAATCTATATATGGCTGAAATTGCTTCATTTTGCTTTCATGATGGATTAATAGTTTAGTTGGTGTATTAGTTCTCTATTGCTGTTGTAACGAATTATTACAAATTTAGTGGCTTAAAATAATAGACATTTATTTAAATTGACTTGGAGACTTTTGCTTTGGAAAAGCCACCTCATTAAGTAGTTTTCAGAAAGATTTCTGGACCTCCTACTGTGATTTCCAGCAAACGTGCCTAAGAGCTTTACGCAAGCTTAAGCATACGTGGATGTTCCGTGTACTGTAGAATGGGAAACTGAGCTCCAAATGACACTCATCAATTTAATCTCCTACCTGTGTGGTCCAGGGAAAACCCCAATTACTCTTTCCTATGAAGGATGAGGTCCTCCTCTGAAACTACAGTCTGCTCACTTCTCTCAGAAACCCCTCTATTGAATTGCTGGAATTAACTGCTTAACGTTTGCTGTGAAGTCTGTATATTAAAGTTTTCTGTGTTGCATTAAATTACCGGTTTATGTTTTCTTCTATCCTATTTCTGCATCTCAGTGTAAATAAAAGAATGAGGGGGAAAGAAAGTGGCTGAGGAGATGAGGACAAGGTTCGGGAGAGGATGCTACAAACTGAGTGGTTTAAAACAGTACAAATCAAGGTATTCTCATACAATTCTGAAGGTCAGAAGTTTAAAATGGGTTTGCAGAGCTGCATTTCTTCTAAACGTTTAGAGGAAAATCTGTTTCCTTGTCTTTTACAGCTTCTGGAACCTTCTGCAATTTATTTTCTTTCATAACAGAATTTTATTTATTTATTTTTATTGTTTGAAATATAACAAACAGTAGCACATATGTCTCCTTTTTCCCCCCATTGACCTCCCCCCGGCCTCCCCTACCCCCCAGTATATGCCTTCATCTGCCCGCCCCCCCCCCCCCCAGTGTCTTGTATCCATTGGTTATGCTTATATGCATGCATACAAGTCCTTCGGTTGATCTCTTACAGCCCCCCCGCCCAACCTCCCCTGCCTTCCCGCTGTAGTTTAACAGTCTGTTCAATGCTTCTTTGCCTCTGTATCTATTTTTCACCCCATTTCTTTCCTTTAAAAAATCTTGCCTCTGCAGACTAGAAATAAACATATCATAACAAAAAAAATGTTTGAGTCCCAATTTCAATGTCCAACAGTTCTGAATCTCCGTTTCAATGTCAAACAGTTCCTTATGTGTACATGTCAGCAATGATATCTGGATGGTGGGCACAGGGTGGCAATGCAGGTCCGACCCTCTCTGGTTTGGTCCTAGGCAACCTGCAGCGGTGCACAGCTGCTGACTGCTCGCGTGGCAAGGTGTCGTCAGTGTCTTCCATCTCTGGACTGTTTCTGCTCTTGTCTTCATGGTTGGAGCAGACCTGTCAATTCCTCTCTGTTGCAAGAATCCACATGGTCTTGGAGTTGTTTTCTGAAAATATACAAACATATTCTCCACCAAAAGTTAATAAAGGAATCTTCTGCAATTCTTGATTACTGGCCCCATCCTTCATCTTCAACACCAGCAGCAAAAATCTATTCATCTTTCTCTCTCTCTCAGTTTACATCATCTGATTGCCTTTTTAAAAAATATAATTTATTGATTTTTTTACAGAGAGGAATAGAGAGTTAGAAATATCGATGAGAGAGAAACATTGATCAACTGCCTCCTGCACACCCCCTACTGGAGATGTGCCCACAACCAAAGTACATGCCCTTGACTGGAATCGAACCTGGGATTCTTCAGTCCGCAGGCTGAGGCTCTATCCACTGAGCCAAACTGGTTAGGGCCAGATTGCCTTTTTCTGATTCTAACCCTTCCGCCTCCCTCTTATATAAGACTCTTGTGATTATATTGGGGCTACCCACATAATCCAGAATATTTTTCACATCTCAAGATATTTAACCTAACATCTCCAAAATCCCATTGTCATGTAAGGTAACATATTCACAGGTTCCAGGGGTTAGGGTCATTATTTTGTCTACAGAAGAATCTCAAAGATTCATGTCCTTCACATGCCAAATACATTTATCCCATTTCAATATCATCCAGATTCTCAAGCTTTTATAGCATCACCTCAATAAAAAAATTTCATCTAAATCTCATCACAAAAGGTACAAATCTCATTATCTAATCAAATCTAAATCAGGTATGAGTGAAGCTCTAAGCATAGTTCATACTGGGCAATATTCCTCTCCTTCTGTGGATTTGTAACTCTAGGAAACATCTTATATCCTCTGAAAATACAATGGTGAGATAGGCATAGGATAAGTTTTCAATGTTGGAATTAAAAATGGGAGAAAATGGAAAGAAAAAGAGGTCACCAGTTCTAAGAAATATCATTTGGGAAATTGAATCCAACTGGGAAAGCAACATTAGACACCAAGACCTGGAAATTATCCTCTATGGCTCTGGCTCTGGCCTGCACTCTCAGACTCATCTTTCCTTTTTCATGAAGAGTATCACCAATGGACCCAAGACATTGGGGGTGAGGGCATGTATGGGAGTGAGGTGGGGAGGCAATGGGGGCACATGGACAAGTATGTAATACCTTAATGAATAAAAACAAAATTGAAGGGACAAAAAAGGAGTAGTATGTGTTGCAGCTGAGTAGTTTTATCAGCTTGTTTCTTACCTATAGCATTTCAGGAGTCCAACAGCCTTCCTTCATTTTGTTCTATCTCTGTTTTTTCAGTCCATACTGGCAGTGTGACTGCTGACATAACTTTCTTAAGAAGCTTGTAAATCTCCATTGTATGTTTCAGGGATTTCCTCTATTAGACAACAGGCTCATCTTCAGGTCTTTCTATATAAGTCCATCTCTATTCCTGGCTTTTGCTTAAATGGCTAAAAGAACCTGTGAGTCACTTGCTTAATCTCTCAAAGAGCAACATGTGACATTGAATACTTGGATATTTTGATCCTTTTAAAACATGAGTGAAAGGTTGTCCGTCCACACCCTAGGCTTTCTTTTCAGAGCAGGCTCTCTTTTTAAAAAAAATTTAAATATATTTTTTAATTGTTTAATTACAGTTGACATAAATATTATATTAGTTCTGAGTGCACACCCCAGTGATTAGACATTATATAACTTCATCAGTGATGATATGGATAAATCTTGTACCTATCTGACACCATACATAGTTATTAAAATATCATTGACTATATTCCCTGTGCTGTATGTTATATCCCTATGACTATTCTGTAGCAACCAATTTATACTTAATCTCTTCACCTTTTGTGCACATCCCCTGCCCCCTCCCATCTAGCAATCTTCACAATGTATCCATGAATCTGTTTCTGTTCTGCTTATTCATTTATTTTGTTCTTTAGATTCAGTTATTGATAGATATGCATTTATTGCCATTTCATTGTTAATACTTTATTTTCTCTTCTTAAAGAAGACCCTTTAACATTTCATGCAATATTGGTTTGGTGGTGATAAACTCCTTTCACTTTATTTTTATTGATTTTAGAAAGGATGGGAGAGGGGAGAGAGAGATAGAAACATCACTGATGAGAATCATTGATTGGCTGCCTCCTGCATGCCCCCACACTGGGGATTAAGCCCACAATCCAGGCATTGAGATGAACTTTTTGTGTAGTTAACAATGCGCATACGAACCATGACCTCCTGGTTCCTAGATCTATGCTCAACCTCTGAGACACACCGGCTTGGCTGAGCAACATTTAAAAAAGTCAGTATCCACATTATTTCTCATTGTTATTTGTTTGGAAACCATACTAGGGAAAAATGAATATATTAAGACAGTATTGTCCTATATTTCAGAATAAAGTGACAAAATGTTGCAATAACATTTAGTGTTTTGAATAAATTACTCCATTTTGGTATAAATCTATGATGTCGGCATTAGGAAACTATTTTAGGACCAGATGAAAACTATGTCTTACTAGTAGCCATATTCGGAGCACTTCATTGCACTCCTAAAGAAGAAACTGAGTACATTCTAACACAGGATTGTTTAAGTTCCTTTTCAAGAAATGTGCATTGTTAATTACACAAAAAGTTCATTTCAAAGTAAAAAGTATGCCATTCATTAGAAAAGTCTCAGAAAATTTCATAATAAAATCTGAATATGTACTCCACTCTAAGTTTTTAGTTAAAACCTTCCACTTGCAGTGGTTATTGCTCTTTCAAAATGTCTCACTGACTTTCTAGAGCTTAACACACATGTGGCTGGCTAAATTTATTAGTTCACTTTCAGTATTTTTACTTCTAATTTCACTGGCCTTTCCTTCTCTTTTCTCCCCCTCCCGCCCCAAACATTACTGTATAGAAAATTTTAATTTCTTGACAACTGATCTCTGTAATCTCTAGTAGTTCATCTTATCTAATAAAAGAGTAATATGCAAATTAATCATCACTCTGCTACATCACAAACCACACCCACCAGCCAATCAGGAGCAAGTATGCAAATTAACCCAACCAAGATGGCTGCGGCCACCAAGAGAGCAGGAGGCTTGGGTTTCCCTGGCAATGGAGGAAGCCAAGTTTTCCCCACACCCTGGCCACCCCAGGCCTCCACTAAAGGCTACAAAGTTTCACTCATAGAAGATAAATAAATCCCAACAAAAATGGCTGTGGCCACAGAGCAAGCAGAAGGCTTGGCTCTGCTCAAGGCTACAATGTTTCAATTATAGAAGATAAATAAATCCCAGATACCAGGGCCTCCATTTGGGTCATCGGGGGTTGTGACCAGCCTACAAACCACCACAGGCCCTTCACCCAGGCCGCCCGATGCCCCAAGGGAACCCCCACCCACCCTGATCCAGGACACCCTTCAAGGCAAATCAGCTGGCCCCCTACCCATGAACCAGGCCTCTATCCTATCTAATAAAAGAGTAATATGCAAATTGACCATCACTCCAACACATAAGATGGCTGCCCCCATGTGGACACAAGTTGGCTGCCACAAGCTGGCCATCAGGGGAGGGCAGTTGTGAGGGACCACACCTGCAAGGGAGGGCAGTTGGGGGCAATCAAGCCTGCAGGGGAGGGAAGTTAGGGGCAAACAGGCTGGTAGGAAGGGCAGTTGGGGGGACCAGGCCTGCAGGGGCAGGCAGTTAGGGGCAAATAGGCTGGCAGGGGAGCTGTTAGGCATCAATCAGGCTGGCAGGGGAGTGGTTAGGGGGTGATCAGGCTGGCAGGCCGAAGTGGTTAGGGGCAATCAAGTGGTTAGGCCCAGGATTGGGCTTAAACGAGCAGTCGTACATTCCTTGAGGGATCCCAGATTGGAGAGGGTGCAGTCTGGGCTGCGGGACACTCCCCCGCAACCCCCCATGCACAAATTTCATGCACCGGGCCTCTAGTTTATATATATTTTTCTACTACCTTTCCAAAGCTCACACTTTGTCCCTCCATTAACTGTTTCTCTTCTTTCCTGGAATATCATATCCATATTTCAAAACTTATTGAAAACTCTATTATACTGAAGGACATAGTAATCTTTCCTTCATCTGCATTTATAAAACTACCTTCTACAGCACATGAATGGAATGCATTGCAATACTTTTTACTATTATCTTATATTATTTGACTCAAGCACTATTCTTTAATATGCATTATTTATGCCATATATCTTCCCCTAGAATCCCACCTTATATACATCAGTTACTTAAATGATATTAAATTGGTTGATTACATCTTTTATAAAAATTTATATTACAAATTTAACCAGTACATTTTGAAAATGGCTATGTGAAATATTGTTGAATTCTGATCCTGGCATAAGAAATGATTCTCCATGTTGGGAGAAATAAACTTATATCTTAGCATGAAATGAGCTATTAAAATAATCACATATTGATGGATTATTTAGTTTTTCTGGAAAATTTAAAATAAGAAAGTACTTATTTTTGTGATTGCTAATGTACATGAGCCAAATTATACTAAGATTGGTTAAAAAGACAACAATTTGCAGGTATATTTCAAAATATTATGTAAGCATCTTGAAGTTTCACAAAACTATGTGTTTGAATATGTAGGTTTCTTTATTGTCTCCATAGATTCACATTCTTCTTCCTATGCCATTTTTTACAAAGTAAATGTACCCTCTGGCCAAAGACAGAGGCACAAGGGGAGGTTCTTGGCAATCAAATGTTCCACACTTGGCATTGGGATTAAGTTTCATCCTACCAATAGATCACAAGGTGGACAATTTTCTAATTATTCTACCAGAATTTAAGCTTCATTTGGGAAGCTTATAATAAAACACTACAGCTTAAAAATTGACTTGAGGTGTTGAACACACATTACAATATAAAGATGATGTATTATAGAACTGTACACCTGAAACCTATATAATTTTATTAACCAGTGTCACCCTAATAAATTCAATAAAAAAGAAAAAATGAAAACACTAAAATAAAAGTGCATATAACCTTGGACTAAAACAAAAATTTTTTTTTCTACAACAAATAAATCTAAATTTCAATGGTTTGTACAGTTCAGGCATAGGTATTTTTAAAGATTCTTAAGATGATTTAAGTATGTGACCAGGATTAAGATTAATTGATTTAGGAAATGATTATTGAGTAAATATATTAAATACGTATACATATGGCATGTGGACCACCATTTGTACTGTTGTATGGGCCCCACAGTTATTACTGGGAGGCCTGCCTTTTCTCTCCTTTGGATCTTTACTTCTGGTTTAAGCAAAGAATTGGCTTCAATGCTTAGTTTTTGAACCACTA
The DNA here is from genome assembly GCA_026230045.1 of Corynorhinus townsendii. Lineage (NCBI taxonomy): Eukaryota > Metazoa > Chordata > Mammalia > Chiroptera > Vespertilionidae > Corynorhinus > Corynorhinus townsendii. The sequence goes on from JAPDVU010000002.1 coordinate 10,609,803, forward strand.
TTTGAATCCCTAGGAACTTTCTTGCTGTTAACAGAAAGGTAAGTTTTCTCTTTGCCAAGAGACTATTTATTGCCTGTTAGTAAAACATTCCAACTTTTTCCATTTTATATCATTAGTCTTTTTATGGATTGAATTAAATTCTATGTGCTTTCAAGGATACACTTTAGTAACTACAATCCACCTGGGTGAAGTTATATTCTCAGCAGGTTGTAAAGTTTCCTTCCCCTGGAGAAAACTAATGGAGAGGGGAGTCGAAAACTTCACCATTCCTCTTGCCAAAGATGGATCATTATCCCATGTAAGACTTCTGATAAGATTTTGGCTTCCCTTTCAGTTTTCTCACAGACAGAGAATGTGCAGGCAATAACAACAACAAAAATAGAATCTACTCTCCTGCTAGCTATTCTCACTGCAAAATAATATGTTTTTCATATAGTTTATATCTTTTCTTTCACATCATTTTATTCAAACCCTTGGATGAAGTCATTTAAATAAGTGGCTCACTCTTTGATAACACTCAGGACTATGAATTCCATAAATAATAAAAGACCATTTGGACTATTTCAACAAAATAAATATTTTTGTCAATATTCATCATAAGAATTGTAGACACCAGCTCTTTTCCAGGATTTCTGCACATAAAGTATCCCCTTATAAATATTCAAATGCTCTTATTATTATGTATTTTCTCTGGCATACATAGATTTTTCCTCTCATATTAATAAAGAGAACAGTAATTCCTTATTCTGTGTCCCATGTTCAGCCACTTCTGTTCTTTTTTCCCTCTAACAGCCAAGAGTAAAAGATCTACAATTTGCACACATATTTCCCACCTCCTTGTGTTTTTTTTAATTCTTTTTTGTTGAAAGTATTATATACGTCCTCCTTTCCCCCCCATTGTCTTCTCCCAACCAGCCCACACCATAACCTATTGTCTGTGTCCATTGGTTATGCTTATATGCATACAAGTTCTTTGGTTGATCTCTTACCCTGCGCCCACACTCCCACCCTCTCTCACCCTCCCCCACCTTCCCTCGATGCTTCTATGCCTCTGGATCTATTTTTGTTCCTCAGTGTATGTTGTTCATTATATTCCACAAATGAGTGAGGTCATGTGATACTTATCTTTCTCTGACTGGCTTATTTTGCTTAGCATAATGCTCTCCAGGCCCATCCATGTTGTTGCAAATGGTAAGAGTTCTTTCTTTTTAACAGCAGCATAGTATTCCATTGTGTAGATGTAGCGCATTTTTTTTTTAACCCACTCATCTGCTGATGGGCACTTAGGGTGTTTCCAAATCTTATCTATTGTAAATTAGTTATGAACATAGGGTTTCATAACTAATCCTTTCTGATTGGTGTTTCTGATTTCTTGGAATATATTCCTAGAAGTGGGATTACTGGGTCAAATGGAAGTTCCATTTTTAGTTTTTTGAGGAAACGCCATACTGTTTTCCACAGAGTTTCACCAGTCTGCATTTCCAGAGCTCTGGTACATAAAGCAATTACATCAATGTGAGAGAAAAAAACACAAAAAACAAAAACAATGAATAATATGGTGCCTTCTAGTTCAGAACATAATCTGATGCCTTTATCAACTTTCTCCACTTTCTTCATTAAAACAACTTCCCTTTAAAAATATATGCACTTATTCTAGCGTAAGTCATGTGCTTTTCTCAGCCTAGATTTCTCTGATTGTCTCTCTCACTTGATCTTCTTCCTTTGAGCCCTTAGCTCTCTGCTCCTCCTAAGCCATTCTCTCCTTCATAATGCTAAGGACAGATTCTTCTAACATGAAAATCTATCAAGTCCCCTCTCAAGTCCAAAGTGGTATTGCTTAAAAATCAAAATGCCTTTTTAAAAAGTATTTTATTGATTTCAGAGAGCAAGGGAGAGGGAGAGAGAGATAGAAACATCAATGATGAGAGAAAATCATTGATCAGCTGCCTCCTGCATGCCCCACACTGGGGATTGAGCCTGCAACCCACCCAGGCATGTGCCCTGATGGGGAATTGAACCATGACCTCTGGTTTATAGGTCGATAATCAACAATGAATCATGCTGACTGGGCTAAATACCTTATATAGTATTCAAAGCATTTTGTAATCTAGCATATACTCTCACTTTCACGCAACCATTTTCCAGTTCTAACTTTGCGTGTTTTTTTAACCACACATGTACATATCCTTGCAAAGCCTTTTCTGTGTCCCTATGAAGCTAAATATGATTCATAAATATATGTTCAAGTAAGAGATAACTACTCTATTTGGTGTCCCTAGTTCTCCAAAGCTGAGTTAATTCCCTTTCTTCCCTCCCCCATGTTGCTTCAGGGGAGAAATGATTTCTTCCTCTTAACTTTACATTGGCATAAATCTATGAGGCATTATGTTCCTTCAGAAAAGATTTTTTTTTTTTTACCTTAATGTCCTGAATCAAAAAGAAATGCCTGTCAAGTAAGGCTTCCAGGAAATATTTGTAAGTAAATGACGCACACAAGAAACAAGGTAACTTTAAAGATCATCATGGAATTCACTCAAATATAGGTTTTGTTTTTTTAATGCAGAAGGAAATATGTGAATAAGAGAAAAATTAAAAACTGGGAAGATTCTTCTAGTAAAATCTACTTCAAGGTTAAAAGGAAAAGCCATTATTTTTAAAATTGAGATAAGGATCATGCCATTATGGCAGAATCTTTCAATTGATTCTACATCTACCAGCATCAACTTGGAAGAGAGATTAGTCTCTATTGTTAGAGACTGATTTTTCTTTGAGATTATTTTACTTTCTGTTCATTCAAGTTTTGGAATTGAGGTAAAACAGCTCATAGAGGTGTAGTGAACCACACTATTGGTCTCTTCTTTGGTAGATTGGGAGGTTAATCTTCTTGCATATAGTTGGATTATTCCTAAACCTTTTATTTTTGTATATTCAAATAAAATGACTTCTTCCTGGTTGTCTTCTACTCTTTAAAGAAAGACATACAGACAACTGTGTTGAGTTAAGTGACGTTTCTATGATTTGTTGCAGGGTATTATTAGTAAGTGAAGTTGCATGTTTTTTTTTTATCTTCTAGCAGAAGATGCATTTGGCTGAGTTATTTTGTAAAATGGAGACATTCACAAGTTTAATAAATGTACTCTGAATTTATATTTAGGTTATGAGTATCAGTTGATCATTTAGAGTGTCTGGGGCATTCTCATTATGTCCTTAACATTCATAGCACTGTCTCTGGATCACTACACTTTTTTCTTTTTTAGGTGTTCACATATCCTTTCCACAACCTGTGTTTTATGGTGGACTATGAGTACCAGAGCTGAGCTAACTGGCATCATATCAGTTAGCAGTCACAGGACTTTATCAAAGCTCAGCAAATGAGATGAAGAAGGCACTTGTAGAATAGCACGCCTGTCTTTGTGCCTTATGTGGCAGTGTAGCGTATAAATGTGAATACTACTGCACTGATTTTGTCTCCCTGAAGGAAGTCGGCTTTAAGATGAGGCTCATTATGGAAGGCAGGGTAGAGTAAAGAATTCTGCTTTCTGATGAGGTAGCCCAGCAACAAAACCAAACAAAACATGAACCTTTGAACTCCCCTGGTAGATGGGCCAGTAAATCCACTTTATTGTTTAAACTTAAGTTACATTTTCCATTATCTCAAATTTAAAGAATCCTAACTATCACACAGAACATTCCTATAAGAATAACAATATTATAACTATCATATAGAGCAAAGTTGTTGCTTTCTATAGGTAGTTGCTTTGATCGTGTGTTTGGAATGGCAATGAGCACTCTTTACCAAAAATAGCCTTCCCTTGTTAGATCAAAGTACAGAAATTCCACGAAGGCATTAAATATTGTGATGGGTCTGATGGTGAGTATAGAGAATAATCCTGAGAAAATGAGAACAAAGGACTGAAATCTAAAAAATCTTTGGTTTCAGTGACTTGGTCTTGTTTTCATATGTCTCTTGGCCTTCCTTATGTCCTCTTTCAATAAGTATCTATTTAGGTCCATTGCCCATTTTTTGATTGGGTTGTTTATCTTCCTTTTGTTAAGTTGTATGAGTTCCCTGTAAATGTTGGAGATTAAACCCTTAACAGTGATAACATTGACAAATATGTTCCCCCATGCTATGGGCTTTCTTGTTGTTTAGTTGATGGTTTCTTTTGCTGTGCAGAAGCTTTTTATTTTGATGTAGTCCCATTTGTTTATTTTCTCTTTAGTTTCCATTGCCCTCGGAGCTGTATTGGTAAAGATAATGCTTTGGCATATGCCTGAGATTTTGCTGCCTGTGTATTCCTCTAGTATTTTTATGGTTTCCCATCTTATGTTTAAGTCCTTTATCCATTTTGAGTTTATTTTTGGGTATGATGCATATTGGTGGTCTAGTTTCATTTGTTTGCATGTATCTGTCCAACCTTCCCAAAACCATTTATTAAAGAGACTGTCTTGACTCCATTGCATGCTCTGCCTCCTTTGTCAAATATTAATTGAGCATAGTGGTTTGGGTTGACTTCTGGGTTCTCTATTCTATTCCATTGGTCTATATGTCTGTTCCTGTGCCAGCACCAGGCAGTTTTGAGAACAGTGGCTTTGTAATCCAGCTTGATATCTGGTATTGAGATCCTTCCTACTCTGTTCTTCTTTCTCAGGATAGTTGCAGCTATGTGGGGTCTTTTTTTATTCCAGATTAATTTTTGGAGAGTTTGTTCTAGGTCTGTGAAATAATGCCATTGGTATTTTAATGGGGAGTGCATTGAATCTATAGATTGCTTTGGGTAGTCCGAGAGATGCAAATCAAAATGACAATGGGGTACCATCTCACACCTGTCAGAATGGCTATCATCAGCAAATCAACAAATGACAAGTGCTGGAGAGGATGTGGAGAAAAAGGAACCCTTGTGCACTGCTGGTGGGAATGCAGACTGGTGCAGCCACTGTGGAGAACAGTGTGGAGTTTCCTCAAAAAACTAAAAATGGAACTCCCATTTGATCCAGTGATCCCACTTCTAGGAATATATCCCAAGAAACCAGAAACACCAATCAGAAAGGATATATGCACCCCTATGTTCATAACAGCACAATTTACAATAGCTAAGATTTGGAAATAGTCAAAGTGCCCATAAACAGATGAGTGGATTAAAAACTGTGGTACATCTACACAATGGAATACCATGCTGCAGTAAAAAAGAAGGAATTCTTACCATTTGCAACAGCATGGATGGACCTGGAGAGCATTATGCTAAGCAAAATAAGCCAGTCAGAGAAAGATAAATATCACATGACCTCACTCATTTGTGGAATATAATGAACAACATAAACTGATGAACAAAAACAGATCCAGAGACAGAGAAGCATTGATCAGACCATCAAACCTCAGAGGGAAGGTAGGGGAGGTGGGGGTAAGGGGAAAAGATCAACCAAAGGACTTGTATGCATGCATATGAGCATAACCAATGGACGCAGACACCAGGGGGTGAGGGCATGATTGGGAGAGTTGTGGGGGGGGGGGGGGAGAATGGGGGGATAAGGACACACATATAATACCTTAATCAACAAAGAAAATAAAAACTTTGGTTTTACCAAATTCTGTAGGTTTGGACAATGGAGAGCTGGCTTATCGCTGGGGAAGATTTTAGCTGGGGCTTCTAGAAAGATTTGGGTGAGAAGGATATATGGGTCACAACTCACACAGCTTGTGTTTACCTCCCAAGTGGCATATGCCAATACAGTAGCTCCTTACCCTCCCGCCTCCCAGTGGGGGATGTATTCCAAAACTCAGTGGATGCTTGAAACCATGAACTGTACCAAATCCTATATAGACTAAAATTTTTTCTATACATTCATACCTGTGATATGCTTTAATTTATAAATTAGGCATAATAAGAGATTAAAAACAACTAATAAAAATAGAAAAATTATAACATTATACTGTAAGAAAAGTTATATGAATTTGGTGTCTCTCTCTCTCTCAGAATACCTTATTTTACTATACTGAACTTTTCACTTACAGGGAGCACTTTATGGCTTCTCTTTGGTATATTTGAATTGTCGGCATCACCACTCCTATGCTTCATGGCACTTGTTAGGTAAAATAAGTGTTACTTGACCACAAGAGCTGCAAGACTAGGTCATTTGATCTGACAACCTAGATGGCTACTAAGTAACTAATGGGCAGGGGGCATATACAGTGTGGATACACTGAACAAAGGGATGATTCACGTCATTGGCAGGCTGGAGTGGGACTGAGAGAGATTTCATCATGCTACTCAGAGTAGCTCTGGAAATATTTATTTCTGGAATTTTCCATTTAATATTTTCAGACTATGGTTAACTGTGGGTAACTGAAACTGTGGAAAGTAAAATTGTAGAAAGGAAAATCGTGGAAAAGGGGAGCTACTGTATGTAATGTTTTAATTTGATGCACTTAAATGGAAGGTGGAGAATAGAAACAGAATTTGACAAGTGAAGTGTTTACACTAATGTTATTTTTTGAATGTTCATACTCTTTTAGACCATCGAATATTTAGGTAAATTGGTATCTTTGCATTGTAAAACAGAACATGTAAGTTTTTTAGCAATGTTAAAAACTGAATTAATGCACTCTATAATGAAAGAAAACCCCAGAATATGTTTGCCTAGCTTATTTGACAGCCCTCATGATTAGTTACAATTATTAATTCCAGTGATGAAACTTTGCTCCATTTTAAGTCCCTTGGGTTGTCTGAATATAATTTAGGGTAAAGCCAGGCTAATTAGCTTTTGTCTTCATAAATAAGTGCTGTTTATGACTTGGCCACTCCCTGCCTGTTAACTGCTCCCCTATTTCAACCAATAAATTTTCACAGCATCAGAAGCTGTTGTAGTAGCCAGTTATTATTTAACAGGAAAAGAGCAAAAGGAGAGAGCAGATAGGCGCATGCCCAGTGGAGGACTGAATGAGATGGGAGGGTACCTGTCTGCCAGTCATACCTGAGAACAAATTAGTGGCCAGAATGGGCGTGGCCTCTGCAAGCTCACAAAATCTAAATACTTAAATTTCCAAACAATGGAAGTTCTCTCTCTTGTCTCTCTCTCTTCTCCCTTTGGCACACCAGGTTCCTGGCTCTCCTATGGTACTCCCCTGTGCTCATACGGCACATGGCCATGTTGGACTCCACACATGGACTAAGAGACTTTAATTAGCTTCCGTACTGAACTCTTCCTGACTGCAAGCTCTGGACACTGGCCCTGCTTCTGCTCTGCTGAACTCCCAGCTGCCCTTCTTTGGGGACTGGCTTAGGGGAAACAGGACATCGCAATCGGATAAATGGAACTCCGTGAAAATAAAGCCTGTTTCCATATCCCATCCTCCCTCGGAAGCTTCTGAAAATGCTTATTTCAGTGGCACCCTGAACCTCCACCTGGCTCCCACAAGCGACAAGAGAGTTTAATTCTCCAGCAACACATCCAGCAAGCTACATGAAAGTTCAAACTTCATGACAAGTGCGGGTGGCTAATGTCACATGCAAGTTTGTCACAAATCAGTATAAACACGAAATGACCCATCAGCACATGGTTTGAGTCACACTTAATTTTTTAACTTTATGTAAAAACTAATATCCAAAATTCCCCTTACATTTTTTTTTAAATCATACTGGTGCTTGGAAAGAAATAAAAATTAAATTACCAATAAAATTCTTTTCCATTTCTTCATTCTTGTAAGAAAATAGTCATGTAATAGATAAAACCAAAGTTTTAAATCCAACTCTTCTGGAAAAATATATTTTGAAAACAATATATACACATAATACATTCTCGTTAATACATGTTTAATGCTAAGAGACTCAAATGTTTCATTTTATAGATTTTTATTTAAAATATTAGTTGTCTTTAAATTAACCATATTAGTACTTTGTTACATCAATTGTGATTTATTATTTATGTACAATGATAAAAATATTTTAGTATATCATAAAACCAGATATAATGTGCTGCTATTTCCTGTTGATAAAAATATGCATTACACAAATAAAAACTCAAGCATAATTATACATTCTATGGCAAAATAATATGGTCTTAGAAATTTCAAGTGTTTTTAAATTAAATTTCAATGATTAATTAAGCAGAATATATTCCATGCCACATATTAAATTCTGATACATTGTGTGAAACCAAGATGCATCTAGAGTAGTGATAGGCAAACTTTATCTACCACAGGGATCAGGCCAAAACCAGCAGTCGGACATCCCCCAAGGGGTTCCAGATTGGAGAGGGTGTAGGCTGGGCTGAGGGACATCTCCCCTTCCTCCCCCCCCCCCCGCCCCTTGCATGCATTTCGTGCATCGGGGATCTAGTGTTTAAAATAAAAACAGTGAACTACTTTATAAAATTAATGACATCCCAGGTGGCATGGCTTAGTGGTTGAGCATTGACCAGTGAACCAGGAGATCACAGTTCAGTTCCTGGTCAGGGCACATGTCCGGGTTGCAGGCTCTATCTCCAGTGTAGGGCATGCCGGAGGCATCTTTTAGATGATTCTCTCTCATCATTGATGTCTTTATCTCTCTTTCCTTCTCCCTTCCTCTCTGAAATCAATAAAAAAATAAATAAAATAAAATTAATGACAAACATTAAATAATAGATCCAAGAAGCTTAGAGGGTATTCACCACACTAAACACTGAAAAATCTAAACCAGGCATAATTTATTTGAACTGCAGAAAAGAAATACAAAGCTAATAGCTTGAAATAAGCCAGGGGAGGCTTCAATGGTCCACTTGGTAATACATCTGCATACCTCAGTATGAACTCACGTTTCACTTAATACATAGATGTTCACATGTACACATGTTTACAGATATGTATATACACACTTTACCATATATATATATATATATATATATATATATATATATATATATGTATATTTCCCTGCTCTATCAACTGAGGGGACTTGGAAGCAAAGACACCCAAGCAGCAACAAGCACACTTAGCTTTCAGATATTCATTTTTAGTATTAATCTCCAATAAAAGAAATCAATATTCTTTACATAAATGGCTAATTTTAGGACTGTAGCCAGAAATATGCAAGATCAACATGAAGTATTTTGTAATTCTAGATAGTAAGAAATTACTCCACACACACACACACACACACACACACACACACACACACCACAATGATGTGGATATACTAAAAAGACAAAGGAACTAACTGAAAGAACTCCCAACGGCCTAAAACAGAACAATTTAAACATAAAAAAGAGGGTAGCATTGGATTATAAGTATAACATCAATATCCATAAGTCCGTGGTGTCATAAATAAGTGACTGGATAAACAAATGGGAAAGAAGAGACCAATCTCTTATGCTAAAGAAATTCAAGTGAAATGTAGTTACACCTCCCTTGTGAAAATATATTATACTTCTTAAGTGTGAGAGGCACATAGTGATTTCTGAAAGGTACAGTCTAGAAAAAGAAAAGTGGTGGTATCCCTTTACAATGATACATACAACAAGCACCACTTCAGCCAGGTGATGAATGCATGTAATAATTACAAGAGTTTTACCAAAAGGTTGGTGAAGCTTGGGGAGCTCAACAGGGTTGAGTCACATGTAGTTTACCTGTTGGAAATGGCTAAAAGGCATCTTCCCCAAACCTGAATGGTATTGTTAGCTGCCAGACAGCTCAGGGCATTTTATTGCCTCCTGTTGGCCAAACACCAAACAGCTGTAGGCTATTCCCGAAACTGACAATGTTTCTGTATATCCTTTGATACTATACCCTTTGAAGTGTATATTTCCACCTTGCCTTGGGACAAATTGTACTAATAAAAGCAAGTTCCTTGGTCAAGGTAGAGTCTTCTAGCTCCTTCAGCTGGAAGCTTCTCTGACCCCCAATGCCTTTCAAAAATATCTTTCGTCTTTGGACTCCTTCTTAATCATCTATGTGCAGCCCCTTTCTCCAGAACGCTGAACCCTTTGTAAGGCTAGGAAAAGAACCCTGGCAATTGATGCCCGAATGAGGGGCTCCTGCAGATGAAAGCAATAAAAACATTGATACATTATGTTCATTGTATGTACCCTTGATATATTGTAATGAAAATAGCACTTTACCTCTGTGGTCATCTTCTGAGAAATTGATAACAGTCTAATTATGAGAAAAATATAAAATTCCACTAGAGGGACATCCTACAGCATACCTGACTAGGACTCCTCTGCTGTCAAGATAAAAAAAACAGGAAGTCTAAGAAACTGTCACAGTCAACAGGATACTAAGGAGACACCACAGGTAAGTGTAATGTGGTACCCTGAAGGGGATCCTGGAACAAACAAAAAAATCCTATATAATAAAAGGCTAATATGCAAATCGACTGAATAGCAGAATGACCAGTCGCTATGACGTGCACCTACCACCAAGGGAAAGATGCTCAATGCAGGAGCTGCCCCCTGGTGGTCAGTGCGCTCTCACAGGGGGAGTGCTGCTCGGCCAGAAACCGGGCTCACGACTGGTGAGCGCAGCAGCAGCACTAAGGATGTCCCACGGGGAGCAGGCCTAAGCCATCACTCACACATCCCCGAGGGATCCCGGACTGTGAGAGGGTGCAGGCTGGACTGAGGAACCCTCCTTCCCTCCCCCCCCCCCCTCCGCAGTGCATGAATTTCATGCACCAGGCCTCTAGTATTAAATAAAGGCTAAGAAAGTCTGAAAAATGTATAGATTTTAGTTAATAATCATATGCCCGTATTGGTTCATTAATTTTAACAAATATATCATACTAATGTAAGATATTAATATTAGGGGGTTTTAGGGATGGGGTTATGAGAACTCTTATACTTCCTTCGTTTTTTTTAAAATAAATCTTTATCTTTCAGATTATTATAATTGTTCCTCTTTTTTCACCCCATAGCTCCCCTCCACTCGGTTCCACCCCACCCTCTGCCCTTAACCCCCCTCCCCACTGTCCTCATCCATAGGTGTACCATTTTTGTCCAGTCTCTTCCCACACCCCCCAGACCCCTTTCCCCCTAAGAATTGTCAGTCCACTCCCTTTCTATACCCCTGATTCTATTATATTCACCAGTTTATTCTGTTCATCAGATTTTTTATTCACTTGTTTTTTAGATTCACTTGTTGAGAGATATGTATTTGTTGGTCATAATTTTTATCTTTACCTTTTTCTTCTTCTTCCTCTTCTTAAAGAATACCTTTCAACATTTCATATAATACTGGTTTGGTGTTGATGAATTCCTATAGCTTTTTCTTATCTGTGAAGATCTTCATCTGACCTTCAATTCTGAATGATAGTTTTGCTGGGTAGAGTAATCTTGGTTGTAGGTTCTTACTATTCATCACTTTGAATATTTCTTGCCACTCCCATCTGGCCTGCATAGTTTCTGTTGAGAAATCAGCTGGCAATCATATTGGTGCTCCCTTGTAGGTAACTAACTGTTTTTCTCTTGTTGCTTTTAATATTCTCTCTTTGTCTTTTGCTATTGGCATTTTAATTATGTTGTGTCTTGGTGTGGTCCTCTTTAGATTCCTTTTGTTTGGGGTTCTGTGCACTTCCTGGAGTTGTAAGTATATTTCTTTCACCAGGTGGGGGAAGTTTTCAGTCATTATTTCTTCAAATAGGTTTTCAGTATCTTGCTCTCTCTTCTTCTTCTGGAACCCCCATAATTCTGATGTTGGTACGCTTGAAGTTGTCCCAGAGGCTCCTTACACTATCTTCATATTTTTGGATTCTTTTTTCTTACTGCTTTTCCAGTTGTGTGTTTTTTGCTTCTTTGTATTTCAAATCTTTGACTTGATTCTTGTGATCCTCTAGTCTACTGTTGGATCTCTGTATATTATTTTTTATTTCAGTCAGTGTATGCTTAATTTCTAGTTGGTCCTTTTTCATATCCTTGCGGTCTCGCTAAATTTATCGGTCTTTTCTGGAAAATTCTTAAGAAAACTTATAACTGTGATTTTGAACTCTATATCGAGTCATTTGCTTTCCTCCATTTCTTTCATTTGTGACCTGTTTCTTTGTCTCTGCATTTTGGCTGCTTGCCTGAGTTGATAGAGTGACTTTGTGTGCTAGGTGTTCTATAGAGCCCAGTGGCTCATCCTCCCCAGTTACCGGAGGTGGACACTCTTGATGCACCACTTTGTGGGCTGTGTGCATAGTCTTGTTGTAGTTAAGCCTTGATTGTTGTTGGTATCACTGAGAGGAATTGACCTCCAGGCCAACTGGCTGTGAGGATGAGCTGTGTTTCTGATGGGAGAACTTCTATGCTGGAGACACCCTTATAAGACAAGACTCTGCTCAGCTTGGATGGGGTGGAGTCTCAGGGTGGAACAGAGAGCAATGGCTTCCCGTCAGCCCTGCCCTGAGAGTCCCCTGGTCTCAATGTCCCACAGTAATCACTGCAAGCACCTCTGAGAGAAAGCTGCCATTGAGTTTCGCCTACTGCCAAACAGTCCAGTTTCTCCTCAAATGAGTCTGGGTCCCCAGATTCTCGCCCAGAACTGGAGTTCATAGCCGTTGGGAGCTTTTGTCTCCCTCCTGATTGAGAAAGCCAGCCGTGTACTCAGTTGCCAACCCTCTTCGCTCGCATGTCTTCGTAACTCTGCCTTCCGCAGTTTTTCTGAGTCTCAGTGTGCTTTTCTCTTACCTGATGGTCCAGTTTCTCCCCGTATGAGTCTGGGTCCCCAGAGTCTTGCCCGGAACTGGAGTTCAGAGCCATCAGGAACTTTTGTCTCCCTCCCGGTTGAGAAAGCTAGCCACATACTCAGTTGCCAGCCCTCTCTGCATGCACACCTCTGTACCTCAGTCTTCTGCAGCTCATCTGAGTCTCAGTGTGCTTTTCTTTTTCCTTCTAGTTATAGAATTTCCACTACGCCAGCCTTCCTGTGGTTCTGGATGATGTCCATTTTGTCTTTTAGATGTAGTTTTGAAATTGTTGTGCAAGGCAGCAGTTTAGGTGTTTACCTATGCTGCCATCTTGGTTTCTCCTTATACTTACTTCTTGATTTTCTGGAAATCTAAAACTGTTCTAAAAAATTAAATATAAAAAAATTATTAAATTATGACCATCATCCTTAAACCAAGATTTAAAATGTTTAAAATTCAAGGTTATTGACATTCATACATATATTTGTTCTGCATTGTTCTCAACCACTCAACTACTTGGCATTTGTGCTTATCATTTATACTCAGTTTAGCATTTTCCTGCTCAACACATTGTATGTCCTAATGAAAATAAAATAAATACCAACAGTTAAAGCTGCTACCAAAATATTTGTTAATGATATTGACAAGTGTCCTCATTATGCTAATAACCCCCTCTGACTTATCTCTAAGTTTCTCACAGAAAACTTAAGTATTTTTCATTATTAAACATATATTACATTCTTACTTGAACTACGTGGAGATGTGTAGTGTTTATTTCTGTGCTTAAAAGTTAGGCTGAGTACTGTTTTTGTGGCTGCCAGTTAAAACTACAGGACTCACACAGAGTAAATGTAATCCTAATATATAAAAATCCAGGGTCCATAACGTCCCAAATGTCCAATGGCTCAACCAACCAGAAGTCAGTCCTATAGCCAGTGCTGGGTTGCAGTGAGGAACTAGCACTGACTCTGCTGTTGTGGGCATGGAAACGCAGCACTGAGTGCTGAGGGGGCTGCGGATCAGGCCTGGAGAGAGGCCTAGGGAGAGAGAGGCAGGGTCTGATCTGCAGCCTCTGTGGCAGCTGTTGATCAGCCATTGCCTCTCTCTTTCTCTCTGGGTTCACCAGCAGCCCTGCCTTTGTTTCTCTCAGGGCCTCCGAGGGGGCTGCTGATCAGCACCCCCTCTCTGATCAGGCCCGGAAATAGGCCCGGAATGCTGACTGGCATAGAAACTGACCAATCAGAACCTAATCTGGGTGAACTGTGAAGGCAGAACCTAAGGTGAGGACTGAGGAAGGGTTTTAAGGACAACAGCTGTTTGGTGTAAGGTGTAAGAAAGCGGTTCAATTTTTTAATGACCAGTTTGGCAGTATAGTGCATTAACTGGCTATCAGTCCAGATATAGGGATTATGTATTTTTGTCTGCCAAGAGCATCTACTCCTGCTGAAAAAGGCTTTCCTCCCCCATTTAAGCAATCCTATCCTATATAATCTATCTATACTAATAAAAGTGTAATATGCTAATTAGACTGGGTTGACCGGTCATCTTCTGGATGTCTGACTTCCTTCCAGACAAAGCCATGGTGTTGGGGGCCAAGGAAGAAAGGGCAGTTGGGGGAGAGATCAGGCTGGCAAGGGAGGGCAATTGAGGGTGAGATCAGGCCAGCAAAGGAGTGCTGTCAGGGACAATCAGGCAGGCAGAGGCAGTTAGGGGTGATCAGGCTGGCAGGGGAGAGCAGTTGAGGGCAATATCAGGTTGGCAGGGGAGGGCTGTTGGGGGTAAGATCAGGCTGGCAGGGGAGGGCTGTTGGGGGTAAGATCAGGCTGGCAGGGGAGGGCTGTTGGGGTCAAGATCAGGCTGGCAGGTGAGGGCAGTTGGGGGCAACCAGGCCGTCAGGTGAGGGCACTTGGGGTGAGATCAGGCTGGCAGGAGAGAGCAGTTGGGGGTGAGATCAGGCCATGAGGGGAGGGCAGTTAGGGGCTATCAGGCAGGCAGATAGAGGCAGTTAGGGGCGATCAGGAAGGCAGGCAGGTGAGCAGTTAGGCGCCAGCGATCCCAGATTGCAAGGGGTCCCCAATTGGAGAGGGTGAAGGCTGGGCTGAGGGAACCTCTCCCTCCTCTCCCCCCCCCCCCGCCTCCCCCCATGCACAAATTTCGTGCACTGGGCTACTAGTTTTTCTATAAAAATCAGAGCAATATTAGTGAAAAAGAGCTCTGTTTAGCACACCAATAAATGTTTTTCAATACCTTTCCTTGTGTCTTACACTATTACTTGAAATTTTAATGGCCTAATGAAACAAAGACTAAATTCCTCACATTTAGAGATGGTAGGAGAGAAAGAAGTAAAAAAGGAAATGACATTCTTAATGAATACTTGTTCTTGAACTCTATCAAATTGTTTTCTTATTGTTGCTTGTAGTGGTGGTAAATGTGATGTTGTTGTGAAGGTGATAATAGTAATGGTGGTGCTTCTGCTACTTTTGGAGTGGTGGTGGTGATGGTGGCATTGGTGAGTTTGGTGATTGTGCGCTAGTTATTGGTATATATACTGGTAGTGTTGTTGGTGCCAGGTTGTAGTGGTAGTGGTGTAATTTAAAATATACAACAAAAACAAAACTTCTACAAGTTCTTGTAGCATGTGGTCTAAAAATCACTGAAGGATTAACTTTTTAAGATCACTTGTCAGTTGCTAAAGTCATACTTAGGTCGTGATTTTTGGATATAGCTCAGCTGCAAACTCGGGCTCTGGAAAATTGTTTACATCCCCGCATTGGTCTCCGTGGCCTTGACCAGTAATAGCCAACATGACCATATCGCACAAGGTTCATGTATTCACATTTACCAGAATTTCCCTTAGTCCCATTCTGGTCTTTGGCTTACCGCTCCAGTACAAAACATTAGGGATAAAAAGTGAAGTATGCTACAATTTCCTTTAAATACATTTACAGTTACATTTTTAAGCTTAGCATGTGTATCTTGGAGGAGAGAAAGAGAACCAGGCCACTCAGATGGTTGTCAGAAATGAAATTCCTTTCCGTCTGAAGTGTTTCACCAGACAATCATGAACTTGCAGGTGTGCAGTACCACAAAATTCACAAACACTTGGTTAAACAAATATAGGGAAGACCATTAGGCAATGTTAAAGCTTTTCTACAGCTAAGGGGGAGGGGGAAGGCATGCAAAGGGAAAGTCACTATAAGACATAATATTTAAATGACAAATACAATGATAAAAGGAAGTATAAACAAAAACAAATGCTGGGACCAAAAATTAGGGCCTAACTTCTGAAAATTAAAACATCATTTAAACCCATAAATACTCCCAGTCTTCCTTATTCCGACAGCAAAATCATTCACTCTCAAATATGGAAAACTTTAGAAAATTTGTTAGAATCTTTTTCTGTCTATTTAAAACATCTTATGATTTAAGTAAGCTAGAAATTGTAGCCAGTTGATTGTAGCTGATTCTTTTATTTGTCAGGAATGTACTTAGTATTAAATAAAGTTTATTTTGTATATTATACTACATTTTTATTAACTTATAAAATATTTTAGAATACTAACCATATGCAACTGCATTCCAAAAATATGTTACAGAGGGTTCTGACTTCCAGTAGTGTCTAACTAGTAGTTTTAGAATCTGGCAATTTTATATTCTGGAGATACCATTTATAAGATAAGTAGTCTTGGGCAATTCCTTTATCCTTCCAGTGTCTCAATTTCCTAAGCTGTAAAATGAACCCATTATTAGGTATTATATTAACTTTTGAAAATCAAACAATAGAACATAACTAAGGAAACTATTAAGGTATGTACAGCAAGATATGCACATTGAAAAGTCCATCCCCTCACTAGGAAAGGAAAGCAAGGGGAATTTTAAAATAAACTACATTAAGTTATGTGTAAATCACTAAATTTTTGTATATATGTATGTATATATTAGAGGCCTGGTGTTGAATTCGTGCATGGGTGGGGTCCAGCCAGCCTGGCCAGGGGGAAGGGACATGGGTGGTTGGCTGGCCTGCCTGCTGCTCGAACTCCTGGTTGAGGGGACAATTTGCATATTAGCTTTTTATTATATAGGATATACACTGAGTGGCCAGATTATTACATGTTCAGAGATCATAATAATCTGGCCACTCATTGTATATTAGCTAGCAATGTCTATTCACACTCATGTTTGTATTTCTCCTACAGAGCAAAATAGGTCACAGCGTATATCCCCTAAAAATATTTGAATACATTAAATGTAACAAATGTTAATCTAATAAATAAAATTTATTGTAGAAAACAGTACTGTTTACAAAAATGAATGTCTTTGAATTCCACACATTTCAAAAGCTAATTTACAATATGTTAAAAGGCTCTTTTATATTAGTACTAGTAGCCCTAGTACTAATCTGTGAGCCAGTAGGTTGCTGCCACCCTCCTATAGCTCCCCCACCCCCTCCCCAACCCTCCCCCTCATCCCCCTCATAGTTTGCTGCCCTGCTCCCTCCTATAGCTCTCCGCTGCCTGCTTGTAGCTTGCTGCCTCACCCTCCTGCTGACCCGTAATACTGTCATTACGCGGTCGGTCGTTAAGCTTCACGGCGTAATGATCATTTGCATATTACATATGTATTATATAGGATTACTGGTCAAAAATATATTTTTGTGAATTTAGTAGGTGTAAACACAGTAGATATTAAAATATAATTATTTTGCAAAGAAGTTTACAGAATCTTCTCAAAATGGGTTTAAGATTGGTTTGGGATTGCAGATTGCACACATACTTCTGGCTCAAAACCGTGAAACACCAGAAAAATATGATACCGTAAATTATTCCATAATAGTGCTGAAAAACAAGAAATGGTGTCATTCACAAAGAAGAAATAATGAGAAGAATCTGAAACACACAAAGCAGATGAGAAAGGAGCAAAGAAACTGCACCCTAAACACTTCTAGGATGGAGTTACTGGGAAGGTAAGAGCAAATAGACAGAAACCCACTTCTCAAAGCTGTTAGGATCAGGAAGGGTCCTTTCTCAGGGAAAGCAATGAAGACAGTGTTTTCCTAATAGTTCAGCCTCCACCCTCCACCAGCCCCACATTCTTTCAGTAGGAATTTACTGATTCCTATAAAGAAAAAGTATAATATTTCTTTACGCAGGTCTATTACTATCTTCTATGAAATTGTCCTACATACTCTTATAAACATACATACACCTAATACGTGAAAATATATTACAATGTTTCACCCAAGATAAAAGATTTGTACAGTAGATTTTAAAGTGTTGAGCAAATTAATTCAGAGCCCCTTTAATATTACAGATTTACATTACTATATTATATTATACTAGAGGCCTAGTGCATGAAATTCATGCACTGGAGGGTGGGGGGAGGGGAGTTCCTCAGTCCAGCCTGCACCCTCTCACAGTCTGGGAGACCTTTGAGTGATGGCTTAGGCCTGCTCCCTGTGGGACATCCTTAGCGCTGCTGCGGAGGTGGTAGAAGCTCCAGCCACCACCACTGTGCTTGCCAGCCATGAGCCCGGCTTCTGGCCTAGCAGCACTCCCCCTGTGGGAGCGCACTGACCACCAGGGGGCAGCTCCTGCATTGAGCATCTTCCCCCTGTGGTCAGTGCACGTCATAGCGACTGGCCATTCTGCTATTCAGTCGATTTGCATATTAGCCTTTTATTATATAGGATGTTGACTAATCTATGGCTTATATTATTCTTTTTAGATGAGGATACTCAACTTATAGTATTCCATTAGGCCTATTTTTGAAATGAATAAAGTATACCATGCTGTGGAAACAATTTTATAAAATTTTAAACTCTAAGCTATAATTGATAGTCAAAATTTTTGTTCCACTCTGCATATGCTGAAAATTATAACTTTGTGTGGGCTGAGCTAATGACATATAGGTTTGTTCTCTTTTATGCAAGAAACTAAATTCCAAATTAAGAGACTAGGTAGGAAAAATATGTTATATAACTTTTATACTCTCCTAAACTATCTCTTATCTCATGTAAATACAACAATTAAAACATATAGCTGGAATAAACCTTAAAGTGCATTAACATTGTAAGTAAAGGCAAAATACTGTAAACAATTTGATTTAACAATAACAGATTTATGGAACTAAATAATAATTCTAATGCAATGAAATATTACTCACCCAGATTAAAAGATTTTATAGTTGTTGGATTTTAAAATCCTATAAATTCTCTGGCAGACCAGGAAGGTGGTGAAACACTGGTTCCAGATTATCAATCTTATTGTTGGAACAGGGCATTTTGGGTGAGTGAGGTATGGCCTAGACTCTACTACTATGAACAGCTTGCCTGCTCACTCTCAGCCCCACCCACTGTTTATATTCATTGATTAGCATAAAAATGTTTAATAAGTGAACAAAAGAGATTTATTGTCTTAATTGTTGTATTTATATGGAACAAGAGATAGTTTAGGATAGTATAAAAGATTATACAACATATTTATCCTACCTAGTCTCTTAATTTGGAATTTAGTTTCTTGCATATAGGAGAAAAAAATCTAGCAACAATGTGGGTAACTGGATATGTGTTCCTCATCTGTAGAATATAGGTGATCACGTAACAGGTGGTGACATCCATAACAGTTTTATGGCCAAAGAGCTGGAGAGAAAGAGGAAAGAGCAGGTGGACACTTGGTGGTGATGGTAGGCAACATTATGTTGACTTAATAAAAACATTGTCTGATCTCAGTAAGTTAATAAAGCAAAGTGTATTTCTTGCAGACCCTCAACAGAGGGACTTATCTCATCAGTTATTCAAGGCTCCAGGATGGTGAAAGTTTCTTTTTAATATTTTATTCCATAATCTCTTGAGCACCGGAGAAGGGGACAGCTTGGTGAATGCATCATGGCTACTTGCAAATGGAGTCACATGTCACTTCTCTTATTTCATTGATCATATCAAATCAATGGCCACAACCATCTTCTTTAGGGACAGAACATTGCAATGCTTTATCTGCCTAAAAGACCGAAATATGAAAAATTTGACAATAGTAATTGTTGATTCTAGTTTTTCCTAGTAGCTAAGAGTCTGGGTCTTATCTTTAATGACTCATGTTTTAGCCTTTCGAATTATTAAGTCTCTTGCCAATGTAATCTGATAAAATAAAAAAGTATGTAGTCAAAAGTTAATAAGGCCTGGGGCATTTTACTTTCATCTGCTCTTGACATTTTCCTCTTTAGAAAAGAAATAGAACTAGTCTAGAGAACATTCTCAAAAAAAAAAAAAGATATTTACATTATTATTTAAATGAAAATAATCTTTATCCAAATCATTATGCATAGCATAATTCTCCTGTTGTACCAATATTTTCTTAGTCAAGATCTCAGTAGAAGACAAATGATGTATTTGTCTTGAATGAGGAAGGCGAGATGAAAAGGAAAAGGAGTTAATGTGGATTCAATTGATCAGAACCAGCTATTTATTTCATTCACACTAAATTAGCAGAAGGTTTTACCAAGGACTGTGGTTCCAAATATTAGGTGTGAAGTCATCAAGGGGGAAGTCATTCATGAAAAGTTCTTTTAAAAGTGATCACTAAACATGTGCAAAGAGCTTCTCAGTTGTTGGGGGCTAGAAATACAACCACTGAAAAATACAGATCTAGACATGGGATTAATTTAACATTCACAGAGTATTCTGGAGGTAGAACATAAATTATTTAACTTTATAAGGTACTTATTTAAAGTCTGTGTAACAAATCTGAGTTTCTCAACCCTAAATTTCACCTTTGTCTATTCATCTCCTTAGTACAAGGTTAGGAGGAGGTTGTATTGCTAAAGGGAGTGTCCATTCCTTTGGTCTGATCATGTAGAAACCACAGTTCAGATCAGTTCTAGAAGCAACTGGATGCCTGCATTGAAACAATCTGAAAAACATTCTTAATGTCCCATATTGTATCCTACCTCAGGCCAGAGAAAGAATTAATGCTGAAATATTTTAAGGCATTCAATAAGTTCCTGATATAAATATTGATATAATAATGCACCTATATCACAGTTATTGTGTATTAAGTATATGTTAATTTTTGTTGTTTTTGTTATCCTTGTTGTGTAAATGCTGTTTCAGATTATACACTTTCTTGGAAATAGGAGGAGAGTTTTACTTTATTTGACCTATTTGCCTGACTATGACTTGTGTTCCCATCACGAGATTTTCCAATGCATTATTATTGGGAAAATTTTTATAACACTGTAAGACTTTCTGGGAATTAATTGGCTGCTGCCACAATTTCTATATTTTTACAACCAGAGTCTGGTTACTTTGATATTATTATCTGGATGGAAAATGATGCAAAGAATATTAAATGTTTATTTTGCTTAAATGACTGTCAGATATTAAGCAATAGTTAGAAATACTTCCTTTGAGGTAAAAAGGAAAATTCACAGACAGTGTTCAAGTAATCCTTACCACAAAAAGGAGAATATTAGTTCCATCACACCCTTAAGCAAACACATCTGAAGTTCACATTTGTTTTAGAAAAGAAGTACAATTTGGAGGCATTACAGATCTTCCTTCTTTGTAGTATTGGTATATGCAAAATATATACATTTCTAATGTTTATCAATGCTAGAATTGCCATTCAGTTTTATAGAAACACTTGTTAGAAAAGTCTTTGGAAGAATTTATTCTCAGAATATATTCCAAAAGTAAATTTCCATACTATAACATCTGGACAGAGAGTCCAAAATTTGGAAACTAAAATCCCTCAGTAGAGGCCATCAAAAGTTTATCCAAATGAAAAAATGTAGATTTGGCTAAATACCCTCTTACCTTTATGGATTAATAATTTAAAAGGGAAATTTCTTTGGATACTTCAAAGGATTTTGAAAATATGTTTTTCCCCAGAAAACTGTTTCAAATTCTGACAACAGAAAATTGAATTCACCACACTATCTCACACGCCCCAACAGGAACTATATTATAGCCAGTGGTTACACCCTTCCCCTCTACTTTCTCAGGCTTTGGAAATGGATTCTAGGGATCCAAATATATGTATCTCTTCTACAAAAACTCAAAAGGAATTCCTAACTTCCTAAGATCATATAATGTATCTAATAAAATAAGAGAAGAGCATTAAAGACACCTCCATTTCCTAAATACCAATAAAATCATAAAAACAACAGAAGACTTCAGAAACTTGACTCACCAGCAGTGACCACAGAAAACTCATGCCTGTGTTAGGGGCTGGCTGTCTGCTGGAGCCTCCATGAGGGGATGAGCAATGGGAAATTATACGCCTGTTTGTTCCCAGGGCTTCTGTAACTGTTTTCATACTAGTTCTTCTGAAAAGGTTGTTGTTGTTTTTTAAAGAACCTTCTTAGAAATTGCTCTCAACTTTGCCTTGAGATACAGTCACTGTAGAGCATTTTATTAAAAAAAAAAAAAACATAGTCCCATAGTCTATATAGTGGATAATTTATATGAAAAAAACATATAATAATATTTAATATTTGAAACACTAGGGTAGATTTAAGACTGTGCCAGGGACTTACTGGTACATCAGCACAAAGACATCACCTTCTTTCCAATGTGAGCAGTTGGAAAGGGCAATGGAACAAAAATAATCCTTAGGCACACTGCATCTCGATTCTGCAGGGGCGACTGAAGAAGTCAGTGGGTAGAAAATAGCACTGGGCTTTGGAAAGAACCAGAGACGGTACTATATTAAGATGCCACTTATACCATATCCACAAACTTGAGCCAGAAATATTTAGTTGTGAGCTTTTGTTGATAAGTAGACATAGGTTAGTCATATTAACTTGCTTGGAAAAAAGGTTCAGAAATGGAAAGCTGATATTGTATATTCCGGCCTATTTATGTGTTCATTCATTAACATTACCACAGGAGAATGTAGAAAATACATAACTAGAATTTTTTTTTTAATTAATGAATGAGAAAAGTGTCAGAGAGTGACTAGTTCTTTGCAAAAAGAAATTAAGCTGGAGTAAAGTAACACTGAATAGATTAATGTATGTTAGGTGAACAGACCAGGGAACCAGGAGGTGACTGTTAAACTGAATCTGGAGACATCAAGGAAGTCACATGCCGATTATGGAGCACGTATTTCGGGAAGGGGAAAACATGGATTTATGGTTAGAAAGAGCTTGGTTTATTCAAGAAGCAGCAACCAAACAACTACCACCACCACCACCAGTAGCAACAATAACCACAAAAAATATGTCCAAGGTTGAAAGTAATGAGCTGGATTCAAATCCATGAACCAGGGAAGCAAAAAGGAAGATGAATACATTTTTGGTGAAACTAAACTATCATCTGGGCTGGGCAGAATTTTGATTTAAAAGGGCCATCTTATCTTTTATAATTTTCAAGTTTCGTATTTAGTTCAGAGATGATTAAAAGGAAAAGCTTGATTACATTAGGATGAGCTCAGCTGACTATGTGCATCTTTGAAAATTACATCAGAACAAACCTTCGGTCTCATTTTCTACATTACAGGTAGGTACATGAACTGTTCAGTTTATTTAGGGGTGAGAAGACTACAGGGAACTGAATTATTTTAGACACGCTTATAGATCATCTTTTAGCACATAAGAATGTCAGGTCCAGTAGGGAAGCGAGGAAAGTATCATAATGGTGTAGCAAGATTAGAAGGATAACCTTAAAAAATCATATCTGTAAGTGTGATGTACATACAGAAGTTCCTTTTCGACTGCCAAGGTGATGTTCACCTTCCAAAATGTCCTACATAGAGAAATTATTCTGGGTTATGTAGGTGTGTTCAATATAGTCCCATGAGCCCTTAAAAGTAGAGAACATTTCTGGCTGGAAGCAGAGAAAAACAGAAGGCAGAGAGATTCCTAATGTAAAAGGATTCGATGTCTTATTACTCACTCTGAGAGGCAGAGCCCAAACAGAAAGACAGTGAGAAAAGACTCTAGAAGACCAAAGCAGGTCCCAGCTGAGAGGCAGCAAAGAGACGGGCACCCCCATCCTACAAGCACAAAGAACTGGATTCTGCTTAGAACCATCATTATCTTGAATGTGGATTCAAGGTACTGGCAGTCCAGGTAAAAGACCTGGCCTGCCAGTACCTTGATCTTGGCCTTAAGAAACCCAGAGTAGAGGATCCAGTGAGCTTTCCTAGACTTCTGACCTACAGAACTGTGAGATCACAAATTGGCTTTGTTTTGAACAATCCAATAAAAAAAAAAAAAAAGGGCAGATCTAAACAAACATTTTCCCAAAGAAGACACATGAAAAGATGTTCAACAATTATCATAGAAATGCAATCAAAACCACAGTAAACTGTGACCTCACACCTATTAGAATGACTCTGATAAAAAAGAAAAGAAGTGTTGCAGAGGGAATGGAAAGGAGGGAACTCTCACACATTGTTAGTGGCAGTGTAATTTGGTACAGCCACTGTGGAAAATAGTATGAAGGTGCCTTAAAAATAAAATAGGACCATCATATCTGGGTGTAATTGAAAACAAAAAAAGCAAAAATATTAATTAAAAAAGCTATCTGCACTTCCACGTTCATTGTAGCTTTATGTACTACTAGAGGCCTGGTGCACAAAATTTGTGCATGGATAGGGTCCCTAGGCCTGGCTAGTGATCAGGGCTGATTGGGGCTTTCTAGCTGCCAGCCGGGGCCTTCCTTCATTCCACACTGCCCCCTGGTGGTCAGCGCACATCATAGGAAGCAATCGAACTCCCAGTCTCCCTGTTGAACTCCCGAGGGGACAATTTGCACATTAGGCATAGATAGATAGATAGATAGATAGATAGATAGATAGATAGATAGATAACCCATGATATGGAAAAATAGAAAAGGTTATTTTTTTTTTTTTTAAAGCAAAGGGATAAGCAATTCTCTTCTTATTTCAAACTAAACTCTGACACTGTTACAGAAGACCGGAAAAAAAACCAAGGCCATGCTAAGAGAAAGGGAGTTACATTTTATTATGCACAGGCCCAGAGAAAAATGTGCCTTTCAAATTCTGGGTGCCCCCACCTGGAGGAAACCTTTTCTATTTATACTTTTCCTAGCTCTTTTGTCTCCCAAATTTGGAATGAGACTTCTGGGTCTTCTGGGGAAGAAGGCCTAGGTGCTGGGAAGGGGCCATGAGACCCTATCTCAAGGCCTGGCCTGGTGTCAGCACTGACAACTCTGTCTGGGGCATAGTCCATGGCCTCTCTGGAATGGGAGTAGTCTTATTATCCTTATTATTTAAGCAAACAAGCATTTACAGAAGCCAAAATAGCAGAGTTAAAATTTCAAACGGCAGTTTTTATATAAGATGAATGCTTCATTCCCCACAGATTTAATGTACATGAGTCAAATCATTGACTCTTTTGGGTTATTGTTGGTGAGGGAGTTATATTGACCAATGAGGACTATAAGCTTGATAGAATTATTTCTCTGCTGAATAAAGTCAGTGGGCCTGTTTATAAGATAAGGGCCCGGAATGAGGGCCAGGACTAATCTTTAGAGGGTCCGAAGAATCCTGGACTCTTCATTTTGCCTGGGCTGTCTTAAGCCAAGTGTGATGAAGCCACGTTGGGATCCCATCGACCTTGACTGCTGTGGGGGTGGTCCTCTCCAGTAGGAGTCAGTCCTTGTGTGGAAAATTTCTTTACCTAAACAGAATCACCATGGTGGGAGGATGGGCCGGATCAGAAATTGGTATAGGCAGAGTACCTTGGACATGCTTCTGGACTGCTTTCTGGATAGACTGTAAAGCCTTAAGAACTTGAGTAAAGATTGGTTATGGATTTCAGCTTTCTAGATTGGGTTTCCATGTAAGCTGGTGAGGTGGGTAGGTCAGGGTTTGAAAGAGTCACTATAATCTGTAGAGGCCCCACTGGTTTTAGGGCAGCCTCCCAGGCTGCTTCATCTGCAGCCTCATTCCCTCTTGCTTCTGGGGAGTCCCCTTGTCTCATATAGGTAGAGATGGAAAGACTTAATTACATGTGGTAGTGCTAGTTGGCCCATCGTCCTTTCTCTGCTCATATCTGTCTAACTGCCTAATATATTACCTCAAGGATCCTGGCTCTGAATTCTTTTAAGGAAAATGGAGGTCTGTGGGCTCTTCTAGCTACTTCCTGCTGAGGCGGGTCAGAGGTTTCTCTCAGAGCCAAGAGATCCTTGCTGTCTGTCAGAGGGACAATGAGGCCTGGGCACAGAAGGCAGTGGGCTTGTGACCTGGCAGAGACAAACTGTAACAAATGGTCTGGTGCCGTGATCGGCAAACTGCGGCTTGCGAGCCAAATGCGGCTCTTTGGCCCCTTGAGTGTGGCTCTTCCACAAAATACCACAGCCTGGGCGAGTCTATTTTGAAGAAGTGGTGTTAGAAGAAGTTTAAGTTTAAAAAATTTGGCTCTCAAAAGAAATTTCAATCATTGTACTGTTGATATTTGGCTCTGTTGACTATTGAGTTTGCCAACCACTGGTCTGGTGTAAGGGAAAAAAAACCTTTCAGTTTTAATAACTTCTATTAAAATAGAATTTTTCTCCTCAAAATTACCCCCGTGTTTATTGAAAGAGCCAAATCAAGACTAATTTATCTATTGTATTTAATTTGGCCTGATTGTTTGCATAAACATAACAAGAATGGTAACTGACTACCTTTGCTGGAATTTTATGATTGAATCTTAATGTGCCCTGTAGGGCCAGGAAACCAAGCCATCCAGGTGCCGTCAGGCCTGCCTGTAGTATCTGCTGAGTTAGGTGAAGTTCTCACCTTCCCATGCCCTAGGCTTCAAGGCCCATCTCAGCCCTCCTACTCATCACGGCTCAGAGTGCTTGGGGGTCCCGCAGGGACTCAGAGGCACTCTTATTGCTCCCCTTGTACTCTGACCAACCACCAGTGATGGTAGGGTATGGGCCAGATGCTCCAGCACCAGCTATTTTCAGGGCTACCAAGCAGGATACCAGACTTTCTCCATGGCACTCTTATTGGCTTCAAGTCTTCAGAGTTCAGGCAGGGCTCTTTAAAACACGATATTCCAGTCAAAGTTTCTGGTTAATAAAACCACTATTGGAAACCGGTCTTGTTGAATTTATGCAAAGAAATGTATTGCCATGATTTATTTATTAAGTATTGCCAAATTTTGGAGGAATTGTATAAGGAAAAAAATATAATGACCTGCTTTAAGATAGAATTTTCCTTGCCAGTCCTTTTTATGGACTTTCCAAAGTAATATTTTCTGAATGTATTATAACAAAACAGTAACTGTTAGATTTCTTTTATCAGCCCCTCCTAAGTACTTTGGCATAACTATTTACCCTCTGTTTAGGGAGGCAGAATGTAAATTATTTACTCTTCCTGCTTATTGGCCTGTATTATTTGATTTCCTTTCAATATTTATCTTCTCTGTCTTATTACATACACAACCTTTATAAATTTTACACTTCCAAATTAGCCTTCATACCTTCTTTCTATGTCCTTTAAAAATGCTTAACCATGCCTCAGACCTTCTACTCAGTATTCCTTATTCTTTGAAACCTTCATCCTTTAATGATTCCTAAAAAGTAAACAGCCAGAATTTCTTAGATTAACATTTATGATTTAGACCTTCTGTGATAAAACTAAGAGCAGGTAAAAATATTTCTTTTTGAGAGACAGAGATTTTTGAAACTTAAACTAGCTGTAACATTAAAGATATTATAACTTAAAGTTCCTTTGCTGAATATTCCACTGCCACAGAAGTACCCAGTAACCCCGCCCTGCCAGGCTCGGACAATGAGATTTTCTTTATGTGTATTGGAAGGGTTAAAGAGAATAAAACAGGGCAGAGGAAGATTCACTGAGTTTTGCAGAAAGCCTTGAGTCTAGTATAATTCAGATAAGTAAGAAACCAAGGACACCAGCAGAGCGGGTTGTAGCCAGCAAAATCAACAAAAACCTATCTCTCCCTGCTTTCCTGGCCGACACCCCCCCTTTTCTGCATTAACTATTTACTCTGTCCTTAGCAGGGGAAATAAGGCAAGTGGTCTGAGATCCTGTATAACCAGGCTTTTTACACTTAAGGAACAGCTGCTCTCCCTCCCAGATTTTCCTTCTTTACTCCAAGGCCCCAGAAGATCTCAAATCCTCCTCCTCCTTCACCACTTCTGATATCTCCAACCATCCCTCTGTCCCCTAGCCTAGGGAATCTCTATCTCAGCAGGCTGAGAGTGAATTCCACCACCTCGACCCTTTCTCACACCTGCTCCAGAGCAGTTTTCAGCTCTCTTCCTCCTCCAGAGACCCACAGTAAGGGCAGGCGGGTCACAGTTCTCAGAACCACATGATTCTCTGTTTGCTAGCAGGGCTGAAAAAGGCAGCCTACAAAGCAGTTAATTATGACTAATCTTAACCCAACAAGCCTTTGTTTAAACTTTTCTGGATTGGCAACCTTCACAAATTTTATACTCTTAAATTAACACTGTCTTCCCTCTAAAGCAGGTTTGCACTATCTTTCACACAGACTCTCACACTTACATTTATACACCAGATAGTCTGAATTTTTTACTTCTACCAGATATTTACTCAGTGTTTAAACAGTCCACCTGATTCCTGATTAATTGCCTGAGGAAGTCCTTGACTTCGGGGAGGTGATCAGGCTCCCCCTTCCACTCACTCAGAGTGGGCCTGACTGATAGGGCCCTTACCTTAGCTATTCTGTCAACAGGTCCAGAAGTGTCCATTCACTCTCTCCAGATGCCGGCCAGGTCCTAGGCTGAGGTCCAGGAGTGCCCAGAGTCCCCTGGTTCAATTCTGCTAAATCAGCAGAATGGTGCCTCCCGGAAGCCTGTCCAGCTCCCCCGGGCCCCAAACCTGGTCCATTTACTGGAGGCTAAAAGGCCAGCATGTTTGGCCTTCTTCTTGGTCAGGGAACCATTATGTTACAGAAGACAGGGAAAAAACCAAGCCATGCTTAGAGAAAGGGAGTTCCATTTTATTATGTGCAGGCCCAGAGAAAAATGTGCCTTTCAAATTCTGGGCCTCCCCACATGGAGGAAACCTTTTCTATTTATACTTTTCCTAGCTCTTTTGTCTCCCAAATTTGGAATGAGACTTCCGGGTCTTCTGGGAAAGAAGGCCTAGGTGCTGGGAAGGGGCCATGAGACCCTATCTCAAGGCCTGGCCTGGTGTCAGCACTGACAACTCTGTCTGGGACATAGTCCATGGCCTCTCTGGAATGGGAGTAGTCTTATTTTCCTTATTATTTAAGCACGCAAGTGTTTACAGAAGCCAAAATAGCAGAGTTAAAATTTCAAACAGCAGTTTTTATGTAAGATGGATGCTTCAATACTATAACATGTTTTTTCTTTGCCTCTTATTAAATTATGATAAAGTAAAGGCTAAAAGCCTAAATTTATTTCTTCATATGTTTATAGACCTCTTCCTTTCAGCTTTCTTTTTTTTTCTCTCTTAGTTTCTAACTTGAGACCTTATACCACTTATTATTCACTTTTTAAACAACTGTCTGATATTATAGAAATTGATAAAAAATAAAAATTCCAGAAGTCAATGTCAGTGCTTAACTTTACTACTTTATACAAAAATTTCCCATTCTTTTCATATTCCAAAAAAATCTATTACAAATAAAATTTATTTATGTTTTTTTTGTCAAGTAATTTTGTCTTTTCTTGTCTCTGAATCAGTGTATGTATTTATTAAAATGGTATTAATAAATGCTTTATGGTTTTTTAGGATATGAAAGTATACAGGACAGCAATGTTATAATTTAAATTCTGCAGGCTCCTTAGATTATTACAACGTAGCTTTAAATTGCATGCCAAAGTGTGAATAAATAATTCTTTCCTACATTTTTTTTTTGTTTTTCTGATGACTGCAGTTCTTGCTTAATTTAAAAACTCCTACATAATGTTAAATCAAGAACTCTATCTTGTATATATTTTTTGAACCATTGTTTAACTTTTACTCACTCATGTGTTAATTTACTTATTCAGCACATATTCATTGAGCATCTATTATATGGTAGACACTGTTCTAAATTGTGGTAACATAGTAAGAAGAGAAAAAGACTAAAACAACTCTATCCTATTGAAGTCACCTTAGAATCTGCAGGGAAGTAGCTAATAAGTGTTACAGTGTGGCTCAAAAAAATACACATGTAGATATCTATATGTGACTTAATTCAGTTCATTTAAAATTAATGGCAATTTTTATATGCCAACCCTTAAAAATTCAAATTGCATTTCCATTCTGCTTTTAAATTTGTTATTAAAAAAAAACACAAAGCAAATAAATATATATGAACACTAACCCAAAGTATAATAGAAACTATTTATAAACTGCTTAACTTTAATAAGTACAATCCCTCCCTTCCCCCCCTTCCCGTGCCCCCCCATTTTACAGCTGGAAAATGAGGAACAAGCAAACGTTAAGTAACTTGCCTGAGGTCACTCAGTGAGGCTCAGTTGAGTCTGGGCTCCAACTCAGAAATTCCCGATTCCCTGTGGTTGGGCCACAAGTTCATAGCCGCTGGCTCACAGCAGCTTCCGGAACAGAGCGCAGTTTTCCTGTAAGCCCTAGAGAGTGAGTCTGCCACATCAACACGAGTGTGTCTGCAGAAACTAGGGTACAAGGAAGGTCAGCAACCGCAGGCTCTTACTGCCTTAACCTTTCCGCCCACATTAAGGAAACTCACAGCAAGGTAAGTCTTGCCAAAAGACAAGAAGCAAGAAAGATAACTGGAGGAAATACCATGTCTACTCTCCACTGGGGAAAATTCAGACTTCACAAAGCCTGGGAAAATTCACTTTTTTTTTTTTTTGGTAGAAGTCGTGAAATTAAATTTAGCGTTCTTGGTGGTTTTCTGACAAATGTTTTTGCTTTTTCATTAATCCCAAATGAAGAAGTATGAACTCCAAGTTAAAATTAGAGCCAGGCAGTGAGTGGCTGTGAGTCTGTAAAGCTACGTTGAGTGTGTTATACACGTACACAGTCAAGCCTGAGAGTGCGAAGAAAAAGCAACTTGGATTTAGGTAGAGCTAAATCAGTTCCAAATCCTCTGGCTCACAGCATGCTGGGTTTCCTGCCTTGATGGATTGCCGTGCACTTGGGTGGGCTCAGAAGCTGTGAGAGAAAAACAAAATTACACTCAAACCACCGGATTGCTAACATTTGACATATGAACACTGTGATACTGAAAACTTACACTGCCATAAAAGAAAAGAAACATAAACACAACAAGCGAAAGCACGGTAAACATACTCAGAGGACTCGATCTGCCAGAGCAAGAGACTCGTCAATGAGATCCCTTGCTTGCTGACCATCACTAAGAGAAACAGAGCAACCCTCCTTCCCCAGGGAGGGATGGAGTTCTTTAATTTGCACCAGCTTCCTACCTCCAGTCCTGCCGTGCAATTAGTCACCAACACAGAGATCCAGGTTACAGATATTTACATGTTTAAAAATTTAAATTTAGTATGTATCTTCTCTTCAAAGTGCCCAGCATTGATTTAGGCACTGAGAAAACCACGGTGCGCAAATGAGGAAGAAAACATCTCTGCCCTCCTAGAGTTCCAATGGAAATTGCACACAGAAATGGAGATTAGAGGCGATGAGGCGTAGATATCGATATGATGATCTCATCTGCAGAGAGGGTCAGGTCAACAAGGACTCTAAAATTCTATTCCATGGGCTAGAGTCAGGGGTTTGGTTACAGGAAGGGCTGAGCAGGTTATCCTGAAGCAGGTTATCCATGTGTCTAATGACTGCACTGCTCACCGTGGATGTAGATTGTAGGTTTAGTTTGGATAGTTGTGGGAGGAACTTAGTGATGGAGGTTACCGGGGTGGAGGGGGTTAAAACACCTAGGGTTTTTCTGAGTTTACCACTGAATATACTCGGCCATTCCCTCGGCTGGCTCTATTGAGTATTTCAGACCATAAAATCGTTTTGTGTCTATTATACTGAAAGAGTGGAAAAGACATGCTTTGGTTAATGGTATCACTTGTTCCATTTGCTTTCATAAGAACAAACATTGTTTTCTAGAATGAAAACAATATGACTAAAAATCTTGAAGTCGTCCTTCATTCATTCATTTCCTGTATTCAGTCCTCTGAGTGCTATTATCAGCGGCTGGCTTTTTCACCTCTCACCACACATCTCACCTAAAGACAAAATGACTGTAAAGAGCTTCAGACCTATCCCTAATTCTGGGTTCCTTTCACTACATATACCACCTTGTTTTACACTAATCTTGTCATTGAAGGTCTCTGCTCAGAAAACTTCAATAGTAATGATCTAATTCATTGGATTCAACTTCCACTGCCAGGTGCCAATCTACTACACACACCTGCCCCTTGCACACATACATGCACCACATCAGCTACACCCTGCTCATTCTTTACACCACCTGCAAGGTGTTCTACTGCACTGCTTTCCTCCCTCCCTCCCTCTCTCCTTCCTCTCTTCTTTCTTTTTCTCATCTTCCTTCCTTCCTCCCTCCCTTCCTCCCTCCCTCCCTCCCTTCCTTCCTTCCTTCCTTCCTCCCTCCTTCTCCCCAAGGTCCACCTCAGGTGCCAAGTCACTTTAAATAGGTTTACTATTAACCATTACTGATTAAAATAGAAGAAAATAAAATTATTACTCTCAGTTTTTACCTTTTTGTCTGGAAAATATTAAAAAATATTGATAACACACTCAGTTGCTGGGAAACAGCACTCACGTAACTAGGTTACAATCATGCTATAGGGGATGACCTACATAGAGGGTGATTAGGTGATGGCCACTAAAAGTAAAGACTCACAAAGTCTGTGGAAAAGAAATGCCATTTTTAGCAATTTATCTTACAATTGTATACTCACATGTTTGCCATAAGGAATATAATGGTTATTCATTGAGGCTTTCTTTTGTTCTGTCTTTTCTTTCATAGTAAAGATTTAGACAGCAAGTATTCATCAAAAGAAACTGTTTAAAATTAATAGATTTTATACCTGGAATGTTATTGGAGTAGGTAATTATATTTTACTTATTTATTTAAATAGTTAAATAAGGTTATCTTTTAAACAAGATTAAATGTTTCATTTATCAGGAAAAAATAAAGGAACAAAATGTTTGTTTATTAAAGTTGAAGGATATATAAGAATAAAGAAAACAAAGCAAGGTGCCAACAATTATATATATATGCTGCAATTTATGTAAAAACTGGAAAAAGTAAATTTGCATATTTAAATTTCCTTATATATCGATAAATATATATTCTGAAAGATTATATGAGAAATTGGAAACCCAATCAGGGTAGGAGGAAACCTTTTCACTAAAATATCTTTTTGTAATCATGAAATCTGAAAATGCATTTTGAAAAGAACAACTTCTTACTAAACATTCAGCTAAACTGCTTTCTCCTTGTCACTATATGCTTCAGTTACTTAGAATTAATGTGGTCTTTATCGCTAAACACTAAATGTTAACTTTAGTATGATGGTAACCAGAGTAATCCAGAAACTCCTGGCACTTGGTTCAAATTTCAAGTTTCATGTTCTGGTGTCTGGAAAGGTTTCCAGCCTCATGCAATGATTTGTCACATGTCTCTAGCTCTGACAGGGTGTGGCATGCAATACGGTGGCAGACTTTCCATGTTTCGTGGGCCATTGCATATCCAGGAATCTACCACATGTCAATGATCATTTCTTCATGCCGGTATTTTTACTTGGGAGAATTACCGGATACTGGAGACACATTAGTACCTCTGAAAATTCCAAAAACCCATAATGATTGTAGTTTCCCAAAGAAAAGAAAAATGAAGAAAAAAATGGTGACATAGCATGTATTATGGAATCCATTATGATTATGGTTGTAAAAGGGAACATATACATTTTTTATAATTACTAATTTCATATATAATAAATATTATCCCAGAAATAAGGGGAAATACTTGTTTTCTGAATTATTTTCTTTTCATTTTTGTAAATACACTTAAATAAAAAAGAAAGCTTTTATTGGATGGAAAATGTGTGTATATGATTACTTATGTTTCATGTATTTTAAACATACACTTCTTTTCCAGGAAAAATAAGTTTTTAAATTTTCTGGTTACTGGAAGATTATTGTGATTCTTTGGTGGTGTCATGTTTTCTTGATTTTTCATGCGTCTTGGAGTTTTGTATTGCTATCTTTACTAACTGCCTTCAAGGGAGAAACTTCTTCCATCATCAATCACTGCTAGAGATTCTGAGACTTTCTCAGACTTTCTATGGATACATGTGCTCCATCTTCTTGCTCCTTCTTGTGGCAGAATTCTTAAGTGTTTATTCAACACAATAGGCTCAGTGCTGACAGTCGCTCTTGCTTCCCCTAAGGTGATGCTATACCTCAAGTCTCTGTTCTCTTTCTGTCACATAGATGCTACTGGCTTTCCTTGTGTGCTCACTAGCTGTCTGCCAAAGCCCGCTTGCGCTGCACACAGAGCTGGCCACAGGTTGTGACTACGGCATGTAGAGTGCTGGGAGTGTGAATGGTTCATTTGGGGGGATCTACTGGTGGGGCGTTTCCAGCAGCTCTTGAGTGGGCTTTTCAATGAACTCCACAACATAATTTGGACTTCCATCCCTTTATGCTCTCAGAGTCTTATCTGCCATTCTCCTCTAGACTTTTCCTTCCCCCCTGATTTAGTACTCTAGATGGGATGAGAGGAAAATGAGCCCCTCTGGCAACCTCCGGAACAACTGGGGAGGCTGGATGCTCACTGCCACATTGTCCTTCTCCCCCTATAGGAATAATCCAGGGCCTATGCTGGGCCATCTTTGGGGACAAGTGACAGGAGTAAAGTCAAACTCTATTACCTAGCCCACCTACTTCAATCTCACACATTTTTGCTCGAATTGCGTACTAGGATTTCAACTGGAAACCTGAACTTCCCAAAAGGCTCTCTTATCTTTGAGTGATAGGCTGAGTCAGTGTTCTCCAGGACCATGGTCAAGAGGAACTGAAGCTGCTTTATGGCCACTTGCGTGGTCTACAGCCAGGACCAAGGTCTGTCTATGGAAAGCTCCTGTGCAACACTCCTCCTGGGCCCTGTGGCCTATGATGCTGGTCCCGTGGCTCCTTCAGAGGCACTCTGTCCATAGATGGATGGGAAATTTTTGTTTTTGAGGTGGGGACAAAATCAAGTCTTATGTTACCATGATGCTAAACAGGAAATGCATATTTAGACACGACTCTGAAAACTAATCTCATTCGTTTTGAACAATTTGTATAAAATGTAAGTAACATCAGGATAGTTAGTTATATGGTTCATCGCTTAGATTTGCTGCACCCCAGAATTACCGACTTTAAGCAAAAGTCATGCATAAGGTAAAGATCTGGGACAGTTCTTTTTGTTGTTGTTTTGTTTCCCCCCAGGTCTGTTGATCTCAATTGTACTCATTTATTTGTGCTCAGTTAACAGTCAGTCTGGGCACTGGCCATTGGCCTGCAGAACGAGAGCAGTTGTGCCATAGGTTTCATAGGTTACCATGAAGCAAAGCCAGGGTTTCTTATGGGGCAGATGAGTTTCCAAGGAGCAAGAAGGCAAACACAGCATTCAAGTGCATTTCAAGATTCTACTTGCATTGAATTTTATAAGATCCCATTAGGCAAAGCAAACCATGTGGCCAAACCTGATTATAGGACTGGGGAAATGAACTATACCTCTTGCTGGGATGATCTGCAATACCACACTTGCAAGGAAAAGGATTCAGGAAAAAGAACAACTAGCCATTTGATAGCCTACCACAACCTGCTCTCTGGTCTAAATATTCACATACCACTTCAATGACAAATATGCTCACCCCAACCCTGGTCCTTCAAAAGTATTATGTGCAGTTACATCATTGGCTCAAAGTCCAGTATCTCATGATCCACTTCAGGTCCAGATATGGCCCCTAGGTGCGACTCTTACTAATCCAAAACAACAAATTATATGCATATCCAGCATACAATGGAATAAGAGACACAAGATAATCACAACAAAGATTTCCATTTAAATAGGGTAAATAATGGAAGGCACATAATCACCAGTACATAGATATCTAGATAGATAAATGTTGTCACACCTACTCAATCCGGGGACAGGAAATGTTCTTTGATTAAGGACTGATTCTGTTCCCTGGGGATGACTCGGCATTCCATCGTTATCTGCTGCTTCTTGGAAGTAGCTCCCTAGTTCACGGTATTCCATAAATCCCGGCTAAACATGCTGGCCTTTGAGCTCTGCCTACTGAGAAACAGACTGTTGGCAGCTGAACAGTTTTCTCATCCTGTTTCCTTTACGAGAAATGTGAGGGCGCAGAGACCTGTTTGCAATCTGAGCAATTCTAGTCCCTCTGAGTCCAAGCTGACGGCCATTTTCTGGTAAATTTTCTTAAAGATTTTGCAGGATTTCTAAGCACTGGATTATACTCTACATCACTGAAACAAAAATAAAGCCATATGTACATTTGTTTCCAAAAAAGTTCACTTCAGCCTAGCCAGTTTGGCTCAGTGGATAGAGCATCAGCCCGCAGACTGAAGAGTCCCAGGTTTGATTCTGGTCAAGGGTATCATGTACCTTGGTAGCAGGCAAGCCCCAATCCTGGTCAGGGCTCCTGGGGGAAGCAACCAATTGTTGTTTCTCTCTCACATCAATGTTTCTCTCTCTCTCTGTTTCTCCTCCTCCCTTCCATTCTCTCTAGAAATCAATGGAAAAAATATCCTCAGGTGAGGATTGAAGAAAAAAAAAAGTTCACTTTGTATTTTGGGCATTTTCTAATGGAAGTTGGCTAGCTGTGGGACCATGTCCTTAAGACTATTGGAATCCATTCTTTTCAAGTTGAGATCCACTTACCATAAATATTTCTGAGGTCTAGTTTTAGTTACGGTTGCTACTAAAAAGGACAATAGACTGGGCAGTTTGTTAACAACAGAAATTTATTTCTCACAGTTCTGAAGCTGGGAAGTCCAATACTAAGGTGCCAACAGAGGCACTGTCTGATGAGGGCCTGCTCTATGGTTCAGAGATGGCCGTCTTTTCACTGTGTCCTCACGTGGCAGATGGGGTGAGGTAGTTCCCTGGCTTCTCTTTTGTAAAGACCCCAATCCCATTGATGAGGGCTCCACCCTAATCATCTAGTCACCTCTCAAAGGCCCTACCGCCTAATACTATCACATTGGGGATTAGGTTTCAGTGTACGAATTTGAGCCTGGGGTACACTCACATTCAGTCTATGGCAGACCTTAAAAAGAGTCTCAGAAACATATTTGAATGATCTTTGGCTCCAAGCCTCATTTTACTTTGAAATTTTTTAGATCTGTTTTTGAGGCTAGAGGTAAGAAGAAATGTTGCTTCCAGTTCAATTTGTCCTATTGTATGTATATTCCTTCTAAATCAAACTAAATATTTCATTCAATCTATTTCTCTCTCTTCATATCTTATTAAAGGAAACAAAAGAATGACACTTTCAACATTATCTTGGTAGGTTCACAAGTTAATTTTGTTAATTGTTTTTATATCATATTTTCTAATGGAAGTGTCTTTTTTTCCCTCTCCTCTACTTGCCACCATTCTTGTTTTTCTGCCATTTTCTAGACTTCAGCCAATAGCTGGCAATCACCAGAGGCAAAGCCACTTAGATAATGTCAGCGGTCTGCACACAGTGAGTGAGCCCCACCAAGAACAGCAGAGGAACTACACAGCTGAGCCCAGCCCAAACTCAGATATACAAATTTGTGAGTTAAATAAAGAGTTGTTCTAAGCATGAGTTTTGGGATAGTTTATTGATAGACACCTGATAAAAATAACCTCCTAAATAAACGATTCTCTTTGCTTCAGATACACTGTTTATTCATTTAACATATACTTTACCTTCTATTGCTTAACATTGTCTCTAAAATCATGCCAACTTGAGTTTTTAAAGGCTGGTTATATCAGTTATTGGCTATAGACACTGGGACATGTCCATAAATTTTATTGATTTCAACATCCTTAACTCTAAAATAAGGATAATACATGCCACATAGAATACCTCTAATTAATAAATGAAGTTACAAAATAGTTGTGGGGATACAAAATACAGAGGAAATACAGTCAATAATATTGTAATAACTATGCACGGTGCCAGTTGGGTCCTGGAAATATCAGGGGACACTGTAAAATATATGATTGTCTAACCACTATGCTGTACACCTGAAACTAATATAAAGTAATATTGAATGGAAACTGAAATTGAAAAAATTAAAACAAATAAAAACTAAATAAAGTAAGATATGTAAGATGATCAATATGGCAGGCACTTAATCATTATAAGACTCTTTTATTTTTACACCCTTAAAATAATATTTTAAAATAT
Organism: Corynorhinus townsendii; assembly: GCA_026230045.1. Classification (NCBI taxonomy): domain Eukaryota; kingdom Metazoa; phylum Chordata; class Mammalia; order Chiroptera; family Vespertilionidae; genus Corynorhinus; species Corynorhinus townsendii. The sequence goes on from JAPDVU010000002.1 coordinate 10,647,768, forward strand.
ATTGCAAAAGGTGGCCATGCAACTTTTATCTCTATTTGCACACCCCGTTACTATATGACTTTGCAGCTCCTCTCATCAAAAGGTGGGGTTTGTTTCTTCACTCTCCTAAACGTGGTCAGACATTTGACTAATAGGATGTCCCAGAAATGATGTTGCAGGATTTCAATGACAAAGTACAAGAAACCTTGCAATTAACATTCTCATACTCTTAGACACAAGTCACCAGTCCAAGCTAGCCTTGAAAGCAACTGGAGTAGCCTTATTGGCAGCCTAAGGCAACTTTCACATATGTAAGTGAGGTCATGCTGAACCAACCATCACTCAACCAGCCTGCCCCTCACCGCAACTGCATGAGTGTTCCCAGTTGACTCCCCATGAAGCAGCACTGAAATGAGCCCGGTCCTAATTGCAGACCTATAGAATCATCAACACTTACATGTTTATGTTCTAAAAAACTAAGCATTTTGTGTACATCAAAAGGTAACTAAATACATTTACAATATATACTTATTAAAATACATGGTATCTTACATTTAAAACTAGACAGCATGGTATTCTTATGTATAGAAAGGGATATCATACATTCTTCTCTTTGCACAGAGATATTATAAAGATGCAAAAGGATAGCATATACCAAAGTACTTTGTAGACGATGAGTATAGTCTTTATTTACTATAACCATCTTTAATTCACTTATTCTAGTATTTGTTATTTAATGCACTTCTCACACAGGTATGTTATGTCTATTCATAATTAGTTATTGATATTGCAATGGTCACTAAGAAAAATTGGTACCAAAATATGTTTCACAGCTAGTGTTAGATAAAGCCAAATAAAGAGTCAATAAAAATAATACGGGACAAATTTTCAAATACAGTATTATTCTTGCAAGCAAGAGATGTATCTAACTCAGTATTAGAGGGATAGTAGAAACATTTCTCAAAGTGGTAATAATAATAAAAAATTTTAATGTAAACAGTTTTTATTTTGGGGAAGAGTCACACAAGAAGGGGAGGACTATTATATGTATAAGACAATGTAACTGATCTAATCTATTGTACATTAAATGACTAGCATAGTCATAATTGTGCAGGACTTAATGGAGGTAAATTAATATTCTCTTTCCCTCCCCAAATCAGAACTCATGAAATGACATGTGTCAGATAAGACAAGAGAGCAAATGTGAATTTCTTTCCTATAGCTTACTGGTTATAAAAGATAGGGTTGATCCAGGTATGTTTTGTTTATTCCTTCAAACTTACCAATTAGTTAAGTCATTTTTCTCCCATGGAGAGAAGTAAGTGACAATTAGAAAGAGCAGCCAAGAATGTTTGCAAGCTGAAGTCCTTTCTATCTATAAACATGAGGCTCAGGAAATAAAGATACCCTGTCAATAATATAATATGCATAATACATGGATATCCCAATTAGGCCAAAGTTTATGAATTCACAAAATAAAGAAACATGCTAACAATAAAAAATAACTTTAGCTTAGAAGTATTCACATGATGATAACTGCCACAAGTGGAAACTTCAGATTATTTCTGTATTCAGTACCCGCATGATCCACTTTCATTGATTCTTATCTGCCTGTGTTAGGTAAAGGAGATGCAAGAGCTATAAGCCCACTCCAAACTCTGAGAAGCAATCAGCTCTCCCAAATCACTGGCCCTAACAGAGAATTGATGCTATACGGTTCAAATAACACGTCTACTAAAACATTTTTTATGTTAAAAATGGGACTGCAAATATATTAAATATGGGGAAATGTAGTTATTCTTTATAATAATAAAAGTGTAATATGCTAATTAGACTATATGTCCTTCCGGGCGTCCTTCTGGGCGACCTTCCAGATGAAGCCTGGGTTGTGAGGGAAGCCCAGGTCCCGGTGCCTGCCAGTGGCTGAGGGAAGCCCGGGTCCCGGGTGCTAGAGAGAAGCCGGTGCCAGCAGCCAGAGAAGGAAGGCCTACTCTTGCATGAATTTTGTGCATTGGGCCTCTAATAGTTCCATAAAAAACAGACAAAAAAGTGACTAAAATCTTTCATTTAGACTTATCCAGCATGGCTACAGTTGTGTAACTTATTTTTAATGTTTTAAATAATAAAACAATGAAATTCTTTATGCACTTATATTAAAACTTATATATCTAGAATGTACTTTTCAAGCAAACTTAAATAAAATTATATATATATGTCTCTGTACATATATACACATATAAATAGATATAATCTCATATATGTTTGAAAACATTTTTATATTGAAATCTTGAGAATCTCAAACGATGCATTTATATAGTATAAAGTATGTTTAATTACATATATATGTTCATATAACATCTAAATTGTACTTTAAAGGATCATCTGATTATTAAAACCAAATATTGGGATAAAGAAGAACCCCATAGAATTGATTTTATTGAAAATATTACTTTCTCAAAGCTTCCATGCTGCCCTGCTGTGAAGATGTATCATTAAAGATGTGTCAGACACTTAGAGTTTCACTGATGAGTGACTCACAATTATATACTGAAAAGAGGAGGAGCAGACTCACTGAACACCCCACCACTACTTTTTATATGAAATGGGAATGTATAAAACACCTTATACGTAATAGTTCTTTGATATAGATGATTCATACCAACAACTGCTAAGTAAAATACCATTTACAAGTCAAGCAGTGTGAATCAGAAGGTGAAACTTTCATATATGAAATTTCCTCTATAAACTAAGAGTAGCATATTCTGGCAGAGAACAGGTCATATTTCCCTAATAGATGTTGTAAATTTTTAATATTGGACAAATACGGTGTGGTTCACATTAGAAACATTTAGTTTCATTTTATTAAAAATATTTGTATAGGACCTTAAGGTGTTTCCAGAAATATAGGCACATTTTCACTAAAGTAGATGTAATTTATCAACTGAATTTATTGTCCTCTAAATAATTTAAACGCCCCAATAGGTCATTTTGATGAAGTAATCAAAAACCCAAATTAAACCCACAGAAAACAAAATATATGAAATATATAGAAACAGAATCCTACAAGAAATAACAAATGGTTTATTTAGATTAATTATAGTCAGTTAATATATATTTGCATTAGTACACATTTCTTTAAGACAATATAGCTACTCCAAGGAGCTAAAGCTTGCTTTACACATAGTGATAGTAATAGAGAAATTCACATTCCAAGACAGCACCTTTGGCTGCTTTATCAAGTTTTTATTACCTAATTTTAGATCTCAGGTCTATTTTTATAACTTGTATGTTTTAGGAAATAACTTGACTTTATACTCCAAGGTGAAAACAGATGTCATAAACTATAATTTGCCTCCATTTCCATTTCCCCTGCCTCTATAGTTACCTCAGTAACACCTATACTAACCTCTTTAGAAGCAGAAATACTCTTTCAAGTGCACCTGGGTCCATTCACCTTTTGCTTTATGCAATTTTACTCTTCACTTCACTTAACTTATGTTTGTACTTTTAATCCTTTCCTTCCCTACGAATCATTTCAAGAAAATAAACATGCTCAAAACTCTCCAAACTGAAAAATAAAAATCTAATAACTATCTCTTTGACCTCTACTTTAAGTTACAGACCAATTTCTTTCCTTCATGATTAAATTTCTTCTTTTTTTTAAAATATATTTTACTGATTTTTTACAGAGAGGAAAGGAGAGGTATAGAGAGTTAGAAACATCGATGAGAGAGAAACATCGATCAGCTGCACACCCCCTACTGTGGATGTGCCCGCAACCCAGGTACATGCCCTTGACCGGAATCAAACCTGGGACCCCTCAGTCTGCAGGCTGACGCTCTATCCACTGAGCCAAACCAGTTTCAGCGATCAAATTTCTTAAAGAAATCTAGAATCAGACTTACTTATTCAGCCGTCTCAGGCAGAATGGCTTAGATTAAGGCCTTAATGCATAGCAACCACCAAGATTCTGGAGTTTATGTCATGGGCTTGAGCAGCTTTTAACTGTGCTGCCTTGAGATATGATGGCTTTAAACACACACACACACACACACACACACACACACACACACTTTTTGAATTATTCTTCTAATGAGCCACTTGGAGAAACTAGTATTTTTCCCCAGAAAAGTTTGTAGCCTAATTACAAAAAAACACACAATGAAATTCAAAATAACCACAATTATATCCTGTGGTGAGAAATGTTTACCCAAACAGGGTAAACCCATTTTACAAAAGTTAGAATTCTCCATTAAAGCCAGGTAAAAACTATAATATCCATATATTTGATCAGTAGACTCCTGAAAAATGTGTTAGTTGGTTTGTAATGGGCCTGAATGACCCCTTTGACTGTGTGGTGATGCCTATTTACAAATAAGTTTATTTCTATCCTATATAATAAAAGCATAATATACAAAACGACCGAATGGCTGAACAGCAGAATGACCATCTGGATGACCAACACGCTAGGACACCCACTGGAGCCAGGCCAACCAAGGCAGGTGCAATGCGATTGGTTGGGGGCCCAGCCATCACTCCATGATGGCCCCACAGAGGGAGGCCCAGGCCACCAGTGGCTGGAGGGAAGCCTGGCTCCTGGGTGCCAGAGGGAAGATGGTGCCGGCATCTGGGGAAGGAAGGCTTACTCTTGCATGAATTTTGTGCATCAGGCCTCTAGTATAAAAACAATGGAATATATAATTCTGAAAATTACCTATTTCAAAATGCCCCATTATGAAGAAATGGTCCTTAGGCAGTACAAAAAAGTATAATAATTGCAAACAATTTAAGCAATCTTTTGTTACGAAAAGTAATTCTACATTAAAGACTTTAGGGAAATTGGAATTAAAGTTCTGTAGGTTTTAATCAGTTACCTACCTCATCTTTTCTATAGCTATGGGATGGAGAATAAAATCAATTACAAAATATACAATTTTGAAGAGCTGTACAATGAGGGCCATCAGATGTTCAAGCAATTTCCGCAAACTAGAATAGGTAGATTACTTGCTAGGATTAGGTGTTTTCCAACTGGACAGAAACCAAAACAGCCATGAATGAAATATTAGTCACACATTTGAGATTTTGTCATTCATTCTTTAGCAATGTTAAGTTTTTTAATTATGTAACCTTGTTTTGATTTGTTGGTGTTTTTATCCAGGAGACAATTTGACTCAATGATAAAATATTCTAGCTACTCAAAGCCTTCTTTATATAGAGTTGTGGAAGTTAGTATATCCCAATAAAATAAAATGAAGTCATTCGATGACACCAATAAGCCCATTGTTAGGTTGATGATGGCTCATTGAAAGTAGAGTAACATCTAAAAACTCTAAGAGCTTAGAGGTGAACTATATAATTGTCCACAGCTGGGAATAATAAAATTGTTTATGGTGTTAGACTATAAAATAATCAGAAATAGCATAGAAGATTTCCAAATGATAAACTTGTTCTATTTTCATAGTTTTCTTCTCATACTGAGAGTTATAGAATTAAGGAAAAGAAGCAAGAATAAGTCATAAAGAGAAGCTGAAGTAGCTAAAAATGATTTTCAGATTAGAACATTGCTTAACATTTAAGCAAATTATGATTCCTATATTGGTTTCAGCCTTAAGTACTGGTTTTAAACTTTAATTCTTGTACTTATGATGTATGAAATGATATGAAATTGATTTACTAGTATATCTATCATTAATGATTTTATCCTTCAGTCCTTAAATTTTAGTAAACATTTTTAAAAATACTCACCCAAGGATATGCTTTTACAGATTTTAGAGAAAAAGGAATAGAAAGAGCGAGAGAAATGTGGATGTGAAAGAGAAACATCGATCGTTTGCCTCTTGTATGCTCCCCAACCAGGGACGGAACCCACAACCTAGTTATGTGCCTTGACTGGGAATCAAACCCGTGAACTTCTGTTGCATGAGATGATGCTCCAACCAACTAAGCAACCTGGCCAGAGCTGGTGAATCATTTTTTTTTTAACTCACTACATAATAGAGAAATTAAATTTTTTTTTTATTATTCAATGGTGTCAATCAAAAGTAGTCATCCACTTTTTATAATATCTCTAGAACCCTAAAATGTTTAAAATAACCAGTTGGGACCTAGCCAGTTTGGCTCAGTGGATAGAGCATTGGCCTGTGGATCAAAGGATAGAGCATTGGCCAGGTTCAATTCTGATCAAGGGCAGAGACCTGAGTTGCAGGCTCCTCTCCAGCCCAGGCCTGGTCAGGGCACCATGCAGGAGGCAACCAATCAATGTGTTTCTCTCACATCAGTGTTTCTATCATTCTTCCCCTCTCTCTTCCACTCTTTCTAAAAGTCAATGGAAAAATATCCTGGGGTGAGGAAATAGATAGATAGATAGATAGATAGATAGATAGATAGATAGATAGATAGATAGATAAATGTGATAATCAGTTGATAAGCAATACACTGACTTAGAATTCTAGTAGATGGATAAAAGAATCATCACTTAAAGCATTAGTTTCAAGACTGGTGTATATGGCCATGAAAGAATATATACTTCCTCTATGTTACACAATTTAACATATTTAGTATCAAGAAATTCTCTGCTCTTCGAAGGTAACTTGAGCAGGTGTGACTTACAATACCTGACGGAGGGACTACTATTAGTTTTCTAGTAAGTAGGTAAAGCTGTGGCATGAGGCAAAGACGTGACTTGACCCCAAGCTTTTTGCTGCTGTGTACATTCCCCACACCCATTCTACTTCTTTCTCTTGACCATTCGGCATATCCTGCAACTGCTTTGGGTTCTGTTCTGTCTTAGTTTCTTGAGTCTGCTGTAACAAAGTACCATAAAATGAGTGGCTGCAAAGACCAGACATTTATTTTCTCACATTTCTTGAGGCCAGAAATCCAAAATCAAGGTGTTGGCAGGGCCACACTCCTTCCGAAGGATAATCCTTCTTTTCCTCTTCTAGCTTCTGCTGGTTCCTGACATTCTGTGGCTTGTGACAACATAACTTTAATCTCTGACTCTATCCTCACATGGCCTTCCTCTCTATATTGTTGTGACCACTCCTCCTCTTATAAGGGTACAAGTCTTTGGATTTAGGGCCCATGCTAAATCCATAAGGATGTTACTTCAATATCTTTGACTAATTATCTTTGAAAAGATTTTGTTTGCTAAATAAAGTCATGTGAGTCTTTAATGTTAGGGGTCTTGAATGTTAGGGGGCAGTCTTCAACTATTCAACATGTTCCTTCTCTTCTCACTTAGTCAGAGTTGATTCAGCAGAGTCCTCAGGTTTCCTTGGGTAGCTCCAGGCGTTGTAAAAGCCAACGGCCACCTCTGGCAAGGGACTGTACAAAAGGTACAATTTCCAGTGTTCCATGTATCAGGAAAAATAAAATAAACACTTCCATTTATGCCACCTCACACCCTTGTGTGAGTAGTAAGCTATGTGTTTGGCTGGTGTTTGGATTCCACATCCCAAGAATTCTTGTTGTGTGATGGAATGCGCCAGTTGGCAAGCCTGCAGGACTGTAGCTTCTACAGCAACAGCTGCCTCTAGATATGTGTCCCCAACTAAAAGAGAGGCTCAGGAGCTGAAATTCTTAACTGCTTCCAAGATAGACTAATGGAAGGAATCAACATAGCTGGACATGAGCATCTGTTCCTGCTGACATCAATGAATATGTTATTTGGCAGAGCATCTGGGTCCGGGCTGTGGAAAAATGATGATGAGTCAAAGTACCCCAATGAAATAGTATGGAGCAAAGTGTATGTAGTAACATTTTAGGAGAGAGGTGCAATACTAGGTCATCAAGGTTGAGGGGAAAATGTCATTTAAGGTGGGCCTGTTACTAAGCTGGCCACAAGAAATATAGTTGTTTGCTAGTTGTTGTAGGATGTGTGTGGAAAGGTTATTGGAAATAGTTTGCCCAAGATGTCCCTTTAAGGAAAGGGTAGGTGGTGAGTCAATGTGAAGAAATTATTAACTTTTGGTGGAGAATATGTTTGTATATTTTCAAAAAACAACTCCAAGACCATGTGGATTCCTGCAACAGAGAGGAATTGACAGGTCTGCTCCAACCACAAGACAAGAGGAGAAACAGTCCAGAGATGGAAGACGCTGACGATGCCTTGCCACACTAGCAGTCAGCAGCTGTGCGTCGCTGCAGGTTGCCTAGGACCAAACCAGAGAGGATTGGACCTGCATTGCCACTATGTGCCCACCATCCAGGTACACATAAAGAACTATTTGATATTGAGACAGGGACTCAGAACTGTTGGACATTGAAATTGGGACTCAAACATTTTTTGTTATTATATGTTTATTTCTAGTCTGCAGAGGTAAGATTTTTTAAAGGAAAGAAATGGTGGGGGGAAAATAGATACAGAGGCAAAGAAGCATTGAATAGACTGTCAAACTACAGCAAGAAGGCAGGGGAAGTTGGTGGGCGGGGGAGGGGGGCTGTAAGAGATCAACCGAAGGACTTGTATGCATGCATATAAGCATAACCAATGGATACAAGACACTGGGTTGTGGGGGCAGGTGAAGGCATGTACTGGGGGGTAGAGGAGGCCGAGGGGAGGTATATGGGGGGGGGAAGGAGACATATGTACTACTATTTGTAATACTTCAAACAATTAAAAAAAAAAGAAATTATATATTGGTTCCTCTGTTTCTCTGACTTTTATTGACTAAATTTTACTCTCATGGTCTGAAATTCCCAAGATTTCTGCATTGTGTTACCTAGTTCTCCAGACAGTAACCAGGAAGCCAGATTCCCCCTGGGTTCAGGTAGGTCTGCACTGGGCACTGGAGTTCCTATTGCTTCTACCACAGCAGGTAGAAAAGGACTGGCTGTGCTATTGGCTAGCCCACGCCACAAGGAGGATGCGGTGGCTAGTGGAGCTGCAAGATGAGGCAGAGACACTGATGTAGGGCTAAGACTCTACATGGAGCAGGCACCAGAGGCTTGGGAGGAACAGGTAGACATGAGCAAATGCCTTGGGGAATGCCAGAATTCACGGTAATAAATAAGGAACAGCTTTCAGTCAACTGTTCAATCCTCATCAAACGAGCAGGACTTGTCATATGGAAGACAACTCTTCAGATGCATGCTCTATGAACCAGAATTGGCAGCCTGTCTAGTTACCAACTCAGCCCAAGTAATTAATTTAAATTAGTATTTATATATATATTTTTACCAGATCGTGCTACAGGGATACTTTATCTAATAAGAAGTCTTTTCCCGAGAACACAGCAGGGGATCCTCTAAACAGTGCATGGTTTAGTCAATTTGGGCTACTGTAACAAATTACTGTAGACTGGGTGGTTTAAATAACAAATATTTATTTATCAGAGTTCCAGAGACTGTCTGAGATCAGGGTGCCAGCATGGTTGTATTTTGGTGATGGCTCTTCTCCTGGTTCAAAGAAAGCTACCTTCTTGCTGTATTCTGAGAGAGAGAGAGAGAGAGAGAGAGGGAGGGAGAAACATCAATGATGAGAGAGAATCATTGATTGGCTTCCCCCTGCACACTCCCCACTGGGGATTGAGACCAAAACCTGGGCATGTGCCCTGACTGGGACTTGAACCATGAGGCAGTGGTCCCAGATTGCGAGAGGCAGTCGGACATACCCCGAGGGGTCCCAGATTGGAGAGGGTGCAGGCCAGGCTGAGGGATCCCCGCCCCACGCATGAATTTCATGCACTGGGCCTCTAGTTTATTAATAGGTTATCCTTACCCCATTTTATGTTCTTGTCTCCTTTGTCAAATATTAATTGACCATAAAATGTGGGTTTAGCCCTGGGCAGTTTGACTTGATGGATAGAGTGTTGGCCCGTGGACTGAAAAGTCCCAGGTTCAATTGTGGTCAGGGGCACATGCCTGGGTTGTGGGCTCGATCCCCAGTGGGGGACATGCCAATCAATGATTCTCTCTCATCACTGATGTTTCTATCTTCCTCTCCCTCTCCCTTCCTCTCTGAAATCAATAAAAATGTATTTAAAAAAAAGTGTGGGTTTATTTCTGGGCCTCTATTTTGTTCCATTGATATATATGACTTTTTTATGCCAATACTGTGCTATTTTGATTACTATGGCATTTTAATGTAGTTTGATATCAGGTAGTGTGATTTCTCCAACTTCGTTCTTTCCCAAGAATGCTGTGGCTATTCAAGGTCTTTTGTGGTTCCATACACATTTTAGGAATATTTGTTTTAGTTCTGTGAAATATATTATTGGTATGTTGATAGGAATTTCATTGAATCTAGAGATTGCTTTGGGTAGTATGAGCACTTTAATTATATTAATTCTTCCTATCTATGAAGATGGTATTTGCTTCCACTTATTTGTATCTTCTTCAATTTCTTTCTGCAAGGTCTTATAATATTCCTAGGGGTTTTTTGATGCAATTGTAAATTGGATTGTATTTTAGTTTCCACTTCTGACAGTTCATTATTGGTGTATAAAAATGCAACTGATTTAAATATTTATTTTGTATTCTGCTACTTTACTGCATTCATTTGTCAGTTCTAGTATTTTTTTTGATGGAATATTTAGGGGTCTCTATATGCAGTATCATCTCATCAGCAAATAATGACTGTGTTACTTATTTCTTTCTAATTTGGATGCCTTTTATTTCTTCTCTGATTGTTATGGCTAGAACTTCCAGTACTATGTTGAATAAGAGCCCTGTCTTGTTCCTTATCTTAAGGGAAACAGTTTTAATTTTTGCACATTGAGTATGATTTTGGGGTTGTCATATATGGCCTTAATTATTTTGAGGTATGTTCCCTCTATTCCCAGTTTTTATCATAAATGGGTGCTAGATTTTATCAAATGCTTTTTCTCCATCTATTGATATGATCATGTGATTTTTATCCTTTATTTTGTTTATGTGGTGTATCACTTTTATTGACTTGTGGATTTGTACCAACCTTGCATTCCTGGAATAAATCCCACTTGATCATGATGTATGATGTTTTTAATCTATTGCTGGATCTAGTTTGCTAATATTTTGTTGAGGATATTAGCATCTATGTTCATCAGGATATTGGCCTATAAATTTTTTTTTTTTTGGTATTGTCTTCATTGGTGGCCAAGCAGTGGGAAGATGCAAACATCCAACAAATCTGTATTTCAAATTAATTATTATAAGTATTAGGAAGAGAAAGACAGGCATTAGTCTGGAAAGAGCCAGGTGGTAAAAAAAAAAAAAAAAGAAGAAGAAGAAGAAGAAAGAAAGAAAGAAAAGAAAAGAAAAGAAAAGAAAAGAAAAGAAAAGAAAAGAAAAGAAAAAAGGCTTCTTTGAGGAAATGGCATTTAAATCGAGAATGAAAGGTGAGTGTGAGACACAGAGGTTAATGGTGGAAAAGGGAAAATCCAGGTAGGGGAAATAGATGTTTGGATTCTAAGGTGAAGGTGAACTTGGTGATTAAAAAATATATATAAAAAATAGAAAAAAAAACTAAAATAAAAATGACTGGAGCACAGCAAAACCAGAGAGGGCTGGTGAAAGATGTGGCTGGACTCACAGAGCCCCGAAGGCCCCATTTAAAAGTTTGCTTAGATACAGACAACAAACTAATAGACATCAGGTGAGAGAGTGTTGGGGTTGGGTGAAAGAGTTGAAAGGGATTAAGAAGTACAAACTTCCAGTTATAAAAATCGTCACAGGAGTGTAAAGAATTGCGTAAGGTGATACAGTTAATAATATTGCAATAATTATGTACGGTGTCAGGTGGGTGCTAGACTTATTGGGCTGATCACTTCACAGATATATAAATGTCTAATCACTGCGTTATACACCCCAAACTAAGTTAATATTGTATGTCAACTGTAATTGTAAAATACATTAAGATTTGCAGTTTTATTTTATTCCAGGAGTATTTAGAATCAACTTTAGTTTTTTATGTAAAAGATGACACAAAAAAAGATTTTGAAAAGCTTTCTTCCCTCCCTCCCTCCCTCCTTCCCTCCCTTCCCTCCTTCCCTCTTTCATTTTGCTCAAATCTCTTCTTCTCAAAGTGGCTAATTCGACTCCTGTATTAAATATAGTGACCTGTTCCCACCCTCACCCTTGACCTTCCAAACACCCTCTCTCCACTGCAGTCTTCTTTTGCCTCTTAACAGTGAATCATTTATTTATCATATTTCCTGTCTGTTGTCTGTCTCTATTGACTAGTGCAAGCACCGCATGAGCAGAAAGCTTTTCGATGTTTGCTGCCATTTAATAAGTAGATGCTTAGAGAGGCACTAGGGGGAGGAGAACAAGCACTCACTAGTTATTTACCCAGGATGTGAATTTCACTCCTGGCTAAATCACTTATTAAACTTTTGACCTTTCCCACAAATTCACACTGGACAGTTTAAACTTAATTGAGTAGTACATAAAATAAGCTTTTTCTTCTTCATATTTTTCCAATGAAAAAATATTAGCATTATTTACTTAAGCTTTGTGGCAGACATGGTCACATTCTCAGCATAGAGGTCACGAACCACATATTCTCATCCAAAAAGATATATTTTTTTAGATCAGACCCAGAGGTGCAATATTGGCAGTCAGCATGTGCAATATTTTTCTGGGCCCGTTCTCACACATATCCATTTCTCTTCACAATCCGCAGCATAAACTTCACATTTAGGGGAGGTATTTTTTTTTAAGTTCACATAATGAACCCTAAACATGTCACTAAGCTCAATCTGCCTATAGATTCTATTGCAGAAACCTAAATATATTTAACTCCAGAGATATCAGAACTGCCATTGCCCAGAAAGTGGCAGGCTTGCATTTCTGAAAGGACACGGAGCCTATCTCTAGGGTCCCAAGTGTTGGCCAGTAGAGGGCAGCTGAAACTCTTCAAAATTGGCTCCATGTTCTGACCATTGGGAGATATGCTTCACTCATTTATAAATCAGTTATTATTGCCTTCAGCCTGTCTTTATTTCCTTTCTAATCATGCAGTATTATTCATTTTTAAATATAAGTAACATATAATAATAAAAAAATAAGCAGGTACGCTGAAAGAAAAAAGAAAATCACTGATATCACCATTAGCCAGAGATAGCATAACTACTGTTAATATTTGATGGCTACTATGTCAAGTATATATGCACATCGATTATATTAACTTTTCAAAATGGGATCATGGAGTGCACACTATTTAATAATATTTTAAAAAATAGAATAAAATATACAAGGTGAGTTTGGAATTATATCTTGCCCTGCCAGGAAGTGCTTACAAAAAAAGAAGAAAAGAAAACCCACATTAATGGGGTATGTCAAAGCAACCAGTATCCAAAGCTGGAACAATTTGGGCAATACAATAAATAAAGGAGTATTAGATCACAACCCAATATATAAAATAATTATCTAAGCCCCTATAGGTACCAATACAATGTTTGACTAAAATAATAAATGTAGAAAAAAGACAAATCTGATTTGTAGAAAATGCCCACATAATTGAAATATCCCCTTTCCTTAAGTGTGGGCTGTGTAGTGACTTCTTTCCAAAGAAAGCAGGGGGGGGGGGAGGGGGAAGGGGGAGGGGGTTGGGGGGAGGGGGAAGGGGGAGGGGGTTGGGGGGGGGAGGGGAGGAGTAACTGTACAGTGGAGAAACGTGACAAACAGCACCTTAGCTAGGTAACCAAGTCAGCATCAACAAATCCAGTTGATATTATATAGTCAATATGCTCGATAAAAATGGCTTTATCTCTGCGCTATTCCTCCCCTGATCCGTAGCTTAGAGGAAAAGACGACCTAAAAAGACTGAAGGCAAATTTCAAATCTGTTGTATTTACTAATTACAGATGTGGAAAGGATCATGAACCAAGGAACTAGAAAAGGCAAGGAAGTTACTTCTCCCCTGGAGCCTCCCGGAAGGAGTACGATCCTCATGACACCTTGACGTTAGCCCACATCAGACTTCTGACATCACACGGCAGATAAATGTGTGTTGCTGAAGCCACTAAGTCCGTAGTGCTGTGTTAAAACAGGAAACTGATCCCAGTAACCACAGCCTCTGGGTCCCAATCCAATATAAATCTTGTCTGTGTTAAGCTTTGCACTACAACAAATAGAATTATTGAAAAAAATTTAGTATTATGATGAAATTCACACACACCCACAACCTTTAGTTCAACTAATCCAGACGCATTGTTTTTAGTGGATAAGAATATAAAGAAATCAATTAATGTTAACTAAAGGATGCCTATACCTCCTCAACAGTATCGTTCTATGCTTTTACCTGCCTGCCTTTGAAAAACTTGCTTAACTTATCTTCTCGTTTTTATTAGCCAAATCCTTCCTTCTTTTCCTGAATAATTCCTATTTTCCTTTAAGATTCAAGTGCGGTATAACCTACTTCAAGCACTGTCCCTGAGAACATCTGGCTGGGGTAGATATTTCTTCCAGATGTCCCCGTGTCTTCTGCCCTAGCACTCATCATACTATTCTGTTATATGTTTGGGTGTTTTCTCTGCATCTAAGAAAGTTCTTAAGGGAAATATCTAGGCCTTACTTATCTCTGTCACCCCATAGTGATTCTTAGTGCTTCCCATGTGGCTGGTATTCATCAATATGTCATTCCAAAATGAATAAATGAATGAGTGGCCATTCTTTTCTTAAGTTTCCTTAGAGCCATGGGCTATCAATAATCTTCAACTTTAAAGTTTTGTCGCTATTTCAAGTTTCTCTCTAGCTTAGTACCTGCCTCTAACTATAAGGCAGCCACATTCATCCTTTATTCTTCCTTCCCTCCGATTCCTTATCCTTCTCTTTTGGTAAAATTGACTTTCTTCTAACCTGTATTCATTAGCTGCAGTTACCAAAACAAAGGACCACACACTGGTGACTTGAATGACAGAAATTTATTTTCTCACAGTTCTAGAAGCTAGACATGAGATCAAGGTGTCTACAGGTTTGGCTTCTTCTGAGGCTTTCTCTTCTTAGCATATAGATGGCCATCTTCTCTTTGTGTCTTCACATGTTTATTCCTCTGTGTGCACACACAAGTGAGGTCTCTCTGTAAGTTCAAATTTCCTCTTCTTATAAGGGCACAAGTCAGATTGGATTAGAATCTACCCCTTAACCACCTCGTTGAATCTTAAGTACAACTTTCATGCCCCATCTCCAAAGTATCTTAGACCCACATCGTAAGGTAGTGGGGAATTAGGACTTCAACAGATGAAGTTTAGGCGGCCACCCTTTAGTTTATAACACTAAGCCCTAGCCAATACAAATGCTCTTTGTAAGTCTTTTAATAAGTTAATATTATCAATACAGTGGATATTGTCCAGTCAGTCATTTCCGGCTGAGAGTTTTTGCCATTTTGCAAACTAAAGCACTCCCTTTTTTTTTGGAATACTTTTTCTTTCTTGATACCCAGCTGTTACTACTTGTTATCTTTCAAAACATCTGGCATTTGTTCTCAGCTTTCTGCATGTCCTCTTTCTTTGTCCCATATACTTTAATCTATAGTCCTCTGTCCTCCTTACATCAGTTTCCTAAGTAAATTCACTCATTTTGCTGGTTTGTCTATGTATGTTAATGAATGCCATCTTTCTATTTCTATCTCACACCTCTGTGCTCAGCACTTGACCTATATATTCAAATGCCTACCAAATGCCTTGTTAAACTCAAAATATTCAAAACAAAATGTGATCTATTTTAACCCCCACCAGAGGATATTTTTCCATTGCTTTTCAGAGAGAGTGGAAGGGAGAGAATGAGGAAGGGAAGAGATGGGGGGTGGAGGAAGAAAGAGAGAGAGAAAGAGAAAAAGAAAGAGAGAAACATGGATGTGAGAGAGATACATCAACGTCTGCCTCCGTTCGTGCCTGTGGATGACAGGGGCCACATGCTAACCCGACTAGCTCAGGGGAGGCCTGCATGAAGGTCTTGCAAACCCAAAGACCTAAAGTAACCACAAAGAAAGGTCTGAAATTAAAACTTTAACTAAATGCAGTTATGGTGGTTAGACATGTTCTAGGTAAATTCCCTGACAAAAGTCAGTCTTCGCCGTAACTAAGCCTATTGCCTTTTTGTATCTATGATAACATATCCTTGGAATGTCAAAGTAACTTTTCTTTTCCCTGGACCCCTCAAAGCACAGGCACCACTCTTCTGAGACCACAAATCCCCTCATTATTATTTAGTTAGTTGTTGACCATTAACTATCCTGTACCCACCTAAGTAAACAAGTGTGTGTCTATCATTTTACTTTTTATCCAATCCCAGAGGTTTCCCCCACTTTGCTTTCTCCCACGTCCCTAATCTACCACCAGTGGCGTTCATGTAATGTTAACCCATTTACATCTCCTCTTTTGATTGTAATGTATAAAACAAGTTTAAAAAGGCCATTCTCCGGAGCATTATCCCAATATGTTGAGATTCTGCTTCCTGACAATTGTTGACAGTTTGGCTCAAATAAAATAAACTCACAAAATTTCTTTACATTTTTTAATGTTTTTTGTTTTGTTTTGTTTTGTTTTTATGTTAACACACCTAATCAGGGACAGAAGTGAACCTATAACCCTGATCCCTCTGTGCACAGGTTGACACTCTAACCACGAAGACACACCAGCCAGGGCTGTACTATGTGTTCTGTGCTTTCTCTTTCATTTAACTCCATATTTGTATGCAAGACAGATCTATTTACCCGCAAGTTCACACCAGATATGTGTTTTACTGAATTCATGGTCTCAGTCCTCACCTGCTATCTCTCCCTCTGCTTTCTTCTTTTCTAGATATCCTCATTTCATTGCAGTCTCATGAATTCTTCTCAATTCAAGACACTCATTGCTTGTATCCTGAGATACTGCAATATCCTTTTTTTCTAGCTGCTTGGCCTCATCTGTTCCCATACCCTAAGACTATCCACCCTCTGTATTATTTTTAGAGTGATGTTTCTAAAATTATAACCATGTTACTCCTGGGCTTGAAATCTGGACGTACTTCTCCCAAGTTTTTAGATTAAAGTTGGGAAATTTGTTATAAGTTCAGTCCTGATCTAGATTTTTACTACCTTTTCAACATACTCTCCCACCACTATGCTCTCTTTAGCTAAATAAAGCACTTTACATCTTTAAATCCCTCCTGTGTTTTATGCTTTTGTGCTTTTACAGCTGTTGTTGTTTGAAAATGAGATGCCAGCTTTATTTATCATCTATTTACTTCCTTTTTGGCTTTTAAAATTCAATTTATACTTTTTTTTTTAAGGAAGCTTTGCTTGACTGCCATTCTGACTAAATGTCCCTCTTTGGCTTCTATAATGAACTTTTTATCTTTCTCCCAGTCTCCTGATTACATCTAATTTTGGCATTGATTTATAAAAATATCTGCTCCTAGAGAAAAATATATAGGGGCCATATTTCATTTATTTTATTAATATTCCTGTACTTAGAATAATAGTTGGGAATAATTAAATTCTTCATAAGTAGATGAATAAAATGGACATCTATTGCTGGAAGCCAATTCCAGCATGTCACAATTGCAAGAGTTTCATCAAAAGGTTGATGGAACTTGGGGACTCAACAAGGGCTGAGTCACATATCTTATTGCCTGCTGGAATGGCTAAAGGCATTTCCCAAAACCTGAAAGGGATGCATTAAATTGATTGCTTGCTGCCAGACAACACAAGGCATCTTAATCTACATGTTATTGCCTCCTCCTGGACAAACACCTGAACAGCCATAGGTTATTCCCCAATCTGACAATGGACTCTGTAGACTAACCCTGGCCTTTGGAGTGTATATCTCCACCTTGCCTTAGGACAAATCCTATCTAATATAAGAGTAATATGCAAATTGACCATCACTCAAACACACAAGATGGTTCCCCCCATATAGTCAAAGATTGCTGCCCACATGTGGACAGAAGATGGACACCACAAGATGGCCAGCAGGGGAGAGCAGTAGGGAGGGACCAGGCCTGGAAGGGAGGGAAGTTGGGAGCAATCAAGCCTGCAGGAAAGGGCAGTTGGGGGGGACCCAGTCCTTCAGGGAGGGCAGTTAGGGGCAATCAGGCTGGCAGGGGAGCTGTTAGGCATCAATCAGGCTGGCAGGGGAGTGGTTAGGAAGTGATCAGGCTGGCAGGCAGAGCAGTTAGGGGCAATCAGGAAGGCAGGCAGGCGAGCAGTTGGGATCCAGCAGTCCTAGATTGTGAGAGGGATGTCCAACTGCCCGTTTATGCTCGATTCTACTGGGATTGGGCCTAAATGGGCAGTCAGAGATCCCTCAAGGGGTCCCAGATTGGAGAGGGTGCAGGCTGGGCTGAGGGACACCCCCCCCCCCGTGCATGAATTTCATACACCGGGCCTCTAGTTGTGTAAATAAAATGCAAGGGGTCCTGAGACAAGGAGAACTTAATTTTCTTCAGCCAGGCTCCTCTGACCCCCAGAGCCTTTCAAATTATCTTTCATCTCTAGATTCTTACTTCAGTTACACACAGCCTTTCTCCAGATTGTTGAACCCTTCTTAATGCTGGAATAAGAACGCTGACATCTAATGATAATTATTCAGCAGAATTTGGGTTTTATTTTCAGCTTCTAATTATAGTAATAGCCTGTTGAGGCTGGTCATAAGGCTTTCCCTAGGTACTGTTCTTTATTTAAACAAGGGATGTTACACTCACATTTGTTCTAACAACATTCTTATTTCTATAGAGTCCTTGGACATGGATATAATGGTAAGGGGAATCTCAGTAAATAATTGTCATTAAACTTTACCCACTCATAAATAGCAGTTACTAAATGTCAATTTAACCAATAATTATTCACTTTCCCTTGAAACTCTGCCAATAATAGTTAGACTGAATGTGAAATGATAACAAAGAAACTTCTCTTTGTATACATTTAAAATAAAACAAATGCCACATATTTTTAAAATTAGAGCACACTATTTTTTTATGTTTAAAAAAGTGAGATCAAGTCCAAATTATTAGAATTTGAATAATCTTTTTAAAAATCCTGCCAAAGAAAATAATAGTCACAATAAACAGAAACAAACTATTTATTCAACACAGATGAATCTTAAATACATTATGTCAAGTTACTTAGTGAGGTAAAAATTACCAAGCCTAAAAAGCTATATAATACATGAATCCATTTACATAAGATTCTGGAGAAGACAAAGCTATGGGGCTGAAAACAGATCAATGGTGACAGGGTTTAGAGAATTGTGGGGAGGGTATAATTATTAAAAGGTATCACAAGAACATATTGAGGATGATGGAGCTCTTCCATATAAAATTGGGAATACATGCTGTATGTGTTTGTCAAAACAAATAAGATTGTACACCATAATGAGTAACTATTATGGTATATAAATGTTAAAAACATATAAATCAGAGTATAGAGAGAAGATAGGAGGCACAGTGTGGCAATGGCTCTAACTGTATTATGAACAAATCACGTATCTACACTGAGGGAAACGGGGAAAAAAGGAGCCGTTAATGGCAACTTTGGAAACTATTGTGAAAGAATACTGTATGGCTAGAGACAAAATGAAGTGTACACGAACACTGTACTACAGTTAGAAATTGATTAGCAACTCTTACATTATTTTATTTGTATAGTATGTTTAAAAATAAGTAAATATACTGTTGATAATCAGAGCCAGTTTTCTCAAGGAACTATAAATAAGAAGAGAGGGAGGATGGACTGAACCTTATGGTTCTATAATGATTTGTGTGTGTATGTATGTAAACACACACATAGATGATAGATAGATAGGCAGATAGATAGATAGATAGATAGATAGATAGATAGATAGATAGATAGATAGACAGATAGATAGATAGATAGATAGGCAGATAAATAGGTAGATAGATAGATAGATGTGTGAATGAATATATTAATATACATTCATAAAATTTCTGTCTCTAACCTCTGAGAGCTACTAAAAGCAGTAACACCTCACTAGCAATTTTAGCTCCCAGTTCTTGGTTTCTAAATATCATTTTTTAATGAAAATAATTATGGCTTATTGGAGACCTGGGTGATTACAGGGCCAGGGCAAGGAAAAATATTAAAAGCCTAGAGTATCTTGTGGTGCCTAAGTTAAGGCAGTGCTCAAAGCAAACAAAGAAACCAACAAAAAAAGAAGGATGGGAACGTGTCAGAAGGATACCTGAACCAGACTTAATGGACAACCTGATAAAGTTTTGTTGTTGAAGCTGAACAACATTAGTGACAATAGCAATAATGAAAATAGTTGAAAGAATAAAGCAATCATACCTGATTCTATGTTGTTTAAAAAAGAACTGAATAAACGTATTTATTTAGTAAAGAATTATTACTGCCCTCAATGGTGTGGCTCAGTTGGTTGAGCATCCTCCTCTGCACTGAAAGGTCAGCAGTTCAATTCCCTGTCAGGGTACGTAACTGGATTGCAGGCTTGATCCCTGGTAGGGGGTGTGCACAGGTGGGAGGGGGTCCCTCAGCCTGGCCTGCACCCTCTTGCAATCTGGGACCCCTCAGGTGATGTCTGACTGCTAGTTTAAACCCGATCCCTGCAGGCAGTCAGACATCGCTCTCACAATCTGGACCTGCCCGCTTCTAACCACACGCCTGCCTGCCCACCCACTCATAACTGCTCGCCTGCCTGCCTGCTCAGTGCACATCATAGTAAGTGGTCATTCCAGTCTTTCTGGCCATTCCACCCTTCTGGTCGCTTGGCTTTTATATAGATAGATAGATAGATAGATAGATAGATAGATAGATAGATAGATAAATAGATAGATAGATAAATAATTCTAACTAATAAATGTGGAAGATATAGAGGAAATAGCATACTGCTAATGGAACACTACAGTTGCAGACTACATCCACCCATAGATAATGAGATTAGTGGGCAAAAGTTTAAGTAAAAACAAGATATTTTCATAGATTGAAAGTATTTCTTCCAAAATATTTAGTATATGCAAAGGAAAATATAATGATTTTAATTGTATAGCCATAGCATATACAATTTTAACCAAGTTATAGAAGTTAATATCTCAGCTCTACATACTGACATCCTGTACACACTAATATAATGCAGACAGAGGTCATATTACCTCCATAGATCCTTACCAATAATGCATAACCTCAGTATAATCACGAGGAAATACAAGACAGATGCAAATTAACAGACATTCAGTAAAACAACTGACCAATAATAATCTAAAGTGCCAAGATCATGGAAGACAAGGAAAGACTAAGGGACTATCACAAATTGAAAGAACATAAGGAGACATAACGAATAAATGCAACGTAAGAAGCTGTATTGGAGCCAGGAGCAGAAGAGGAGCATTCATGGGGAAACTGGTGAAATCCAAACAAAGCTGTAATTTAGTTAATATAAATGTATCGGCCTGACCGGTGTAGCTCAGTGGTTGAGCATTGACCTATGAACCAGAAGGTCACAGTTCGATTCTTGGTCAGGGCACATGCCCAGTAGGGGGTGTGCAGGTGGCAGCCAATCAATGAGTCTCATCATTAATGTTTCTATTTCTCTCTCCCTCTCCCTTCCTCTCTGTAGTCTATAAAAATACATTTTAAAAATAAATATATCAAATTTATGTTCTTTCTTTAAACAATTGTATGGTTATGTAAGATGTTAGCATAAGGCGAAGCTGAGTAGGGGTTTACTAGACTTCTTTGTACTGATTTTGTTACTCTTCTACAAATTTAAAATTATCTCAAAATAAAAAGTTAAAAATATTTTAATTCAAATTATTGGTATTTTTAATCTCTCTTTTTTTTAATAAAATAAGTTCTACAAAAACTTGTAAAAGAATATTGTGAGGCTTAATAGAATCCTTGGCAAGTATAATAATTAAGCATAAACTGGGCTTCTAAGGAATCCTTTAAAAATATTATTTAAAAATTTTTCTCCAATCTCTGGGTTAAGAAGGACAAAAATAACAACAAAGTGATAAAAGAATGATGAAAAGTTTAAAAATAGACATTGGTAGTAACATATTCAACTAACCATTCAAATAATATTCATTATACCTCTTTCCCATGGATTTTGTATTTATAAAACACCAGCAACATTTAAGATATTTATACCACAATGGACTTGTGGGTTGAGGGTAGAATGGGGGAGGGAGGTAGGAAAGGGTACAGTTAATTTAAGGGGGCTAATAAAAACAACAACACACAAAACTTACCTGTGAATCACATCTGGTTTTGTTCTGAGACATTTGAGTTTATTGTAATGAATAGAATGCCAATTTTCTCATAGCCGTGTAATGTAAACTAGAAAATGGTTTTCGAAACAAATAGTATACTGTTGCAGACGTATTTAACAAAGCTCCATGGAAGTGTATTTTATTAGGGTGTTGCCTGTTAAAAATCCTATTTTAGGATTTACCCAGATCACTTTAAAATTACATCATGGGGCAAAAACAATTAAAATGAAACTTTGCACTTCAACTATGTGGAATATGTGCCTGGAGTTCAATAACCACAGTAGGAAAGGTAACGGTGGACATGTATAATGATAGAAAGCAGGCAAGCACCAGGGCAGAACGGATATAGCAGCTTTCTTAGCTGCTGGACGAATCAAAATTGACTGAAGCCTCTGATTCCAAGAATAGAGGTCTTCTAACCAACTTCCCCGGTGCCCCCCCCCCCCCAACCCCCCAACCCCCCAACCAACCAAATGTAAGCTTTATAGCATCCGAATTTTGCAGACATTCAGAAAAGGCTTATAAACACCCTGGGGCCCCATACTTGGAACTAGGCTTGACAAATGCCAAGTATAGAAAAAGTTAACATGGATTTAAAATGTTAGACGCGCCCTTTGTAAAAAGCAATCTCACCATTCATGAACATAAAATAACCCAAGGAGGTTTCGCATGGGATTTTAAGCTGTGAATCCTACAGTATTTTAACATGTTATCCCAATAATCTAAAGTATTTCCTGAGCTGTTCTGGCCGGCAAGAACATGCTTATTTTCCTGAGTGTTCTCATTTCTAAGCGGGGTTGAGAGCGGAGATTGGCCCTCCCTGAAAGAATAGCACTGCTTTGGGGACAAAGATACATGGATTCGTTTGTTCTCCCACTGCGTCCTCCATTTGGTGTATTTCTAAAACCTGTTCCATGGCTCAGAAAACACTTTTGGCGTTTTAACTCCAACTATGAGAACAAGGGTAGCAGACATATTATGGGCTTTGACCATTTTTTTATTTTATCCCCACATCATTAAAAGAGGGACATTTCTTTCACTGACCCATAATACTATTCAAATGTAAAACACTAGGGTAAAGGGCTGCTTTAGGACTTGGTGTGATCAGTTACTATGCTAACCATGCCCACTGATACTTGGTTACAGAAAATACGTTTTTTATATACTAGGTATGTGCTCTACAGCAAAACGAGGCTTAGAGCCAGGGTTTTCAGTGTAATGAAATGATACTTGCTGACATTTGGCTGAACAACATACACAGTTAAAGCAAGTCACACAGTTGGCAAACAGTCTAAGATCCAAATATAGTAGGCACTTCAGTATAATTTGGTTTATGACCAGATTTTCCTTAGATTAGGGACATGGCAAGAGTTGTGTGTTTTATTTTATGCCCTAAGGAAGGCAGCTGATAAATACTATGCAGCTTTCTCCCCAGGGGGCAAGGTGATTCTTTAAATGTGAATGTCACAAACAAATTAGGCTAGAAAAACAAATATTTCTCTTCTCTTTAGCTGTAATTAAAACCACCTACTTATTCTCAAGCCTCAAGTCACAATATTACCATTCTAAAATAAGGTACATATTTATTATATCCTACAGTATATAAGAAATAATGAAATACTCAACTACATAAAGTAGAAAAAAAACCTTTTGATTAAAACACTATTATTTTACATTGAAAAAACAAATAGCAAAACAAAATCGATGAGAATGGTCTTTCTATAGTTAATTAAAGATCATAAGTGAACTCTTTCAGTTTTGAAAAGAATATCTTTTAATTTAGTGCTTGCTTTGCAGATCTTATGTTTTATAGGTAAAATAATCATTAATAGAGAAAAAGTAAACTTGATTTTTAAAAATCTCTTATGTTTATACATATTGAAATAAAAAAATATTACATAGTACTTCAGGTTTTATTTTTAAATCCATAAAAGCTATATCTACTTGGACAGTGGATCTCTTTTTTGTCCCTTTATTTTTTACAAACAAAAGACCCTTTTACTTACTCCCCTGACGTATAGAAAAAGCTTGAGGGCAGCCTAATACACCTCTACTCTTCACTTCTGAAAATGATTCACCACAGATGAGTCATGTCTTCCATTTTCAAGTAAGATGGCATTTTAGATTCACTAGTGAACTGGTACTATATTAGGAATACACGTTTTCAGATAAAACATTACATCTATCATTTGACTATGCAGTTTGTTTTTTAAGGGGCAGGTACAGCCCAAATCAAGTAATTTTGCTAGGGTTAGAGGGTGATCAAATGGATTTTAGAGTCTATTATTTTAATAGGACAAACATGAAACTGCAACACCAATTGCTGATGAAAGGAGAGTGCTCTTAATAAATGTAAGTCACACTGATTATTAAATCTGAATCAGACATGAAATGAGTATCGTTATTCACAGCTCTAGTGAACAACTTCCTAATCAGAAGGGATGTATAGAGATTGAGGAACAAAACTGTTCAGAGACAAAAGACACATTATTCATTATAACCAACAACTTATCCTTTCAAACAATTTGAAGGGTCATGCTCTCTTCTTTTTCTCAAAATGAAACAAAATTTGCGTTAATTTGTCCTTTCAAACTAGATTGTCATACTCTCTTTTGAAGTGAAACAAAATTTGTATTAAGTGAAATATGTATTTATTTCTTTGGTGACCAAAGGACTTTCAAAAACTCAAAAATCGTAAGAGAAAGAGAATATGGTTAATGACCAGGGTTTACATTAATTTGCCCTAGAAATCCAGTGCTAAAAGCGATAAGTAATAGGACATTGCCCCTCGTGATTGCTTTGCCTGTTTTTCATAGGACAAGCCTCTTGGAGGGGATGTGGAAGGGTTAGTGTTACATTGCATTGTTTTCCAAGTAGATTAACACCACGGGGAGACTGAAGGCCATGACAGAGCTGTCCTGAACTGAACCAGTTAGAAAGAAAAACAAACTGGCAGTCAATGACTGAGTGAAGTGATATTTTCAGGACAATGCCAGATGTTTTGACAGGGATTGTTTTATCTAAATGTATTTGAAAGTGGGAACCCTGCAAATATCTCAGGATGAAAAAAAGCTACCCAGGACTGAGTTGATAGCAACATGCAAACATTTCAGCTCATAAATTTGAACAGCCACGCACATGAGTGGGACTAAGTTGTTATACAGTCATAATCTAAACATCAGTGCTGTTCCTGGCACTCCGCTAATACTCATTTCTTCCACTTAGAGAGGACTTTGCAGCTTTTACCACAAGCCACAGGCCCCTCTCAAGCAGAAGGAATGACTAAAAGGGACAGATCTGAATGGGATCAAGCCTCAGAACATATCCACAATGAACCTTGGGGGTTCGAATAATTTCCCTGGTTCTGATGTTATCCTTGACCAGATGGGTAAAATTTAGAAACAGGATAGAGAAAAGATATGGAAGCATGCAACAGAATGAGGATCCTCAGGAAGGGGGGGTTGAGGGTTGGGGAAGGGAAGAGATCAACCAAAGAATTTATATGCATATATGCATAACCCATGAACATGAATAATAGTGGGGTGAAGGCCTGGGGAGGGATGTGGGGAGGAGGTGGACAATGGGGAGAGAAAAAGGGGACATCTGTAATACTTTAAATTATAAAGATAATTTTTTAAAATATCTATTATAAAAGTGGCTGGACTCAATTAAAATATTATCTTATTATGTTTTTAAACCCTTTCAATGGAACATATTACACTCAGAAGAAGACAAGACTTTATAGTACAAACTCAATTGTGTTATTCATAAACCTTTGTTTAGGAAATCAGAATGTCAGTCAATGGGAATAGCAGACATGACTTTCAACCTTGCAGTCTCAGTGGCATTGATGGGCATTATGAGGCTCTGCTTAGCTTGCTTACTTAACCATAGTGACCTAAAATCTACATTGGCTATAAAATTTTATATATATATATATATATATATATATATATATATATATATATATATCGTATCTAATAAAGAGAGAATATGCTAATTGGCCCTCATGCTGCTGCAAAGATGGTAGCACCCACAGCCAATAAAGAGGAAATATGGTAATTGACTGTCCCACCCTCAAAGGTGGCAGCGCCCACAGCCAATAAGGAGAGAATATGCTAATTGACTGGCCTGCCCTCAAAGATGGTGGTGCCCACAGCCACAAGATAGTGGCACCCAGTCCCCTCAGCCCCACTGGGCAGCAGGTGTGTGAGCGGCCCTCCTGGGAGTCCCCCAGTCCCCTCAGCCCCCCAGATACCCAGGGCTGGTCTGAGGCACAGGTAAGCCTCAGATGGTGGCTTCCCAGCTGCTCAGGGCTGAGTGAGGCTCAGGTAACCAGGGCTGGCCAAGGCTTACGCTGCCGGCAGTGGCAGCAGCAGAGGTGTGATGGGGCATCGCCTTTATCACCTTCCCCTGATCACCAGGTCACCTCTCGCCCCTGAGGGGTCCAAGACTATGAGAGGGGGCAGGCCAGGCTGAGGGACCCCCCCCTCCAGTGCATGAATTTTCATGCACCGGGCCTCTAGTTATATATTTCCTATCTAATAAAAGAGTAATATGCAAATTGACCATCACTCCAACACACAAGATGGATGCCCCCATGTGGTCAAAGATGACTGCTCACATGTGGATAGAAGATGGCCACCACAAGATGGCCAGCAGGGGAGGGCAGTTGGGAGGGACCAGGCCTGCAAGGGAGGGCAGTTGTGGGTGATCAGGCCAGGAGGAGAGGGCAGTTAGAGGTGACCAGGCAGGCAGAGGAGGAAAGTTGGGGGGGACCAGGCCTGCAGGGAAGGGCAGTTGGGGGGGAGGACCCAGGCCTGCAGGGGAGAGCAGTTGGGGGGGACCAGGCCTGCAGGGGAGGGCAGTTAGGGGCAAACAGGCTAGCAGGGGAGCAGTTAAGCATCAATCAGGCTGGCAGGGGAGTGCTTAGGGATTGATCAAGTTGGCAGACAGAAGCGGTTAGGGGCAATCAGGAAGGCAGGCAGGTGAGCAGTTGGGACCAGCAGTCCTGGATTGTGAGAGGGATGTCTGACTGCCTGTTTAGGCCTGATCCCAGTAGGACATCCCTCGAGGGGTCCCAGATTGGAGAGGGTGCAGGCTGGCCTGAGGGACACACACCCCTATGCACAAATATCTGAATATCATGCACCAGGCCTCTAGTGCACGTGTGTGTGTGTGTGTGTGTGTGTGTGTGTGTGTGTGTGTGTGTGTGTGTATAGTTTGTTCTCCCTGTGGAATAGCTCAGCACACATTAGGGAAAGGAAATTCTTTCACTGTTGCTCTATTCATCCAGTGCTGGTCTAAAAGACTTCAAGTCTCTCACCTCACATGGCTAAAATTATGAGATAAGGAAGAAAATATAAATTCATTGACATATGCATACTATTAGTATAAAATGTCCCCCACATTCACTTGGGGTATGCATACATTTTAAGGTGAGCATAGATATCTTAATTCACCAAGTCTTGACCCAAAGTCTTTAATACATATGGAAGACATGAGATAAGAAACCAGACAAAACAAATGGCTTGTCAAAAGTACTTAGAAGATAGATAAATGAAGTAGGAATCTCACAAATATGTATTGTTTTATCTCTCACCCTGATTATGACTACATGAAATTTAGATTCTGGTTCCATCCTACCTAATAAAAGAGAAACATGCAAATTGACCGTACCTCCACTACACCCACAAGCCACGCCCACAAGCCAATCAGGAGTGAGTATGCAAATTAACACAACCAAGATGGCGGTTGATTTGCATATCTAGGTGCAGAGCAAGACTGAAGACAGCGTAGGAGGAAGCCAAGCACTGCAGAAGGGAGCGAAGCTGTGGAGAATCAAGCGGGGCAGCGGAGAAGGGAGGGAAGCAGGAGGGATGGCAAAGACGGCTGCAGGAAGCCCTATTCTTGCAGGAATCTTCCTGCAATGGGCTTCTAGTTATTTATAAATTGAGTTCAATATTATTTATTGACACCAAACAGATTAACATTTTAAAATATTTAAAGTCTCCAAAAATATTTGGAATTTCCTAAAATGTTTCCAGACTTTGAAATTTCTTAACTCAATGGAATGTAAACAAAACTTGCTTTAATTTTCCTCCATTCATTGATTCTTATGTGCTATGTCAAATGTCTTTTCTTTGTCCTTTGATAATGAGAGCTCAAGAGAGATTCCTGGCTTTTAGGTCATGCTATTTACTAATACAGGTGTGTTTTTGATAATTACTATTATCTTGAGGTGTTTAACTTTCTTATTTAATCCAAAATTTCAAATCTGTATCTAATTCAAGTCTTCTTCTTTCTCCTTCATTTGCTATCTTTTCCCTTAGCTAGTGAAATCAACATGGCAGAATTGTTAAAGCCCTGGGTTTTGTTTGTTTTGTTGTGTTGTCTACCTCTCCTCTTAACATACTACATCCTCCTGAATTGAGAGAAAAATAGAGTGTTTAGAGGAAGAGGACACATTTTTTCTGCATCTAGGTTGGATTATTTGCAGACTTTCTTTCATTGCCAAAATTTATGTGTGTGACACACACCCAAAGGCTCTCTCTTCCATGGGCTGTGTTAATAGATTCCTCAAAATTTATCTTTTGAGAATGTACCCAGTATAATTCCCTAGTAGAACTCTCTGTTGGCTTCTTATAAGCCAGCTTTGTTTCCTGGATTCCTTCTGGAATCTCCCTCCAGAGAGAGGTAGTTCAGGCAGCTAGCTCTTAAGTAATGCCAGTTATATGCCATAGCATCTGCTTGCCCTGAAGGAAATGCATGCATTCATGCCAGAGTGCATTTGCTTTATAGATTATGGGATTGGCTGTGCATTGACCAAGTCGAGTGAATGATCCCTACAGTTGTGCAAAAGGGAGGTGCTAGCTGCCATGATAAGCACTGAGAACGTAGGCAACTTCCTGTTATTGCAGGAAGCTCCAGAAAATCTTCCACCTGGAGCCCAGAGAGAACAACAAACAAATAGTTGTGCTCTTGCACAATCAAGTCTGTATCTATCGGAAGGTCCTTTATAATGGACTTAAAGAGAGCTAGCTGTATTTAAGCAAGTCCTGAATGTTAGTGTCTAACTGTGTCTCTTTGAATACTAGTGTGGTTCTCTAATATTTTCGCTGCTTTTGAACTTCTTCCAAAACTTTGTGAAAAATGCTAAATACCCCATTCAGTACCCATCTACATTTATAAATCAACATAACAATTTGGGCAAAGTCTAGTCTTGCTACATGTGTTATGTTATGTTTATGTCCACATTATGAGTTTAAAGCTAATGTCTCAAATATTCTGCCACCAAGTATGATGCTTGAATTAAGTTTCAAGCCATTGTTCTTTGTCAGATTTTAAAAGTTTCTTTTGCTTTATACTTTGATTTTAGATGACCATCTGGGATGAGTAGAATAATTTATCAAAAAAATTTATTGGTTTGCAGTGCTGTCAGCTGTGATTAAACAGGAAAGAAAACTCACTACAACTTAAGCATGTTTTCTTTCTCACCTAAGAATGAATTGGGAGATGGTATTAAATGAATCTGATTTGTTTCTTTAACAGGTAATCAGGGATTCAGGGTTTTTTCATCTTTCACTGTGCCATCTTGCTATTCTCATCTTATTATATTTCATGCTCATGCTTTTACCTCATTGTCTGTCCCAAGGTAGTTGCTAGAATTTCAGATATCATGTCATCATTCAGAAAAAGAAGAAATATGGAAGGGTGTTTCCAACACTTCTGTTCCCTTTCATTGGGAGAGAAAAAGTTTTTAACTCAAGCACTCAGGCAAATTTGATATCTCATTGGTTGCAATTGTATCAAGGGAAGATATGCAAGAAAATTTAAAGGATAAATTAGTTACCAACTAAATATGCTTTTTGTTAGAAGGCAAGAAGAGAGAAATGGATATTAAGTAGGCATATAACTTGTCTACAAAACCATCCTTGAATTCCCAGGTTAAAACCAAATGGACTATGATGAATTTTTATGTTAATATTATCTTTTTTATGTGGATTATTATTTTTTAAGTCTTTTTACATTTTTTATAGCATGGAAAACTTTATAAAGTTGTGGAGTTGTTCTTCAAATATTTAACTGAGCCAGCTTGAAATACACTATATCTCAAGCATAAACATCATGCATCCATGGGCTTTCCTTGAAAAACTATTTACTTAGTGCCCTAAAGATAAAGATAAATTTATTTAACCTTCCATTCTGTTAATATGCTTCAGCATATTTGTGTATTTGCCCTTCACAAAACTGGCTTTCTAGCATGGCTGGATAGAAAGATCCTCAACTAAACAACACATCTGGTTTGGTTTTGTTTTCTTTAAAAAAAAAAGACAACTCCACATTCCTCTCCTCCACAAGACTAGAATAATACATGACAAATAGTGCACAAGGCCATTTAATCACGCTCTTGTTCTTTACCACTTCTTTCTGTCAAGCATCCATGTAAATACAGCTTCGGGAGAACCATGTAAGGATTACGCTAACAGAAGTGCTGAAGCTAAGGACAGCTGACTGAAAATAGAGAAACAGAAAAGGACGCCCTGTGCTCTGCTTGTCATATGATTGCAGATGTGCTTCAAGTGATGTGATTCAGCAAGTAAAGATATTCAAAACACACATAGCAAGGCCAAAACACCAGAGGCCAAAAGCTGACCAGTGTCATCATGCCCTTAAACTAAACAATGTGTCCTCACCTCATGCTCACAAGGACCATGCCTTTGCACCTAATGCAAACACAAAAAGTTTTGTTTCTATGTTGTATCTTTAAGAAGGAATATATTTCTCCTCCTAGAGGCTATAGTAAGTACTTTTCAAGTGAATCGTGTCTGGGAGGAAAAACTGAGGAGGGCTAGTTCTTTCCTTGGTTTTATTTGACATTTAATATGTATATTAAATTATATATAACTAGAGGCCCAATGCATGAAATTCATGTAATGGGCTCGGCCCTCGCAGCCCCTCACAGCCCCTTGCAGCAGCCAGCCCTTGCAACCCCAGTTTTGTCTGGAAGGTTTTCTGGAAGGATGTCCAGAAGGTCGTTCAGCTGTTCAGTCTAATTAGCATATTAGCTCTCTATTACATAGGATTACAAAGTCCCTGCAAGAGACAAAAGGACTCCAACTCTCCTGCTTTGCGACTTGCTATTTTGTAAATAGTGATTTCTAGGAACCAAACACAGTTTTAAACTTTATCCAGAACGGTTCATTTAATCCTCATACATTCCTGTGTGGTAAGGACTACAGTTCCCTCCCACTTTAAAGACTGAGGATTTAATAACTTGCTCCCAAATGAAACCGCCAGTAAAAGGAAGAGCTGGGATTTAAACTCAGTGTTTGCCTCTTGGGTGATCAAGCCTGAATGAATCTGTTCTGTCTTTGAACAACAGGAAGAGAAATTAGAAGAGTCCTCCACCCTTCTCATTAAAGGATGTAGATTGCACAGGTGGTAGTTGAGTCCGAATCTGAGACTGACTCCTCAGGAAAATCTACAACTCAGAGACATTTCCAGGTGGTCAAGAAGTGAAAGCACCATATGGTTAATCTAACTCATCCTATTTCTTCTTTAATATTTTAAAATCATATCAAAATTTAAAAGTACAAGAACATCTTTAAAACGGAGTGAAAATATAAAAATCAAAATGTCATTCATTTACTGAAGAGTAGCAGAAGGTTGGAATGGCATCTGTCTCTATTAGATTGACTTTAGTTACCCAAATGGTTACATACTCTTGCTAAAACAAAGTACAGTTTTCATCTTTTGCAGGTGTGAATCCATTTGTTCCTACTGTGTAGAGTGAAGATAAAGAATTAACTGTGTCTATTCCTTCTTTTGTAGATGACTGACATGGTCAGTAATTCAATCTGTCTTGCTACAAAGAAAGAGGAAAACATTAGATGTTTCTATATTCAACATAATAATTTGTTGCTTTTCTTCTTTTATATCTATTTTATTATGTGTCTGATGTGTTTTCAATGTCTTGGAACTGAGTGCTCTAAATCTAGATTCTTTTTAAAATTTCAACTTATTTTCTAGAGGCATAGTTCAACTCACAACTAGGACAATCTAGATCTATGTTTTATGTGCTTTGGCTATCACAGCATATTTAATTTATTTCCTTTACTCCTCTAATATAATTATTTGATCCCCAAGTTTATAACTTAAAAGATGCTGGTAGGGAGTACACATAGTAACATCATCCTCAAAGACTGCAAGGGCAAATTTTATTTCTTCTCAATTGAAAACACTGTGTAATGCCAGATACAGATTGAGTGGGTTGTGCTACACAAGGTTGATTTTATAGTTTCTGTGAGTCAAGCTCTTTGGGTGCTTGGATTATGACAGTAGAGCTTCTTGTATTCCAACGTGGCATTGCATAGACATCATAGATTTACAGTGTGTTGAAAGGGACAGAGCTGACACATTGTTTTGCTCAGTGATAAAGACAGTATAAGACAGCAAACATTTCCAAGTGCTTATAAACTAGTAACACTTGGCACGAAGTTATTCCACTCATTTTCTTGTATCTGCATTTTTGATAGAAGATAAAAATTAGATAAATATATTAAAGTCACTAAAGATAAACTTTTCTTAATTTAAAACATGGTAATGTTTCTGAGATTTCAGAATGAATCCTAGTAGTTACTCAGTAAATAAGTAATTAAAAGCTGAAAAGAATGTATGTGGACTGAACACTTATTATTTAATAAGACTGAGATGCATAGACTGACCCTATGGTTCCCTCTCGCTGTAGAACTTCATAATGTTTTTAATTGAGCCATAGTTTGTTTTCACTAAATTTTTTTCTGCAGAATTTGTGCTGCATGAGGACAGGGACTCTGACTTTTGCTAAGTTGTCTATCCCAAGCACTAAGTACAATGTTTGTCAAATAAAACATAAAAAATGAACACAATCACCATGGTGAGTGACTCACCTAAGTGTATACAGCTGACGAGTAGTGGAGCCAGCGATCACATCCAAGACTACCTGACTAAATTACCAAGCCAGTTAATATGAGATTCCACTGCAAACACTATTTGATCATGATATCTTTATTTTGAAGTCTATTTGGAAATCTATCTGAAAGCATCTTCTGAGTGAGGCTTACACATAGAGAACTAAGGTAAGAGCTCTATATTAGAGATTTGTAAAGCTGTAGTACATAGGGCAGCGTGGAAGCCACTGAAGTCTCCCTGGAAACTGTTACTAATAAAAATCCATAAAATGGCCAATTTCCCAAAGTTCAAGACTATGTTTTGTGTCTTTAACAGAAGCACTTAAAAAAGATATGGCATTCCTAAAGTACTTAATACAGATTGTGAATTAAAGTAATGTACCAGTTTGACAACAATTGAGAGTGAAATAATTAGTCTTAATTCTTAAAAACAGATACTGCTGGAAAAGATGTACAGATAGGGATGCATTCTAATTATTGATATTATATTGGTTTAATTATTAAAAAATGCAAATTCTTTTCAAGGCTGTTCATTTATATTTAATATTTGAAGTGCCTTAAATAAAATATTTTATTTCCTGGTTTAAAAATAGCTGTTATATTTTAAATGGACTAAATGTCTATCCTCTCAGCCTTTAATGCCCAAAGGAAGAGTTCAAATCCTATTTGAGTTTGGAAATCTAAAAAGAAAAAAAAATCTATGCATAACAATAAAAATTCATTAACTTAAATTAGCTCTCCCAATCTCATTTGAAGAAGCTTGATATTCAAATCCTAATATATAAAAACCCAGGGTCTGTAATGACCGACTGAAGGCTGGACCACCTAACACCGGAATTCAGTCCTGCAGTCAGTGCTGGGTTGCCATGGCGACCCAACTGCCAAGGGGGCTGCAGATCAGGCCCAGAGAGAGGCCTGAAGAGAGAGGTAGTGTCTGATCTGCAGCCTCTGTGGCAGCTGTTGATCAGCCATTGCCTTTCTCTTTCTCTCTGGGCTTTGCCATCAGCCATGCCTCTGTTTCTCTCTGGGCCTCCACCTCTGTTTCTCTCAGCCTGCCTCTCTGATAAGGCCTGGAGATAAGCTTGGAGATGCTGACTGGCATAGAAACCGACCAATCAGAACCAAATCTGGGTGAACTGTGAGGATCCAATGTCTGCCTAGGAGGCAGAGTTTTTGACGCTGACTGGCATAGAAACTGACCAATCAGAACCAAATTGATCTGCAGGGGAGGGCAGTTGGGGGTGAGATCAGGCTGGCTGGGGAGGGCAGTTGGAGCCAATATCAGGCTGGCTGGTAGCTATGATGAGCACTGACCACCATGGGGGAACATGCTCAACACAGGCAATGCCTTCTGGTGGTCATTGTGCTCCCACAGTCAACCTCCCTCAACCGGCCAACTTCCCATGGTCTCTTCCCTGGCCAGGCCAAGGAATACCATCTGTGCACGAATTCATGCACTGGACCTCTAGTGTATTAAATAAGTCTCCTTTTTGCCCCATTGAACTCTCCCCAGATGCCCCCAACCTCAAGCACATGCCCTCAACCCCCTGTCCCCATCTGTGTCCATTGGTTATGCTCATGTGCATGCATACAAGTCTTACGCTCCTCTTCTTGTTGTTCTGGCACCCCTATTATACATATGTTGCTCTATTTCATGTTGTCCCAAAGCTCCCTCAGGCTCTCCTCCTGTCTTTTGATTTTTTTTCTCCAATTGCAGTTCAGATTGTGTGTGTTTTGCTTCCCTGTCTTCCAATTCGCTTCTCCTAGTCTACTGTTGAAAGCTTCCACAGTGTTTTTTTTGTTTTGTTTTGTTTTGTTTTGTAGCTATATCACTCTTTATTTTCTCCTGATTCTTACATTGGTTGTTGATTTTCTCATCCACCTGGTTTATGAACTATATAACCCTTATTCTGAATTTTTTCTGACATATTTGATGCCTCTGTTTCATTTAGTTCCTTTTCTGATGATTCCTTTTCTTTCCTTTGGGGGTTGTTCTTCTGTCTCCCCATTTTTGCTCTCACTGAAGGATCTAGGTGTCAAATCTCATGGGGCCTGTGGCTGCAGTGGAGAGTCTGGTGGCAGGTTGCACAGTTGCGGGCAGCGGCTGCTCTTCTCACAGTCATAGGGAGGCTGCTCCTCAGGCAGTCTTGGGGTGGTGTCTGCTCCCTGTGTGGTCATGGGCGGTGGCTGCTTGCTCCCTGCACCAGTTCTGGGTGATGGCTGCTCTAGCAGCTGCTGCCGTGGTCGTGGTGACCAGGGCTAAAGCATCTGGCTGGTGGGAGAACACACTCTGGAACTCATAGTAGCCCTTAGCCAGGAAGGCTAGAATCTCGGTGTTCGTGGGTTTGCAGCCAAGGCAGCAGGTCTCTGGCCAGTGTTGCTGTAGGGTCCTGGGTGGTGTCTGAGGGCATTCTGGATGGAGGTGAGGCTGGGTTCCCAGTCACAGCAGCTCTCCCCTTCAAGATGGCACAACCTCTGCAGCAGAGCTTATGCTCTGAGAGAGATTACCACAGTAGCAGAGGCTGCCTGGTTAGGCAAGCCTGGTCCACCAGCCCCTGAAGGTCCTGTGAGATCTAGCTCACTCAGATGCACACACACACCACACGTCCACACACTCCCCTTTCACTCCTTCACTCACTCACACTCCTTCACTGCCATCCTCCCAGCTGCCATCTTGAAATTAATGAGTGGTATTAAATTTAAATAACTATTATACTTATGGATTGTCTGAGTCAAAAATTCACAGGAGGCAGACCAGATATAGGTTGTCTCTGCTCTAATGATTGGATCCTTACCTTGAAAAACTCAGATACTGAGTGGCTCCTCGGGCATTTAAAGAGGCATGCGTCCTGCTGGCCATGAGTTTGATGTGCTTGAGAGGCTGGAGCAATCTGGAAATTTTTAATGTCAATTGACTGGCCTGGATTACTGTGAAGACTGGGCTCAACTTCCTGCTCTCTACCTTAGCGTCAGTATGCTGTTTTCCCTTATGGATTTCCTCCCAGTTTGGGTTTCTTAAATAATAGCCCCAGGCTCAAAGAGCAAGTGAACCCAGCCTTGGAAGTCACATAGTGTCACTTCAGCCATACTGTGTTGGTTGACAGCCTGATGGGAAAGAGGACATAGATCCACCCCTAGGTAGGAAGAATGTCAAATAATTTCTGGCCATACTGTAGAACACACACACTTATTCCACACTGTCAGAATATATCACTCATCATACTGATTGGCCCTCAGGGGCTAATATGATATTTTCATGCTGTGGTGTATGTCTGAGCTTTTTGTGCCTGAGCTATTTTTGTGTGGAAGTTGAAAATTTACTACTTTCTTTTGACATTTATTTCTGTACAGCAAAAACAAATGACCATATTAATTAATTTCCATCAGTTCAACTGGTATGGAGGTGCTTTGGGAGCTATCTCCAGAGATAGAATTGCCATAGTATAGTGATTATTTATTTGGTATCAGACTCAAATCTGCTCTGCATAATTTGGAAGTTATTTTAAATTCTTTGCACTTCAATTTCCTCAACTTCATCATATAGGAGCCCAAGTTAATACTCAACATAGGGTTAGTGTGAGGGTTAAATGAGAGAGTGTAAATAAAAGTACCTGGCATAGAACCTTATACTTAGGAAGAAAACAATAAATAAGGAGTATTTCCTGGGCCCAAATAATGTGATTCCCTTAGCAAAAGGAATTCTATTAAGTAACACATAGTAACATGAATTCAGCCAACTGTTCACATTCTTTCTTCAGATTTGAAGGATAACCATGCAGAAAAGAGCCCACTGAAAAATCAGTATTCTCACCCTAAAAGTCAATTAGATTTTTACTTGAAACAAAATAAATTCCAAAATTATGGAGAACAAAGTTGACTCATAAAATGCCTTAGCTTTTGGTTCTACTTAAAATATCATTTTTCACCTGTTCATTATTTTTTAATCCTCACCCTAAGATATTTTCCCACAGACTTCTTAGAAAGAATGGAAGAGAGAGGGAAAGACAAAGAGAAAGATGGATGTGAGAGAAACACATTGATGGGTTGCAACCAATGTACATGCCCTTGATCAAAATCAAACCCGAGACCCTGTGGTCCGCAGGCTGACGTATTATCCACTGAGCCTAACTGGCTAGAGCCGTGGTCTGCAAACTGCGGCTCGCGAGCCACATGTGGTTCTTTGGCCCCTTGAGTGTGGCTCTTCCACAAAATACCACGGCCTGGGCAAGTCTATTTTGAAGAAGTGGCATTAGAAGAAGCTTAAGTTTAAAAAATTTGGCTCTCAAAAGAAAATTCAGTCCTTGTAATGTTATTTTTGGCTCTGTTAACTAATGAGTTTGCCGACCACTGAGCTAGAGCAACCTATTCCCTTTTTATTCGCTTCTGCAGTTAAGTCTTGTTGGGCCAAATTGGCTCTTAATTTACATTTGAGCTATGTCCATCAGGAGCAAAGTATTTTATTTATATTGTTTAGCATCCTGAAAAGTCTCATTCCAAATATGCATTTGGTTGAAGTTTACAAGGTGGATTTAGCAAGTGTAAACCAGCCAGGTTGAGACTGTGCATGCCTGGTGGGCGCAGGTGGAAAAGTCTCCACCAATAGGCTGGCATGACTTGCCGTAGCGAGCTGTCTTATGGAACTTGCATTTTTGAAATAGTGAGTCACACCTTTAATAGCAAAGTGCCTTACACTATACTTTGGCATCATTAAAGACTTTAATGCCATCTGGAAAGGAAGGAGCGAAAGGTTTCCTAGTAGGTGGCTTAAGAAACTCTTAAGATATTTAGTGATCACATGTAATGTTGAAACTATTTAAGGCACTTTTAAAGGAGCTATTTGAAGCACGCCAAATGATTACCTCTCCTAATTCACCAAGCACTTGCATGATTTGGGTTTTAACAAGCAAAACTGGTTTTGATTTATGAAGTGCAAAAAAGGCACCTGAAAAAAAATCTACTTGAATTTTGTTTCTTTTTAAAAAGACCTGCAAGACAGTTTTGTAAAAATAAATAAATAAATAAATAAATAAAAAATAAAAATAACGTAAATTTTCTTGGGGTAATATTTCACATGCCAGGTAGAGCCTGGAACTCATTTATAGCTGTTTTATGAGTCATTAAAATAGTAATTTATAATGGAAAATATGACAATTTTACTTATAACATGATGTATCAGGTATTATAACGAGCAAAGATAATTTCTCAGACATGTATAGTGTTTAACCTTTGCTAAAGGGCTGGTAGAGTGCCCATTATGATCATAATTCTTAGTTATGCCTAGATACCTACCTGCAAAGTTTCTTTTCTTAAAAACTATTATCGTTTGTTTTACTTTTCTCTTTCCCAAAGATGAAAGTGCTACAGCAAGATACTTGTGGAAAAATGAGAATCCTAGTTTACCTATAAAATAAGGGCACAATATTATTAGGCAGTACAACATGTAAATTCAACCATCACATGATGACAATTATTTTATAAATTTATTTTATAGTTATAGATTTTATCTACTAGCATTAGACTCTGGGGTAGCACTTGCATACCCTTCTTTAAAAGCAGACATCAGCCATCTCCCAGAAGTTTGCTGCAGGGGTCATAAGTGCTCTGAGAAATCATAATTTCTTTTCTTTTTTTAAAAAAAAATATTCTTATTGATTTCAGAGAGGAAGGGAGAGGAAGAGAGAGACAGAAACATCAATGATAAGAGAGAATCACTGATCGGCTGCATCTTGCATGCCCCACATTGGGGACCAAGCCTGCAACCTGGGCGTATGTCCTGACTGGAAATTGAACCACAACCCCCCCCCCCCCCCCCCCCCCCCCCCCCGGTTCACAGGTCAATGCTCAACCACTGAGCCATGCTGGCCGGGCCAGAAGCCATAATTTCTAAACTCTGACAAGTACTGGGGAGGGGAGACCACCAAGGAAGGGCCCCTGGTGTTAGAATAGATGAGGGACCCTTTGGTCAGTGTACTTCTACAGGATCAGGAACAGAGAAGGAACTGAGAAGTCACCCCTGGTAGCATGGTCAGAGCGGGTGTACGCGCGCGCACGTGCTCACAAGCTCGTGATTTTGAAATTGGATTCCACAAAGAACAAGTGTCTTTGTAAATAAAAAATGAAGAATAAATAGAAATAAATAACAAGTTTAAAAATGATTAGTAAATAGAAACATCTTAATAAGTACAAAAATGATTATTAGCATGAATGTCAGTGAAGGGAGACTATATTTATTATGACTTTAGCAGTGTGACCTTCCATGAACTATAATTAGTTAATATCACAGTAATGCACAGCCTAAAATGTGACTTTTCTTAAATTTAAAAGTATGCTATATCTCTATCTCTTTAATTCCTGAAATTGAAGTAATTTTATGGAGCACTTTGATGTGAAGATTTTACTTGTTTCATTCTACTGAAAAATCATTAAATAGCAACAATACATGTAGGTATTATCATTATTTCTTTGTGTGCAATTCTGAAATATAAAATAAAATATAAAATATGAAATATTTAATAGTAATCTAATATGACCATTTAAAGAAACAGAGAACTGTTTCTATGTATAAAACTCCAACAATCAGAAACCTATTTAGGAAAATCATAAAAATATTACAGGTATTTTATTACTCAATTTGGAGAGCATAGTAATTGAGAATTCTAAGTTTCATCAATGCCTTAGGTCATCTTGTAGACCATATCCTAGCTTCCTACTCACATTATTTAACTGTAGCTCTAAGCAATGATGATGGGTTGCATAATAAAAATATATAAATATTTGTATAATGCATGTTATTGTTAAGCCACTAGGAAAACAATGGTCATATTATGGGTAGTTTGGATAAAAACTGGTTTGCAATGGGGATGCCCCCTAATTGAGTCATGTCTAGAGAAATGTGGGCAAATTAAATATTTTCCTGAACTGTTTGTAATTCACAGAGGTTTTTAATTACTGATTAAGATCAGAAAGTTACAAAGACTATTTTCAATTATAGGAACATTTCAGAGAAAAAAATCCACCAATTTATTATAAACAGTGTTTGGATAGTTATGGTCTATCATTTTTTCTGGCCTTCCTACTTAGTGGTCTTCTTTACTTTCACTTCAACACTAATGCATTGTGGTGAACTTTCGCCATTTTAAGTAATGAATCTTAAATGTCTAATATGTGCCATGGGGATACATTAAAAAAGAAAGAATTAGGCATAATTTCTGTCATCAAGAGCTCAAAATACACTGGCATCTCTCTCAAAATATGCAGCAACAACAAACAGTAACAAAAAAGTGTTTATCAAAAGTAAAATTTTAAAAAATGATTATTAATAACCTTTCACATATTAAATGTTACACAGATTTATTAATACCACGTCAATTTTGTGCTCTTACTTTGTGCTTTTCAACAATGATTCAGTTCTCTTTCACACAACTGGTGGGTTGAGTGGACTCAGGTGGACATTCTCACCTGGATTCTCTCATGTGGTTGATATCACATGGCAGCTGGAGCTGGGCTGGTTGTCAAAGATGGCACGCTCCCTTGGCTGGCCATTGAGTGGCCTTGACAGTTTAGCTGAGACTATTGACCAGACTGCCTACCTACAGCTTCTCCACATCACATGGACTTCTCACAGAATGACAGCTTCTTCGAGCTGGTATTCCAACAGACAGAAACAACTGGAAGCTGCCAGCCTCTTAAAGCCTGGACTGACACAGCTTCCCTTCTCCTATGTCCTTACTGGGAAGAGTGTAAAAGGATTTGTGGCCATTTTTAATCACACATTTTTTTGTGTCACCAAATCAGGGACTCTGGGATTCACTTCCTATTCAAGCCACTGCTGTGCTAATTCATTCCACTCAGGCTCGATATGCACAGACTCATTTTGCACACTCAACTGCATCTCACTGTGAGCTTCTGACTTCCTGCCCCAGGCATCTCTGGCACTATTTTGTGAAAGGCCCATGGGAACCCACTCAGCATGAACCAATGTTGAACATGAAGGTGTAGGAGAGTCAATAGATGGGTGTTCCTCCCTTCTCGTCAGGCAGATGGCTCTGGGATACACATTGTCAGACTCTCCGAATATTTGGTAGGATTGAGCAACCTGATGCTTCCAATGGTAACAGGAGTACAATATGCTTATATATCAAGCCAGACATAAAATGTTAGCATTACACTATAGACTGCATTATGTCTCCCCCAAATCCATAACCAGAAACTTCAACCCCTGTGTGACAGTATTTGGAATAAAGGAGAAATTAAGATTAAAAGAGATTAGTCTCCTTATATAAAGAGACAGCAGAGAGCTCTGTCTCTATCTCCCTAACATGTGAGGATGCTTTAAGAAGACATCCGCAAACCAGGAAGTAAGTCCTTACCAGGAACTGAATCAACTGACCCCGTGATCTTGGACTTCTAGACTCCCAAACTGTGAGGAAACAAATTTCTGTTGTTTAAGCCACTCAACTTACGGTATTTTGTTACAGCAGCCTGAGTTGACTAAAACAGATGTGTAGTAAACAGCCTTGCTTAAATAAATGGTTTAGATAAAAGCACTCTTAAAATAACATTATCCATCGCCCCCATCCCCTCATGTAAAAAGGTAAGCTTGTTGACTCTCTCTAGGTTTGTGAGATGCACTGGTACATTTCTTAAAGGATGGTAGCATGAGCTGATTTTTTTTTTTAATGGAACATTTCATTGTGACATGGGGGTTTGAAATTAAGTCACTATCTTCGCAGAAATGTTACAAACAGCACTTCAAATATTTCTAAGTCACTCTAAAACTGACTTGTATATACAAGCCTCCACCTATCGTCCTGCAGAATCTACTATTTGGTTTTCCTTCTCCACTATGACTGATGCATTGATTGGCCAGCTGCAATAATATCATGAGTCCAGGCTCTTAGAGGGTGTTCTAATGTGTAATCATAAAGCAAGGTGAAATGAGTAAAATGATAAGTCCACTGAGACTGCTGAAGTTCTGTGAAGTAAAAATTACCCCTTCAGTCACTGAGAAAACACTCAAATTGGTTTTTTCTTTATATTTTACAGAAGATTTTTCTTCGTAAAGCTTTCATACAGTTGTGAAAAAAGATCCACCCTCAAATCCCAAGTAGACTTCTCTCTGATAGCTCTTGTCCAGTAGCATATTCAGTGTATATGGCTGGTCATTGTTAGATGACTCAAGTTTGCACAGCCATGGAAAATGCCGGGAATCCCATAAATCAAATTTCTTTTTTCCCATTTGCGGAACCCAAGGCTCAGAGAATTAAAGTATGACCAAGGTCATAGAACCGGTTAGTGACATAGACAACTAAGATATTTTAGGTTTAAGATTGGTACTGTTTTCACTGTAGCTGTTATTCCTTCTCCTTCCACAGGTAGGATTATTTTTAGTCTCTCTCTCTCTCTCTCTCTCTCTCTCTCTCTCTCTCTCTCTCTCTCTCTCTCTCGTGTTAAATGACTATTGAAACATAGCATTCATTAGCTTGGTGTGGAATTCTTCTCCTGGCTTTCCCTTCATTTTGTTTACTTAATTCACCTCTGGGATACCAGAGTACTAAATTAGGAATAGGACAGATGTAATGTAATGCCATTTTCTTTCATTACAATGAAATCCTCATTTCTAGATTGTTGTGCCCTGTTAAGAGGAAGAATATGTAACAATAGACACGAACACTGTAACCCACCCCTCTTTTCTTTTAATATTATTCTTGTTAAAGGTGTTTTTATAAAAGATGAATTGTTAACTAATATGATGTAACCTGTGGATAAGTTGGACGTTTTTGTAAGAGTTCCAGGAACTAGCTTCAGGGAAGGAGGTACAGCAACGGGATGTTCTGGCTTCAGTAGACGTGTTGACTTTCAGTCATGAAAACTGGACCTCTGC
Source organism: Corynorhinus townsendii (assembly GCA_026230045.1). NCBI lineage: Eukaryota > Metazoa > Chordata > Mammalia > Chiroptera > Vespertilionidae > Corynorhinus > Corynorhinus townsendii. The sequence continues at coordinate 10,690,734 of JAPDVU010000002.1, forward strand.
TTGACCAGTTTCAAGATAACCATTGGAGTGGACTATGCTGACTTACACGTAGAGAATTTCCCCCGCCCTGTCTGCACTGAGATGTTAAGATGGGCTATGGGAAGAGGGTCCCACCATCCTCAGGTGGATGGCACTTGAATAAATTGCTTTCCTTCCCAACAGGACCTGTCTCATGAGTTTGGCTTTCCCTTGAAGCAGACAGCTGAACCTGGGTTTGGTTACAGCACTATTAAAATAAAATAGGGTTTAATATTGTTTATGGTTAATATCTATATTGCAAAAAGGATAACATTTTATATTTATTCAGTACTAACAAAAGGAAGAATTTTTCTTAGTTCAGTTGAACCTCAGAAAAAATAAGTATATGTGTAAAAACAGTGAATTTGCAGTTGTTTTTGCAATTATATTATTTCCCCATCTTTTATAAAATAATATAGAAAATTATGAATTTTTTAGAGGAACCCAATAAACTATATTCTAAATTTAATAAATATTTTGATGGTGCTGGGAGGAAAACGACTGGTGTTTCCAACTCTTGTTCCACCAATCAAATCTTTGTAAAAGCCATTGGGGAAACAAACACTGTCTGTAATAGAGTAAAATTTTATCCAAGAAAATAATTAATGGCCCAGCTGGCATGGCTCAGTGGTTGACCATCGACCTATGAACCAGGAGGTCATGATTCAATTCCCGGTCAGGCCATATGCCTGGGTTGTGGCTCAGTCCCCAGTATTGGGGATGCAGGAGGCAGCCAGTCAATGATTCTCACTCATCATTGATGTTTCTATCTCTCTCCCTCTCACTTCCTCTCTGAAATCAGTGTGTGCGTGTGTGTGTGTGTGTGTGTGTGTGTAAGATAAAAAAAATAATTAAAAACAAAAAGACCCAGCAAAAACAAAAATAAACAAAAGCCTATCTAAAAAGCTGTATCTAACTCATCATAAGGGAGTAGAATTTTCAGATCCCATTGTAGAAGCTTTCAAACATACTTTATACAGACAATGGAACATATCAAACCATGCAACCCCTATTCAGTGAGATAATGGCAGTGAAAAACCTTTATTTGTCAGTGAAAAACATTTTCCAAGCTTGAAGTCTGGAGTATTTTTCCCCATAGACTTTGGAAAATCATTAATGCATTGGTCTATTCAACAATAAAACCATTATAAAGCACTTTAAAATGTCTTTCTCATATAGTTTTTTCATGTCAACATATTTATATGATAAAATAATACATACATTTTTATCACAAATTCTTTATTTGAAAATAATTATTGATTTTTTTCAATATTGATATACATTTGTTGATTTTGTTGACCGGTAACTATATTAATATTAAACTGTTAAACATATATCTCTAAACAGTTTCACTAAAATATGTATATTTCATATATATGTATAGATGTATTTTTAATATGTCAGTTATGCTCGTCATTTCAGCTACCATTCCTAAAATTCCTGGCCAAATCATAAAACTTAAAGTGATTTTCAATTAACTTTGCTTCATGGCTAGTTCCAGTGTTTCGTTCCCAGTCTCAACTTCGTTCCCACTTTCACTCCTTTAAGCAAAAACTTCTCTTTCAATCCTCAAAACTATGTTAGCTTGCGGCCTGTTTCAAATGTTGACTCCTTTCTTTCCAGTTTATGTACCTAATTAAGCAGCTCGGTTCACCATATCAGTGGTGTTTGAAGATTTATGCACACTCCGTCCAATGGAAAGAAAGGAACAATGCTGTAGAAGTGTCTAGTCATTTTTCTCCTGGTGATTGCTATCAGGCACGTTACATATGTAGGAAGTGTGTTTATATTTTCCTCTACCACAATATGAGGAGTCCATAGAAATTGCATGTCAGAATGAGCATTGCTAGGTTAATTACTAGTCTTTTTTTTACTAGTATAATGCCTCTCTAAACTTAGCTTCGGCAGGGAAGAGGTCATGTAAGTCACTGGGTCACCCTCTAGTTTTAAACAACACAGTCAGAATGGCCAGCAAATCATATTCTCTGAACTTGTTCCTTCTTACCTGGGAAAGGATTAAACTTAAATTTCTCCCTCGGTGTTAAATCCATTTGTTTATTTTAAGAGAAAATATTTTACTACCTCCAAGTTTCACCTGAGAATCCCTTTGGACCATGATTGGATCAAGATGATACATTCTTGGTAAATAAAGCAGAATCCATAACCAGCATATTTGGGGTTTGGTTTCCACCCAAGTTTCAACAGCTGGCTCTGACAGTAAGTCCTGCTCTCATTTGCTCAGACGCTTGATCGTTGTGATGGCTGAGGGCAAAGTGTTATGCATACCTGGCTAATGACTGTGTGTAGGTGGCTCTAAGGAGAGTTGGCACTAATTGGCAGGAAGGAAGGGATTTTCGAATGAAAAGTTCTGTTCATGGAGAACTCTTATAAAAACTGGTATTGAGACGTACAGTTTTCTGTACTTTTAAAGTGATCCCCCTGAACTAACGTCATGGTAAAGAGTCTGACAGGTGGTAGCAAACTGACAAACTTGTGTGTAACAAATGGGACTGACTCCAGCAGATGTGTTTCATCACTGTGGTCAACTCTGTGCAGCATCCTTGCAATGAATGGGAATCATGCCCTGAGGATTTTGATGTTGAATTTCACTGAATATTTTTACACCTTTCTTTTAACATGTGCCTCTTTCCCTATTTCTAAATCTTCCGTGGGTTTCCCAACAAAATCTCGTTTCTTAATTAGTGACAATAGTGATTCTAGTAATGAATCTAAAATAAAATGGTCAACCCTTATGCCACCTGATAGAAAAGAAAGCAAACTTATGTCTCTGAATCAACAGGACAGCCATGTTCTCCTCTTACTCTTATGCTACATATTTTTTGAGTCCTTACTCAATATCAGGCAATAGTAAGAGTTTTAAATCTTATTTTATCTTCTAGTTACTAAATGAGATAGGTACCACTAATTTACAGCTGAAGAAATCAGAACCTAGAGATATGAAGTAATTGCATCCAAGTTATACTTTTGTTAAGTTTAGGAAAGGGGTTCTGACTCCACAACCGGTAACTTATACTAAAACACATATGTTGGATTTCTCTTAAGGCTGTATCACTTAAGGAAATGACACAGATACTCCTTATATTGAGGGTCACTTTAAGAAAAAATCAATGTGTTGTTCAATTCAATCTGTTAACGTATTTCAAGTGAACTTTGTTTTGCTGTCTTGATGCTATTTATACGTTCAAAATTATTTTTACATTAAAATATTAATATTCATAGAATGTCATTTTGCAAATAGAATTACACATTTCAATTCCTCAAGACTATAATAATAGGTTCAATTTTCTGGAATACATAAAGAAAATATGTACTTTTATTATTTAAAATGAGTTAATACACATTTGCAAGAACAATTGCTGTATTTTGGACCCAAAATAACCATGTAGAAGATACTTCAATATTGAGTACATCTATTTCAGAATTTCTAATTTTATTAAATAAAAAATTTCCTGAAGTTATGTTTTCATTTAGATTCACTGATGATACCCTAAGATCTCAGTTTAAAAGCACACACATTGTTTGGAAATTTCATTTGCACTCTTCAAATGTTTTCAATCAGTAAAATTTATTGTAATTTTCATAAATATAGTCACTAAAATAAATCTAACATTTTATAATACTTGGGTTGCACTCCCTCCTGTATAAAAGCAATACAACCTTGTGCTATTCCTAGACCTGATTCCATACCCACCTGTTTTGTTATGATAAAACAGTGATGGCAAAGCAAAATGCTGAACTAAGTTAAAAACTACATCACATGGGATTGTAAGAAAATCAGATTTTATCCTTGAACCTGACTGAAGTTTTTTAATCTTTTTCTGATGTATAGTCATATTTAAAACTGAAAAATAAATTTTGGAATTTAACTATAACAATTGAAGTATATATATATATATATGTGTGTGTGTGTGTATATATATATATATAATTTTTATATTTACACATAACATTATAATATCTTTCATGTTATATATTATAGTTAAATATGATCTAAAGAAACATAATTCAATGGTGTCACTATAAGAAAAATTAGGAAACAATGAAATTCTTATTCTTTAAAATGGAAATGTATCTGCATAGTGTAGGTCTGATGTAATGGTACCCTGATGGTACATTTCAAAATCTCTGTAAGCTTTGCTGCATAGTTCATTTCCACGGCATTGTTTTGGTGGGCTCTGAAAGGAGTTGGCTTATAAGTTAAATGACCTTTCAAAGATTCCTCTAGGCCTCTGTATTAGAAAAACAGAACAAGAGGTTTTAAAAAAGGAATGTGGTCTTCTGTAATTGTGGGAACTGCTTACACAGTGAATGTATGGCCACTGCTTCTATGTCACATGCTGGTCCTGGCCCAGAACTTAGAGATGCTCAAGGTGACCAAATGGGAGCTAAGGGGTCTGTAGGCCCAGCTGCTGCCCCAGGGCAGGGAATGAATCAGAAGATCCAGTGACAGTAAGTGTGAACTACAGAAGCAGGTGGAGGACAGAAAATAAAGAAACATTGAAAGGGAACCTATATAATAGACTTGGATAAATACCAAGTGTTTGCTTATGTAGGAATCTTACTTGGGTCTTGATCCACATAAATTAATTATAAAAGTAACAATTCCCCAACAAATTGTTGAGTTTTTGCATCTGACAGGTGAAAATGGAATCGTTTTTTTTTCCTATTTTTAATATGGAAGTTTTTATGTTATTTTAAATTTGTATTTATCTTAATGTGCGTTAGTTTGAGCATCTCTTCATATATTTAAGACCCCTTTTCATTTGTTTTTCTAAGACCAGGCCTCCAACTTTATGATTTGCCTACTGTTCATTTTGAACATTTCTCTTAACTTGTGATCCACAGAAGCAAATATACTTTGGTCAAAAGTGGTTATTTATGTTGAAAATGACAAAGACTTTTTGGAGAACATTCTTCATGTGCCATATATGTTTAACATGATTGCATCTTCCTGTGCTGATCTTTGCATGTTTTCTCAACCGCCTTATAGATGTCTTTTCCTTGGTCAGGCCTCAGGGAGCTGTAGGCTTTTTATGAAAAGAATAGGAAGATAAAAGTGTAATCGTTAAATGTTTTCATTGTGTCTGAAACAAGCTTCTGAAATGACTATGAAGGAGCAGATGGACAAAGAGCACAAAATCTATAGCATCATGTAGAGCTGGCAATGGAAGAGAGGGGGACTGAAACAATCTGGTGCCACCTGACTCCTAGCAGCAGGACTGACTGCTGATCTTGCAGGAGGTAAATATTATGAGAAGAGAGAGTTCAAGAGACTGGGGTTACCTTCTTGCTTGGTTGCAGGCAGCTTTTTGGCAGCCTACTCAACACCCAGGCAGCTCACTCAGTATCTATGGGTCATTCGCCTCCTTTAGAGAAAACCCAAAAGGGCCACATTAGCTGTTCATCTGTTCACTGTGGGTTACGCTCACATCACATCAACAGTTGCCTGCGTATCGCCTGTGTACATTGTTTTGCACATGAACTATCCTGTGCAGAAGTAGTTCTTTGAAGGGTTAAAAAACAGCCTTAGGAACACAAAGTAGAATGTAAAAACCTTGACTCTCAGGGGTTTGTGACCATGGCTGACACAGAGACCCCTGTGCTAACAGGGGCCCACCCTTGGGTTTAGTGCTCTGTAGTTACCACATATTCTCTGAAAAATTCTTAATAGTGTTGTCTTTGAATATATGTGTTTTACATAAAATCCAATGGGACAATAAAGCATGAACTGAGGGCGCAGTCTCAGCTCACATGCTATCCTGCTTCCTTCCACCTCTCTGGGTTGGGTTCTTTGTGCGTGTACACACACACACACACACACACACACACACACACACACACACACACATACGACAGGAAGAGCTTCTAGGCCTTCTGAAAAAGCTGTTGACAAGGCTCCTCAATCCAATGTTTCACTGTATCGCCTTGAGTGTTCTACCTCCTCATAGAGTCTATGAATAAAGTATATGCAGGAGAAAAACAGTTCTGGAGCTCTGTTTCCCAAGGAAAACCATCCATTATCCTTTGTAGTACAAACAATCATTTAAAAGTACATATACCACAGAGTTCTCATGATACTAATGGTAGAGCTACTCAGACAATGATCCATTGGTTAGAAACACATTAATAAATCAAGTGACTGTTTGGGGACATTTTCTGCAAATAAGTTACAGTGCTTTACGGTCTTCATACATTTATGACCCTATCCTAAGCGGTTGTCAGGAGTGGAGTGAGAAACAGAAGCAAATATATATATATATTTTCACATGATTTGTTTATTCAGCAACAATTTAATAAGCACCTGAAATAGACCAGGTCCTAGGTTTTGAGGATAGAGCACAAAACAGAAATAAAAAGTCTCTCTCTTCACACACATCATGAAGCTTCTATTTGTGTGGGGTGATAAATGGAAAAAATACATGTAATACTTCTAACTAAGAAATACCGCAAAACATACTGTCCTTTGTTAGTGTATCTTTGTGTATAATCTGCAGACAATTTACATTAAAATCAACCATGACACTCACCAAAATGACAACATATTTCCAAGCCATACCCTGGAACTACCGACTTAGAATTTCTGCGTGAGCCAGAAAATATATATTTAGTAAGCCCAGATGGAATTCTGAATCACAGTATTTGAGATGCTCTGGCCTGGGCAATGTAGAGAAAAGACAGTAGACATTAGATAATGGGTTGAAAGGCAGGTATAGCTAATGATGACTTGCACAAAGTTATAATCCAATTGCTTTTTATTTTAACTCAGTCTTTCCACATATAAGTTATTATGAAGTGACCAAGATTATTTCAGATTGGAGCAGAAAATCTGTTGAGTTTGCAAGTATTTACAATTTCTGGAATATTTCTAAAAGTATGAAAACCTAACTACCAGGAGAAAACATTTTCCACAGGAAAAGAATTGTGGAAACTTAGTATTTCCAAAAATATTAAGAAATGTTTTCAGAAATATATTCTGCATAACAACATAGGATTATGTAACATGTTGCCTTAATATAGATAGAAAAACATGTTCTTGAAGGATTTACCTAAGTCTATTAGCTTTAAATTATTTTTAAAAATAGAAAAATTTAACTTAATATCAAATTGGATAAAGTACATGGGAGAGTCAATTTGGATTGAAATGATATAATGTAATTTATGCAATATAATTCAATTAGCAATCTGTCATGAGCTCCAGAGTCTTAGAAAAAGGCATCTTTTATCTATCAGATCAACTAAAATGGGCTTAATCTCTTTTCTAAGAAATATGGAGATTTATGATGTAAACATTATATAACAGTTCTTTTTAGTCTAAATTAATTACAGCTGCAAAGCAGAAGATGAACATACATTAGCACATCACTTTGAGACTTTAGCAGAGAACCATTCCTTTTAGTGTTATATGAAGATAAATTGACCTAGATGAAAGGAATTTGGACTCCTACACAATACCCAAGCCAAGAACAATGAGAAAGCCAACTGAACTGTGTGGTCAACTTCAGGATCACTTTTTCCAAATGAACGTAACCATTCCTAATCAAGAAGAAACATGTGATGCACACTCAGTGCAATGCACTCTACCCATGAAAATGAGGAACCCTCCTTCTTCCCAGGACCTCAGAATAATCTGGGTGGGTCTAACAAAAGCCAGGCAACTGGTCTAAGGAAGAAGTGGCTATGCTCTGCCTTATAATTGTTTTGAGTTACTTTTCATGGGAATCTACATTTACTGGAAGGATTACAAGGGTGTCAAACACAGATATATGTATATGTTTAAAAACTCAGTGATGGGAAAAAATAACAAGGGATAGTCATGACAAAATCAGATAGGGGGAGGTAGTAATAGATACTCTTTTTTGAGATGTTAATCCCAATTTAATGACCCACTTAAACAATCATTGGCAGGACTCTAAGCATTTCCTTTTCCCACGTTTTTATCATTCCAATGTCACATCAGTGGTTTTGACTTCCTTTCCACATAATATCAAATCCCCTTGATGTCAAATTTACGACCTACTCCCTTCTTTTTGATAAGATTAGGTTCTACGTCACTCTCAACCACCTTTTTTCTGATTCTCAAATGCCATTTTTTCTTCCCTCAGGCATTCTATATTTTTCAAGGTATAGTTAAGTCCAGCACAAGTTTTATTTTTGGCAACTTTTCAAAATTTTTCTCTTAAACATCAGGTACTAGTAAATGTGTATTAGTGTACAGGTTGGTAGGTCAGTATTCTATACATCATATGCAATTAAGAGAGCAGTAATCTTGTTTAAAGTTCTAAAATCACATTAAAATAGATTAAAATCTACTAATAATTAATAAATATGTATTTACTAATTACATGTGTTGATATTTACAGTATTTAAATCTCATTTTTAATTTTCTACAAAAAATGTAAACTATAACAAAATTCACAATAGACAAAGCAATATAAAACAAATTCAAAAATTCCATTCATTGTATCCAAAAATATTAAAACATCTAGCAATAAACTTAAGTACTACATAGTACCTAAATAAAGACTCAAGACAATAAAATAATGTAAATAAAAATAAAAATAATCTAAGAAAAATAGAATGTCCTTGTGTTACCATTGTAATGAGCTAGTTTAGTAATCCTATATAATAAAAGGCTAATATGCAAATCAACCAAATGGCAGAACAACTGGTTGCTATGATGCACACTGACCACCAAGGGGCAAGTGCTAAAAGCAGGAGCTGCCTCCTCGTGGTCAGTGCACTCCCATAGGGGGAGCACCGCTCAGCCAGAAACTCTGAGTCAGGCTCATGGCTGGTGAGTGCTGTGGTGGTGATGGGAGCCTAAGCCATCAGTCAGACATCCCCCAAGGGCTCCCAAACTGTGAGAGGGAGCAGGTCAGGCTGAGGAGACTGCCCCCCTCAAGTGCACAAATTCTGTGCACCGGGTCTCTAATATTAATAATAGAAAAGTGCAATGGCACGGCCAGACATGATAAGCATGGCCATCTGGGCAGCTTCACCAGGAAGCTGCAACTTCACATTCCAGAGGGAACCACCAGTCATTTCCCTGCAAATCTCTGGGCAAAGGGGAACAACAAAGGGGGAGATGGGTGCATGTGCAGTGAAGTCAGGTTAAGGTAAGGAAGGTGCATGCTTGTCAGTCTAACCTGGAATAAAGATAATTGGCTAGAAGGGGTAAAGCCACTGCAAGCACACGTAATTTGGGAATATATATTCCCAGACAAAGAACTCTATCTCTTGTTCCTCTTGCTTTGCTCTTGGTGGCTCTTTGACCTGCACTCGCCCATGTCATGTGGCTTTAAGCAGCTGCATGGCCCATGGCCATGTGGACCCCACATGGGATGGATTGCAGCTGGGAACACAAGCGAAGCTAGCCTGAGGTTGGACTGGATTGTGCAAATATGGAGCTGAAACTCTAGGCAATGGCTTTAATCCTAGCTCTGCCAAAGACAAACTGCGACTTTTTCCATGGCTGGGTGGAGGGAGATGAGACCTTGAAAACTCATAGGTTTAATTCCACAGGAATAACACTTAACATGACACCTCATCCTCCCAGGGGGGTCTCAGGAAATTCTTATTCCTGTGGCACCCCAAGAGCTCCACTTCCACCAACAACAGGTGGGGACACAAAGGAAAAGGTGGGGACACAGAGGAAACCCATCCGATAACACTTGAATGGAATATCTTAATATTGTAAAGATGGAAGGCAGTTCTCTAAAAAAAAATATTCAATATAGTATTTAAAACATTACAATTTACATTCCAACGATTTGTTTTTTGGAACTTAACAAGTTGAATGATTCTGAATTTCAGTTAGAACATGTAGGAATATATCCAGGAGAATTATTACCAAGGACAGTGGTGAGAATGGACAGGCTCCATAACACTGGCTGTCGATCTTGGCTGCACATTTAAAATGTGAAGAACTTTAAAATATACTATAGCCAAGCTTTTGATTTAATTGGTCTGGAGTAGGATGGCCTGAATTTTGGGATTTTTAAAATCCTCCCTGGTAATTCCAGTGGAGCGTTCCCACAAAAAATGCTGATCTACAACATATAGACCTAATATATACATATAAAATAGACCTAATATACACCCAATAGCACTGTGGACTAACCAGCCATTAGATAGAAATATAGGTATATTGATTTTATAGATGATAAGGGGAAAAGAGCAGTTTAAAACATATTGTTATAGGTTCTTAAAATATAATGCTTCACATCTCAGAAATTTGTAGTTCACAACCAAACAATAGGGGTCAAGAACATCTCCCTGTTAAACTGAGGTGTCAAGAAAAATATCAATGCAGATGTTTTGCAGAAACAGTGGAAATAAACCAGATATGAGTGTCTTAACTCATTGTTCCCCATGACTCATTGTAAGAAAATACTTTTAAACTTTCTCCTTCTTTCAACCAACTCAAGCATGAATCAAGAGCATGACTTGAGGGGTATAGTGGTCTTCAGACACTTGCTCAGTGAGAAGGGGTCCTATATTCTCTTTCTTGTATTCTAGGTGGTTTCATAATTGCTTTGACCAAAGGAATATAGCAAACGTGATGATACGAGAGGGTCAAGGCTAGATCTGAAAGCTCCCTCCAGCTTCTGCCTGGTTTTCTGAGAGTACTTGGTCTTGAAACTGTGAACAATGATGTAAGAAGTTCAACTATCCTGAGTACCCACTGTTAGAGTGACCACTTTTAGGAGCCAGACACCTGAGTGAACAAGTCATCTTGGAAGTGGATTCTGCAGTCTGCACTTGCTTTTCCAGTTCCATCGCCCCAGCCATTCAATCCATTGCTCATACGGCCTCAGATATTGTGGAGTAGAGAAATGCCATTCCCACGGCGGTCTTTCCAAATTCTTGACCCACAGAATGTGGAACATAAGAAGACTACTGTTTCATGCTAGTAAATTTGGGCCAGTTTATTATACAAGAATAGATAACTAGAGCAGAAAGCTTTAAGGTCTATCCTCATGCATTTAAAGAAGGTGGGGGTTGTTAGTATCTGATTTATCGCTTTGTAGGAGTTTATAGTGACAAAGTGCCAAGGCTGAACAGCAGTCGCTGAATGATGGATGAACAGATTACTCTGACACAGTTTGACTGTGGGGTAGAGGGCTAAGGGACGGCCCGGCTGAAGAAGCCAGGCAGCCTCGATTGCCTGCCTCGTTAGGCTTTTATTGGAATTTTTCTCTTTAGATACCATCAGTAGGGTGAGTAATCTTGGGAGGACACATGTGTTTACATTGTCCTCTAGGCAAGGGCATCCAGGGATTAAGCATAAGCATGGGACTGCATATGCACAGATTTGTTTGGAAAAGTCAAGGAATAATTAGGGGTGCCACCTTCAACACTCCCCTAAGACTTCCCTAAGTGGGAATTCCAATAAACAGGACAGGCGGCCTTCCACACCCTTCCTTTTCATCAGAATGTCCTCCTTACAAACTTTCCAACCAAGTTTCATGCTTTTCTACAACAAAGTAAAAAAAAAAAAAAAAAGCACAGAAAATGGCACATTTCACCACAAAGTGAAGAAAAAAACTTCCCACAAATGTTTTATGATTCAAAGGCAGGTTGGGGTGGGTGAGACATGAGGTTTGGTCAAAGTAAGATAGAAGGTGTTGCCAGTGGAAATGGGGTTCTTCCACGGAGTTGCAAGAAAAGCATTTTGGGACCCGCATGGAAGGGTGAGGTGTAGTGGTACCATTTATTGGAGTAGAAATAAAAAACTGCCCCCAGTTCTCCTCTCTGTCCCTCTGCTATGGGAGAAATCCAGCCTTGTCCTCATCAAACCCAGAAGCAGGGTCAGGCTCCAGAGATTCTGTGTCATCAGTTTAGTCCACGACAAAGCTGAGTGCAGTGCAGTCTCTGTCCCCATGCGCGAGCTTAGTCTCTGTTCCTGGCTGTGCTCCCAACCAGGGCTTGGAGCCCACACAGCTGCCAGGCCCCCAAGGCTGTTCCAGACAGAGAACACACAAATGAACAGGCAAACAAAGGGTGGGTGAAAGCATGAATTACCCAGTGAGAGACCCCGCCCCCCCATGCCATCTTGGCTTCTAATTTATGCATTCCACAGAGAAATTTCTCCTTCATTGTTTATTCTTCCCCCTCATAATCTGGGATAGTGGACCTGTATTGGCTGAGAAGTTGGGAAGCCAGTCTTTCCTCCCTACACAGGGATTAAGTCCTGAGGGCGGAGGACTTGGTGGTCCCCTGGTGTGTGAGAAGCTGTCAGAAACAAACAAATCTAGGACGACACCAAAATGACACTTATAATATTGAGGGCTTGACATAGGGACACATATTTTCCAAAACTCTACATGCAAATCCAAGATAAATCTAGGGTTAATAATCATGACTCAAAATGAGACATGGTAGTGGGTATTTGGAGATTGGTGCCAGGAACAGTAAACCAGTTTGTCCGAATGAAGTTAGTGTGGTGATTTTAGTGCCTTAGGTGGCCTCAAAATATCAGGCGGAATTACAGACGCTTGTGCTAAAGCCAAAGGTGCAGGCACTTGGGACGTTAGCTCCTGATGGTCACTGATGGTGTTTGATTGTTAGGAAGAAAATGGATCTGGAGACAAACAAACCTAGAAAGATAGGATATCTTGCAAGAGCAAGGTGCTGGAGGTAGGGAGAGAAGAGTTAGGGTTCTATTTTTTTTTTAAGGTTTTTATTGATTTCAGAGAGGAAGGGAGAGGGAGAGAGAGAAACATCAATGATAAGAGAGAATCATTGATTGGCTGACTCCTGCACACCCTCCACTGGGGATCGAGCCGCAACCCAGGCATATGCCCTTGACCGGAATCAAATCTGGGAACTTCCAGTCTGCAGGCAGACACTCTATCCACTGAGCCAAACTGGTGAGGACTAGGGGGTCTATCCTATATAATGAAAGCATAATATGCAAATTGGCGGACCACCAATCGGCAGGGGGCAGGGTCAGTGAGCAGGTGGTGCCAGGCCAGCCAAGGCACATGCCAGTGGGCAAAGGGAGGGAATAGCGAAGGGCTGGCACCATCTCCTGATCACTTATCCAGTTGCCTCCCACAGAGAGAGGCCAGGCTGTGGCAGTGGCGGAGTGATGGGGGCAGTGCTGTCCCCTGATCAGCTTGCCTGGTCGTCTCCTGCAGAGGGAGGCCAGACTGCAGCTTAGGCCCACTTCCTGCAGGGAGCAGGCCAAAGCCGTCAGTAGGACATCCCCTAAGGACTCCCAGACTGTGAGAGGGTGCAGGCCGGGCTGAGGGACCCCACCTGCCAGTGCATGAATTTTCGTGCACTAGGCCTCTAGTTTTTGTAATAATGATGAACCATCTGTCATGACAATCTAATATTAGGTGGTGAGCAGGAGAAATGCAAGAATGATTTAAATGTTTGAATATAGAGGTGATAGAGCTCATGAATGATTAGATTTAGAGAAAATAAAAATAGCAAAGTCAGAGTTTTTTAATTAATAATTAAAAATAGGAGAAAGTAATTTTGTGAGTGGAAAGATAAGAAATTCAATTTTGACAGGTTGTTAAAATCTAATAGGGTTGTTCATTACCTGGAATTTACCTATGAAGAAATTTAAAAATTACATTGTTGTGTCAATAATTTATTCTTACATTTATGGTACTTTAAGGTATATTATATCAATTATTCTAACACACCTAGGTAACTGGAATGAACAATATATGTAATGGCTAGTTGGCTTGGAAATTAATAAAAATTAAGCAAATTGGCAGAGTTGAAATTTTGACTCACAAAGTTGACTTAAAATTTTTCTCTGTGGACATTCTTAATCTCATAAACCAAAAAGTGCCCACAAGTCTGTGGGTTTTCTAGTTTCCCAGATGGTTTTCAGACATTGGAAAAAATCATGATTGAAGAAAATGTGCCAAAATCAACTATAAGTCTTGCAAAAAACATATGAATGAATTTAGCAACTTAAACACAGAAATGTAAGAAATGATGAATAAGGTTTGAGAACTTACATTTAACAGTGATAAATGTTTATATTCTCCTTATTTATTAAAAAAATATATTTAGTATTTCAGCAACTAATTGAAAACAATATTAAAAATAATATATAAATATTAAAAATTTAATATGCATAATGTCAAATAGGTGATTTTAATTTATCTTCAGAGGCATATTCATTGAGAAAAATTAGTTATTATTTATATCAAAATTATAAATAATAAATTGCAGGATTATTATTTTTATGCTGGTCTGCTCTTGATTTCCTAGGATTTTTTATCTAATCATTTAGCATGAACATTTTTTGAATGATTCTGAATTTTAGTTAGAAGACATCCTATAAAATAAAAGCCTAATATGCTAAGTGTCTAGTCGTCCGGTTATCTGTTCAACCAATCAAAGCATAATATGCTAATGATATGTTAAGGCCACTCAACCACTCACTATGATGTGCACTGATCGCCAGAGGGCAGACGCTGTGACTGGTAAGTCAACTTGCTGCTGGGGTCTGGCCAGGACTGAGTAAGACAAGCCAGACATGCCCTGGAGCCTTCCCACGGCCCTGCCTTAGCCTCGACCGTGCACTGGTGGGGTCCCTCGGCTTTGCCTGCACCCTCTCGTAAACCAGGACTCCTTGGGGAATGTCGGAGAGCTGGTTTCGGTCCAATCCTGCAAGCCAGGCCGAGGGCCCTACTGGTGCACGAATTCATGCACCGGGCCTCTATTAAGATGATAACCAGGAGAATTATTACCAAGGGCAGTGATGAGAATGGATAGGCTCCATAGCACTGGCTGTCAATCTTGGCTTCACATTTAAAATGTGAAGACCTGTCCTTGCTGGTTTGGCTCAGCAGATAGAGCCTTGGCCTGTGCAAACTGAAAGGTCCCAGGTTCGATTCTGGTCAAGGCACATGCCCAGGTTGTGGTCTCGATCCCAATTGGGGGACTTGCAGAAGGCAGCTGATCCATGATGCTCTCTCATCATGGATGTTTCTATCTCTCTCTCCCTCTTCCTTCCTTTCTGAAATCAATAAAAATATATTTTAAAAAAATGTGAAGAACCTTAAAAAATACTGTAGCCAGGCTTTTGATTTCAATGGTCTCGGGTAGGATGGCCTGAACTTTGGGATTTTTAAAATCCTTCCTGATAACATAGTATGAATAATCCCAATTATAGAACTTATTCTGAGTTAAAGTAACCATTAAAAATCTGCCAATCCATAATGCAAGTGAAATTTCTAGAGAAAGGGATACATTAATCGTTAAAATTTTCATAGGTATTACTGATGGCTTTCCTGGAATTGAAGCAATTTTTTGCTTCATTAACACTGCACTGCGTACACCTTTTTCCTCACTCTTAACAAAAATAAAAATTTCTCTGTTTTCATCCTTGGTAATCTCATTGTTGAAATTAACTCATAATGTGAAACCCTTGGATTATTAACAATATTGATTATTTACAAGAATATAGTAATTCTTCTATAGTTTACTAGTTCATGTTCTTTACCCATTTTATAGAGTATTGGCACTTTAGTTAATAAGTTATAAAAGGCATATATAGATGTATGCATATATATAAAAGATATTAATTTATCTCTATACATTGCAAAATCTTTCTCACCCTTGACTGTTGCCTTAGTACTTTATTTGGTTTGCTTTGACAAGCAGAAGTCTTTAAACACTTAAATCTGTTGAGTTGTTATCCTTCCTCAGTTTGGCCTTTGGTATCACATGAAGCAAAGACTGCTAGTTTGCATATGGTTTCAGTTTTTATGATTTGATCTTTAATCCAATTGGAATTTATTCTTTGTAAAAGTTGTGAAACAGTGATACAACTGCCATGCCATCTCCTCCCAAGCATACAGCTAATTCTCTCCACCCAGTTATTGACCAATCCATGCTTTCTTCATTTTTAAAATGCTGCTTGGATAATTCATTAATTCTGATACAGGCAGTTGTACTTTACTGAATTTTTAATTACATTATTTTGAGTATTAGTCATTCATGTCTTATGTTCCCCCTTAGCAGATACAGTTTTAATAAATATTTGAAAGACATCTCTATATATGCCACTAAATCAGCGAGTACCTTGTATAGGACTACTCTACATTAGGGGCTGAGTAGACATCACAAAGACTTTGCCTCATGGATTTCACACACATATGGTAGGCTCTCATATCTTTTACTACTTTCAAAAATAACATCAACAGCTTCTCTTTTGTTGTTTAATATACTCTTCTACTGGTTTCAAAAGATTCCTTTAATAAGATGAGAATTCTTCCAGTTAAAAGCAAAGTATCTTAACTTGCCTTTTCCCTTAGCTAATAGCTACTGATCCAGGAGAAAAGGAAACTCTCTTTTGTAGGCAACAGGACCAGCCACTAGAGGAAGTAAGTGCTTTGCATTGCTGGGCAGCAACACAGGAACTGACTCATGAAAAAAGTCACTGTCAAGATTTCTTTCTGTCTAGTAGAACATCTAGAAGTTCTAGGAAATGGACTTTGAATTTATAATTTGGGAATTAAGTGAGTGTATGTAATTACACACTTAAAAAAATGTGACTGAAAGCAGTTATTAGAAAGTTTCTCGCATCTTGTAAAAGGAACACCTTGTTTATCTCTACTGGATCATATACTTTCAATTATTTAATTCATTAAAAAAGAAGTTAAAATTCTATATTTTTGATTAAAATACATAACAATTAAAATTGAATTTTATGAAGAACTAGTAATGATGAAAATTGCTTTCTCTTAAAAAGTGACACAAGTAAGTTGCCAGGATTGAAATATTAACTCTATTTTTTAAAAATATATTTATATTGATTTTAGAGAGGAAGGGAAAAGGAAAGAGAGATTGAAATATCAATGATGAGAGAGAATCACTGATTGGCTGCCTCCTGCACGCCCCCTACTGGGGATTGAGCCTGCAACCCAAGCATGTGCCCTGGACTGGAATCGAACCCGGGACCCTTCAGTCTGTAGGCTGACACTCTTATCCACTGAGCCAAACCGGCTGGGGCAAGTCTATTTTTTTTTATTGTTTGTCCAAATGATTGTGGTATTGAAGGCATTCATATATGCACCTGGGAACATGGAATTAGATGGCTACAAAAAGAGAAACTGAAGAAATGCGTCCTTCTTATTTGTACTTAATTTTTTTATATATAAAATGGGATGCACAATCCAACTTGAAATGTATTTATTATTTATTAAAAGATAGTCACCTAAAGCTTTTAATGGGCTGTAATGACCAAGAGAAAACTAGTGTGTTTAATTAATAAATACTTATTTTGTACAACTTAGCACTTCTGCATGCCAGTTCTTGTGTTCCATATTTAGCAGGTGGTCCAAAAATATACAAAATGTATTTGTTTACTCAGCACACATCTGTGTTGCACGCTAGACACCTCACCTTACCCCAGCCAGTGAGCATGTTCTCCTTCGTTAGCAAGTATTGAGCAGGTCAATCTTTCTGCATGGCACATTCTTTCATCCTCAACCACTTCACATGGCAATTTCAATATCTCTCCTGAGAAGTCTTTCCTGACTAAGCACCCATGCTTAAATGTCTTTTTATTAGATAACACCCTCATTTCTAAATCAGCATATACACTGAGTGGCCAGATTATTATGATCTCTGAATGCATAATAACCTGGCCACTCAGTGTGTGTGTGTGTGTGTGTTTGTGTGTGTGTGTGTGTGTGTGTGTGTATTAGAGGCACGGTGCATGAATTTGTGCATGGGTGTGGTGGTCCGGCCAGCCTGACCAGGGGGAGGGGATATACGAGGTTGGCCAGCTTGCCTGCTGGTCGAACTGGTCAAGGGGGCAATTTGCATATTAGCCTTTTATTATAGAGGATATACACTGAGTGACCAGATTATTATGCATTCAGAGATCATAATAATCTGGCCACTCTGTAGTATTGTGATCTCCTGCATAATCTTCTGCATTCCTCCACTAGAATGTAAATTCCATGAAAGCTTCATTGGGTCAAAAAGATGTATTGAGCACGTAGAAGGTACCAGTATTGGCCTGGTTGTTGGGACTGTAGGAGCAGAAATAGCATAAAATAATAAAATAAGATGAAATGAACAAAGACATTTGTCATCTCTAATAGAGCACAGAGTCTATGACAGTGTCTCTCACATTGTGTAAATGAGCCACATGCACCATCCTTTTCAAGAGTGGTTAACAAAAAGGCACATTCCTGGGCCATATCTCAAGCTTTTGGGTCAGAATGTCTGAGGATATATCTCAAGAGTATGCATTTTTGTAAAGTGCCAGAAGTGATCAATATGAATTCTGAGGTTGGAGTTCTACCAGTCCTCAAAAATGGAGAGACTGTGTTTTGTTGTATTCACTGTTGCCTGCTCAGTATGAAGTGGAATACCTGGTACAAAGTGGGCTCTTGTTAATTATGAGCTGAGCGAAGACATGAGCTGCTGACAGCCTCAAGTAGTTTACATAACCCACCTGCCACGGAGAAGCAGAGCAAATTCTACAAAAGCATGTAGGAGGACACAGCTGATTCTCTAGGGTGACCGGAAAGTATTCCCAGAAGTCTGTGATGTGCACAATGAAAGGATAATAAGGCTGAGAGGCAGGAAAGCCAGGGAAAGAATATTCACATCAAAGATGATATTTTTTTCCATTGCTTTTTAGAGAATGGAAGGAGGAGAGAGAGAGGGAAAGAGGGGAGGGGGTTGATAGAGACACATTGTTCAGTTGCTTCCTACATGTGCCCAACCCGGGTGGGGAGTGAACCCACAATGCAAATATGGTGCCCTTGACTGGGAATGGAACCCTTTGATTTGGGGACGGACGGTCTAACCATTGAGCCACAATGGCCAGGGCTCCAATATAGTTTTTATAAGCACGTTGCTGATAAGTTACTGAGTGGTTATGACACAGTTTTATCAATGCAAGGACAAGCAGAGAAGTAAGTTCATTTTTATTTCCCCAAAGTTTTCCACTATTTTCCTCATGATTTTATTGTGTAATCCTTGCTGATTTAATTGAAGTGACTAGAGAAAAGACCAGCATCTTTGACCTTAGCTCATAGTTTTAAAAGCAGAAGTAAAGACAGATTCCAGGAAAGTTTCTTCTTTAAAATCTGTTTTAAAATTGCCCTCATCAGCTAAATGTCTACCCTAATGAAACACTGGTTGATGGGATAAGAAATCAGAAGCTTTTAGATGGCATTTTATCTCTGGTTTCTCTGGTTCATTGATGGAAAAGGACACAGAAAGATAAATCATTTTGTCCTCTTTGGGAGGTAGAACTTAGGTGTTCTTGAGTATAAAAAAATCAGATTTACATTTAACCAACAATAATGATGGAAGCCAAAATACTATAATCACTCTGAATGGGTTGCTTCTGCAGAGTTTTAGATTTCTCTTTGCTCTGCAGAAAGTGCTCAGTGCAAACAAGAGGAGAAACCACTTCAAGTCTGAGTCAAAGACACAAGTTTAACTTGTATTTTCATAGACATTTAAACAGGAAGATGAGTCCATAACCCCTCTGAGTTTTTCTACCCAAAGAAGGATCTAAAGTCCTGTTTGCAATTATTTTGTCTGATCCACTTCTCCATTCTGAAAAAAAAGGTACTTTTTAAATACCATTTTCCAAGCTCAAGAAAAGAAATTTCTGGCTCTACAGGTGAGCCTAATATTGGAAGAAAACTGATTCTATACAAAATTGTGAATTAAGGGTATTTTATTTTAATATATAACATACCAAATAATAGAACATATAACTTAGTAATACACACATAAACATATACATGGATATACTAAATACTAATAAAATTGCCCTAAGTGAGTGAAATTGGAGATATTTATTTGACTTCGAGATTTGGAATGACTTCAATCAAATGGACAATATCTCACATACAGAACAGAGACTGACAAGAAGATAGCAGAGTTTGTCACCAATTGTTCTTCTATCCTCTCTATTGGGCCTGTGAAGTTTCATCCTGACGCGTTGAATGAAGGTCTGACCTGTCTATCTTGCTTCCGATAACTGGTGCTTAGAACCAAGATGCCCAAAGCAGATGGAGGTCAAATTGTTCATAATTTAAGATAAAGATATTCAACTGTCTTGTATGTCATGCTGAAATACCATATCATGTTCCTTTATTTGAACCTGCAGGTTGAAATATATATTTTTAATAATGATGTAAAGTGGCATTAAGTAGTTCAAAATTTTAAATTCAGTGTTTTTTTATTCGATGAAGCCAAAATGAGGTATGAGAAAATGTACTTAGGTGAAATTTTTCTTTGCTTTCAAAAATATGCGAAATAAAAATGTTTCCTTCTAGTGTTCCTGTCCGTACAGTTTCCCCCTTTCACTCCTTATTGCTTTCCCTATGGTTCTTTCCGTGAATATTAAAGACCAGTAATTTGGAATTGGGTTAAGGTTGATGGATACTGTGGTAAGTGGAGGCATATTGAAAATCATAATATTTAGAAAGAACTATGAAATGATTTAAGATAATTTTCCCACCATTAATTAAAAGCAATTTGTGCTCATGGAGTAAGATTGGTGCTCTCCTTGGCACTGCATCAAATCTCCAGTGATCTTTGCCATGCAGTCCCTGAGCCTCATTGTGGCCATGAACCCCACAGGCAGGATTTCCTCCCAACTTCACAGGGATGCAGTCCAGTGAGGTGCCCCATGCCTGTACTCCATGTGGCCCCCTCACCATCTACCTCCATTTCCCTGGTAAAGATAAAGAATGAAATAACATGGGACCAGCTTAGCACCTACACATGAGCAGCCCAACAGTACTGGAACGTTAACAAACCATAAGGTATATAACTTTCCCCAGTGACAGGTAAATCTTTCCTCTTGTCTCCCAATGGAGAGCCTGGGAATGTCACAGTACACCAGTGTCTTAGAAGATGATCCTGGGAGAATGAGCACCCTGATGTGTTTTATTGCAGTTGGTAGCCAGATCAGGGACAAACCTTTTTTTTTTTTTTAATTCGCTTGCCCTCCTTCTCTGACCACTCTCTTCTCCTTCACCACCCTTCCTTGGAATTGCTCTCCCTAATGAAGTGTTACAACATATGATTTGCTAGAGGTCTACTTTCTGTGAGTCCTACACTAAGGAATTACATGAATTAGGGTCTGTTGCTTAAATACCACCCCATAAAAAAGCCTCACAGTCCACATTATCAGAAAGATCACCCCATTCTGATCACTCCCTGCCCTCTAGGCATCTCCATTACTTGGTATATAACATAATTCTTTATTATTATTATTGCGCGTCTTCTCCCATTAGAATATAAACAGTGGAAACAGACTTTGTTCATTAAGTAACCTCCCAGCAGTTAAAATATGGCTGACAGTCAATAATAATATGAGTTAAGTTTTGTTTATAAGGCCTACCTAGACAAGTATATCTGAAACTGCAGTTCTCTTCTCAACTTTTGCAACAATCCTTTGTTTCTATTTTTCCAAAATACTTATTTTCTAAGTTACTATATAAAATTTATTATGACCACCCCTTACTAGCATGCAAACTCAATAAAGTCAAAGTTGCTTTGTTTTTTAGCTTTGTTTTCTCATTCATCTCTGTGTCCCAAGTGCCTAAAAGAGGCTCTGGCACATAGTGGGCCTTCTATTGAATTAAAAAAGAGTGCTCAGCCTCAGAGGTAGGAAAATGGGTTATTGGTCATAGCTTCTTCTCAACCAGAGGAGAGGATCTGGAGGTAATATGGAAGTTTTGTCCATGTGAGTTGATTTTCAAGATCAGACTCACACATACAGAAAGGCCAATTAAATTTAAGGAGAATAAAACCAACTGAACAAATGCTAGAAAAATACTTTTTATCATCACCATTCCCTCAATTATGTTCTTTTATTATATTTTTTCTTCTTCCTACATCTCACTTACATGTAGCTATGGTGTTTCAGCTCCATCTGAAAACTGGCCATAGAAAGAATAGAAAACTGAGACTTCAATAGTTTTCTCATTTATGAAGAGACTCCAAAATAGTCTATGCTGTTTTCTTCTGTACCTTTACATGTAAATTAGAATACTAGTAAACATTTTTAATGGAAGCATCAACAACAGTCTCAATCCATAGGACATAGAATTCTCCCTCTAAAGTTTCTTATAACATAAGGCATAGTATAAATAGGAAATCTTCATAAATATATAACCTAAAATGTTCCTGATCATTATATTTTCAATAGTTAACTTGTTCACCTTGTGAGTAATTTCCTTTAGTTTCTGTGTTACCTCCAGTCATACTCTGTACTTCAAACACTACAAAATTACTTGCTCTCCATCTGTACCAAGATTCTGTGAGGCTCTTATCCTAATTTTATGCTTTACTTGTGCCACTTACCAAAGCAGGTGATGGGTAAAGGTGCCAGAACATTAACCAAATCATGGGCAAGAGCTCTGAAGCACCAGAGCTCTTGGTTGTCATCTCAAAGATGGCCCTCTCCATATGCATAAATATCTTTGCTAAGGTAGACGTCCCCTGTGCACCCCTCTCTGATTAATTTCTGTTCCTTGACATTGGCAGGCCACATTGCCCTAGAGACTTGTGAGTATTTGTGCTCTAGCGCATCTATGGAAATAAGATTTTATAGTTTGAGTTTTGTATCATTTTCTATATTATCACTAGAGGCCCAATGCATGAAATTCATACAAGGGACTTGGCCCTTGGCCCTCACAGTCACGGTGGCTTGCCTCAGCCCTCTCAGCCCCGGCTTCATCCAGAAGGCTGTTTGGAAGGTCGTTCGATTGTCTGGTCTAATTAGCATATTACACTGTTATTATTATAGATAATGCTTGTGATAACAGCTCCCAGTTTGGAAACTACCTTCTCCTTACCATAAGGAGAGAAGGTAGTGTTCAGTTTAAGTTGGTTTACATATTCTATCACTCAGTGTTAAATTTAAATTCATTTATATTTTTATCTGTTAAATTCAAATCTTTTAATTTCAAAGCAGGGCTCAGAATTCTATCTTACTTTTTAAACTCCACTCCCGATAAAGGTTAACTACTGCATGCAGATCATGGATATCAGCATAAAGTGTTGAAAACTTTCCTTTCTCTGCATAGTTTAACAACATTAACAGTTCTCATATGATTTCAAAAAATATGGGATTTCATTTGTGTTTGTGTCAGGGCTAAATATTTATTGATAAGATAAAAGGGAGTGTTACTGATGATATCATGGCTGAGAAATGTGATAAAACTTTGGATGACAGACTATTACCTCCTACATTAGCAAACATAGAAAGAGCCCATGATGAGGGAGTAGTTGGTTAAGGTAGCCAAGGTGAGAGAATTTACCTCCAGAAGGGTTAGATAAACACAGCCTAGATAGCTCAACAAGTCAGGATGAAGTTTAAAGGGAGGCAACTCTATAAGTATTTCATGGTTCTCTCCTGAGAGATAAGGAAGAATGTTGGCGACAGTTGTGACCTTTTAGTGCCAAGAGCACCTGTTGGCTAACTGGAATTTCATACCACTGAAGTAGAGGAAAGGGAAGTCAGAGAAATGTAGATTTTTAGAAACTATTTATTTTCATTTGCTATTGTTAAGGAGACCCAGGAACATTGCTACTCCTGCCCTTTTAAATTTTGCACCTTTTAATTCATCTTGATATCAAGTGAAATTGCACAAGTGAAAATTAAGTACCAGCTAGTATAGCAGTCAGAGTGGACTAAATTAAAGAGGACGTACAGATGGCAAATAGACATATGAAAAAATGCTAATTGTCACTAATCATCAGAGAAATACAAATTAAAACCACACTGAGATATCACTTCACACCTTCAGTATTAAACTAATTATGGAATATCATGATCAAAGTGAACCTTTGGATATTATTATCTGCATTTTATAGATTTTAAAAAGGAAACATAAGAAGGTTAAATAAATTCTCCAAGTCATGCAGATGTAATGTGATAGAGCTGGAGGTGTAGATGGGTTGGACACTCACAGTCTGACTCCAAAAATTCTTGCTCTTTGCTACCATTCTGTTTGGCACTATTGAAATCTTGGACCTAAAAGCTTTAGGATTTTTTGTGATAGTGACTATTCTGTGCATTGTAAGATGTTTATCCACACCTCTGTGTTTTACCCTCTAGATGCAATTAGCATTTCCCTGGTTGTAACAATTAAATATGTCTCCAGACATTGAAAAATATCACGTGTGTGCGTGTGTGTGTGTGTGTGTTTGTGTGTGTGTGTGTGTGTGTGTGTGTGTGTGTGTGTGTAGGTTTCTCGCCTCCCCCAGGTTGGGAGCCACTGCTCAGTGGCTACCTGTATAATAACATTAGTTTGTGTCACTGGTTCAACTTGATGTAGATTACAGAATTTATGTATTGAGTTGCCAATCTAGAATGACTCAACAATAAACAAAGACTACCAACAATAAACAAAGACTACACCTCACTGGCATAAAAAAGAGAAAAATTAATAATGAAATAAATTATGTTTTCACCATGGTGTAAATTATATACACACCTCTTATTATGTACACATTCTATCTATATATTAAAGTATACAATCAATAATTGTAATATCCTCTGTCATATTGTGTCAAAAACTAACTTCATTTTAGACAAATTAGTGAAATTACCATTACACTATGGGAAGATCAAACCTTGAAAATAGTACTTATGGTGGCAATAATATAAGACACTTATCAAATATTTTTTATGTGCCAAGACCTAGGCCATGGACATTACATAGAATATCTCATTGCATACTGAAGCAAGTCTATGAGGGAGAGACTATTATAATCCTCCCAGTAAGATGAGATACAGAGGAGCTGAAGTAAGTTGCTAAACTCTTAGAGGGGAAGTGAGAGACAATAAAAAGTTAGGCAGTTAGTCAAAATGAAAGTTTGTACTGCTGACCTGACCAACAGGCTACTATAGGCATCAGGCTTTAAGATAAATAAAGAGAGTCCAGATTCAATTCACAAAGAGTGAAGAAACTTGATATAGATCATATACAGAACAATTAAAGGAGACTGGGAAGTTTTATCTGAGAAAGAAAAGTCTTGTGGAAATCCAGATGGGAAATAGTATACATTTATTAATAATTATTTAATTTGTTCTGTTTTGCTTATAGAAAACAGACAACTAGAGGAACTAAAGAGAGGCAGATTTTTGGTTCAATTTAGAGTTTTCTAACAGCTACAAGCTGTTCAGAGATGTGATGGTTTCTCTTCAGAGGCAATGAGTTAATACCAACTTTGAATAACACATAGTAAGAATGGTGGGTGGTAGGTTCAAGCCTCATATTAGGGTTTTAAATAGATGACTATTTTGTTTAAATGCTAATTTCACATTGTTGTGTCAGTATCAGTTAAGTGAATGATAGATATTTACATGTAACCGTCAATTTAATTGATAGGTAAATTTACCTTTTAGAAAAATTTTCAGGAACAGGGACATACAAAATAACTTGTACACAAGCACTCAGAACATGCTTAACATATAGTAATTGTTTGATAAATATAGGCTGATGCTATACTTTTATGAACCTCTCTTATGTTATTTTGTGTAAATTAATCCCTAAGGGGAGAGGGCTCTGAGACATGTACTAAATTTAATATGTTTGTGATGCTTTCTCTTTAAAAAAAATAAATGATATCGCTTATGTAATTCAACATTGTTCACATGAGTACAAAGTAGAAATATAATCTCTCAAATAGGAATATAAACTCCTGAAATATAAAATGGTTCACATACACTGAGTGGCCAGATTATTATGATCTCTGAACACATAATAATCTGGCCACTCAGTGTATGTGTGTGTGTTTTAGGGGCCCAATGCATGAATTCGTGCATGGGTGGGGTCCAGCCAGCCTGGCCAGTAGAAAGAGACATGGGTGGTTGGTCGACCTGCCTGCAGGTTGAACTCCTGGTCGAGGGGACAATTTGCATATTAGCCTTTTATTATATAGGATACACACTGAGTGGCCAGATTATTATGTGTTCAGAGATCATAATAACCTGGCCACTCAGTGTAGTTTAGAATATGTAAGTGTACAAATAAAACAAATGACTTATTTAATAATAACCAGATAACGCCATGAAAAGCATTTATTTGTCTTCTCCTTCAATTTAATATTACCACTTATTAAATTTCATGTTATTTCCCTACAGTTCAAGCCAAAGCACACATGTTGAGAAGGATTAAACTGTCTAGTCCATAATATTTTGTGGTGATAAGAGTGATGTCGAGAACAATGGGAGCATTATTTCCATCCATAAACAGATCAACTGTGTGCCTGATGGGAGTTACTGGCATTTTCAACTCTGTTTGATCATGCCACTAGCTAGCTGACTCACTAACACTGAAATTGGAATGATTTTCTCAATACCATGAGATTACT
This sequence comes from Corynorhinus townsendii, assembly GCA_026230045.1. Classification (NCBI taxonomy): domain Eukaryota; kingdom Metazoa; phylum Chordata; class Mammalia; order Chiroptera; family Vespertilionidae; genus Corynorhinus; species Corynorhinus townsendii. The sequence goes on from JAPDVU010000002.1 coordinate 10,717,122, forward strand.
ATGCTTCTATGCAAATTTCATTCAATCACAGTCAAAGATTAATACAGTAGCCAGATGTCACAAAAATATGTTTTAAATACACAAATAAATTAGAAGGTGATGTAGAGCTCTATTCCTTAGGTTTTAGTGTTTATAAGTTAACATGAGTAATTAATAAAAAATTTATTAATAACTACTACATATTTCTATATATCAGGCAATGTAGTAAGTGCTTTATACAGATTATTTCATATATTCCTGAAAATAGTTCTATGAAGCAAATGATGTTTTACACTAAGAGTAATTATGCAAATCTTTGTCTAGTTATTAGAGGGGTGTATAATTTTCTTACTGATGGTATAGAATAATGAAAAATTAGGATAAAATTATTAAAGTCATCTACTTAAAATCCTAATTAACTTTCTAAAGTTCAAAGTTAGCTGAATATAATATTTGTTCAAATTTAATATTCAAATATGGGGAACTCATTGCCTCTGGTGGCACATGGTATGATGTTAAATTGTTGTTGATATTTTTAAATTAATTATCTGGAGTAGGAAATGATACTGAGCCAAAAAAAGAAATGTGGGTAGGAGAGAGATAAGAAAAAAGAGTCACATGGAAAATAAATTAGATATTTTCTGTTGAGTTCCAGAAGTATGATTGAGACCTAATGGATGTGGCGATAAGGTGGATTTTTGATGTTATAAAATATAAAATTGTTCTTAAATTCTAGTCATAGAATCTGTAAAAGAATAAGAAGGGAAAGGAGGAAGCAAATGTGCGACCTTGTAAGGCACTGAGCTCCTACAATAGCCCAATATATTTAGATATTGGGAGTCTGTTTACCTGACTGTGCCATAAGGTAGCGATTTCTGTGGGCTTGAGAAAAAACCAAAAACATTTATAACATCTCTTTGAAATTGAATGTCTTAGTGTAAGTTTTGAATACTGCTTAAAGCCTAAATAATATTTTGTAGTAAACTAAAATATTTCCCTTCCAAATGTCTAGGTAATTCGAATTAAAGAATATTTTGCTAAAAGTAAATAGTAACATTTAGAAAAAAAAAATCTTAGTTTGTTTTGTTGAAAAACTTTTAGATCCAAGATACCTGATATGAAGTCAAGATCATGTGTGACCTTTGTTGAATATTTTGGGAAATACATAAAGAGCACCACTACCATTAAAAGCAGAAGAGTGGGTAGCTAGCATTTGATCCAGTCATTTATTTATATATTTTTTCTGTTTCTGATGACTGCACTGTCAGTTGAGTTAATTGGGCATTGTTGAATTAAAGACAAATTGATGATCAAAAGTACAAATGTTAATAGACAAGGATTCTAAGATTGAAGTTATCCATGGTTGTATTGGAGAGATGCTCTGTAAATAACCAGGAGCAGCCTTACAAGAGAAGTCTGGGCAAAGGTCGGGATTTATGTTCCAGACAAAATGCCAAATAATTGCTCCAGTTTTGGCTAAAAATGTTTACATGGTCAAAGAGTCCCTATTGTATTGAAAAATTAACTGTTTAAAAGTCTTATTATGAAAGTATAAATATTCATGAACTTCTACTAACCTTAGGATGAAATACAACTAGATAGTAGCCTCGGGCATATAACTTCAGAGAAAAATGCAGAGTGCCAGCAATATTTACATTCTTATTTATATGTATGTTTCAGAGTTTGCATAGAATGTAAGTAATTAACCAAAACCCTGAGGTCACCCATAGGGCGCAATTTCCTTTTATTTGAGAAATTTTATATATAGATGGAAAATATGAGCCAAGTAAGGGGCCAGAGAGACTTTTTATTGTCTTGATGTTCAAATATGTCAGTAATGAAAACTTAAACCTCAGGAAATAATTTCCTTGGAAAAGTAGAATCAATATTGGATCTTCTTTTTCAAAGGTGAACTTTATATTTTTCATATTTCGGTTTCTAAAATTGTGTTATTTTTTCTCACAGTAATCCTGCTAATAACAGTAGAGGGAATTTGCTAAAAGTCACAGTTTACACTTGCATCTTGGAAAGCCAAGATAGTAATAAATTCTGCAATATTACCTAGATTGAATAGTCTTTTAAATAAAAACATCATCTAAAGGTCTGGAATTTATCATATATATATATACATACATATATATATATATATGTATATATATATATATATATATATATATATATATGCTTGACTGGTAAAACTACATAAAATACTTTCATATATAATGAAAATCCTGTAACTTAATCATAGAATGTTGGAGAGAGAATACAAGAAAAATACACTAGGAAATATTGTTTTTACTTGTTATTACCTTTCAGCTTTGGAAAAAGAGATCTGTGTTTACTTGGTATAAAATTTATATGTACCAAATAAAGACAAGTTGGAATTCCAGTTCCATGTGAAGAGGTGTGTCAATGCCGCCAATGGCTGAGAATTGGCTAGGCATTTCTGAAAGCAGGACTGTCCTCTACTGACTCTCCCTGGTAATGTGAGTTACAAATTACTCCTTCCCCTGTGACTCCCATCCCTCCCAACAACTCCCATTGTTGCCATTAATTGTTTGGACCAATGCTGCCAAATAGAACTTTAAAAAATGGAAAAAAAAAGGCTCAAAATCTGTGATTTTCAATTTGTTAGACCCTAGCCTCATGTGACTATAAACACTGGAAATATGTTTAATGTGATTGTGGAACTGAATTTTAAATTTTATTTAATTAAAAAAAAAATATATATATATATATGCCCAGCCACTGGAACAGCAGAATGACCAGTCGTTATGACATGTACTGCGGCAGCCAAATGGCCTGATCTGGGCCCCAATTGGCCCCCCAACTTCCCTTAGCCCCTCCCCCTGGCCGGCCCTCCCTGACCAGTGGCCAACTTCCCATGGTCCTTGCCCCCTGATGGCTGGCCCCCCCATAGGCCCTGATTGGGGGGGGCAGCTGGCCAACCTCCTAGGGTCCCTCCCCCTAGCCAGCTGGTCCCCCGATAGGCCTTGATTGCCGGTTAGGCTGAGGGACCTCACCCATGCGTGAATTCGTGAACCGGGCCTCTAGTTTGAATATAAATAGCCCTGTATGGCTGTTGGCTACCATATTGTGTAGCCCAGGTTGGGCCAGCAAACTGGCTATTGTGAATTCAAACATAGACATCAGAACTTAAGAATTCTCCTCTTGTAAAAATCTTTCCTTGGTGCAACCACAGATCCTTGGAAGTTTAGCCTTCATTCTCAGTAACCCAAGCAATCACCCTTATCCCCACATAGCAAAAGAATCATTACTTAGAGGCAAAAACTTCTGGCATCAAGTACTCAAGATATAATTGCAGGGGCATTGAAACTCACAGGTAACCCCCCCTCCCCCAGTATTATTTAAGCTACAGTGTGGGTCAATAGGCAATCATGGTGCGTCTGCAAGCCTTAAAAGTATTCATTCAAAAGACATATGCATCCATATGTTCATTGTAGCATTATTTGCAATGGCCAAGATATGGAAGCAACCTAAATGCCCATCAATAGATGAATGGATAAAGAAGTGGTGCATGTATACAATGAAATATGACCTAGCCATAAAAATGAGTGAAACCTTGCCATCTGCAATAATATGGATAGACCTGGAGGATATTTTGCTGAGTGAAATAAGTCAAACAGAGAAAGACAAATGCCATATAATTTCACTTACATGTGGAATCTAAAAAACAAAATAAATCAACAAACAAAACAGGAAAAAAATATAAATGCAGAGAACTTTTTGATGGTTGCCAGACGGAAGAGTTTTGGGGGATGGGTGAAATAGGGGAAGGGATTAAAAAGTACAAATTGGTAGTTACAAAACACTTTTAGGGATGTAAAGTACAGCATTGGGGATATAATCAATAATATTGTAATAACTATGTATGATGTCAAATGGATACTAGATTTATCCAGGTGATCACTTCCTAAGTTATATAAAGGTCAAATCACCAGGCTGTACACCTGAAACTAATATAATATTATATGTCAACTGTAATTGGAAAATAAAAAATATATAAAAATATTTCCAATATTTAACAGTAAATTAACATGTAATTTACTATTAAAACAAACGAATAATAAAAAAGAACTTCCTAAATCTTCCAAGTTCGAGGTATAAGTTTTGCAACACACTTTTGAAATTACTTACGTATAAATTGGACAGTGAAATAAGTTATATTTAACATATATTATTAGGGTGCTGGTAATATACAAGGCATGTGCTAATCATATGCAAAAATTAGTAATACAGACCTGTTTTTAAAGAATGTACAAGTGATGCTGCACAGCAGTGGGAGCAAAGATGTGAAGAGGCCAATGGCTGGGAAAAGTAATTGTGAATCTGAAGGAAGTTTCAAAAGAATGTGTGGGAGGCTAGTAGAGAAACAAATATGGGATCTTGATTGCCCAGATCCATGTCCCCCAGACCCAAGAGCAAATAGCAGTGAGATTTTAGAAGTAACATATTATATTTTTACACATGGCTTTATTATAGAATAATAAAAGCATTCTTTATGTATGAATTACAGGTGAAATTATTTATGAATGCTTTAAAGTCACATTTGGGCAAATCCTAGTGTTAGCACTACCTAGGCTCAGTGAGGTAGACATCCCCAGAACACCCTGGATGGAAGGTGCTGTATGGCCACCATGGCAGGAATAAGCTAAAAAATGGAGGTTCAGTCCTGTTTCACCAGAAATAACTAGTAAGTCTTCCTGACTGAGAAAGCTGGGCAGGGTTCAAAGTTAGTATACAGGAGCTCAGCAACAATATTATCCCTATAATACTTTTTTTATTTGCTGAGTACTACTCTGGTATCTAGTACCAGATGTGTTAAATATAAAGATATTCATAGCTTCAGTGAATCAGTGAAACTTCACAACAATTTTATGAGGCCTATCTTTATTACAATCATGTCCATTTGAGAGCTAATTAACTTGCTCTAATTAGCATGGGCAAGTGCTTACTTGTGAATGAAGGTCTTTGGACCCTAAAGCTTATACTCTTTAATGAAAATATTTTATTATTTCCCATACAATGAAGGTATTAAGTTAAACCATATGAAATGATCAAACTGGTGTAAACCTAAAGATAATGGCAATTTCATACGGTTTAAAATAATAAAGCAGTTAGTTAGTGATGTCTTGAAAGTTATCCGAACTCTAAGACAATTTATCATGAGCAATCTAGTCTCTCTTTCTTCCAGAAGGGAATTTTCTTGCATGATAAAAATTTCAGGCCAGCTCAGGCAGATACTCATCCGGAGATGAGAGATACTCTTAATTTAGCCAGGACTGAAAGGGTGTGGTCTTCTGGCTGAAATTTTAGTTTTACTATTTTATTGTTATCAGGGATTTATTTTAGTTGATTGATTGATTGATTGATTTAATTGTAATGTGAGCATACCCAAACTTCAAAACATTTTCAATTCAAAGTTTTTATGTGTAGCTTTGGAACAAAAATCTTTGCAATACAAACAAAAAGTTTGTCTTGGTTATCAGCTAGTAAACAAAAGACTCCAGGATTGAGATGGTAAGCTCTTCGACTGCTTAGGTTGTAGGTTTTTATAAGGATACTAAGATTAAACATAATTTAATCCTTTATTTTTCAAGGGGATAAGGGGACCAGAAGGGAGGGTATATTGGAACCTCATGTAGGCTGAGCTGTGGTGTTATGGGAAAGATTATAATGACAAGGAAGTCAGAAGACCTGGGTCATACTGCTGTCTAACTTAATTTTTCTGAGCTTGAGTCTAGCATAGGATAGGTAATAATAATACCTACATTTCAGTGAAGTAGTGAGGCTCAATGGAAATGTGTAATGAAGATATTTGCAAACACCAAGCACAATATAATTATAGTCTGGATCTCAACTGATGCCTACTATATACATATTAAGAGAATAGAATATGTTGAATGTCCTTTAAAATATTTGTAACATGTCATGTGTCATTAAAGATTTAAATACATTATATTTTCTATAAAATAAAATTGATCTTCTCAGATATATATATAAGAATACAGACACCTTTATATAATTTCCTAAATGAATATTGACATTAACACAAAACAAACTTAAAAGTAGGCAGTTGCTGGACCTCCAGATTCTCATACTCTTATCTAGTAGGGCCTGAAATTCAATCTGTAATAATTTGTACATAAACCTTAAGGGAATGTTTTAGTATACACTTTTGTTAAGTATGTCGAATACTTCCTTCTCATTCTGTTTTTTAAGAAACTATTACATTGGTTTTTGGGCATGGCTTAGATAAATAGTCTTTGAACTTTTTGCCAAATGAACTTTCCTTTATTTTGTTTAGCCTGCATTTTATGAGTAACGTTCTGATTAAGAATGAGTATTGTCTGAACTCAGACTTTCAGTCCTATTCCTAAATTAAATCAGTTTCTTGTACCTCAGGGAACGACACTTCAGAATGTTTCTTCCTTGTCCAATGATTATCGGAACGATCTGGAGATTCAAAGACAATAAAAGTTTAAATAGAAAAGTCATGGTCTGTTTCTAATCTCTCTAAAAAAAAACAACGAACCTGTTAGGGTGTAAAAAGTCTGAGTCATCAGGATAGTTAATTAGAATGCAAATTCTTTACAAGAGCTACTTAATTGCAACCATCTTTTTTATGATTAATGTAGTTCACATTTAAAAGTTTACGCTTTGCAGAAGATTTTCCTGACAGTACAAGCAGATGTGTAATGAACGTAATCCATCTTATGTCATAGTTATTTATGTATTCATGCATTTTCCTTAACAGATCTGAAAGCCTTTGAAAACAGGTAGAGTCTCTGTCTCAATTTAGAGCATCAAACAGTATGTATTTTAATGAGATTCCTTATAAGTAATACTTCCGATTAAGAAATATGAGATACTATTCAAACAACTTGGATAATTATCCTTAATTTCAGCAATTGGCCTTTAACTCGCTGTAATATTTATTTTTGCTATTAACAAGCGATAGTAGAAATAATTCAGCAAGAAAAGATATACTACTATTAGGAGAATAAATGCACTGATTAAATAATACTAGATTATATTATTTGCCAAATAATGCTTTTTAGTTCTGCAATCATTAGTTAGGCTAAGTTTAAGAAGAGAGAGCCATGTTGAGCAATATTCAGTTCCTGTGGTCTAGTTGGTAGCTTAGACATTTTTTTTTAATCAAATTGATCACACACATGGTTTCTGAAACCCCTGTGGGTCTTTTAGTAGATCTATGGGAACAAAACCTTTTCTTTTAAGAATGCTAAGACATAATTTGTGTTTTTCACTCTCATCCTCTTCCAAGTGTATAGTGGAATTTTCCAGGCGTTACATGGCATATCATGGTGATATCACCATAGCTGACAATGGGATGTACTGCTCGTGTATTTTTTCTTTATTTCATTTATTTTCCCTATACCTTCTTTCCCCTCCACCCACCCCCTTTGCCTTGCAATCGCCACACTGTTGTCTGTGATTATGAGTTCTTTCCACTTTTCTTTAATGCTCAAGCCCTCCACCTTCCTGTGTTTTAAAATTATCAAGAGTGGAAAGGGGGTTCAGAACAAAAGGTGTAACAACCTGCTTTTCTAGAGAAAAGTTTAACCCATGGAAAGTACTATAATAATAGTTTAATAGAACAACTATGCTATTTGACATTGACTTTCTACTCCTGAAGACATAGGGTCCTGGTCTTTTAAACTTACAGAATGTATTTGCAAGAATGATGCTTTTCATCTTTTTCTCCCTATCGCAGCTATAACTGAGGGTTGCCAGATGATTTTAATAAAAAGTAGATGTGCTTGATAAAAATGTGTCTACTGAAAGAAAACTGCATGTGCTAAGGGAAAATTATTGCCCGTATATGTAGTACAGGCCATGACACTTTAAATTTCAGCAGCTCATGTTTTGTTCCCAGACAGAGGAAAGGCAAATCTCTCACATTGCCAACTCCAAACCAACAATTGCATCACTTACTCCGGCCCTAATGATATTTCTTGCAGAAATTAAAATAAAATATTAAAGCACTTTAGAAGCAAATCTGGAGCAGCAGTTTCTTTTCCACTATTTAAAATATGTTCCTTCAACAGAAGGGAACATCATGTCCAAAGCACTGGCTTCCTCATACTAAAAAATTGGAGAATCACTTTTTCTGCATGGTGACAATATCCAGATCTGAATTCCTTCATTAGAGATGTGAGTCCCCTGTCATTAGCCAAACCTGTGTTCCAAGTATCATATCATGAATTTTTAACAGAAAAACCACTTCTTAAGAATATCTGAGCACTCTTGAGTACACTTTCATGCCTTGAAAGTTATATTTACTGACTCATAAACAGGCATCCTTTTTCTCTCCAAATGGGTTGTGAAATTATTATTAAAGAAAATGAAACCAAGCGCACATTTTAATAGTAAAGGTCAGAACCTAATATCTTTTTATTCTATAGCTACCAGTCTGCTTTATTTGAAGCTTTCATAAATTCTTAGTCTCAAAGTACCCTGAAGAAATGCATTTAATAAGCATTTGTTAAAGGACATTGCTTTTTAAAAAATATATTATTGATTTGATGCAATGAATGGTAATCAGTACTATTACTGCCCTTCCCAGATTCTCTTTACTGGCCTGGCCACTGTCAGTGCTGGGTCTGGTTCATTATACACCTTGATTTCTTTTTGGAGAATCACCTGTAGGTGATGGTTGTTTCCTGTTACATCACCCTTACTGGAGCGAACTTGGATATGGTGGTATAAACTCCTGCCACCTTGAAGACTGCTCTGTGATTTACACCCCAGTAAGGCCCCGCAGAAATGTAGGTCTGCTTGCAAACAAGGCCAGTTCACTGAGTATCTCTGCATAAAGGTACATCAACAGTGATGCTAATAAATTAATCAACAGAAGATTTACTGAGCCCCCATTGTGTGTCAGATGGTGTAAGGTGTCAGGGACAATGGTACAACAAATATAAAAATCCGTGTCCTCATGGAACTGAAATTCTAGTGTATGAAAATGACAAAAACACGGAGGCAAACCAATAAATAAACATTTGTTGTAATGTGACATAATACCAAGTTAATAATAGGAAGAGATTTGCTTTAGGTGGAAGAGTCAGCATTTGGACTTTTCTGATAAGATGTCCAAAAAAGTAAAAGAGAGCATAAAGCACCATTCAGAGCAGAAATAAACAAGCAACAACAACAACAAAAACTCAGAGAGCACCTGTGGTAGTGAGACAATGCAAAAGTCTGCCTTAGCCAGATTTGGTAGAGGCTGTGGTCATCAGGCTAATGAGGGATGGATGGACACTTCCGATCCAAGCTCTGAACAACAACATACAATGATTGTATCTGAGTGAGATCATTCTGACTAAAGAAAGCCAGAAAGGAAAGAAAAGATGCTCATTCAAACACAGACTGAGACCAGATTCCCTGGGAAAAGAACAAACTAAAACCCAATTAAGAGAATCCTAACCAAAGATGTAGATGGTTCTCCTTACCACTCTATGGCATTAGGAAAAAAACTATACTCTTACCAGCTGGTGTAGCTCAGTGGTTGAGTGTTGACCTATGACCAGAGGTCATGGTTCAATTCCAAGTCATGGCACATGCCCAGGTTGTGGGCTCCATCTGTAGTGTGGGATGTGCAAGAGGCAGCTGATCAATTATTTTCTCTCATCATTGATGTTTCTATCTCTCTCTTCCTTCTTCTTCCTCTCTGAAATCAAGAAATATATATTTTTTTAAAAAATGAAAAATAACTACACTTTTTTATGAAAAATTTATTTAGTTTTGTGTATATTATATATGCCACGAATTCTTGTTTGTTCTCTAAGTTACGGAATACTTTGCTGCTGCACAAGGTAATTGTATGAAGACATACAGAAATTAAACAAGTTGTACCAAAGCATTACATTTCAACTTTTGGTGCTTTATAGGGGACAAAACCTGGTAAGCAGGATTCACTTCTTCAAGAATTTCATCATAAGGCTAAATTCTGTATTGGAATATTAATTTTATTCACATGCCCTAGGGCATGTGACTGGGTCTTATGGAGCTTTAGTCCCATATGCAGGGTGAGGCAAAAGTAGGTTTAGAGTTGTAAGTACACAAAACACAATTTATTCTTGTGTTATTATTTACTAATTATTGTATTATTTTCCATACAAAAAAATGTAAACCTACTTTTGCCCCACCCTGTATTTAACCAAGGACCTACTTGATTACTGACACCTATAGTAAGAACAAAAGGTATGTTAAATAGATTTACTATTATGAGACATGTAATATAGAGATGAGAAGCATGCTGGGGAATTTCAACATAATTGCCAGATGAAGGTAGTATATTCAAATCCAGTCTTTAATGAATTCTAATTTTGCTTAAGTGATATCTCGAAGGTACCTCCATTTAACATTAAATTTGTTTGTGTGCCTCATACTTATCTGTCATGATAGTTAAAAAGCTTGTTTAATTTTATTTGAAAAATGTATGAAACAATATATGTGTTACATTTTATTCTTATATACTGATACTTAATACTTTGAAAAATATGAATGCAGCTTGCATTTGCACTATATTCAATAATTTGGGTAAATTGATTATTTCTGCTTGTTAATGGATTAATTTAATTATTTCTCATTGTAAAAAAGAAATTAAAACTGTTGTCATTTACATTTTCCACAGCACCATTTCCAGCTAAGGATTATAGGAGTCACCCGGTGAATCAGTGTTAACCATATTTATTTCACTAATATAGAATCTTACTCATTGGTTATCCTGCCATTCTTTCCCATGTTCAATTTTAAGGAAATCCCAAAGGCAAAAGTGACTGTTGAACAGCTCATGTATTTCATCAAGTATATAAGAGAAACAATAGTTAATTGAGTCATCTCTTCCACTTCAGCTATTGAAATCCAAAACAAAATAAATAAGAACATTAAAATACCATAAAGTGTCCTATTATACTAAGCAACTTTACATTTTATGAAGTCAGTATGTGGCAGAAGAAAGGCCAAAGTAAACTAATTCATATATCATCTTGCTTTCTAATCTTCAAATCTTATGTGTTAGGGAACTTGGAGAGACTTCTTATTTATACCAACTTGTTTTTCTTATCCCCCTTTCAATTTTATGTCCTTTTGGTATTACTGATGAGTTTCATTCTTTATTAATCATAACTTTCCAAGGAATTATTGTGCAAAGCTAACTTCCATCATTTTCACACCTGAAAGCCACTTTACTGAAAGCTTATAAATACGTAAATATCTGTAATATGCAGAATGGTTATATTTTCATTTTTAGAGATACCAAAGTACTGTGAATTAAATAGTTGGCTTGTTTGACTATATATGTTTACTCATTCATTAAAATGCCACATATAACCTAGGGATCCTGTACTTTGAATCAGAGATAATGACTGATGAAACCTTGGGATCTACTTCTTTGGAAGAAGTTGAATGAGTTATACATTCAACTTTGGAAGAAGTTGAATGAGTCAAAGTAATATTTGAGACTTTAGGAGTAGAATTTAGATTAAAAAGTGGGCCAAATACCTTAACAGAAGCTTCACCAAAGAAGATATACAGATGGCAAATAACCATATGAAAAGAGGCTCCACATATACATCCTCAGGGAAGTTTAAATTAAAACAACGAGGTACCACTACAGACCTATTAGAAGGGCCTAAATCCAGAACAGGAATGACACCTAATGCTGGAAAGAATGCAGAGCAACAAGAGCTCTTACTCATTGCTGGTGGGACCACATTAAAATAAAACAACAACTTTGAAGAAAACTTGGCAGTTTGTATACAACTAAGAATTCTCTTACCATATGATCCAGCAATTGCACTCTTTGGTATTTACCCAGAGGAGTTGATCACATTTGTCCACACAACAACTTGCAAGCAGATGTTTATAAAAGCTTTACTCATAATCGCCAGCACTTAGAAGCAACCAAGATGTCCTTCAGGAGATGATTGAATGAATAGACTGGTACATCCAGACAATGGAATATTATTAAGAACTAAAGAGAAATGAGCGAGTAAGGCATGAGAAGACATGGAGGAATCTTACGTGTATATTACTAATTAAAGAAAGCCAATCTAAGAAGGCTACATACTGTATAATTCCAACTGTATGACACTCTGGAAAAGGCAGAATTATAGAGAGTAAAAATATCCGTGGTTGCCTCAGATGGGGGGGAAGGTAAGGGATGAATATGCAGAGACAGAGGATTATTAGAATAGTGAAAATACTCTGTTATGATATTACTGGAGGCCCAGTGCATGGATTCATGCACCAGTGGGGTCCCTCAGCCTGGCCTTCGGGGATTGGGCTGAAACCAGCTCTCCGACATCCCCCGAAGGGTCCCGGATTGGGAGAGGGTGTAGGCCAGTCCAAGGGACCCCAACGGTGCCCAATCAGGGCCTGAGAGGGACCGTGGGAGGGCTCCAGGGCATGTCTGGCCCGTATTGCCCAGTCCCGATCAGGGCTGATTGGAGCCTCGCCCAGTCCCAATCGGGGCCAGTTGGGGCCAGCCAGCCAGGGAGGGGCCATAGGAGGTTGGCCAGCCTGAGAGGGACTGCAGGAGGGCTCCAGGTCGTGTCTGGCCCATCTCACCCAGACCCAACTGGCAGGACCACAGCAGCAAGCTAATCAACTGGTCAGAGTGTCTGCCCCCTGGTGGTCAGTGCACATCATAGTGACTGGTCGAATAGTCAAATGGTAGGAGGGACAATTAGCATATTAGGCTTTTATATCTATCTATATAAAAGCCTAAGTGACCATTGCAACTGAACGGACAACCAAACAGGCCGCATGGGGTGACCAGGCCAGCAGGGGGCAAGGGAGGCAGTTGGGGGTGATCAGGTTGGCGGGGGGGGGGGGGCAGATAGAGGCAATCAAGGCAGGTGAGCGGTTAAGAGCCAGCAGTCCAGGATTGTGAGAGGGATATCCAACTGCCAGTTTAGACCCAATCCCCGTGTGCTCCCTGATTGGAGAGGGTGCAGGCTGGGCTGAAGGGACCCTCCACCCATGCACGAATTTCGTGCACCGGACCTCTAGTGTATATATATATATATATATATATATATATATATATATATACACTATATATATATATATATAGTGTATATATATATATACACTATATATATACACTAGAGGTCCGGTGCACGAAATTCGTGCATGGGTGGAGGCCCTAGGCCTGGCCAGCAATCATAGTGCAAGTGTCTGTCATGGAAGGGCAGGTCCCAGCTGATCTCTGGGTCCTGGGCAGCACTTGGACCCCTGGGCTCCTGCGTGCCCCCTCTGTCTGAGTCATGGTGCCCGAGTCCCCATGCAGAGATATGGTGAGCATGGTCGGACACTGTGGGTGGGGACACAACATAGGCCTCTGGGTTGCCCAGTGGCGCTGCATGGAAGCTGGACAGACAGCGCATTCTCTCCTGCCTGGCCTCTCAGACTGGCTCCTGTGAGAACCCACAGGGAGCCCAACCTGCCCCTGCAGTCCAGACCACTGTGGCCCAGCTCACCCAGAAAAGGCTGCACAGGTGCAGGGTGGGCTCCTTGTGGGTGCCCGCCACCTGAGCCCGAGGGCTTCCCTGGCAAACAAGCCCTGGCATCCAGGGGGAGAGTAGTAGGGGGAGTGAGAGCGAGCTCGGCAGACACCCCTCATTCTCATCCCACCTCTGTCCCTGTCACCGCTGCCTCCAGGTACCAGTGAGAGGTTGCAGCCCCCTGCTTGGGTGCAGCAGAAGTTTGGTCACTGCCACCCACTTCCAGTTCCCCATCCCCGCCTGGGGCCTGGCCCCAGTCTGGCGGTTAGGGCCTGCCAGCTGCTGGTCACTGTCTGCAGGGTGATTCGTCGGGGCTGGGCCCTGAGCCCAGCTCCCTTAGTGCCTGGGAGCCAGGTGGTGGCCCCGCCCCCCACTGCCACCACTGGTCACCACCTGCAGGGCTATTGGTGGGGCGATTGGGCCACCGCTCACAACTGTCTTGGACTGGCAGCGCCTGCTCCCCTGCTCCACTATCTCGCTGTGGTCCTCTTCTCATCAGGGTCCATTGGGGCTGGCAGCACCTCCACTGCTGCCTGCTGCCAGTGCCACGTCGCCAATGCCTGCCATGTTCCACGCTGCCCCTTAGTGGTCAGCACATGTCATAGTGAGCCGTCAAACTCTTGGTCAAACTCCAGGTCAGGGAGACAATTTGCATAATAGGCTTTTATTGTATAGGATAATGGATACATGTCAATACATTTGCAAAATCTATAAAATGTATACCAAAAGTGAACCCTAAATGTAACTATGGAATTTGGATGATTATGATTTTTCAATTTAAGTTCATAAGTTTTTGTACCACTCTGGTTGGATATGTTAGTAGCCGGGGAGCTATACATATGTGGGGGCAGGGAGTATATGGGAAATGTCTATACCATCTTCTCAATTTTGCTTTGAACCTAAAACTATGTTTAAAAAAACACAATCTTTCTTTAAACAAAAGAGTTGACTGTCACAGAGAAAGCAGTATTCAATAAGCACTCTATTTGCCTTATTGTGTATGTTTTCCAGTCAACTTGAATAGCTTATGTAAGTATTTCTAGCCAATGAAATATGAGCAAGAGTCACACGTGCCACATTGGAGTTGAGGTCATGGAGATTTATACACAATTGTCCATTTTCTCTCTTACTCTACTGAGGTTATAGCAAGGCTGTATGCTGATGCTGTAGTTATAAGATGATGAGCTATGAGATGAAAACATATAATGATGGTTGAGTCTTCATCAGGCAGGGCTCTATGTGGGCAGTGACTTGCTAACCCACATGGTATATGTAGCATGAATAAAATGTTAACTTTTTCTTTATTAAACCACTGTTATATGAGAAATCTTTTTGTTATAGGAACCCATATTGACAGATATCATTTCAGTTCTTTTAGATTGTTTCAGTTTTAGGGGAGATTATATATCTATACCTATATATGTATATATTTTTATAAATAATATACAAAAATAATATAATATATATTAAATAAACAAATGCACTAGGATTTAATAAAATATACTAGTATATATTTACATCGATTTCCATTTTTAAATGGCTTGATCATGTTAAATCAATTAGCTAAATTTAAAGTGCTCCATCTTTTTTCATCCAGTGACATTAAATGCCCATAGAATTAGAAATCTATTCTTTATTTGTATTTAGACCATTAGCTTGAGAGCTATTACTTAATTATGGGCCTTAGGAGATAAATAGCCTTTTATAGTTGCTGATCATATTTCAGTAGAGAATATTTAACTCAAGGGATGTTTCCATTTTAAAATGCTCAATTTTAGTTGGAACTACCATTACTCACTGAAATAGTTTTGGTTCTAAAGGGACATTTAATTAATTCTTTATTGCATCTGTGCAAAAGAAATGGCTAACATAAAAAATTAAACCTGTCCCCTGTCATCCTATCTTTTTAGTTTTATTCCTTAGAAAACTGACTCTTGTTTAGTTAACATTTTTAGTTACACTTGGAGTTCTTTTAGTTAACATGTGTCTGTTATGTGCCCAGCTAATAGCATAGCAAGAATTTGTTACCTTATAGGTCAAAATATGTGGGATAGAAGATAATAAAAATGAATGATATTTATAAAGCACGTGAAAGAGCTCCAAATACAAATAGTTACAAATGACAGATTTTCCCAAGTTGAACATTCTTTAAAACAATATACCAGACAATAGGCAATTCAGAGACAGGAAGAGACAGAGTCTGGCCCAGTCAGGATTCAACCAGAAAAACAGAACCAGTAAGAGAGACAAAACGTGAAAGGGGGGATGTGGGGGTTGGCAATACATCAGCTCGTGTGATTATGGGGGCTGGTAGGCAAGTCTGAAAATCAGAAATCTGAAGGGCAGACCTTGAGGAAACGTGGGCTGGAACTCACAGGCACTGGCTGAAGCTGCTATCCACAAGAAGAATTTCCTTCTTCCTCAGGGAAACCTCACCACTGCTCTTAGGCCTTCAAAGTGATTAAAGCAAGCCCTCCCCTTTCTTCCCTCTTCTTTCCCCCCTCCCCCCTCCAATTATCTAGGAGGATCTCTCTCACTTAAAGCCAAGTAATTATGGACTTCAATCATATCTATAAAATACCTTCACAGAAACACCTAGATTAGTGTTTGATTGAAGACTGGAGCCTCTCGGCACTGACACCTACACAAGGCTGATCTGTCTTGTCAGGTCCCATACAGAAGGGGATTCACTCATCAGCAGGGTAGAACCTGGCCCCTTTATGTTGGAACGAGCTGCCAATGAGAAGAGTTGTTGCACTAGTGGGGCTTAGGGGTTGGTAATGCAGCTTGAATACCAGAAGGAGCTGGGTTGTGGCTGCAAATGAGGGCAAGAAGGACTACCCTTTGAATGCAAGGTATTCCCTGGGGCATTTCATGGCGAGTTCATTTCCAATGCTAATTGTAAGTGTGCGATTGTAGCAACCACAGCTCAACTAATGTCAAATAACCAAGGTCTAAAAAGACCTTATTCCCGGACTCTTCAGTGTGAAGGCTTCAGAACCGATTGTGGCTGGTCTCTTCCTTAAAGGCTGTGGGATGTGTTTTACTTAAGGGGGCTCATTAGGTGGGTCTGAGGAGAAAGGGGTACCATGTAGGATAGATACCTCTTGCGTTTACGGTAAAGAAAGGCCTCTCAACTCTCCTTTACTCCAGCTGTAGCAACCAGCTTCCCCGAGGTGCACTTGAAAACATTTTGCTTCCTCTCTGCCAAGAGTCTCTTGGTTCCTTCCCCAGGCTTCTCTGATGGGATGGAGAGAATGTGTACTTGGCACAGATGCTTAAGCAAATGTAAACATGTGGGAAAGTTAACACCTCTCAGTGCTAGTTGGGGGTGGAAGACAAGTAGATAAATATCCTCTGTCTGTCCTTGAGGCAAACAAACTGAAGGTGCCCCTGCATTGAGTCCAAGTTGCCTAAAATGATGACCATCTTTTACCTCATTTCCTATTTCACTTTTCCTCATCACCCACTCCTGTTCTTTGGGGCCTCGGCATAAAACAGGGAAGCAGGATATGAGGTTAAACAATCTGATCATGCTGTGGGAGAAAAATCTTTAATAAACTAAGGTGCCATTTCTCTACAGGCAAAGAGTGAAACACCAATATTTGAAAAGTTTTATTTTTGATAAAAATATTTTTTATTACTTTACTTGTAAGAGTTCACCATTTGAACAGCAATCACAGTTCACAAATAACAGCAAACCCCTACTTATATATTCTAAAATCTTATTTGTGTGCAAAGAGACAACTGTCTAGCTCTTAGAGTCAGGGCCTGGAAAGGTTAGAAGTTTTAGAAAAATTTGGCAACATAACTGTGTGGAGATTTAATCAAATTTACTTTCATTGCTATGCATGCAAATCACTATTCAACACAGAAGATTTTTATCTTTTTTGTCAGTTACTAGAATAAATAATTTTTAATTTCTGCCAAAACTGAGAATATATTTAAGGTCATAGCACAATCTTATAATAAATTCTGTTGCTTTTGAAGTCTATTACCTAATAAAAAGCATATTTTCCATCTGTTTCAGAAAGCAGCATTACTACCCATGATAAAAAAAAAATCTCAAGTATAATGCACTATTTTCCAAACTAAATTACATTAATATTTCTCAAAAATATTTTGCTTTGGCAAAGTGAAAACCAGTCCAATATATTTGCTTTAACCTGTTGTAAAGCTTCTTTGAAATCCGTGTTATTGCAAACATTTTCTAGGATAATGTCTGGTCATCTATAGTCCATTTGAGACAGTTCATTTACTTGCAATGTTGCCCTGAAATTGTCTTCACCCATGGTATTTTAAAGAAAACTGTCCCTCAAGGTATCCTGCCCTGCTCTGAAGGACAAAATGGCCAGTTTTGTAAGATTTACATTCATTCATTTTTATTTCTTCTCTTTTACCTGTCTGCTTCAGTATAAACCAAAAAGTTTAGAAAGAGTCCGTCTGTAGAAAAACCAGGCTATAAGAAACATGGGGGGGGGGGGGGGACTGGGGGTAAGGAGGGGGGATCTAGTGAACAATGAAACAATATTTTATCGGCTCTCTAATTTGGGAATTGTGTTCTATCCTTGAAATTCATCCAGTTGGATAAGGTTTTCTTTTGTGAGTCTAAAACCCTGACATCTAGATCAAGGGTAATCACATAATGGTAGGATCTCCCTATTTGGGTAGAGGAAGGAAACTGCTCAGCCAGATGGACGTCAATTGGACCGGATCTATTACTGAAAAGCTGCTCCTCTCAAGTGGGAAGGAAAATGCACTGGTTGCTAAGCTACTGATAGGCCTTGCCCTTCCTTTGTTCAGTGCGCAGGCACTGGGTCAAGGCACAAGTGATGACGTTGGAGCTAGCTGTTCCTTGCTAATTGAATGGTAACATCGGAAGTGGCTAAGAGCTGCCTCTAAACTAGCTACTGCCCCTTGCTATTCTCTAACTTCTCCTCTGGGGTGAATGAAGGATGGGGACGCAGGCAACCCCAAGATGACTAGAGTCTGGAGATGCAAGGGGTCGAACATATACTAATAATAAAATTAACAAACATTAAAAATACAAATGTCAGCATAAGAAACATCCAAACCTGTAGAGAATTTTTATAAGACAAACTGAAGACTTATGCCAGGGAGCAAGATCTCAAATGCTCTAAACAGTTTTACAGCTTCTTTTATTCATTTGAAATTGAAGAGGGGACCTAAGGAAGATTGAATAAGGCAAAGCAGGGAATGGAACACAGGATTTGATTATGTGCTCTTCTGAAGGTTAATACCCTCTCTGAGGGATTTTACCTCTGGCATTCCAGAGGTGTGTTAACCTAGATGCATAAGAACAATGGACAGGGCTGGCTTAAAACCTTTCATTGAAGAAGTTATAAGCCTGGGGCATGACTACCCACCATGACCTGCCAGCTAGGAATTTATAATCACATCAACCTGTGAGGTTACTTACCATAATACCGCACCCCCATATTTTTTATCTACACGATTATTAGCTCTTTTTCACTCTCAGACTTTTAGTACATTATTGCTCACCTGAGTTCCGGTTGGAAGAAGAGGTAATATGTTCCCTTTACAACTGACAGCAAAGCCTCTGTAACTTGTAGGCACTTACTATGTGCAGGTATTGTGCTAGGTACAGGGCATACAGTGGGAGACAAAGGAGATGCGTAATTGCTGCTGTAGTGTTTACAGCCACCCAAAGTTCAAAATGGGACTCAAGTTAGGGTCCTCAGGCTGATGTTGTCAGTAGGATTATATGGAATGCGGTTTGGGGAAAGGTCTTTATTACAGCACAAGGGTGTTGATGTATTAGGAATTGAGAAGAGTTTAATCATTGCAACTGTAGGGGAAGAAACAGAGCTTTTACTAAGTATTTTAGTGAATGAACTGTCACTTGAAAGTTACTAATACTAATTTGCACTGGTAGAAACATTTTCATCTTGCAGCAACTTTCTGCCTTGGAAAAGTTACTCAAATGGTCATTTATAAGACCATTAGGAATAAGATAAATCTCTTTTTAAATTTCTTAGAATGAGTGACATTTATTAAGGGCTGGACTCAGTGCAGATGGAGTTGTACTATATCATATTCCATTATGCACAGACCATAATTGCTTCTATTGAAAGATTTTCAAAATTGTATAAGTTTAATAAGTCATCTGAAAGTTAATGAATCAAGTTTATTTTGCTTTGTAGCTTAAAGTGATTGAAGCTTATGAAGATGATGAGTAGTTCTGACCTAGACCAGATAGAAATAAAGACCAATAAAGCCATTGAGTCATAACACACGCGTGCGCGCATACACACACACACAATTATACAACGTTCACTTCACATATGGACATGGAAATTGAAGAATTCAAAGAAAACCCTCAGGAACATATACTAGTTTCTTAGGAATGTT
The DNA here is from genome assembly GCA_026230045.1 of Corynorhinus townsendii. Lineage (NCBI taxonomy): Eukaryota > Metazoa > Chordata > Mammalia > Chiroptera > Vespertilionidae > Corynorhinus > Corynorhinus townsendii. The sequence goes on from JAPDVU010000002.1 coordinate 10,737,050, forward strand.
ATAAAAAAGTGCCACAAACTGGAGAGGCTAAAATGACAGAAATTTATTGTGTTCCAGTTCTGAAGACCACTGAAATCAAGGTCTTAACAGAGCCATGTCCCTCAGAAACCTGTTAAAGTATCCTTCCTTATCTCTTCCTAGTTCTTGGTAGTTTGGCGTTACTATTGGTCAATTCTTTGACTTGTGGATGCATCACTCGTATCCTCTGTCTTCACATGGGATTCTCCTTCAGTCTGTGTCCCTTCCCTTTTATATATATATATAAACACCAGTCATATTGAATTATGGGCCATGTCTACTCCACTTTGACCTTATCTTGACTTATTACATCTACAATGACCCCATTTCCAAGTAAAGCCACATTCTGGGATTCTGAAGGTTATAACTTCAATATATCTTTTGTTATGGAGAAACAATTCAACCCATCACAGAACAGAACTTCAGTTTGAACAAGTACCTCACTCTGCTACCAGGTCAGGAGTTGTCCCAATTCTTGTACACCTGCATTTGGTAATTATGATGGATCAGCAAACAACTTGTGTTTGGACTCTACCCTTTTCTGAACAAGAACTTTATTTTTGGTTTATTTAGATTTTACTGTCTCTGTCTCTGTTGGATTTAGGTCAAAAGAGTAGACTTGGGAATAGCTTATATTTTAGGTTTCAAGTTTCTTGGCATGGATAATCAATCCAACCCTAATTCGACTTGATCTCATTGTAAAATACCGAATTCCACTCTGGTTGAGCAGCTGCACTAAATTTATGAGTGGTCTCTCATGGAAGATGAGATACATATTTTATGCTTGAAAAGAATAGTATAATGAATATATGGGTCCTTCAAAGTATTAATTTGTGCTTGTAAAGGATAACTGACAGCCAAAATCAACAAATAGATTGAAAGGAGGGTGACGATGGGAGTGTAGAAAAGGTAACTCTAAAATATCCGTAAGGGACATCTTCTTACCAAATAAAATAGAAATAACTAGAAAGAACATGGGTTTGTAGGATGGTTACATAGCAGGGAAGCATAAGAGGGTAGGTATGCTTGCAGAGGGCCAATTTATATAAAAGGGTTGGGAGTGGGACAATGCATGGATATGCTCTATGGAAATGCCATTTACAGCCACCACAGAAAGACTAAGACTGTAAAAGGAAAAACCTTTTCTAAAATATTTATGTGATTATTTCAAAACCACCTATGGACCTTAGTTTATAAAAGATCATTGTTATCAGAAGAAGTGATCTATGATAGACAATAATTATCATTACTGCGTTACTCTCATTTTATACAGAAATTCTCTATAAAGAGAATTAAGGTGTGTTTTCATTATTTTTAAGTCATACTATAAAACAAAAATAGGATTTTAAGTCTTATTTGTAAAATGCATTTATTTTAAATGAGGTATGTATTCCTTTGCTGACATATTTATTTAAACATCAAGATGTATTTCTTAGGGCCACATGGAAAAAAAATAAGAGAAAGATTCAAGCTCAGCATTAAGTTTTTATTTCAGAAGAAAAAACTAGAGTTCAGAGTCTAGCATTCCCCTAGGCATTTCTCTCAGTCCATTTTATTGAATTTGTATCATTATAATAAAAATGAGAAAACCTGTATTTATATTCTAATTTAAATTAAATATATATATATACTATTTCTGATATTTAATAATCAAATTATTAATTTATCAATTTACTAATTGCACAAGGACCTACATTAAATCTTTACTATATTCAGGCAGCTATGCTCAGAACTTATAAAGTAGGTGAGATCACTAGTTCATTATACACATGACAAAGTTAAATAATGGAGAACTGGAATTTACCTAACTTAAACCAGGCAACACAATTCTACTTTCAGTTTTAAAGTTTAGCAAAAACATAAAACTTTCTTACCCAAACCAGAGACATGTAGCTTGCAAACCATTGTAACTGCTTATTACATGTTTAAACATCACACTTAAAATTACAGACAAAGGCAAATAGTGTGCAAATTCTGTACCTCATTATTGGAATTACAAGTTGTTTCAAGTGCTTCCAATGAATTCAGCTTTCCCTGTCATTTATTTCAAAACACTATTTTGCATGCATGAAATTATGACATGTTGGTAAATATAGAACTTCACTTGAACTCATGGTTGCTTTTGCTCTGAGAGTTTTTGTTTATTCTAACAGAGCTTTTAAAGTTAAAAAAATAAATTCTCCTGAGAAGGATCTAGCCTAACAGTAAATCACCAAATACCAAAAAAACAAAAACAAAAACAAAAGCAAGATATAATTGCACTGTTTAGCAACATGTACATCCATAAAAAAAATTGTCATTTATTCGTTTAAGCAATCTTTTATTCAATCAACATTTATGAACAACTACAAGCACTTGGTTCAGAGCTAAATCTTGAAAATATAAGGAAATTATTATTATAATTTGTAAAGTCTTATAAATAATGCAAGAAAAACTCTGAGCCTCAAGGGAATAATGGTACAATATACTAAATGAACCTAAGCAGCATTAATCTAGAAGACCTAGCAAATTCTCTAGACATGCCCTGCCAATCATGCCTCTTCTTGCTCCTTCCACGAATACTTGAAAAGGTACAAGGACATTTGAAAATGAAATAATATTAATTGAGTTCTTGAAGAATCCCCATGTAAAACTACTCTAACTATCAAATTGCAATACATGACTTAGGTGTAAGAGCCTACTAGTTCCTCTCATCTTCATGCTACCATTTGCAATACCCCAAGAGTGGACCTTGTATGGTGAGATAAAAGGAAATGGCTTATTTGGAGGAAGGTGCTGGCTTGTCTGAAATAGCCCACAACTATGTATCCTGGAGTCTAAAAAATCATAGCAGCATCCCTACCCTGGAGAAGGAGGGACTGACAAAGGGAAGAGGAGGACAAAGGAGGCTCCAGGCTGAGAGTGTTCTTCCTGATCCCATTTGAGAGCCAATTAGAAAGTGAACCTAACATAGCTAGGCTGGAAGGGAGGGTGCAGATAACAATTGGTAGAAGTTATAGGAAGAAGTGATATATACATTGAGTTTGGAGGCAAAAATAAGCTAGGTGAAGCATTTGTTGGTTGGGAGAAGGAGTGACAGGCAAGATGGGACTTAGTTTGATCAAATGCAAAGTGTTTATGTACATAAAGATAAAGGAGGAGAGGTAAGCTGGGGACAGATAATTAAACAACTTTATATTTGAGGTAAAGAGTTTTATGCATCTGGTAGTTTTGTGGTCAATGCAAGTCATGAAATAACATGAGTAATATTACTTTTCTTATATTATGTTTTATATCTACACTAGAGGCCTGGTGCATGAAATTCATGCAGTGGGCAGGGTGGGGGCGGGGGGGTGTCCCTCAGCCCAGCCTGCACCATCTCCAATCTGGGACCCCTTGAGGGATGTCCAACTGCCCTTGTAAGCCCAATCCCACCAGGCATCCCTGTCACAATCCAGGACTGCTGACTTCCATCTGCTCACCTGCCTGCCTGCCTGCCTGATTGCCCCTGGCTGCTTCTGCCTGCCAGCCTGATCACCCCTAACCATTCCCCTGCCAGCCTGATCGACACATAACTGCTCCCCTGCTGGCCGAATTGCTCCTAACTGCCCTCCCCTGCTGGCCCGGTCACCCTTAACTGTCCTCCCCTGGCAGGCCTGGTCCCACCTCCCAACTGTCCTCCCCTGTAGGCCTTGTCCCTCCCAACTGCTCTTCCCTGTAAGCCTTGGCCTGGTCCCCCCCAACTGCCCTCCCCTGCTGGCCTGATCACTCCCAACTGCCCTCCCCTGCTGGTCATTTTGTGGTGGCCATCTTGTGTCAACATGGGAGTGGCCATCTTTGACTCCATGGGGGCAGCCATCATGTGTTGGAGTGATGGTCAATTTGCATATTACCCTTTTATTAGATAGGATATGTATTTAACAATTATGTCTAATATGCATTTTAATTTATAATAATTTTTAAAAGAAACTCTTTCAAAACTTTTATTAGTCTAAAAAATCAGTGTCATTCCCCCACTCTTGATTTTCAACAATCCAGCATGAAGATAAAGTTTATTTACAGTAGAAATTTCAAGTGAGTTTGTTGCTTTCAAAATTCAAATCCACTTTTAAAAAATAGAATATATACCACCATTGAAAATTCTCAAACTAATTTATTTCCTTCCTTTCTTCCTTCATTTTTACCTTGTATCTATCCAAATTTTTATCATTATTTTTGAGCATCAATTTTGTATCAATTTGAGAAGCCCTTATAAAAGACACATCCCTGGCCTCATAGAGTTTCAAGATCTATGGAGAGTATAGGAAATGAGGAGTTACACAAATAAAGTACTAAGTATGGAATATCATAAGAACTATCTTACCTAATAATAGACAAACATGTAAATTGACCATACCTCCGCTATGCCCATAGCCAATCAGAGTGGTTATGCAAATTAACCCAACAAATATGGAGGTTAATTTGCATACATAGGAACCCAGCGCCTGGGTCCCGGGAACATCCTGGCACCCAAGTCACTCTGAGGTAAGTCCTGCGTGGGCCCTGAACAACCAGGGAAGGGTCTGAGCCAGGGGCTCCTGGGCAGGGCCAAGCCTGTGATCAGAGCTGAGGGGGCAGGGGCGGAGCCAGCAATCAGAGGGGCTTGGGCAGGGGTGGAGCTAGCGATTGGAGGGGGATAGGGGGTCCCTGCCCAGGCCACGAAGCTTTAGGCCTGGGCAGAGGTAGAGCTGGTGATCAGAGGGAGCTGGGGATCCCTTGCCCAGGCCTAAAGCTTCAGCCAGAGGCTTTAGGCCTGGGCAGGGCCCAGCCAGCGATTGGTGTGAACTACAGAGGAAACGCCTTTTCTGACCACTCTATGGCTAAGCTTCCTGTATGCCACTGGTAATATTCTTAGTAACTTGGGTATAAGAATCCAAAAAGGTGATCTAGGGTTTTTCCACCACACTTCTGGAGAAAAAAACAAAGGTCCGCTGCTGGAGGGCTAAGAAATGTCATATCCTGCCTTAGCCAGTTTGGCTCAGTGGATAATGCTTAGGTTTGCCAACTGCAGGATCCGGGTTAGATTCTGATCAAGGGCATGTACCTAGGTTGCAGGCTCCTCCTTGGCTGGGGCCCAGGTCAGGGCTCATGCAGGAGGCAACCAATCAAAGTGTTCCTCTCACTTTGATGTTTCTCTCTGTCTTTCCTTTTCTCTTCCACATTCTCTAAAAGTCAATGGAAACATATCCTCAAGTGAGGATAAGAAAGAAAGAAAGAAAGAAAGAAAGAAAGAAAGAAAGAAAGAAAGAAAGAAAGAAAGAAAGAAAGAAAGAAAGGTCATATCCTATGAAAGACACATCTTGAAAATGCCTAAAGAAAGTTGTCATTTTTTCATGGTGAAGGGCCTGGAGTCTATGTTGATGAAAACACCTTGGTGGCTGTGGTGACTGGCAGTGGCTGCAGCAGCGGGGGTGATGGGGCTGGTGCCTTCTCCTGATCAGCCCAGTTGCCTCCCACAAAGGGAGGCCAGACTGTGGCTTAGGCCTGCATGGGGAGTGGGCCTAAACTGTCAGGAGGACAGACATCCCCTGAGGGATCCCAGTATGTGAGAGGGCACAGGTTGGGCTGAGGGACTCCCCACCCCCAGTGCATGAATTTTGTGCACCAGGCCCCTAATGAAGGTAATAAAAGAGAATGATAACATAGCATTTGACTGGGGGAAGAAGATGCTGTGGAAAGCTGGGCCATATATACTTTCATAGAAGGTATATTTAATTGAGACATGGAGAAAAGAAAGAAAGTAATCATGCAAACTGCCAGGTGAAGAGGAGCAGCCCAAGTGAAATGAACAGCAATTGCAAATGTCCTGAGGGAGAAATGTTAGTGTGTTAAAGCATCATAGGGAAGCCACATGACTGATGGGAGTGATCAAAGGAGCATGGTAAGAAATTAGTTCACAGAAGTAGGAAGTTGGCCAACCATGCTAGGCTTCGAGAACATAATAAGGAATTTTGGAATTTATTTTCGAACTGTCATTTGAAGTCACTTCAATGGTCTGAACTTTTACATTATTTAAAAATATTTCACACGCTGGGCCAACAGTGGACTTGAAGAGGGATAAGAGTCAAATTGTGCAAGTCATTTCGGCAGTTGCTGCAGTAATCCAGGTCAAATATGTTGTTCACTATGACTAAAGAGATAGCTCAGAAAGTGGTGAGAATTGCCGATGTTTGAGACATTTTGAAGGAGGTTCAAATAGGACATTCTGATACATTGGATGTGTGGAATTCGGGAAAGACTGAGTATAATTTTATGGCTTACTAGTAAATAACTCATTGAATAGTAGAACTTTTTACTGAAATGGAAAAGAATGAGGGTCATCGGGTTTGGAGAGATAATGGAAATGTTATCTTTAAAACATGGTAAGTTTAAATATCAACCAGATGTATAAGCACATTCCTAAAATACAGGGATAAATAAGTGAGTTTTGTGATTGTTGGGCTGAAAATAGAAATTTGGGGATCTTTACAGCCATGACACTATAAGATGAGCTCAGGAGAGCTTTTAGGTGGAACACAAAAATGGCCAAGTTCTGTGTCTTATGGCACTCCATCTTTTGGGGTTCAGAAACAGAGGAAGAGTCTCACAAAGGAGCTTGATAAAGAGAAGCAAGTAATGGAGAAGAAAAGCCAGGAGGCTAAGATTTCTTGAAAGACAAATGCAAAGTGTTTTTAAGAAGAAGGAATTGATAAACACTAACCAATACTGTGGAGAAGTAGGGTGAAATGGGGGATAGGAGCTTAGGAGTTGGCAGAATGGAAGTTTTTGACAATAGCATTTTTAGCAGCATGGTAAGAATGAAAGCCTCATTGAGACCCTTAAAGAAAATTAAAGTGGAGGTAAATATTGTTCATTTCTCTTGAAAACTTTTGCTACAAAGATGGTAAATGAGCAAGGTAGTAGATGGAGAAGGGTGTGGAACCAATGGAATGCTGGTTTGTTGTTGAAGATATTTAGCTGATGTTGCTCTTGCTTTGTTTAATATTTTATTTTAATCTAGAGGCCAAGTGCACAAAATTCTTGCAGAGAGGGGGGCTGCCCTCAGCGCAGCCTGCACCCTCTCCAATCTGGGACCTCTCAAAGGATGTCTGACTGCCCGTTTAGGCCAGATCTCACCTGCAGTGGGACATCCCTCTCACCATCCAGGACTGCTGGCTCCCAACTGCTCACCTGCCTGCCTAATTGCCCCTAACCGCTTCTGCTGTCAGCCTGATCACCTCCTAACCACTCCCCTGCCAGCCTGATTGACACCTAACTGCTCCCCTGCCAGCCCGATTGCCCCTAACTGCCCTCCCCTGCTGGCCATCTTGTGGTGGCCATCTAATGTCCACATGGGGTGGCCATCTTGTGTGTTGGAGTGATGGTCAATTTGCATATTACCTATTTATTACATAGGATGTGAGAGAAAGTAAGGATTATCTGTATGTGGTTAGAAATCATCCACTATAAAGAAAAATTTGATCATGGAGGAGAGAGAAGAGAATGCAGCAGGGGTAAAGTGCTTGGATAGATGAAAGGGTGTTAGAGGCAAGGAAACAAGTGAAGAGGGGTAGTCTGGCCCGAGATTGGACCTAAAACGTTCTTTTATTTTGAAAGGGGAAAAGATAATACATGTAGAAAGAGAAATTTATAGGCCAAAAGAAATATATAGGTAATCACATTTGGCAACCTGTTTTTTTTAAGTTGTGGACAGAAGATAGAAGCTGCTCTACAGAAAAAAAGAATAAAGCATAGAAAGAAGAGATGGGAGGGGAGAAGGTTTTGGATTCCCTGTTGCCTTGATCCCTGACTCTAGTCTATTCCTCAGGCCAGCTGCATCCTGTTCCCTGTGTGACACCCCTATGTTTTCTGCCATGTTCCAATCAGTAGTTAGGCAAGATATAGTGAACGTCTGTTGCTTGCAACCAAAAAGTCATAACTAATACAGATGGGAACTGCATTTTCTATTCTGTGGATTAGAGTCTCAAAAAAATCTAAAAACCTCTCTATAAGACACCCACACTGGGCCCCAGGTTATCCCTGCAAAGGGAGCATGCATAATTGTATGTCTAGATTTCCTCCTTTAGAGTGGTTACTTGACAATATTTCCTATAACTTGTCCAAACACTGATTTACTTTATAGTATGAATATTGAAATCATGTGCTGGTGTTGTGCACAAGCCAGTTCCCTTCAAGCCTTTATTTTATTTCATTTGACTTGCCTCCATTTTTTCAAACGTGCATATTGACCTAATTATAGAAATATGACTAGTAGGGGCAATGGCAATCCAGCAGCCCTATAGTTCTTAAACTATTCAGTGATCCTAAGAACTTCCTTTCATTTCCAATCACACCAGTGAGATTTTCTTGGCCTTGAGTCTGTGAGAACTGGGTAAAATGTTGGCCACTGTATTGTCAGCACAATGCATTTTGGTAAATCATTAAGTTCCTTGAAATTCTTCCACACGAGAGTAAAGCGTCTCCGTTGAGCATGTACAATGCAAAGTGAATAAACATGGAGCAAGTTTGTGGAACACACACTACAACGATAAAACAAATAGGTGGGTTTTGTGTGTGTGTGTGTGTGTGTGTGTGTGTGTGTTTGCCACATTCTTAGAGAGAATAGTCAAATCAGATCATGTGACTTCTAGCTAATTTACTACTTAGAAACCCACCTTCGAGTCAACATGATGTATCAGTCCTTCCTTTGTGTTCCTGGCCAGTTTTCACCAAAAAAGGGATGTTGTTTATTTTTTTCCCAACACATTTGCATCCCAAAGAACAGTCTCCAATTTAATCACCTGGTATGCCTGAAAAAGCAGTTCAGGTCTAGAATGCTGATAACAAAGGAAATCTCAACTCATACCTGGACCCTAAATTGGCATCATCAGATTAGCACAGGTGACTATTTTTGACAAGTAATTTGTTAGATCTGCCTGGGGAAGTGATGGATGTGGAAAGTAAGAGGCTATGAGAGGTCACAAATAACAAGTTTGAACGTTGTTTTCCATTCTCCCAAGAGTTCCTGGGGAGAATCAGAAATCTCAGTTGGGAGCTGGGCCACAGGATGAGATTCCGCCTAGGGACTGTGAAAGTGCACCAGGGGCCCGCACTTTTGGGAGAGTGGTTTGCATTCCACCTCAAATCAGTGCAACCCTTCGTAGTGACCCACATTGCTCCTATTTCTAATTCTAAAGGCCCCATCAATTTACTCTCTATCCACTGATACCCTCTATCAGATGGGTGACGATGAGTAAGGAATTGATTTAAAGTTAGTAAATGTCAATTTGAATTCATAGGTTTTATTAAAAATAAATGTTATTATTGTACCTAATCAATGTGTTTCATCATCTGTAGTTCCTGACGGTGGCAAAATTAACCTAAGTCGAGTTGTTGATTCACCTTCTTTGGGAAAATAATCTGAAATTTGTAGCAATTAGATATGACTAGGAGTTTTTTCCCTCCATCAACACAATGTCAATAAGAAGCTATTGGAAGCAATAACTTGTTACAGGGAAGAGGGATGTTTATTAACAAGCAAGTGCACCATCAGTCCTGCATCTTTTCTGTCCTTGTGCTTTGACCGTGATGCTCCAGTAAGTGTCATGAAAGGCTCCTTCTTGGGCAGATGTCATGTTAAACTGCAGGACATAGACACCACACACTGAAATATTTCAAAGACAATTATAGGCAATATTAACAGCAAAATATCATAGCACTCAATAGATATCTGTTGAGTGAATAACAAGTGAACCATATAAATTAGTAGACGGTATAATGCATCTCTAAAAGAATTCCCTAATAATTCTTTAAAAATAAACTTCATGGACAAAGAATGCACCTTCATTCATGGGATTGGTAGAAGTCATTTAGTTAAATGGATATTCATCTCTGAGTCATACTGATTGAAGAAAGCCAAGATGAACTCAAGAACCATATCTCCTGGACTGCTTACAGAGTGCCCCTACCAGAGCTGTGTACACTTCACTCTTAATTCACTTAAAATAATGTAAATACCACATCCTAGGCAGAAGGCAGGGCATATTTAATTTTAGAGTTATCTATATACATAAAAGCCAAGTGACTGGAACAACCAGAACAACTGGAAAGAAAGGTCGCTATAACACACACTATGGCCGGCCAACCGGCCCCATCAGGGGTGGGCCAGCCAGCCAACCTCCCATGACCCCTCCCCTGGCCAGCCAGGCCCCCAATTGATGCCCCCCACATTGATCAAGGGCAGGCCAGCTGGCCAACCTCCCATGGCCCCCACCCATAGGCCTGACCCCCAATCGGCCCCCCACCTCAATCAGGGACTGCCCCTCCCCCTGGCTGGCCATGCTCCCAATATCCCCCCTGATCAGGGATGGGGCCAGTAGGTCAACCTCCCTCGGCCCCTCCCCTTAGCCAGCCTGGCCCCTGATTGGCCCCCCCATCCCAATGGAGAATGGGGCCAGCCAGCCAACCTCCCATGGTCCCTACCACTGGACAGCCAGCTCCAATCAGGGCAGGCTGGCTGAACCTCATCTGTGCATGAATTCGTGCACTGGGCCTCTAGTAGTCAATAAGAAAGTGAACAACTGTCTTTCAGAGAATCTTCACATATTTGACTGGTTCCTTAGGAATGCATTATATTTTTTTGAATATTTTCCTCTTTCACCTATAAGCAATATTAGCAGACAAGAAATGAGATTGGTTTCCCCATTGTAATGCAGGTCCTTCCTCCTCTTTTAGACATTGTATTTTGTTTGTTCTCTCTTTTTCTTTTCCCCAGGGGGCACCTAGTTCTACAAAGCACCTCTTAGCACATGAAAATGGAATGGCTTTTAGCAGAAGGAGTGATCAGTAATAATCAATGCCATGCTTTAATTCAAAGGACTTTCCTAATGCTTTTTACCATGACTTTGTGAAAGTTCCATTTGAGAATGAAACTTTTCTGTGTAAACTGGATGTGCTTTTTCAGTGCCAGTGATGACAAAGGTTAAATTAATACACCCAGCTGTTTCCCACATGCTGGGTTGAGAGAGGACAGTGTCCAGCTTCCTTCCCCTGCTGATCTCTCCCCTGTATTCTTATCTCTCTCCCCTCACCACCCCCAGAGTGACAGGCCTTGGCTTGGTCTCAGTGACCTGGGTAAACTGCCATGAAGCAGGTTTTGATAAGAGACAGGATGTGTGATGGTTCCTATCAAACAAAATTGGATTCCAAATGCACCATTCCCCATTCCCTCCCACACACCAGGCATTGCACTAAATGCACACATGTGAATATGTCATCAATTCCCCCATTACCTGTTTAAGGAAAAACACAAAGAAGCAATGAAAACACTTTGAAAAAATAAAGTCTCCATGATCAAATTACTTGATAGGGTCACATTACTAATGATCTGGTAGAGAAAGGAATTTTAAAGTCAGAGTTCTTTTTCGTTTTTTTAATACCTCTTCTTTTTTTTATTAACTTCTAAGCACCATGTCTTAGATAGATAGGTAGATGATAGATAGCTAGATAGATAGCTAGCTAGCTAGCTAGATAGATAGATAGATAGATAGATATGAATTTGCATAGTATATTAAGCTAAATAATTATCTCCCAAAAAGTACATACCCAAATTTCGGAAGCTGTGATTAGCTTATGGTACTTGAAGATGTAATTTAAAGTTAAAGACCTTAAAAATGGGGAAATTATATTGGGGTGTTATCTAGCTAGGCACAAGCTGATCACTCGAGGCCCAGCACAGCACTTTCTCTGGCTAGTGTCAGAGTGATGTGGTGAAAAGGAAGGCAGCCGGGGAAGTCAGGGCACTTCCAAATGAGAGAAGGATTCAACTTCAACATGTCTTACCCGGTTCTGTGATGTAGGTGACCACAAGTAAGGACTGGAAAGACGGTTCTAGTAGATATGGCCCGCCCCCAGCTGACAGAGAATAGGAAAATGGGAATCTCAGACTTAAATTTGGCCAACAATCTAAATGAGCTTAGAGGTAGATTCTTTTTAGCACCTCAACCTAAGGAATAATGGTGCAGCATGGTAGTAGGTAACTGACCTTTGCCCCCCAAAGCAGACATACTTTCATTCTAAATCTCAAAATTAACAAATAATTAAATACACCACTTAATGATCTTTATGTGCCCCACTTTCTCTTCAGTCATGAAATCCACATTATAATAATCCTTTGGCTAAAAGGGTGAGTGTTCAGTAAAAGAAGAAATTCATACAACTTTTCCTCTCTTTTATAGAGATTTTTAAAGTGAAGCAAAAAATATGCAAATGAAAACTTGACAATGACTTTAAAAGTCCTGACACATAGCAACACCGCTGTTTGAGAGCATCAGCTATAGTATCACGATGTGGAATTATCTAGTGCATTTTGACCTCTCCTACCCTGAGTGTACATCTTCTTCAAACATAGGTAAGTCTGGGAACACATCACATGCCACAAGCATTTCATCAGGGAAATCAAAATTCTGGAAATGTGCAATGGAAAATAAACATCTTAGAGGCTCTGACGAAAAAATTTTCCAGCCACTGTCATTGATCTTATGATGATTGAGTTAAGCTAAGACATTCTGGTCGCAGTGAACACAGCCAGGGGTGTTGTGGGGCCCCCCATCTGAGAGTTCACTGTCCCAACGTTAACATGAGTCCTGAGTCAGACTCAAAACCTCTTCCAAGCTATCCCTGCACCTCAGAGTTCACCAGCTGACCACAGCTGGAATGTGTAGGCTGGTGGAAAGCAGAGAAGAGAGGGCAAGCTCTGGACTGTTGTGTAGCCTGGAGGAGGCCTACCATTGGCAAGGGTAATGGCATGGCAAACACTTTGCTACTGACACTCTAAAGCCAGCTGTCTTGCCATAATTCTGCCAAAAGAGGCCAGGGAAGTTCAAAAAGCACCATTAAGAATAATTAAGGCCATGAAGGGTTGATTTAATAAGGAGAGATTAAAGGAATTTTACATGTGTTGCTTGGTTATGCAAACATGAAATGAGAATATGAAAAGTATCAATAAATACTTGAAAGGTCTAAATTTATTGGGAAGGACATGGGAACATTAAATAACAAACAAAAGTTAATAATACGGCACAACACACCCAACTAAAGTTAAAATAAATAAATATAAAAAGCGAAGTCATTTCCAAGTTAAAACTAGCACAAAAGGTACACAAAGCATTAGTGCTTTATTCTCCTACTAAGGAAAGACTTAGAGGCTAAAATCAGAGTCTTCAACTCCGTCTTTGACATAGTGAAGGAGGTAAACATAACACTACTTTTGAGACTAACAGACTCTGTGTGGCTACTCATCTGTGCATCTCAGCAGTATTGTGGATAAACCAGAATGCATTTTGAGGTCAAGCTGATTCATTGTGCCCATAGACTTTCAGGGAACACACTTGGTATTTCCAGACAAGCTGAAAGCTGACCCTGTCAATTGTCATCAACATCTTCAACAAGCTGCTGCTGAGAAGGACATCATGTGTCCCTCAAAAAAGTGCACTCCATCTATCCCCTATAAACTGCCTAGAAAAGTAGATCCATTCCTCTCCTCCTCATCCTGCTCCAATGCAAAGTTCCTCATCTGTATGGGGGACTGGATAGACCAGCTGATGCAAAAAAAATTGTGTTTTTTTCCCCCTGATTATTTACAAATTTCTCAGCACATAAGAGAATAGACTCAGGAGGTCTGGACAACCAAAACCAATAGGGAGTCCCCACCACAAAGCAAAATTGCATGACCACAGGTCCCAGAACAAGTTTTGGCCTCTTTCCCCTCCTCCCAAGAGTACAATTCCATTGGTTAAGTCATAATATAATAGGGAACATGGTGGTTGTTTTGTTTTTTTTAATAATCTGTTCTCAAGAACTTGCAAAATGGTCCTGAAAAAAGCATGCCATATATTACTTAAAATCTGAGGAAACAGATTATTTGGCTTCCAAGTAAAGATAGGAGATAGAAAGTAAATTTATTTTATGTATATGGATGTTAATATGGGAATCCATAAAAATGTTGTCCTCAACTAACTCAGTGTTTTGTCTTTTTGTGTGTGTGTGTGTGGGGGGGGGTTTAGTTTTTTTTTTTTTACTGTGTTGACGTTTTATGCCATGCTTTAATATATGTCCTACTTGTGGGATAGCCTTCAGCCAGTATTTTAGAATGTTGTGTTAAATTCAGCATGGTGTTAACCCAGGGATTCCAGGTCCTTCCTCAGTGCACTACTATTGTAATGAAGAGAATATCCAACCAATAGGAACATGATCAACTTCAAGCAGTGAAAATATGAGTGAATCATCAAATACAGTAGTGACCTTAAAACTTAAAACTGACAAATGAATTGTTCCAGTCAATAAAAGAAATTTTTACATGGAAAATTGACCAAATCATCTTTCAAGTTTGATAGTTTAAATTTAACAAAGTTGCTGCCCAGCCAACATGACTCAGTGGTTGAGCATCAACCTATGAATGAGGAGGTTCTGGTTTGATTCCCAGTCAGGGCACTTACCTGGGTTGCAGCCTTGTTCCCCAGTAGGGGGTGTGCAGGACACAGTCAATCAATGATTCTCTCTCATCATTGATGTTTTTAACTCTTTATCCCTCTCTCTTCCTCTCTGAAATAAATAAAAATGTATTTTAAAAATAAATTTAAAAAGTAACTACAAAATTGTAACCTTTCTTTGAGATAATTTTTTTCCACCTCTTCCAACTGCAGAGAGAGAGGCAGAGAGACAGAAAGAGAGAGAGAGAACATTACAGGACTTCAGAAAGTAGAACGAGACATCCGCCCCTCTTTTCACAAAGGTGAAGGATATTTTCCATGAAAACGGTCAGCCACCATGTTGATGGTGATGGATTAATATGTGTTCATGTTACTTACATATGAAAAATAAGACCTCACATTTCACAAGTTAATATCCATCTGTAATAATAAAAACATAATATGCTAATTAGACCAGATGACCTTCCCACAAAGCTGGGGCTGTGCGGGAAGCCTGGGTCCTGGGTGCCAGAGGGAAGCCAGTGCAGGCAGCCGGAGGAAGGAATGCCTACTCTTGTATGCATTTCGTGCATCAGGCCTCTAGTTTTATTTATAATAACCTTTTCTAAATTTATGTTTTTTTACTGAACTACCACTGAAAAACAAACATACTAGACTTTCTTTATTTAAATGTGTGACTCATTGCACAGGTCCTCATCTTGATTTGCAATCACTTGTACTCAGCTTATCTTATATTTATTTTTTTCGCCCCTTCTACTTCATCTATAAAGTTTATCTTGTCATGATGCATGGGATGTTTAAAAAACTATGCCAAGTGCTTTCCAAAGAATTATTTTGTTTCAGCATCAGAAATACATATTGTGATATGGTCAGAATTTCACTGTTATTTCAATATATTCTGTTTTAAAATAGTAGTGTCCCAGTGCATGGATTCATGCACATTGAAAGGAAATTAATTAATGGATTTGTGCACATTAAA
Source organism: Corynorhinus townsendii (assembly GCA_026230045.1). Classification (NCBI taxonomy): domain Eukaryota; kingdom Metazoa; phylum Chordata; class Mammalia; order Chiroptera; family Vespertilionidae; genus Corynorhinus; species Corynorhinus townsendii. Next base: position 10,752,533 of record JAPDVU010000002.1, read on the forward strand.
AGGAAATTAATTGGAAGAAATATTTTAATATCACTATTGGCCTTTCTTTATAATAGAAGTGTCAACCAAATTCACGTTCATCAATGACATATCGAAACACATGCATGAGATTGGTGCCAGCGAGAGCTTTATATGTATCATGCATGTGCGAGTCAACTTAGCCTTTTATATATATAGAATAAACTTGCTTAATTAGACCTGCTTTCTGATTTAGCTAAACTTTTTCCAGCCCAGTGAAGCACCCCAACTTCTCTTTCAGGTAATTGTTAGCAACACAGCAGTAAATGTCAACATGAAGCAGATTATTATTGTAGATCACACAGGGAGATCAAAGGGTAAAATATTTAACTGTAGCAGTGTTTGACTATATTCTGTACAGTGAGAAAACCTGAAGCCATTTTCAAGTTCCACCATTTCTTACTTCTTTTCAGTTGGGTCAAGTTTCTAAACTTTCTAAATCTCCATTTTCTATCTAATGAAAAGAAAATATGATTCCTGAGTCACTTACCTACCTATTCCAGGACTTCTGTGAGGATCAAATAAGATGAGGCATGGGAAAATGCTTCACAAACATTTGGTTAAAGTGTAAAATGTTTGCACCTGGCTATAAAGCAAGTCATGTTCCTGGGCTGAGGAAACTCCAAGAAGGCTAGTCACTAGGGAGAGGAAGTCAGGCATTGCTGCGTGATGTCATTACCTGGCACCCACAGTGACCATTTCTGGGCTGGGCTGGGCTGTGGCCACATTTTGTGCCATGGGATCTTGGCAGTGCTGTCTGTGATTTGGTGGGCTGTCGCTCTGGGGTGGTGGCAGAGCCTGTGTCCCACTTGGAGAAACCAAGTGTTGGTTTATGGGAGCCAGGTCCTTGGTGGCATTTATTTTTAAATGGCCAGTGGGCATCATGGCAGCTCCTGCATTGAGCATCTGCCTCCTGGTAGTCAGTGCGCATCATAGCTACCAGTTGGACAGACACTTAGCCTTTTATACTAGTACTAAGGGCCCGGTGCATGAAATTCATGCACTGGGGGTGGGGGGTCCCTCAGCCCAACCTGCCCTCTCTCACATACTGGGATCCCTCAGGGGATGTCCTACTGACAGCTTCCCTTTGTGGGAGGCTACCAGGCTGATCAAGGGAAGGCACCAGCCCCATCACCCCGCTGCTGCAGCCACTGCCAGTCACCACAGCCACCAAGGTGTTTTCATCAACACGGACTCCAGGCCCCTTCACAATGAAAAAATGACAACTTTCTTTAGGCATTTTCAAGATGTGTCTTTCATAGGATATGACATTTCTTTCTTTCTTTTTTTTTTTTTTTATCCTCACCTGAGGATGTTTCCATTGACTTTTAGAGAATGTGGAAGAGAAAGGGAAAGACAGAGAGATACATCAAAGTGAGAGGAACACTTTGATTGGTTGCCTCCTGCATGAGTCCTGACCTGGGCCCCAGCCAGGGAGGAGCCTGCAACCTAGGTACATGCCCTTGATCAGAATCTAACCCGGACCCTGCAGGTCGGCAGGCCTAGGCATTATCCACTGAGACAAACCACCTAGGGCAGGATATGACATTTCTTAGCCCTCCAGTAGCGGACCTTCGTTTTTTTCTCCAGGAGTGTGGTGGAAAAACCCTAGATCACCTTTTTGGATTCTTATACCCAAGTTACTAAGAATATTAGCAGTGGCAAACAGGTAGCTTAGCCAATGAGCAGCCAGAAAAGGTATTTCCTCTGTAGTTCACACCAATCGCCTCTGATCTCTGGCTCCACCCCCTGCTAAGGCCTAAAGCCTCGGGGCCTAGGCAGGGGCCCCCCAGCTCCCTCTGATCCCCTGATCTCCCTGCTCCGCCCCTGCCCAGGCCCTAAGCCTCTGGTCTGGGATTGGGGCCTGGACAGGGGACCCTCAGTTCCCTCCAATCACTGGCCTCCGCTCCTGCCCAGGCCCCAAGCCTCTGGCCCAGACAGGGGACCCCCAGCTCCCTCCGATCCCCCAGTCACCTAGCTCTGCCCCTGCCCAGGTTCCAAGCCTCTGGCCGGGGCTTGGGGCCTGGACAGGGGACCCCTAACTCCCTCAGATTGCCAGCTACACCCCTGCCAGACCTATAGCCTTGGGGCCTAGGCAGGGGCCCCCAGCTCCCTCCAATCACTGGCTCCGTCCGGCTCTGCCCCTGCCCAGTCTCTGGGTGCTGAGAAAGCTCCCGGGACCCAGGCCGCTGGGTGCCTACGTATGCAAATTAACCTCCATCATTGTTGGGTTAATTTGCATACTCACTCTGATTGGCTGTGGCATAGCGGAGGTACAGTCAATTTACCTGTTTATCTATTTTAGGTATGATGATATATTTATATATACTAGAGGCCCTATGCATGAAATTCGTGCACTTGGGGGGGGGGTCCCTCAACCCAGCCTGTACCCTCTCCAATCTGGGACCCATCAGGGGATGTCCGACTACCGATTTACGCCCGATCCCTGTGGCAGTCAGACATCCCTCTCACAATGAGATACTGCTGGCTCCTAACCGCTCTCCTGCCTGCCTAACTGATCATCCCTAACCGCTTCTGCCTGCCAGTCTTATCACCCCCTAACCACTCCTCTGCCAGCCCAACTGACTCCTAACTGCTCCCCTGCTGGCCTGATTGCCCCAACTGCCTTCCCCTGCTGGCCCGGTCGCCCCCCACTGCCCTCCCCTGCTGGCCTGGTCACCCCCCACTGCCCTCCCCTGATGGCCTGGTTTGGTTGCCCCTAACTGCCCTTCCCTGCTGGCCATCTTGTGGTGGCCATCTTGTGATGACATGGGGATGCCATCTTGTGTGTGAGGGTGTGATGGTCAATTTGCATACTACCTCTTTATTATATAGGAGATATATATATATATATGTTTGATTTTAGAGAGGAAAAGGGGGAGAGAGAGATAGAAACATCAACGATGAGAGAGAATCATTGATTGGCTGCCTCCTACACCTCACACTGGGGATCAAGCCCACAACCCGGGCATGTGCCCTGACTGGGTATTGAACCATGATCTCCTGGTTCATAGGTTGACCCTCAACCATTGAGCCACACTGGTCAGTCTCAATATATTCTTAACCTGAGACAGAAAAGAGAGGGACACAAAAAGTCCCCACTTACTCTGAAGGATGAGCCTTACTACACTGTTGCTTAATTCCTCTTTTACTCTACAAAGTTATTATTCTCTTGAAGGCAGCCACTGGCTCTTTTTATCCTCTGATGACCCCAGGGCCAGAGTTTGTTGATTGCTTCATTTTCAAAGATTTGAAATATGCATTTTGTTTGTTTGTTTGTTTTGTACTTTTAAGTTACTCTTCCAGTTAATTCCAATAAAAATCTGAAAAAAACTGCTCTGCTATAATATTCTGCAAGGGCTTCTTTAATTTCCTCTTCTTTTAGTCACTGGTCATTGATTTTGCTGTTGTTTCATTTTGTGTGTCTGTGTTTTGCCTTTCACAGAATACATAAGCTACTATCTTTCTCATATGCCCTCTTCTCTACCTCCTTTAGAGAATTTTGAATGTTATGTTTATACATGTGAGTCATCACAATTACCATAGATTAATATCCAAGAAACACATAATCAAGCTAAAGCTCTTCAAATTAAAATTATAGTTCTAATATTAGAACTCATTTCCCCAATATACTAAAATTTCTGGAAGAAGAAAATGCTGAGTACATCATTACTCCCGCAAATTTTATGCTGTTTTCCAAGCTTGTTCTTAGAAGATTTGCCAAAGATGTTTGGATCAAAGTTCGCTAATTATGTGTTGAGGGCTGGGTCATTGTAGTAAAGCTTAAAGGTTGCTGAACTGCAGCATGTTTGCTGAACTTGGTTAAACCACTTAACTGGTTTAGACATCCATTTCCTTTCTGCCGAAATGAATAATGGGGCTTCTGACTCTTTTGATATGAAGGTGCTCTTAGTTATTAAAGAAAAAGCTATAGTCTCTAAAGCACTTTTTTGTGGGGGGGCGTTGTTTTAAATATATACTTTCAGGAAGAAATGTGCCAAATAATATGATTACTATCCTTCAGTGTGAACCATAATGACAGATAATTATTTAATTATAATTTTTTCAAATTAATCTTTATTGTTGAGATTATTACAGATGTCCCTCTTCCCCCCACCGCCCCCTCCCCCATAGCTCCCCTCCACCTGGTTCCCATGTCACCCCAAGCCCTCGCCACCCTACTGTCTGTGTCCATAGGTAATGCATACATGCACATAAGATCTTTGTCTACCAGGGGGTCCTCAAACTTTTTAAACAGGGGGCCAGTTCACTGTCCCTCAGACCATTGGAGGGCCGGACTATAGTTAAAAAAAACAAAACTATGAACAAATTCCTATGCGCACTGCGGGCCTGGGACGAGTCAGCTGCTAAGCAGGACAAGCAGCGGCACCCGGCGGGCTGGATAAATGTCCTCGGTGGGCCGCATGTGGCCCGCGGGCCGTAGTTTGAGGACCCCTGGATCTCTTCCCGCAACCCCCCCCCCCACACACACACACATATCCCCTTTGCTCTGAGACTTGTCAGTCTATTCCATTTCCATGCCCCTGATTTTATTCCATTCAACAGTTTATTCTGTTCATCAGATTTTTTATTCATTTGATTTTTAGATTCAATTGTTGATAGATATGTAATTATAAAATTTTATGTATAGAGATTAAATTGAGTTGAACATATTTTAAAAAGGGGCACACTCTTAATTCAAGACAGAGTCTAATCCAAAACCCTACCTAAAACAAAGAGAATTCCAAATATGACCACAGTTTATCCAGAAATCTTGGGGTTCTAGGAACTTTACCAACTTAACAATAACATAGGTTGGTGGTATACAGGAGGGTAAATAATTTTCTTCCCCGAGTTCCAGTTAAAAAGTAATTTAGGTAATTGTTAGTCTGTGATGACATTCCAAAATTTATGAAATGAGTTCTCTACATTCTAAAGTATAATTATAATATACCAGGCTTAGGGAAGCAATCATGCAGGATAATACCTGAGCACCAAAGAAAGAAGCAAATGTGAGCCATCCCACAGCAAACACTTCATTCCATGCATTACAGTGTCTGTCCTTACCGTGTAACAATATTATGATAGATTTTTGTAATAGTCACTAAGTTTTGGCACCTCTCATGTATAATAAGATCTTGCTATGTTTTTACTATTATAGTTTTTTGAAGCCATCTGATTTCAGTTGCAGTCAATTATCCACAATTCCACTAACAAACACAAAATCTGTGTTCTTGCTCATGCTATTTGTTCCCTCAGAATGTCAACATGTGTATCCTATCCTACTTTAAACTTCCTTGACAACTTATTTGACCACTAATAAAGTCCCATCCCAGAAAAAATAATTGTTTCATGATTTAAGACCCCCTAGGACATTAACAAAAAAAATTTCTTCAAAGAACAAAGACAATGCAATAATACCTTGAGTATGTATTATTTGTCTCTTTTTTATTGAAGTCCTTATATTCTCCTCCTTTGCTCCATAAAAATAGATAGTACTGTTTTATAACATTATTGTGATAATATTTTCATAATAACCTATGGTTTTCTAATTATATATCCAATAACCTCAAAAGATTGTAAAGACTATGAAGTCAGGTCTCATTTTTTATAATCTTTTATACTCAGACACTAGTATATTGCATATTCAATGTTTTATTATAATCAAATAGAAGAGGGAATGAGAACACATTCATTAATTTCTTGGGTTCTTTCTAGATATAAATTGGGCTAACTGCCAATAAGCCAGAGAGAAGCTATCACACAAACATATCAGTCTATGAATAATGTATTACACAGAATAGCCTTCCCAAAACATGAGAACCTTAACATTTTGAATAAAACTTATTAATGTGTTCACTCTGGAATTGACAAAATAGATATGCTTTGTAGATAGGATACTGAAAGTTTTTATTAGACCTTCATTATAATTAAATTTCAGTATATCTTAACTTTTCCTATAATAATTTTCAAGTGTTTAGAATCACCATATTCCTTCCTAAAGGGAAAATTCAACCAAAAATTCCATAATGATGTCTTGGACCAGGTTTATTAGAAGTAATCTATAAGACAAAAATTCATGTGTGAGATTTATTAAGACTCAGAGGAAGCAGAGGAAATAGTACAAGGGAACCTAAGAAGTTCAAGCATGTGTGTGTTTTCAGATAAATTCCCAATGGCAGCCTTATCCTACAGGGGAACTGTGGACTGTGAAATAGGCCTCACGTTTAACCCAAGGCAAGAAATAGACCTTCACCATTCTAGCACCTCTTGGTTGCCTAAGAAATGTCCTCAGAGGAAGAATGTAGGCTCAGGGCATTACAACCCAAACATGGAAGGGCATATGCTCACACACTACCAGTAGGAAGGAAACATTCAATGTGTAGCACCCATAGCATTTGTTACAACAGTAATTATAATTACTGCTAGCTTTATCATTGTTATCAGACATGCTGAATAATAGGAAACTGGTTAAATGATTTAAATAAAAATACATTCTTCAGGAGAGTATAATGCAGGTGTTTAAATGATGATGAGAAGGTATTTGTATTGACATGGAAGTATCGGTGTGAGAGAGGTTAACAAATGTTATCTGTAGTACGATCCCATTAAAATTTAATCTAACAATGTTATAGTAGAAATCCAAAAGTGTTACCAATGGTGGGATGACTCATGCTTCTCATTATTTCTCTCTTATTTTTGTATTTTAAAACTATTGTATATAAAAAGTATTAGTGTTGCAATCTTTTTTATAATTTCATTTTGAAATCCAGCAATGTATGTCAAGATTTAGAAATATGAAATAGATGTGATTTTCACACGGAAATCTTTAAATACAGACAACATGGAAGGAAATAATCTAGGCAGGATGCATTCGAAGATGTCACAACACAGACTATGTTTCCAATGCAATTTTAACAAACACATGGGCATTAGGCAGATACATTAGTTTAAAGCTTATAGGCTGAATACAGTTCCTTTTCTTCTAGAAATGATTTCACCTCTAAGGATGGAGGTTATCAAGTCCCTAGCAGGACAATGGTACCAGTACTTCTATTAAAAAATTAATGGCAGTGTTCTGGTTTTCTTTCTTAAGGTGATTTGAGTTGAGGCCTCATTTCATTACAACTAATAGAAAATTCAACTCAAATCACCTTAAGAAAGAAATAAAGGCAAAAAAGGGCAGAATTTATCAAGCCAGCTGGAACAAGGGGCCACAATTAAGACTTTCAAGCTTTAGCTTTAATCTATTCTATTTGCTCTGCTTTCCTGCAGGGTTTTCATTCCTGGTTAGTGGATAGTTGCAAAATGATAAAGAAATACACGCTATCTTTTTCAGTATCTCTTAGCAGAAAGAACAATGTTATTTTTTTCAACAGTAATTTAAAGTCTAGCAATTGAATCTCATTGAATGGCATTGGGTACCATATCCTTCCCAGGACAATCGCTGTGACCAAGGGGATGCAAAGTTCTGGGGTCAGTGTCAGGGTAAGGTTATCTTAAATGAATGCTCCATAGAATCAACTGCATTGAAAGCTGGTGGACTGGGGATGTGTGGGAATGATGAGCACTGAAGGAAAGTCAAAACTCTGAGACTATCAGCAGGACAAATTCTCTCTTTTTGAATATTCTTTGTCCCTCAGATGAAATTGGAACAGAGAGTGGAATGACACTCAGCTTCCTAGTGAGGAACATAAAAGAATTAAGTTGATAAGGCAAAACAAAAAAATAAGAAAGCAGAAGGCATTGTTGACAATAGCTGCTGCTATTTATATTTTTTGCTATTTAAAAGATGGTGATAACTATTTTGGATCAGGTAGACAAATATATCTTTTATTGTTCTATGTTTTAGGTTTCCTAAAATATGATTCATCTAGGATGTCTTGATTTGAGTAAGCTTAAAGCAAAGTTTTTTTTTTATCACATTTATCTTAATCTTCATTTCAAAATTGTCTTTAATAAATACTACACTTGAGTTCCTGGATATTAATTGTAAAAAAAAACAAAAACAAAAACAAAAAACAGATAAAGGATACTTAGCGCAAGTATATTTTTAAAAATAAATGGACTTTCAGAGATGTTATTTTCAGTAAAATTATATTTTAAAAGATATACACCTTACCACTTCATATTATTATTAAGTTTCTAACACAATGCCTTTATATGATTTCATTTAATCATATAAAGGCATTGTGTTAGAAACTTAATATTCCATTTTTAAAACAAATGACCATTTGATTGATAATCACTTAGCATATATAATGAGTTTAAATGTGAACTCTATTTCCCATGCCTACGTACTGTCATAACCCAAAACAAATACCTTCTCCAGACCCAAGAAGAGTTGGTATTAATGGAAGAGTAGAGTCAGAATAATTATAATTTAACAACATTGAATGCAAATACACATGAAATATATATGTGTGTGTATATATATATATATATATATATATATATATATATATCACCTTTATCTTTAATTTTTCCTGTCATCCTTGTCTGTTTCACATTAAACCTAAGAGAAGGGGTGGTGGTTGCTCACTAACGGAAGAAAGAAAAGATGTCTTATGAAAGTAGAATTCATGTTACCGTATACAGTGATACACTGCGTATAATTATACATTCTGTTAAGTGGTTTAAACATTCCAACCTATTGACCCAGAGGAAGTTTCAATTATGTGGGCAACCAACATGTGGGACTAGTGCTCGGGTTTGTGTGCTTCTGGTCAGGAAGTTATGAAATGCAATTCCAGTGGGTTTTTCTGTGAAAATTACTATGTTTTAGGTAATTGAAAATTCAATGTAAGGTAAAATATCTAGTAAATAAATTAATAGACATGCAGTATCCAGAAATTCTAGGTGATGAAAATGTATTGTTTAGGAAAAAGGGGATTGGTTCATTCACCTTTTTAATTCTGTCCAGCAGAGTAGGACCAACCAGTTAAAATGTGTAGAATCTCTATCAATTGAACAGTATTTATTTAAAAATATTTTTATTGATTTCAGAGAGCAAGGGAGATGGGGAGAGATAGAAACATCAATGATGAGAGAGAATCATTGATCAGCTGACTCCTGCACACCCTCCACTGGGGATTGAGCCTGCAACCCAGGCATGTGCCAGGCACTGGGTGTTGCACCGTGACCTCCTGGTTCATAGGTCAATGCTCAACCACTGAGCCATGCTGGCCAAGCTCAACTGAACCATAAACTGAAGATACATAGCACCTGGAAAGTAACAAACTTATTCTATTTTAAATAACCCCCACTGGCCTATAAGAGTAGGCAGACACGACTTCTGGGAAGCTCAAAGTCACAAATGAGACGCGTAGGTGAGAAAAAGAGAATAGCAGATTGTAATATAAGAAGAACTTTCTAATAACTATACCAATTCAACAGAGGAACAGGTTTATTTGAAAGTTAATGGGCTTCCCAAAACTGGAAGGACGAACAAAGAAACATGTATTGGTGAATCAACTATTTGTTGGTCTCTATAATCAGAATGTTGTATATTAAATCCCCACAAACCCATGAAGCAGACTATATTATCCTCATTCAGAAAAAAGATTCAGAGGGCTCCTTTGGACCCCCAAGCTGGAGAGAAGTGCAGCTAATCTGTAAACTCAAGTCTATTTGACACCAAAGACTATAACAAGTAGAAATGGATTGAACACCTGCTAAAAACATAAAGGAGATCTTTTCCTCAGTTGATGATAAATAAACTAGATGTTTATAAAGGTCTGAAATAGCATGACTTGGTAAGGGGAAGAGGTTTAAGCTTAATCTTAATGCAACATTTTCAAAGTCTACCTTTAACCACCCCAGAACTGGTTAATAATATCACTGGAATGATGAGTAGAATATATGTAATATGTAGTATAATATCACACTATTGTATATCAAATATAATATGACCTGTATTGTATAACACCTGGTGAGAAAAATCTATTTATGTCATATCTACCTATTTATCTATCATCTATCTATCTATCTATCTATCTATCTATCTATCTATCTATCTATCATCTATCTATTTTTATATACGTCTATCAAGATAGATAGATGTCTCTAGGGCTATCTTGCCTGGAATGGACAGGACAGCTTTGATAGGAGTTAGCTTTCTTCTAAGACAGTGGTCGGCAAACTCATTAGTCAACAGAGCCAAATATCAACAGTACAACGATTGAAATTTCTTTGGAAAGCCAAATTTTTTAAACTTAAACTTCTTCTAACGCCACTTCTTCAAAATAGACTCAGCCAGGCCGTGGTATTTTGTGGAAGAGCCACACTCAAGGGGCCAAAGAGCCGCATGTGGCTCGCAAGCCGCAGTTTGCCAACCACGGTTCTAAGAAGATTTTCCTTCAGATGGTATACAGCTTTGGCATCTTCATATGTACTGATGCCTCAGCTGAAGGAAGAGCTAGAATGAACAGGTCATTCCTTGTCTGGAATTGATAAGAGGGCACAATATGCACCCACACTAATTAGGATACACCACTCAGCCTTCCAACGGTGACTGGCATATTTCCACACAAGCTGACCATTGCACCAATAGACAGTTATTGGTTTTGCCCTCTCAGTCCCATTGCAAGATGAAAACTTCTCATATTTAAACACATTCAGAATTGATTAGAGACTGTGTTTAAAATAATGACATCTGCATATACCGGGGATAAAATTGTTTGTCTTACGAGCTATTGAAATTATACCAGTTTTGGTATTGAGATTTTGAAATTTCAATGAAATATTTTTTCTATCAAATAATTCCATTTAATTAAAATTAAGGCTTCAAGTAACATGTCGGCCAGGGCAAACTTCCTAACAAGGTATTTGAATCTAAACCTGAATGGAGATGAATGAAAGAAGAAGGGGATGTTAGGGAACTTCACATAAACTTTGGTAAATGTTTTAATAATAATTATTATATTAATTGTTGAAAAAGTTAAAATAAAAACTGAGTTTTATTTTTCTTCTTATAATATCTTATCAAATTAAGCAACATGTAGTGGGAAGTATAAAGAGACAAAAGAGGAAAAAACGAAATAAAAAGGTTATTTTCTCATTGCATTTCATTTGGTACAAAGACAGGAGAAACAAAGAGGAAGAAGGAACCTCAAGAACATAAAAATGAACAAAGAAGGGAGGCCAGGATGACTGCAAAAGGGGAGGCCACTTTTGAATCCTTTCCCTGGCGCTACTCCGACTTGAACCTTCCTTCATGCATAAAATATGATCACCCACTTTCTCAATGACGCTGCTCACATTTATTTGCATTTGTGATGTAATCTTTTTCTTATTTGTCAACCGCACTTACAGTGGTTAGAATCAAAGGGCCTCTCGGTTTTTAACGCCTTCCTGTTCTCTCTCTCTCAGCACCTACACTGGAAGTGGCTAGGCATGTGCCCCGGGCTCTGACTTTCAGGCACAAGCATCTCCTTTCCTCTTTTCCCTTTCGCATGCACGACTTCAGTTTCTCTTTGCTAGGGAACAACCCTGCCCTCGGCTAAGCCACAACATCTGGATCCTGATCTCATGTCCTTGGAAGATAAGCAAAAAATAAAATTGTTGTGAATTCCCAATGTCTTCTCTATAAGGCTTTTATAAGAGAATAATAGTCTCTTTGGGAAATAGGCGGGAGGGGGGGGGTGGGAAATGATTGAAATGCTCACACTCAACCCTGGACTGAAGCTATAATTAGGAACCATCTGAGAAAGGGAAGAAAGATTGCAAACAGCGCAGGAGCCCTGACATTCGTGCAGAAGCTGAAGGAGTGACAGGAAGAAGCAGCCACGGAGAGGTTGGAACTTTTGGCACTCAGAAAAATAGTTCTCCTGGCAAATTAGCAAATTTCAGTCCAAGCACCAGAACAAGTCTATTAGGAACACATGAAAGATTGGATTATAAAATTTTAGCAGATTCATTTACATGCAAACAAGAAAACATCTGTTTAGCAGAAATGCCCATAATGTATCCCCAAGTTTAAGAATCAGGGCTACACAAAGTTGTTGTTTTCCCATTTAGAAGAAAAATAGCAAATTATTAAAGTGACTAAATAATGTAAGTGTCTAAACAACTCTAACTGGTCCAAGCCAAATACATATTCAGCATAGTTCTCTTTTTTTATAGTGTCAAGCCCGCGACATTTGGGAAGGGTAGCGGTCATGGCAAATGGGTTATGTGCTGACAGTTAGGTTTTTCCTCGTGAACATTTCTTCCTTTCAAATAACCTATTTGACCACATTACAATGAAAAATCATATATTTTATACATGTGGGAGGACCACTACTTCTCCTTACGTTGCTTCTTCCATTCACCTTCTTTTCAAAAAGTTAAAACTGATAGAAAAGTTGCAAGAGCAATAAAAAAATCTTACTTATCTCATCTCCTACACCCAGATTTTCCAATTGTAAGATGTTACCATCTTTCCTCTATCATTCAATCTCTCTCAATCTCTGTGTCTTTGTGGCTCTGCCTCTGTCTCTTTCTCTTCTCTCTTTCTTACACACACACACAGGGACAGAGCCATTGTGGTCCTTTTAAAATATGACCGCAGATTCATTGGCATTTCTCCTAAGGAGATGATGTGGGTTCTTTCATTCTGGGTGGGACTGTGATGACTTTGAAGAACAGGATATGGTGAAATTGACACTATGTGACATCCAAGACTGGGTCATTAAAGGCCTTGCTACTCGAGATGGCTTTGTTATGTGTTAACGTGGCTTAGACAGAACTGGAACTACATATCCCACAATTTCTTCCCACAGGTGTGTCTACAAGGGTGGGCCAAAGGAGGGAAACATAAGCAGAAGTCAGTTTGTAGCTCACAGATGATCTGCTGACCCCCCTCACTGGCATAAAGCAGCAGGAAGCCTGTAACTTCTCTACCTTCCCATGAATCCTCCTTCAGCTTCTTGACTCCTAGGCCAGATGCATGTGTGTGTGTGTGTGTGTGTGTGTGTTTAGCACCACAAGCCAGGCTCAGTTGCTCTCAAGTCAGGTTGGTAAAGTGTGTGTGGTCAGGTGACCAGTTGGCTGAACGCTGGTTGTCTGGGGTCATTGAGACCGGCAGGTTCTGTCCATGTGTCTCAACCTACAGCAAGTTGCCCTGGGCTATTTTCTCAGGTCTTAGCAGTCTCCCAAGAAACCAAGCAGAGATATTCGGGCCTCTGAGGCTTAGGCTTGGAACTGGCCAGTATATATTTCATGGGCCAGTAATGAGGAGTGAGCTCTAGACAGACTCTGATCCATATAGTAAGAACAAACTATAGTTTACCCTTCCTTTTAAAAGCCCAAAATATTCTCTTACAGGAGTTCGTATACCTTTAAGAAGGCCTGACAGAAGGCTCAAACATGCTTCTGTATTCTGTGTGTTTTTATGTGAATGTGTTAGTGTATTCGTGTGCTTGCATGTATATGTGTTTGTGTATGTGTATGTGCATATGTGTTTGCATATTTATGTATGTTTGTATGTTTGTGTGTGCATGCTTATAGATTTGTGTGTGTGTTTTGTGTGTTTTTGTGTCTTCATGTTTGTGTTTTTATGCTACAAGTGCCATAGTTCCCCAGTACTGATTTTGCTAAAGCCAGACAAGTGTGGCTATCATTGTGTTGAGCTTCTTCTCAAAGGAGAGACACATATTATACACAAACAAAACATACGCACAAAGCACTTGAAAAGAGAAATAACATCAGAAATGAAAGCTGAAAACCACAAGGACAGGAAAGCACATGTTTGTTGAATGCAAGGTTTGGCTGGTTTGTATGCTCATTTTAGTGTTCCTTTCCCACTCACAGGATCCTGAAAGCCTTGTGGTAAGACACTTTGCTGTTAAGGGATTTGAGACATTGGAGAGGTTGAAACTGACAGACTGAGGAAGTTCTTTGTGGCCCACAGACCTATTTTTTTTTTTTGTTTACAAACTGGCTTAGGAAAATTTAATTCACTTTTTTTTTTTTAACTGGACATGTTTTCTGAAGCTTGTCACAATCTCCATCACTCTCTCACATCGCAGCTACAAGGAAGAGGCATCATTTAGTTTCCCTGGCTAAGGCAGAAGTCACCCACATTTGTAATTCTTGCCTGAGGGCACTAAGAGTGTTGGAGGAATGGGGTGTGTGTGTTCTTTAATAAAGGTTTCTTAAAAAATTTTTTTTATTCATAAAATAAAAGTATACACACTACGTATTAGTTGCAAAGCATAGAAACATTATTTTATTTATCTTATATAGGCAATAATTCATAGTTTACAATTACATTCAGTTCATTTTTTCCTTCCTCCTGTGTTGAAATTAGATGCTTCAAAATTCTGCTCTGTAGCTGACAATTCGCATGAATTAAGTTAAGAAGTATTTCCTTTTCTTCGGGGTCTGTTCTTCCGTCCAAATATTTAATGTCTTTCTGATTATGACTTGGACTTTTGATTCTATAGTAGACATAATGCAGTTGGAATACTTAAGATGGAAAAAAAGTTGCCTATGACCATTTTTAACCCATTCAGTCCGCCACAGAGGGGTAGATAGGTGTTCACCCTCCTTGGCCAATCACAGGGCTCTGTGGCCTTAACTTTCACTCTAAGGAACCCCGTGCCAGGAGAGCACTGTGACCTGGCACCATCCATCCCTTTTACAAATGTCTTAGCTTACTTCCTGGGAAAGGATTCTGAGCACAGGGCTTCCTTTATCTTTCCCAGGAATGCTTTGCCAAAACCTTTCCTCCTCTTTTTCACCACCCTTTTCCTTCCCCATCTCCTACTTTCATCTTTTTCTGATTATCCTCAACTGTAATGCCTCAAAATCCACATACACTCAAAGTAAAATTCCTGTGGTTGGAGACAAGGAATTCAGAAGTAAATGTGTGCGGATTGAAATGGCATGGAAGGGTAACTTGAGGTTGGGGAGGTGATGCTGAACTGAAACATACATGATAAGACAACCAGCTCAGCAAAATAGAAAGAAGGCGTTTTCATGGGTTTAGCACCTCCAAATCTGCCCGAGGCTTGATGCATCCCTTGATCCCGATGGGTCTTTATCCTTTTTAAATGTCTTTCACATCCATCAGCACATACGTGAATCGCCCACCTCTCAGCTCTTCCCTACTTTTCACAGTGCGCCTCCCCAAACTCCTCCTTGGTTTGGAATTTGCCCAAGTGTTCGCTAAGTTTGAAACCCATCCTTCCTCCTATCTGGTTTCTCCCCAGTTCAGTTTTGTACCTAAATGTTCTGTGTATATTTTTAAAGGTAAAATTAGTAGGCAAGCACCTGTGGCATTACTAACTCTGAATATTGCTCACTCACAGATAACGTATTTCTTTTCCTCACGTGTGTTCGGTGTCTGTGTGTGTGTGTGTGTGTGTGTGAAATGTAATTAATAAAATAAGAGAACTGACTGGTGGTATGTTCGGGAAAAAGAGGCTTCTTAAGTGCCTGTGAGATTTTTGACCTTCCTCAAATGATGTGCCTTTCTTCGCTTTCTGTGAAGATGTTAACTAATTTTTCTTAGGTGACAAAAAGAAAATACATGTTTTCCTCTAAGCTCCTGAGTACTCTGTTTCTACAACACCGTCATTTTCCTAGCATTTAACTGTGCAATAGAAGCTTTGATTTGGACATTACCCTCCACGTCAACTTTTAACCTAGATATTCTTCTTCCCAGGGTGTGAATACCATTGGTATTTGTGTTGGAAATAAGCCAGGCAGGGTGTGTGTATGTTTGTGTAGGCCAACCACATGTGGGTGGGATAATGAAAACAAAACCTCGGTCTCACATACCTTGAGAAAAAGGTGGATCAAGAGAGATAATGCGTGGTATAAATTAAAAATGACCTCAGGTGGAAATTTTGTGGGTATTACAAAAACATAAAAACAATTAATCTGTCAGCAGAGAATTTACTATGATGGTGAATCCCTCGTTTTTCACTCTTAAGCTGGTATCTTCCTAGCATTCTGGAGCACAATTCACATTGGTGGCATTCCTTGTTTATTTGCTATAGAACCACGGGATTCACACAGGAATGGTATTATGCTTGCCCTGGCCAATTTTAGAACAGAGACCACCTTTTAAGGATAAAAACAATCAAACTGTCAAATATTTTGAGGCTGGTTCTCCAACATGATGGGTTAATGATAAAACTGTTAAAAGAGAGTTACACCTAGCAGTTTATGGATGTAAACAATATATATTTTTATATTCAGGAACAGGGAGGTAGATACAAGAATCCCACAGAAGACATGCGCAGTGGGAAAAAGGGATGCTACTGGATCATGAAGCTCTGGTTCTCAGTCTGTTTCTGGCACTTTCAGTTGGATGAACTTGGCAAATACTTAAGCACCCTAGGTCTCAATTTTGTTACCTATAACACTCATGTAATAAAATCTATTTTGAAGAGTTGGAAGTATCACTGGTAATATATTCCTCAGTTATTAGAAATCTATATGTATGATGGATGGTTATTGTTCTATTATTTATTTTATGGAAATAAATCATTATTATCATTTTATTGATCCTATTAAAAACCACCGTAGGACATTTTTGAAGAGAATTGCAGGTGTAATTGTATTCATAAATCATCTGTAATTTCCATTGGGAATCATCTGTAATCTCTTAAACAGTCATAGTAATACCATGTTCATTTCAGTAAAAAGTCATGATTTTTCCACATGAATTCTTCGGCCTTTTTTGGCTCTCACACGAATTGAACAGCAGAGAGCTTTCAAGCTGCCTTTCCTAAAGTCATGGCTTTTGCTTCTCAGACTTTCCAGGAGGTTGCTATACCCAGCTTAGCCAGACCCCAGCATCTTTCTTAATCTGTTTCTTGTTTTAGTAGATCTGACCATGACCTTTGATTATTAACTTCATGAAAATCGCCCTCTCTTGATAACTAAGACATTGCTTTTAAATTTTACTGGATTCCACTACATTTATCTCTTTGTCCAAAGATGGTGGTAGGTGCATTAATGTAAAACTCTTATCACAGTTCCTGGCTCATAATAACTGCTCAATAACTGACATATACTATAGCTAGTACATCATCATTATCATTATCATCGTCATCAGGTGATTTCTTTGTTGGCTCTTCTCCTTCCTGATCTGTAGGAGTAATGGCCTCCCAAGTATCAGTTTTGTTTTTTAATCTTTGTTTACTAGGTTTTTCTTAAGGAAAACAGCCATTCAGTTAGCTATTTTACATTAATAATATTCAGATGTAACTCTCTAGCCCCAACTACTTACCAAGGCTTCCATTTTATATTTTCATCTGCTTCTAAGATCTTTACTCAAAAAAATATCCTGTTATCATTGCCAAATGAGCATGCACACACTGACCTAGATTCTTTTCCAAACTCTCCCATTTGCTTTCCATCAGACCCCTCACTAACCTGACAATTTGCAGCTCATTCCTCTCCTTTTTCTTTCAAGAGACACCTAGGCCTTGCTTTGTTGTTGTTGCTGTTTGTTTTTGTTTGCTACGGGCAGTCTTCCTACTTAGATGCTCACAACCTTATAATCCTTTTAATTCAATTACTTTATAATTGCCCAATACCATGCAATCACTGCTAGAGAAATCATTTTGAATATCTTTTTTAAAGTGTTTGTTTGTTTGTTTCAGAGCCTATGAAGCCCCTAAAGGGCTTTACAGTCCATGTTATATTAAAATTTATCTATATAATTTTCATGTTAATGATGTTTGCAACTTTTATCTATCCCAACTATTTTTTCACTCCAAACCACTCTGTATCATCTAGTTTCAAGCATCCTGGATCATACTGTACTACCTGAAGCTGTGGTGAATTATTGAGTCTAGACCATTGGCTCATGCTTTGACTTCCTACTTGGAAAATTTCCCACATACTCTCTATTTTTTATGTTTCTTTTAAGACCCAACTTAATTTTCCTTAGTACAGTTTTTCTTTGATAGCTTGGCTATCTTAAACTCTGTGTGTTGTTTCTTTTATTATCAAAACTTTACACCTAACACATATGTTCTTTATATGCGATCTCTAGTATTGCATCTTCTAGGCCAAGTTCTTATATGACTTTTATTACCCCTAAATATTATCAATTCTTTCTTTCTTTTTTGTAATTCCCATTGCCAATACCAAAGTTCAGGCTCTTACAATTTTTTCCAGGAAACATCATTTTGGACCTCATCATATTCAATATCTATTTTCCCTCTCACCCGCCCTGATCGTTATTGTTAAATTTCTGTTTCTAAAGCAGTGGTTCTCAACATTCTAAAGCTAAAGCCACACCATTTTTAAAACCTGCTTATAGCAACAGTGACACTCATAGTGGTTTCTTACGAGTTTAGTAAATATCTCCTTTGGTTGTGAAGCCCAGATGTTTATTTATTGTCCTACAAATATCTACACTAATAAAAGAGAAACATGCAAATTGACCATACCTCTGCTATGCCCACAAGCCACGCCCACCAGACAATCAGGAGCAAGTATGCAAATTAACCCAACCAAGATGGCTGCAGCCATGGAGCCAGCAGGAGGCTTGGATTTCCCTGGCAATGGAGGAAGCCAAGCTTCCCACCTGGCCTGGCTGGCCCTGGCCTCTGCTCAAGGCTACAAAGTTGCAATTATAGAAGATAAATAAATCCCAACAAAAATGGCAGTAGCCACAGAGCTGGAGAGAGCAGGAGGCTTGGGTTTCCCCCCGCAATGGAGGAAGCCAAGCTTCCCGCCAGCCTG
Organism: Corynorhinus townsendii; assembly: GCA_026230045.1. NCBI lineage: Eukaryota > Metazoa > Chordata > Mammalia > Chiroptera > Vespertilionidae > Corynorhinus > Corynorhinus townsendii. Next base: position 10,771,241 of record JAPDVU010000002.1, read on the forward strand.
GCCAGCCCAGGCCTCTGCTCAAGGTTACAAAGTTTCAATTATAAAAGATAAATAAATCCCAGATAGCAGGGTCTCTGCTTGGGTTGCTGGGGGGTGTGGTTGGCCTGCAAACCACCACAGGCCCCTCGCCAGGCCAACCCATGTCCCAAGAGAACCCCCACTCTGATCCGGGACACCCTTCAGGGCAAACCAGCTTGCCCCCACAGGTGCACCAGGCCTCTATCCTATTTAATAAAAGTAATATGCAAATTGACCATCATTCCAACACACAAGAGGGCTGCCCACATGTGGTCAAAGATGGATGCCCCCATGTGGACACAATATGGCCACCAGAAGATGGCCAGCAGAGGAGGGCAGTTGGAAGGGACCAGGCCTGCAAGGGAGGGCAGTTGTAGGTGGTCAGGCCAGCAGGAGAGGGCAGTTGGGAGGGACCAGGCCTGCAAGGGAGGGCAGTTAGGGGCAATCAGGCTCTCAGGGAAGCATTTAGGTATCAATCAGGCTGGCAGGGTAGTGGTTAGGGGGTGATCAGGTTGGCAGGCAGAGTGGTTAGGAGCAATCAGGATGGCAGGCTGGCAAACAGTTGGGAGCCAGCAGTCCTGGATTGTGAGTGGGACATCCCTCGAGGGGTCCCAGATTGGAGAGGGTGCAGGCTGGACTGAGGGACACCCCTCCCCGTGCACGAATTTCATGCACCAGGGCTCTAGTATAAAATAACTTTCTCAACATATAGTTAAGTCTTGGAATTCCATTCTTCACAATCATCTGTCAACAGGATTTTCTGACATTTTTTGTTTAATTCTTTGATTTTCTCTACTTTTGGAATTTGGTCTTTCATATTTCCTTGGTTACTCTTATTTAGACATTCAAGCTCTTAAATCAGGATTAATACAATTGCCTCATAAGATGCTCTGCTTCCCTGTAATATCCCACTCCAGTTCTTCCTGAAGGCTACTGTAATCATGATTGTCCCAAAGTACACCTTTTTGATTCTCTTGGTCCCTTTCCCATTCTGCCTGTCTTTATAACAATTTGATTATATGTCTTTTGCTTCCTTTTGGAGCATTAATGACTCAGTGTCTATGTACGCATTACCTTTGTCACTCTACAGAAGATGGACATATACTGTTCAAATGACAAAACACTGAATAATCATTTCCATAAAGGTGAATTATGCAAGGTTTGAAAACAGTACTTGGCTAAAATTAAATGACTTAATCACTAGATAGCATACCACCAATCATTCACAGTCACCATAAAACACCTCTTTAAAAACGTGTGGAGTGCCAGGCGCCATGATTAAAGGTATAATAATAGACAAAACAAATTTTCCACTATTGAAGAACTCAATATATGATGCAAGAGACAAAGAATGCCACAATAATACCAAAATGCATTTTAAAAGTTAAATACAGGAAAGGGAAAAAATATAAGGCAGATGAGGGAGATATGAGTGGGGGTCTTGAAAAATTATATCTCCTCCATTGCTATTACCTATTAGCTAAGGATGATTCAACAATATTTTTAAAAACCTGCCAAATATCAACTTGGTGATTTTTAAGTATGAATTGTTTTGTTATATCTTGCCTCCCTGTGCATATTTCAAGGTAAAATATTAATTCATTTTAATTACATTTGCTTCTCTTAAACATATAAAAAGCTTTTACTTTCATATTTCATTCTTAAATTCCTTTGTCAGCTTCTGAAATCAAAAGCATTCGTAATTATAAGCTCTCTTTGTGGCTTCAATGGCAAGGATGGGCATTTTCCAAGTCTTTTTTAAAAAAATCATCTGCCTCAATAAACATCAAACCTAGAATTCAATCTCTAAATTATAGGCTGCCTACAAATTCCTGTATGATTGTTTGCTCCTTTCTCCAACTAACACCTTGTATGTCTGACCTTTTTTTTCTTTCCAAACATAAAGTAAATAGAGTAGATATGTGAACCCAATGAATGAAACTGAAGCTCTAAAGAATGTGTATTTTGTGGATAAGGACCACTACTCTTATGTGAGCCTAGTTGCCTTCTATAACGGGTAAATAGATGGTATGGTAAAGTTTTAAAAGTCTAAAGAGCAAGCTGGCTTGGATTTGTATTTCAACTATGCTTCTTGCCAATTGCAGGTTTTTGTGCAAAATACTTAAACTCTATCTGCCACTGTGTATTATACCTAGTAGACTTTGGAGATAGATGGGCCAATAACATTTATACTCTGGCACATAATGACCATATAACACATTTAAAGTATTTTATTGTGTTCATATTTCAAGATCCTCTTTACTAGACTAATTACCCAGACATTTTTATCCATTACTGTATAGCTATCTGAAGCTATAAATATTTTTCCTGGGATTTTCTTAGTTCCTTCTTCCTGAGAATTTACTGATGGATTTAAATCAATGACTAAATAATACTCCATAATTCTCTCAGTAAAATTAATTTATTCTTACCTTCCACGGACCATCTTATAGCCTATTTCCTTTCATTCTATATGGAATATGTCAACTTTTGCTTTAAATCTACTAACATACTTATATACTACTACTTATTATTGATATGGCTTCCCATTGGACCATGAAGGACTCAATTGCAATGCATGACTTTCCTGTATGTTTTTTTCTGTATATATTTTCTCTGTATTTACTTCTCTTTGTTTGTCTCTCTTGACGAATTGAATGAATTGCCTAAATGGGCATAGATGCTCTTTCCTGCATAGTTCAAGTAGATCATAATAAACTTTGAGTAAATTTAGAAACAGAAAGTAAGTCATACTTAGTCTGGCACAGCAGAGGACAAGCCATGGTCAAGCTAGAAGCTTTTGGGCACAGAACAGATAATTTACCAAAGGAAAAGAAAATAAAGGTTCTCATTTTCCTTGGATGGCTCAGAAAACACATATTTTGAAGTTCTGAATTTCTACTGTTACATAAGCAAACATGAAAGATGTACATTTTATTTGGAACGATCGAATTTGTGAACACATTAAAATATATTGAACAATTTTCTTCTTACTGAAATTAATTAAAAAATCACCCATCTTGTTTCTCCAAGATAAATATTTTCATCAAGAAAGGTTTAACAAAAATGCTGTAGGATGGCATCATTTCCGTGTAAAGTGCCAACTTCACATGTTTTGTAAGTTCAGATGTGTACAGTGCAGTAAGATTGTTAAACCACAACTCATAAAATGAAAGAGCTAACGGAAAATCTCACTTGTATTTTTCAAATAAGCTAGCTGTTTACACTTACATATTTCAACTCATAATTTATAACTCAACATCACACAATTCTGTGCATTGCACATAGTTTCAGCAGAAAAAAATGCAAAACATCCTTCCTCACAGACTTTGTTCAAAATCAGAAACTATGTAGAATATGTAATTTTTCTACACAATAATAATATTCAGGATGGATAACAAAGGGCATCTAGAATATATATATATATATATATATATATATATATATATATACACACACACACACACACACACACACACACACACACACACACATATATGTAATTCAAGTAAGAGAAAGATTGTTATATACACAAAACAATAAATCTGAAAGTTTATATGCAATGTGTTAATGGTACTTTACTCTAAGAAAAAGATCATAGGATTTTACCTTACAGTCTATACATTTCTGAATTTCTAAAATATTTTTACTTGAATATATGTTACTTTAGAAATTGGGTGGTGGAAGAAACAATGCCACTCCTTTTTCCTGCAAGAACTTACTGCACTTTTCAATTTTTTCCCATTTTTTTGTATTATTTTCACATGTACAGCTTAGCGGTTAGACAATCATATACTTTACATAGTGGTCCCCTCAATATTTCCAGTACCCCAACTAATACCACTCATTTAAAATGTATTTTATTCTCTTACAAAACCCTGAGCTGTGTGCACCTAGGAATAGAAGTTTAACCTTTTGAGAGTACTTAATATCCATTTAAACCACACACACAAAAAATCAGTTTATTAACAAAAACCTTTCAATCAAGCTAGATGTGCTCAAAGACAAAATCTCTGACAAAGACTGATGAAAACATGTTTAAATTCAAAGAACTGAAACGCATTTCTTTTCAACTTCGTTTGATGGCATATACACTATTTAATAGTATTTTAAGGACATTGTGGCTTATTTTCAACCAAAATTTTCTATTTGAGTCAGTGCCTTTTTATTAGAACACATTAAGAGTCTACATAAAACCTTAACTTTGCCCTTAACCTAGCTATTATCTCAGTTAGCTATTATTATAATACTATGATTGCTCACATGTTAGCAGGTAAGCTCAAGTAGCTCCTTCTTCTTTACTTTCTTTGTTTTGAGACCAGAGGGCCACTTGCTTTTCTGAATAAATCCAATAAATGTGGTTGGAAGCACCCCAAAGGGTCAGAAGCATGATGAATTTTGGGACCTAGGTCAGAATTGGCACACAGGTATAGGCTACAGTGGGTCAGTGGAGGGCAGAGAATACATTTTGGTGAGCAATGATTGAATCAGCTGCAGCTGTGTCTACCACTATGCTAGGCACAAGAAATAAAAACAACACTGTGTCATAGACTAGAGAAATGTGAAAAATATGGAAACAGAGAGTGGATGACTTTATTCTTTTGGGGCAGTTGGGAAAACCTTTATGGGGTGAGTAATATTATGACCAGGTCTGCAGGAAAAAAAAAGTGTTCACAAGGAGAACAGGTAGGTGTGAGCATTACAGTCAGAGGGCACAAAATATACAAAAAATAGAAATACAGAGTCAGAAAATATTACTTGATTCTGAAAACAAGGGCAGTATATGAATTAAGAAAAGATCATAAGGGGTGAAGTAGCAGAAGTGAGAATCAGAATTGCAAAAGATCTAAACATCCAGGCTAAGACATTTGAAATTAATTTTGTGGGTTATACCGCATACCAATCTATTACAAAACATAATGGTTGAAACGACAAACAATCTACCACATAACAAAGCAATAAAATATTTAGTGGCTTCAAATAACACCGTTTATTTAGTTAATGGTTCTGTGTGTCCGCAACAGGGACTGGGTTCAGGGAGGTAGTTCTGTTCTCTCTCCAGTGGCAGTAGTTTCATTGGGTAAATAGGAAACTGGTCTGATTATGAACCGCATGAAATCTCATTCTTCAGTGGACTAGCCCAGACTCATGTATGTTGGGAAGACAAAGGTCCAGGGGAAAAGGTGGGATTGTGTAAGGCCTCTGGAGACTTTGGGATTTGAATATTGATACCTTATTGCTTCATTCCATTGGCCAAAGCAAGTCACAAGACCAACTCAGGGACAATAGACTCCACTGCTTGAAAGTTAAGAATTTCAAAGTCACATTGCAGTAGAATGGAAACTAAAAGGAGCTGCTGGCAAACAGTTCCAGCATGTAATAATCACAAGAGTTCCATCAAAAGGTTGATGGGACTTGGGGGGCTCAACAAGGGTGAGCCACATAGGAGCGACAGATTGTGTGTCCATTTGTGCAAATTACCACAAGGGACTTTTGAATGATTTTATTGGTACCATGGGTATAAACGGCATGCTAGATTTAAATAATACAGGTTTTTTTTATCTCACTACCTAGCTTTCAGATAACTGAATCCTGAAAGAAGCAAAACCAAGGACTATAGGATCTGAAAATATTAGAGCATTGTTAAGGAGAGTATGAAATATAATGAAATAATTTTATTAATATGAAAAGTAATGAACTCTTCCACTCATTTTATCCTACTGATCAAAAAGAAAGCAACCCCAGTTGTTTTTTTTTTAAATTCCTGATATCAAGTGTCACATACCAGTAATATCACAAAATACAGATTAATTTCAGTTAAAAGGTGTTTCTTTTAAAAATATCCTGTGGATGACAAAAAGGATATCTATTTTATGTACATAAACCATATTCAACATCAACTGGAATAGCTGTATAATTTAGGGCAATGCGTTAGACCACAGCTTGTAGGAGAGTGAACCTAGTTTTGAAACACTATAGGAGTGTGAATTCAGTTTTGAGCCTTTGTACCATTTACTGTTATTTTCCAGGAAGGGAAGGAAATCAGAAGGTGGGAAGATCACCAACTTAGACAGGGAGGGTGGGATGCAGCACTGCTACAGACCATTTCTTCTCAGCCAGCCCAGGCTGAGTGTCAAGGGGTTGTGAATCCTATATAATACAGAGGTAATATGCAAATTGACCATCACTCCAACACACAAGTTGGCTTCCCCCATGTGGATGCAAGATGGCCACCACAAGATAGCCAGCAGGGGAGAGCAGTTGTGGGCAATCAGGCCAGCAGGGGAGGGCAATTGGGAGGGACCAGGCCTGCAAGGTAGGGCAGTTGGGGGCTACCAGGCTGGCAAGGGAGGGCAGTTAAGGATGACCAAGCCAGCAGGGGAGGGCAGTTAGGGGCAATCGGGCTGGCAGGGGAGCAATTAGGTATCAATCAGGCTGGCAGGGGAGTGATTAGGGGCAGATCAGGCTGACAGGCAGAAGCGGTTAGAGGCTATCAGGCCGGTAGGCAGGCAAGCAGTGGGAGCCAGCAGTCCTAGATTGTGAGAGAGATGTCCCAGATTGGAGAGGGTGCAGGCTGGGCTGAGGGACACACACCCCCATGCATGAATTTTGTACACTGGGCCTCTAGTAAGAGAATAAAAGAGACATGGATGGTGCCAAAGGAGCATGGAGACTTTGACCCTTGACATGGCTAGTTTCTTTGTTAAGATTATTTTTTTTTTTACTTGTTAAAGATTATTTATTGCACAATATATCAGTTTATCCTAAGAATAAAACAGATACTATTATTCTCCACTTCTAAATTCAGTACATAGTCAAATCTATTTTCTTAAACTAAAATTCTATAGCACTGTAATATGAGTCAACCCTTTGTTATTGAGTTAGGATAAGGAAAACTTTACAACATAAAATAAATTCCTTAGAGTTCATGAAACCATTTCACAATCCTAGAAGGCACACATTATACTTCCTATCATAGTAAGTGCATTTAAGTACTTCATAATTAAAAAAGACAAAGCTGTACAGAATACAAAAAGTGTACATTTCATCCATTAACACATTTACAACTTTTTATGATTAGTAATTATAACATACCTAATATTCACATCTAAAGAATTATCAGCCAGTTTAGTGGAGTGAGCAAAAACTGCTCATTTATTAGATAAGGCTAATAAAAACATTTGTTTCACAGTTGATCAGTTAGTGTCTTGGAGCTCACATTGAAAAGTAAAAAGGTTTGGGCAATATCAAGTTTCTGTTCTGTTAAATAATTCCTTGAAAGGTGAATGATTCTGAGGGATCAAATCACTGGCTATACCTGGGAAAGATCCAGAAATCTGTAAAGCAACTTTGCTCATTTTCAGAAACATTCTTAAATTAGGCAATCTGAACTAGACTCAGTAAGTCTAATCCAAAGGATTTAAAATCTTAGAGCTGAAAAATATATCGGAGGATCATCTATCCCAACGTTTTCAAAATATGTTCCATAGAATACTATTGATCATGGAGGAGAGTCAGGGTTCTGCAAATTTGACCTGAATTTAAAAAAAATTTTTTTGTAAAAAATTAATTTAAAAAACAAGTCCCATCATACAACTCTGCTACTCACCAAATTCTAATACAATGGATATCACCAATGCATTAATACATGTTTTCATTGATTGGTTTTATAATATTTAGTATTATAGTATATGAAATTTACATAAAGAAATTTATATGAATAAAATATGATTTATAAAGTGATGTAGGGGGTGTGTGTGCATGAGTGCACATTCAGCACATGGAGCTAGAGGTTCTAAGTAAGATTTTACTTGGGAAAAAAAAGATTCTACTGATGAAATACAAGTGTGAAAACCATAAATAAAGTCTCAGTTTCTAAAGTATAAGCCTACAAACTGGAGGAAGGGACTTTCTCAAGGTCACATGACCATAAAAGGCATCGCCAGGCTGATGTGATAGAGCCCTCAGTACTCTGCATAAATATCCAGTGAGTGTTTAGCTATTTGGTACTGACCTACCCCCATCATGAATGTCAACCAGTTCATTATCAGTATTTTGGGGGTAAAAATCAAGCCATATTTAGTTAGACATTTTGCTTAGAAATGAATTTTTTAATTTGCATGCCTATTAAAAAAACCCTAGTATCCAAAAATTTTGCCATCAATATTGAAGCAACTTAAATTGTATACTTTGGTACTTCAGAATATATTTGTCTTACCAACAAATCAGAAAAGTTACATGGAATGTTAACATTATTTTAAAAGGAGACATCAGGCCTTATTTTATTATATGCTGATAACATAACGTTTAACAAAACAAAAATTTACTTTTTAAGTAAAATTTTAAAAAGTAGTTGAAATGCCACTAACGTTATAATTCCTTCAAAGTATTTCAAAGGAAGTGGAATGAACAGTAAGAAAACCAAATTATCTCCTAATTTTCAAAGGTGTTTTATGTACTTATGTTTAAAAGGCTTCAAGATTATTTTTAATTTTCAGTGACTGTTATTTGTTTCAATGAGGCTTCTGAGAGACTTATGCTATATCCAGAGGTAGTCTTTGTTTCCATTTTCTCTTAAGTATACTTCTGCAGGAGCATATGTTATTAGTGGCATACATCCTGTCAACACAACACTGCATATTGCAAATTAAGTGCTTGTAAGTTGGGCTGAGTAGCAGTCTTCCTCCCACGTATCTATTGATATGCAAAAAGAGAGTGCTATATAAAGGTTTCAACATATCAAAACACATTTTAAAAAAAGACATGTCCTTATTGAAACCAGGTTATAATAAGGACAATAAAAGGGAGTTATGAGGACTATGGTCTTTTGAGGGGAGCCCTGGTTCTGTGCACAGGGTGGAACCCATACGTGTGAATTCATTTTGGGAAAATGTTGCGAGTTTTAGTACCAATGTATTTTATCCATGGGCCCATGGGAAAAGATAGCAATGATTTGAAAAAAATAACCAAAAATTCTTATAGGCAATAAATACTAGAGGGGATTGTCATTCGTGGACCAGAGGTTATAATGCAGTTTTTAAAGACATAGACTTAGTTATAGAGAAAAGAGCAACCTAGACTACAAGTGAAAAAAAGAGTTCAGGGATGGGAGAGGAGCCTTTTCTCCATGAGTATTTTCAGCCTCTAAACTCTGGGCTATAACGTAGTGTCCATACAAGATACTTCTGGGAGTAACACAGTACAATAAGCATAAGGTGGGGCTATTCTCAGCTACCAGCGATATAAGGTCATGCTACTCAGAGTACAAAAGTGTGCTGTGGACAGTAATTGGAGAGTTGCTAGAACAAGTCTCAGAAGAACTGGGAATCGGAACAAAGAAGGAGTAGGAGAGGAACCCCCCTCCCCTCCAAATTGCCTGTTACTTCTTCCTGTTCTTAGAATGTGTGAGAAGCTGAATGGGACAAGAAAATTAATGCAAAAGAGTAAGTTTATATCTTACAGTTGTAGCCATATCCTGAGGCTGAACAAGGCTTCCTGTGCTTAACCTAACCCCAGACTGCGTTGCCCTGTTTCCAGAAGGATTTTCTTTCCCTTCCTTCTTCTCCTTTCCCCTTTCTTGCGTAAGGCCTCGATGTATGTTGATTATATGTAGTAAAGCATTCATTTGCATCTTTGATAGTAATAAACAGACTAATGGGAAAATGAATTTCAATTGTCACAAACAAGTTGAGCAATCACTTATTTCACTTATCCTCGCCACCAGATGTCTACTCGGGTGGTCACAAAATTAGAAAAATATCATTAATCCAGAATACATGAAACAGCAAGAGAATCTGGTGAGGCACATTTTCTCACACATAAGTCAGTGAATTCACCTGGAACTTTGAAATTCATAGTCAGACCTTATCATCCTCTTCCCAAGAGCTGTGTCAGGGGTTTTGGCTTTTCCTCTTTTAGTTTTATTGTTTTAGGACCTGCTTCTCACCTTTAAGCAAACATTTCCACTTCCTGCTTATTGCCTTTAGAGATAATAACTGGAAATCACAGATATTTTGTGTCATCAGTTTTGATGTTTGATGTATCAGCTAATTAAGTTTTAGGATATGACAGCAAAAAGTAGTGAGTATATGAGTTTTTAATAAAATATGAATTATTTCGATTTATTAGTTCTTTGTTACGAGTTTTTCATGGTTGCATTATATAATTAGTGAATTAGACTCTGAAATTATTAAATTACAAATGCATCTTATTAAATAAAATTTCAGCCAAACAAGGCAGAGAATGAATGGTTATTGAATGTGTAAATCATAGCACTAGCTTCCAAGTTCAAGTCTTCCTTTCAATCAAGTTTAATTGACTTCATTTTTTTATGTTTAGAAAAAGTACCTCTTAGTGACAAGAAAGAGAAAATTGGTTTGAAGTCAGAGGTCTGGCAGCCCCAAATATGTGCTTTTTCTTCTATACCTTTATGTGGTTTTTGTTTGTTTGTTTTTACTTTCAAAGACTAGTTTTAACAAATTACAGCAGCTGTAGCAATTGTGAAAGTAGGCCATTTCTCAAAATTTATTTGATATCCATCAGATGTTAAGCTTTGTTCCTAGCAGAGAGCATGTTTTTAATTCCTAAGAAAAACATATTGGTTTTATCAGAGAGTGAAATTATATCTTAAATGAGATCTTTTCCAGTGGCAAAGGAATATAAAGGTTTTGGTGTAAGAATATCAGTGTGATAATTATTATACTAATTAGCAATGCTAACTTGGGTAGTGGGAATAGTTTAAGGGTCAAAAGAGTAAAGATTTTATAAGGACGATTGCTAGGTTGCTGTGCTTGGACTCACTCTTCCTTCCCAGAAAAGCAATGGGTGGAGGTGGGCTGAGTGAGAAATCATCCCCAGTCTAATAAGAGAGAGGTTCTAACAGGCGCACTCAGCAAGCTTGACACATATTTCCTCCAGGGGGAGACTGAGGTGACTCATGCATCCCAGTTGGAAGTGCAGCTGGACAGTAACTGCACTTCCAACTGGGAGCAAGCAGGTCAAAGTGCATGAATTCCAGGGACAGAGTGTGACACATACAAAAGGAACATTAGCCTGTGGGGTCATTCAAAATGAACCCTACCTAAGAAGACACTCTCCAATAGCCAAATGCGAGTAGTGAGTGGGTCCTAGAGGCAGAAACTACAAGGGATCCATATGATCAGAAAACTGAAGACATCACTCACATCATGGGAGCAATGGTCTGAGGACAACGGCACGTGGCCTTCAAGGCACCCACAAAGGACCCTGCAATGGAAACCGCAGTTTTAGATGTCTGGTGGGTCTGCACGCAGCAGCACTAGTAAAGGAGGAACTTAATTAGCCTCCTTTTCCATCTTCCTTCCCTTCAGACCAGCCCCTCTGGGCTTAAAACTAGCATCCAGCAGTAGGGTGACACTTGAGTGACAAATAGAATGAAGAATGCTAAGATCCATTTTTCAGAAAACCAAAAGCCCCTCACTGAAGGCTGGCCCTAGCTGGCAGAAGAATGGGAAGGCAAGTTATCTTGAATGAAGATGAAAATGCCAATTGATGGATGTGACTGGACACTTTAATTCACTGAAATAATGAGATTGTGTTTGCAACTTAAAGTGACCAAAGGATTTTATACCATCCAACTTAACTAGAGATGTATGGGGTCTTCACCAAGCTTTCATCCAAGGGCAAGGACACAACACCACCCTCTATACAGATTGAAAGAAACAATGAAAAACAAAAATAAATTAGCTCTGCATTATGTCTACTGAGTCCTACTAGATTAACATATAGATTACATGTAGACTTTTACTCTCCTTCACCATGATATGAGAAATCAATGATTAAAAACTCTCAAATATTAACTAGGAAGGAAGGAGGGAAGAAAGGATAAAAGAAAGAAAGGAAAGAAGATATAGTGAATATATACATACTAGTGACCCGGTGCATGCATTCGTGCACATTGAAAGGAAATTAATTAAATGGTGGTTGGTGGGGTGGGACTGGGCGAGATGGGCCGGACATGCCCTGGAGCCAACCTCCCGTGTTCCCTCCCTGGTGCCTGAGGAGTGAGCGGGGTCCCTCTGGCAGGTGGGGTCCCTCGGCCTGGCCTGCGAGGATCGGGCCAAAACCAGCTCTCCGACATCTCCAAGGGGTCCTGAAGTGCAAGAGGCCACTCTGCAAAGTTGCTGTCATACAGGGTGCGGAACACAAACACAAGTGTGCAGTTAACCAGATTCAAAGCTGACAGTGCCCCAGCAACAACATAACCCACGGCCGAAGGTGGAATCATGTGGCCCTGTGAGGAATGGGGCTTCCTCCTCTCTGGTTTCAGGGTGCATCACCCAAGAACTGCTGCTGCCAAGTCACTCAGCAGCTCCCATGTTGAACATTTGCCACCTGGTGGTCAGTACACATCATAGTGACCTGTCCGACAGTAGGAGGGACACTAGCATATTAGCTTTTTATATAGATAGATATACACATGTGATTGGCAAGGGGGTACCTAAACATTCTAGGCAAGATATGGCATAACTGTCTCCCTTCTGTGGATATACTAGTAAATACAACCAATCCTTTGAATAACTATATTTTTTTACAGTTTCACTTGTCTCACTTTATTAGTTACTTGAAGCATATTTTTGAAATTTGTTGAAATCTACAATCTATTAATAGTCCACTGTTTTTCATCCCTTCCCTTTGCCTTTCCATCTTTTCCTGATTCCTTTCTTGACACCTGAGCCTGGACCTACTCATCAATTATTCTATGTACACTCTATCCTTGGATCGGATTGCTCTCCATCTTACTACAGAGCCACACCTGCTCTGTTACACCCTCAAACACTGATCATTCTCACCATTTGTTTCCTATTTATCAATTCCCTTGATTCTGAACACTGCTGGGGAATAGTTCATCAGCTTGCTGGTTGGTATCTTTCCAGGTTGTTATCCCACCTCACCTGCTCCCTCAATATTTCTGGGCAAGTTGTTTTTGAAAAGCCTTAATCACATCCTTTACCAAACCATTACAACTCCTCTAACACCTAACCAAGCTTTGATCCAATGGCAAGGACACAACACCACCCTCTCATTTATAAATGGCTGTTCTTCTATTTTTCAGGGGAAAAATAGAGGCCTTCAAGTATGATTATACCCTCACCAAGCCCATGTCTTCACCAACCCTTCTTTTTGTCTTTATTACCTTCTAAGACTGACTTTGTATGTGCTATTTCTTTATGAGTTGTTTTCTAGGAATGTTTTTTTTTTTTTCTTCATTACCATTGTTTGTTTCCTTAAAACTGTGCTTTTAAAGCAGGGGTAGAGGAGTAATTTGCCCCCAAGGGACATTTGCCAATATGTAGAGACATTTCTGATTGTCACATCTGGGGAAGCAGTGTTACTGGTATCAAGTGTGGAGGGGCCAAGAATGCTGCTAAACATGTTAAAATGCACAGGGCAGTTCCTACAACAAGGAATTATCAGGTCCCAGAAGTCAATGTGCTGATGGTGAGGAACCTTACCCTAAGGAGACAAAGTTCATAAAACATTTTAAACAGGCAGATCGATGATAGATAGATAGATAGATAGATAGATAGATAGATAGATAGATAGATGATAGACAGATGATAGAGCGATAGACAGATGATAGATAGATAGATAGATAGATAGATAGATGATAGACAGATGATAGATCGATAGACAGATGATAGATAGATAGATAGATAGATATATAGATAGATAGATGATAGATAGATAGATAGATAGATAAATAGATAGATAGATAGACAGACAGATAGATGATAGATAGATGACTCTTCTTGGTAATTTCCCCCCATACAATTATATCCTACCTCTCTCCTTTTGTTTCACTTCCAAATGTATTAAAAATCACAGTATGCAGTTTATATCTTTTATGTTGTACATAGTATCAATTTAACTAAACTTGCTTTTAAATAGGGCCTCAATTACCAAATATGGCCTCAATCCCAAGTTCCTAACTCCTCACTGCAGATATTTGACATTGAAAAGCTCCTTCTGCTTGAAACGCTCAGCTTACTTTCTGATGATGTGGTGAAAAAGGCATGTGCTTGGAACTGAAACATACTTTCAAAGCCGGGGCTTAAACGTCACTGCCTGGGTTACTTGGATCGGGTTGTTCTGTGTCACTGAACTTCATGTTTCATATCCTAGTCCTTTTGGGTTTAGATCATATTCTTTTCTCTTCTTCCCAGTTCCCAACATTTCACTTGGCTGATATTGAGTATTCGATGAGTTGGAGAAATGACCAAATATACTGATGGGTACTAATTCTATTTACCTATCCCTGTCCTTCCTTTTGATACCTTTGACCTGTTGTTTCATGACCATTTCTAAGTAGCTCTGAAAAGTCACTTTGTTCCACTTTCCCTCAACTTATCCATGTTATCTGCCAATTCTGTATTATAATACATCATCGTTCCTCCCTTGAATTTTATCAATATTGTAAAATAATGGAAGAGGTGATGTGTGGTAAAATTATTTAGATTTATTCTGAGTAACTCCAGAGAATAAGATTAAAATTAGCATTTTAATGTAAGGAAGACATTACGGTACTTACGATTAAGCCGTTCAAAAATGAAAATGGGTAGTATGTGTGGGTTGGTGATCATCCTGTTACTAGAAATGGATGAACAGAGGCTAAATGCAAGCCGGTTATCTTAATAGGCTACACTGAATGACTGTAAGGGGGTCATGAGATAATGTCAAAAGCAATAGATACAAAAGAACGCAAAATGGGTTAAGGCCTATTTGCCTTATCTTAATTACATTCACATTGATCAAGTTATTTGACTTACTTCTCTAAACTTCAGTTTCTTATCTGTTAAATCTTATTAAATAGATGTCAGATTTGAAGAAATGAATAGGAAATACTTGGTAATATATAAAGCACTATATTTTTAAGTTGTTATCATTTCAAGGATTTATTTCAGTATTTGAATTCAGTGTTTCAGTGATGACAACTATATATATAAATAACAATAGATGAAAATAGATATTTGTACACATATATGTACGCACTCATTCTCATTCTCATATCTTAATAAAAGAAATATGAAACAGAAAATTAGTTATTTTATCAAAAATAATACTACACTCTAAACACCGAGCCACAACAGCCAGGGAAAATCACTTACTTTTTAAATTATTTATTAAAATGATCACTTAAGTTTTCTTTCATTTAAATACAAATATATAATGAACTTCAAATATTTTCTAGAAAGTTTAAACATTAATCAAGTAAATATTAATCAAACAAACACCTTAACAAAAAATCATTGATGACACTCAAAGACTACCCTAAATTACAAAAAAAGGATGTGAGAAATGTAGCTTTTTCTCCTTTTTTCCATTGTTTCCTACTCTGCCTTCCCAGCCTCCCTTACCAAACTGCGGGATCGTTTGGCACCGTTCTCGTGTAATCTGTTGAGAAAAACAAGAACACGGCTTCTATCTCAAGTTTGAGTTTTCCAGGATCTGCTATTGCCACATCCCTTCTTGTTTGAGTTAATCACAAGGGTGGGGACCCAGGCCAGTTCAGGACTTCAGCAAGGACTCCTCTTGCCTCACACCCATAGGGCCACTCTATAGATGAAGTGATCATCTGCGCCCTGTTGAACTCGCCTCTCTGACCAACCTGGGGACAAGGAAATGCCAGGGGATAAAAAGAATTGGGGCCACTCTTTACATTGCTTTCAAAAACTAAATATGCATTGGGTTCCATAAGATGTAAAAAATTAAAATCAAATCGTGGTTTAACTTTTATTTTGAAAACTAAGCAGGAAATATGAGAAAGGGTTTTCCTCAAACCAAAAATGTTTATTGTTGTGGGTTTTATCCAAGAAAACTCCCTCCAAAAAAGGTAATGCATCATAGTTCTTAGGAGAAAGATTTTTATATGTTTCTTAAAAAAAAAAAAAAACTTTAAAAAATGTCGTTGCTCTTTATTTAAAAGCACAAGCTATTAAGTCAGGTATCCACTCAGTTTGGCGACATTTCTAATGTACCAGTCTGTCTTGCAGGTTCTGTGTGTTGTCTTAAAAAATGCCTTTGCTCAGCATTGAAACTGTAAAAGCAGGGTGGATTTCGCCAACCTCTCAGCTTGAACAGAGTTCCAAAATCAATTTACGATTTGACGTTCCAGGGCCCGGAACCCAGACTGCTACGCCGGTCCTCCTGTCTCAGCCGTACTGCTCCCGTGGACGGCGTCTCTTCGTCGCCTTCTCTTTAGAAGTTGCTCTGCGTGTAGAAGGCATCCATAAAACTGTTTTTATTTCTCTTGGCGTTCCATATTCATGTAGCGCTGATTTTTCCAAATACATATTTCAGCAATTTTTGCTTCAGGTTCCCATGAACGTTTCCTAGGATTGAACAATGGGTGAACAGAAACGACCTTGTGGGTTATTTTGCATGTAGGTTAGACAAAACAAACTTTTTGCCAATAAATGGTTCTCTCCGTTTTCACTTAGCTCGTAGACTGCAAGGCTGCTGAATGTTTAGGCTTCCTCCATAAACACAGCTCATGTCTGGATCATGGAAGCAAACTCACCATATTTCATTAAAAATTTAATTAAATGGATCTTGAAATTTCTTGTCACAAGAAAATAAAGTTTGAAAAAATCTATATTCACAGTAAGAACTGTTTTACAACACAAAGTGGAAGGCCATCTATTGGAACGTAAATAGACACAAACAAAAAGAAGAAGATACATGATTCAGAGAAACAAAAACTAATCAAGCCAAAAGTTAACTCATTTATTTAAAATATGAAAGACACTGATGATGTTACTCTTCGGGGCGAAAACAGAAGTCTCTGTCTTTTTATCTCATTCCGTCTACCACCACCATGATGCCTTTCCAGCCTTTCTGTTTTGGCAATTTTTGTAATGAATGGAGAAAGCTGGGAGTATAAATTAGTCATTGCCAGTCATTTTATTTTAAGGCTTTAGGCAACTTCGTTTTACTTGTAAATCAACACTCTCTGTGGACTTTTAAATTAGTAGAGTGAATTGAAGAGATTATCTGTCATGCTAAGAAAATTTAATTTGTGCTAAAATTTTGAAAAAATAATCTTATTTGACAAGTAGTCGGCAATGCAAACCTTACGTTTCTTTGGCATTTACCTTTAATTGAACAGTAAATCCATTTATAAAACACATAAATTAGAAGTCCTATTTTCTCGCAAAAATGCTAAGAACTTCCTACCCATAACTCACATCTTTCGACCAATAGAAAAATCCATTGAAAAATGGTATTCAATGAAAGTCACCCAAACCTCTTCAAACTGTTTGCAGTCTTTTCAAATTAATGCCTATAGCTAAATTTCTTATGTCAAGGAACTTAGTTGAAAATAACTTCCTTTACTCATTTATCATTTATGGCATGGTTTTCAGATCTTTAATAATGCATCTATTTCTCCTGGAGGTAACCAGTTACACAACCTTTTCTGAAATTGCCCGTCTGAGCTAAGTGCCCTTCATATGGCTTGACATAGGAATCTGTGATAACCTCTAATTGATATAACATTAAGCTCTCCGTATTGCAATTTATTTATTTTTACTTATATATTTCCACAACTGGCGGAAAGAGCCTGTGTCAGTTAAGGTTCAACTATAGGACCAGAACCAGGATAACCTACATCTTAAAGGATCAGTTGAAAGTAATTGGCTTAGTTGACTTTGGTGTCTGGCAAGGCGTGTTTACAGTCTGTAGGGCAGGCCTTCAGGAAGTGCAGGCTGGAGCTTTAGGGCAGAACCTGAAGCTTCAGTTACAAACATAATTTCTTCTTCGGGAAAATCTCAGTTCTGCTACCAGGAAGCCTTTCCATGGATAGAATAGGCCCACCCAGATTATCTGGGGGTAATCTCCTTTACTTTAAGTTAAGTGGATAATGAATAGTAATCATACCCTCAAAATATCTTCATAGGAAAACTTAGATTATTGTATATGTTAAATAACTGGAGTATAACCTACTAAATTAACAAAATAATAAAGAAATAAAATAAATCGACCATCACAGGGCCTGCATTTTTCCCAAATTCTCATAATAAAAATTTTCAAACATGCAGAAGAATGGAAAGAAACTTATAAGAAAAACCCACAGATTCCTCTAGACTTAAAATATGTTAATATTTTCACAAGTATATTTTATGTATGTGTATAGTTTTGAAATTATTTGAAAATATATTATAATCATCATCATGCTATAATTTTAATAACTTTAGCATGCATCTCCTAAGAATGACATTCTTCTACACAATTACATTATCCCCACAAATAAATTAACAAATATTTTATGAAATCATCTACTAATGTGTTCATATTCAAAATTTCACAAATGTTCATAACAAGAAAGGAAAAATGGAGAAATGAAGGAATAGAGAAATGAAGAAAGCAATAAACAATGAGGGAAATGAGGGAGTCTTCTAAGACCTAAAGTTGGCTAAGGGATGCATATCTCTAAAACATCTTTTACATTATACTAGAGGCCCGGTGCATGAAATTTGTGCATGGAGGGGGGGGGGTGTCCCTCAGCCCAGCCTGCACCCTCTCCAATCTGGGATCCCTCTCACAATCCAGGACTGCTGGCTCCCAACTGCTCGCCTGCTTGCCTTCCTGATTGCCCCTAACCGCTTCTGCCTGCCAGCCTGATCACCCCCTAACCACTCCCCTGCCAACCTGATTGATGCCTAATGGCTCCCCTGCCAGCCTGTTTGCCCCTAACTGCCTTCCCCTGCAGGCCTAGTCACCCCTAACTGCCCTCTCCAGCAGGCCTGGTACTCCCCAACTGCTCTCCCCTGCAGGCCTGGGTCCCCCGCAACTGCCCTTCCCTGCAGACTCAGTCACACCCAACTTCCCTCCTCTGCTGGCCTGGTCATCCCTAACTGCCCTCCCCTGCAGGCTTGATCACCCCCAACTGCCCTCCCTTGCAGGCCTGGTCCTTCCCAACTGCCCTCTCCTGCTGGCCATCTTGTGGTGGCCATCTTGTGTCCATATGGGGGCAGGATCTTTGACCACATGGGGGCAGCCATCTTGTTTGTTGGAGTGATGGTCAATCTGCATATTACTCTTTTATTAGATAGGATAGAGGCCTGGTGCATGGGTGGGGGCTGGCTGGTTTTCCCTGAAGGGTGTCCCGGATCAGAGTGGGGGCTCCCTTGGGGCATGGGGTGGCCTGGAGAGGGGCCTGTGGTGGTTTGCAGGCTGGCTACGCCCCAGGTGACCCAAGCAGAGGCCTTGGGATCTGGGCTGTATTTATCTTCTACAATTGAAACTTTGTAGTGTGGAGTGGAGCCAAGCCTTCTGCTCATTCCCTGGTGGCAGCCATTTCTGTTGGCTTTATTTATCTTCTATAATTGAAACTTTGTAGCATTGAGGGAAGGCCTGGGCTGGCAAGGGCAGATGGAAAGCTTGGCTTCCTCCATCGCCAGGAAAACCCAAGCCTCCCTCCTGCTCTCTGTGGCCACAGCCATCTTGGTTGGGTTTATTTGCATATTCCCTCCTGATTGGCTGGTGGGTGTGGCTAGTGGGCGTGGTTTGTGTATATGCGGTCAATTTGCATATTACTCTTTTATTAGATAGGATTCCCTAGGAATCTGAATTCAATGTTATGTAAGCTCGATGTAAAATAGATCTGACAGAGAAACAGAGTAGTGCCTCCAACCCCTATTCACACCTCTGAGTTTCTCAATAGGCTGTCAAGTAAGACATAAAATACATCTAAATCTGAGACATGAGCTTTCATATTTCATGCATTTAAAGTTCTAAGTTTAATTAAAGGTAATTCTTAGAAATCAGTTGTTGAGTCCTACTATATATCAGGCAATGTGTGATAATGAGAGGGACAAGTACATTATCCTATCTAATAAAAGAGTAATAGGCAACTTGACCTTACCTCCCCTACACCCATAAGCCATGCCCATAAGCCACGCCCACCAGCCAATCAGGAGCAAATATGCAAATAAACCCAACCAAGATGGCAGTGGCCACAGAGAGCAGGAGGGAGGCTTGGGTTTCCCTGGCAATGGAGAAAGCCAAGCTTTCCTCCTGCCCTTGCCGGCCTTGGCCAGGGGTGGAGCCAGGTGATCGGTATGAGCTGGGGGTCCCCCTTCCAGAACCGGAGGCTTTAGGCCTTGGTAGGGATGGAACCGGTGATTGGAGGGAACTGGGGATCCCTTGCCCAGTCCCCGAGGCTTTCGGCCTTGGCAGGGGTGTAGCCGGAGATCGGAGGAGATAGGTGTGAACTACAGAGGAAACACCTTTTCTGACCACTCATTGGCTAAGCTCCCTATATGCCACTGGTAATATTCTTAGTAACTTGGGTATAAGAATCCAAAAAGGTGATGTAGGGCTTTTCCACCACACTCCTGGAGAAAAAAATGAAGGTCCGCTGCTGGAGGGCTACAAAATGTCATATCGACCCTAGGTGGTTTGGCTCAGTGGATAATGCTTAGGTTTGCCAACTGCAGGGTCCGGGTTAGGTTCTGATCAAGGGCATGTACCTAGGCATGTCCCTGGCTAGGGCCCAGGTCAGGGCTCATGCAGGAGGCAACCAATCAAAGTGTCCCTCTCACTTTGATGTTTCTCTCTGTCTTTCCCTTTCTCTTCCACATTCTCTAAAAGTCAATGGAAACATATCCTCAGGTGAGGAAAGAAAGAAAGAAGGAAGGAAGGAAGGAAGGAAGGAAGGAAGGAAGGAAGGAAGGAAGGAAGGAAGGAAGGAAGGAAGGAAGTGAGGAAGGAAGGAAGTCATATCCTATGAAAGACACATCTTGAAAATGCCTAAAGGAAGTTGTCATTTTTTCATGGTGAAGGGAATGGAGTCCGTGTTGATGAAAACACCTTGGTGGCTGCAGTGACTGGCAGTGGCTGCAGCAGCGGGGTGATGGGGCTGGTGCCTTTCCCTGATCAGCCCGGTCGCCTCCCACAAAGGGAGGCCAGACTGCAGCTTATAGGACATCCCCTGAGGGATCCCAGTATGTAAGAGGGGGCAGGCTGGTCTGAGGGGACCCCCCCCCCCCCAGTGCATGAATTTCGTGCACTGGGCCCCTAGTGTCTTAATAAGTTTAATTATGTTCTACACCAACCAATGCTATAAATTTATTTTTATATCATCTGCTTCAAGAACAGCATTACTTGAGTAAACAGAAGTCTTTTAAGTGATTGGATTAAGTGATCTGCTCATTTTTTACAAGTGTGCATACATTTATTTTTAGATGCAGTTATAACTTTGAAAAAGTTGTCAGGATATCATTTTTCTATCAATGACAATTTGAAAAGGTATGAATGTTTGAATTATTATTATTATTAGTCTTGATCATATGAATATGCTGTGTATGTAATATTGGAAGTAACTTCTATTTAATGCATAATTATATTTATTCTTCATTCAAAAAATGCTGGACAACTATCAAGTTGCTTAATAGAATTCAAAATTAGTGTTAAGACGTAGCCTTCTGATGCAAAAGAACAGGCGGATTTTGGGTAATGAGAAATGGAAAGATGGAATAGAAAGTATCAGGTAAAACTTGGTGAATCAGTATCACATTTCTGTATCCACTAGGCTGTTTCAGCTCTCTTCTTCATTTAAACTTCCTTTTCACAAATCCTCAGCCCCTTGCCTGCCATGAGTTAGGAATTACGTGGTTTAACAACCCTCCATCTGGACGAACTGGCATTTTGAGGAGGAATTCCCCTTAGACATTCCTTTAAAGATAAAAATTGTATGCATGACAAAACTCATTTTCCTCTTCATCCATTTAATTCTACAAGATGTTTACACACTTACCCGTTACATAAATCCAGTTTGAAATGGGATTTGAAGAAGGATTACTTCACAGAATGTTTTCTAATACATTTCAAAATGGTAATTGATGACAGAAATATTTGCTTAGCTAGATAGGTTGGTTCTCTGGCTATGGAGAACATTCTGTTGCTAAGAGGTAACTTTACTATATAGCAAGAGCTTAAGAAAATAGGAAAAGAAATAAGCATTCTAAAATGATTAACCTTGACTTATTTCATTCTCAGTATTTTGTGCCAGGATTCTGAGATACAAATGAATGGGATGTTTTGCTGGACCACTGGAGAAAGAGTATTTATCTTATTTTGCAATCATACCTGAATTTTCCTATTGAAAAAAAAAATGTATAATCAATGAATACTATCATCTAAAAAGTTAAAAAAATGATGCCAAGCATCATCTTAGTATGAATTATACTAGTTTTGCCATCCGTGGCCAAGAAAATTGTGCTTGCCATGGAAAAGTAAATAAATAAAGTTGAAAGTGGGGCATCTAATAAAAACTATGAAAAGCCTAATGATTCAGAATGTATGCCGAATGTGAAATAGTTATACTGCCAGTCACTGGGATTATGCCACTAATGAAATGTGAAAAAAACACAGTAATCATTATCTTACATCCAAAAGTATTTCTGCTAAAACTCGAAATGCCGATGTGCTTCCTTGTCTATGTACACACTGACTCTCTGGTTCTCATCGAGTCTCCTGTTTTTAAAAGCAATAAGCCCAGGAGACCCACATTGACAACAACCACCTGCTCCTCCTCTCTGCACTTCAGAAGTATGCCTCACTACCTCTGTGGCATTTTGCTTAGTTCTAATAAGTAGGTCAGCTTTACCATAGTCACTCCTCATCCATTTCCCAATCATGATAAATGGTATCATCATCTGCTCAGTGGTTTATCTAAAAATCTTAGAAATCATTCTTCATTTCTCCTTATCCTTCCTTCTCACCTTTAATCTACAGACACATCTATAAGCGCTGTTACTAAATCTACCTGCTGCCTTGTACTACACTCTGCTGCCCTTGCTGTACTTCAAGTCCAAGTCTCCATACTGTGCACATGGACAACTACCATAGATTCTTACTGGACTTCCGGCTCTCAAATCCTTTTGTCCAGAAGCAAACAACATGGCTTTCCAAATCTTCAAACTGGATCATGATATACCCTTGTCGAAAACCTTTCCATAGTTTCCCATTTCACTTAAAATGCGTACCTTTGTAACGACCATAGTCTGATAGGGCCTGGCTCCTGCCTAACTCTCTGATCGCATGCTATGCCAGTTACACTTTGCTCCCTACAACCACATTGGCTTTCAATCTAGATTTGCAAACACACCAGGTTTGCTTCTACTTAAGGGCTTTTGCATGGGTTGGTTTTCTTTTAGCGATCTCCATATGATTGCTTCCATCTTGCTATTAAGTTCCAGTTTAAATTATAATCCACTCTAATCACACAGTTTGAAGAAACTGCAATGCTTACTTTTAAATTATATTGCTCTTTTATCTTTTAGTTTTCATATGGCCTACCACTACTTCAAAATATCTTATTTATGCATTTATCTGTTTATTTTCTGTCTCTTTATGACCAGAATAATCTCTCTCTCTCTCTTTCTCTCCCTCTCTCTCTTTCTCTCTCTCTCTCTCTATCCCCCTATCTCTCTTACCCCCCAACCCCCAATCAAATTGTTCTAGAATCTTAACAAACCTTGAATATCACTTATGGAGTTTTAAAATAATCCATGCCTCAGTTTCCCCACCTATTAAAAAATGAGGAAAATAACCTTAAACAATCTTGCCATATTATTATGTCAAACAAATGTGCCAGGGGTAGGGGAGGCTGGGGGAAGGTCAATGGGGAAAAAAGGAGATATATGTACTACTATTTGTAATACTTGAAACAATAAAATAAAATTTTAAAAAATATTGCTGAATTGAAAGAATTGCTATATAATGAGAAACTGCATTATTCTCATGTGGTATGAGTGTGGATAAAATCACAGATCATGGCAAGTTTTTTTTTCTATTAGAATATTGTATGGTAAATTCTGAACTGTAGAGCTCTGTTATGTACCTATCATCTTTCACTAACTAATCTAAATTTCTATATGATCTTATAAGCAGGTGACCCCAAGTCAATGCTTAGTATCTGCACTCAAATAATACCCTTAGAAATGTTGGATTGATTCAAGTTAGTTCATAATGCATGATAACCCTTTAAAAAAAAGGCAGTTAAGAACTTGCTTCCCTATGCTTTTTTTCCCCAAACAAGTCTTCACAATCAATTTCACTCTGATAAGAAATACTCAGCCCCAACAGGAGGCACACGAAGACATTACAATCTTTAAACTTCATTATATGCATCTATATAAATGGATAAAAAACACAAACACTACTAATAATAAAGCTGTCATGTAAGCAGCAGAAGACTCTGATGTATTTACTTTTTTAAAAATATATTTTTATTGATTTCAGAGAGAGAGAGAGAGAGAGAGAGAGAGAAACATCAATAATGAGAGGAAATCATTGATTGGCTGCCTCCTGCACACACCACACCAGGGACTGAGCATGCAACCTGGGCATGTGCCCTGACCAGGAATCAAACTGTGACTTTCTGATTCATACTAATACATTGATGCTCAACCACTGAGCCACACTGGCTGGGCTGTTGTATTTACTTTTAAAATAAAATTGAAGCAATTAAACTCACAACTTTTTTAGATGTCTCCTATTCTACTACAGATTAAATAGTTGTAGGTCAGTTGGGATTGGTTCTTAATACTGATCTTCATACATTGAAATTCCAAGAATATTAAACAGCTGTCATTCATACAGATAAGCTTAAGATTGTAAAGTTGAAAGGTGTCAATGCCCAAAAAATTACTGAAGTGTATTAAATAAACTGAAAAAAAAATAAAAAAACAACCCACAAATAGACAAAACAAATAGCTGCTAATCATCATTCTCAGCCTCGTGGTCATAGATGACCTTGGAGATAACCTACCTCATGGCATCTGTTACAAGGAAAAAGGATTAGTTTTTACACACTGACGCACACATTATTTTGTAAGCACATTGGGTAGCTTTGGGGTTAGATTATCTTATATAACATAGTTAGAAGTGAAATGGCAAAGTCTTTTCTGCTATTTTCTCCCTATTAGTTTCCAAAATTACACCAAGATTACTGTGAATTTTTCACTTCCTGCAATTCATTTTTCCCTCCATCACACAAATCACTTTAATATAAAGCTTCCAATGAAAGAAAGTTGGCGCCGCAGTGCAGCTGAGCGGAGCCCTTAGGATGTGACAAGTATAAATCAGTGGGGACACGCGGCCGAGCAGCATTCTAAGCACATGTCGCGCGCTGACCTTGCCGCGCCCGGTTCTATTTCTGCTACC
Source organism: Corynorhinus townsendii (assembly GCA_026230045.1). NCBI lineage: Eukaryota > Metazoa > Chordata > Mammalia > Chiroptera > Vespertilionidae > Corynorhinus > Corynorhinus townsendii. The sequence continues at coordinate 10,796,468 of JAPDVU010000002.1, forward strand.
TCCGGTTTCTATCGGGAGGAATTGAAAATCCTGCAGTTGTGCCAGTGTTTATTTTGGTGGTCAGCAATCAAGTGGCATTAACACGGGGAATAAAGAAGTGGGTTTTATATTATGGTCTAGATTGGTCAAGCTAACAAGAATTTATTATATTATTTGAACAGCCTTAAATATTTTTATTTTGTTTTGGTTTTGACAAGTGGGAAATAAATTCAGAAACCCTAAATATTAGTAAATGTTTTATGTGGGAGTTAAAAACTTTAGAGATTAAACAAGCTATGAAATATAAAGGGAGTGGGGAATGCCTAGAGGAAGTCTTAGTTCCATATTGTGGTCCATCAATTGTAAAAATAACCCCAATTATTCACTTCCTGGTATGGGACTTTCCAAAATTCCTCCCATTAAGTGGTGGACTTTATTTAACAACCCTTGAAGATGTGCTGCCCTTATGACTTGCTGTGTCCAAGAATGCAGCAGACATAATATTGTGCCAGTTTCAATATTAAGAGGCCTTACATAATTCTTCTCACTCTTTTGAAACTCTTTGTATGCTATGTGAAAAAACATTTTTTAAATATATAAAATAAGAAGAAGTAATGGGGGTAGGGGGGAGTCCAGACTGGCATGCTGGAAAATAAGAAGCCTAGTGGCAATGCTATCTTAGACCTTGCTCTAACCAATGCCATCCTAGACCAGTGGTCGGCAAACTCATTAGTCAACAGAGCCAAATATCAACAATATAACGATTGAAATTTCTTTTGAGAGCCAAAAACCGACTTCTGCGTATGGGCCATGAAGTTTCAATCACACTGTAAGTGCGCACCCGCACGTGGTGTTTTGTGGAAGAGCCACATTCAAGGGGCCAAAGAGCCACATGTGGCTCGTGAGCTGCAGTTTGCCGACCACTGTCCTAGACCAGCTTGCAACCAAACAACCTCCAAGCATGTGATCCAGCCCAATCAAGATTAGCAAAACTGCTTTCCCAACCTGCAGCTAATTGCAGATACGTGTGTGTAGTTCATTCCTAATTGACCCAATACTCATAAGCAATAATTAATGTTTTGCAGTGAGTTTTATTGTGCAGCATTATTATATCAACTAGAGGCCGGGTGCACAAAATTCGTGCATGGGGGTGTGTGTCCCTCAGCCCAGCGTGTACCCTCTCCAATCTGGGAACCCTCAAGGGGTGTCTGACTGCCCATTTAGGCCCGATCCTACCGGGATCGGGCCTAAATGGGCAGTGAGACATCCCCCTCACAATCCAGGAATTCTGGCTCCCAACTGCTCACCTGCCTGCCGTCCTGATTGCCCCTAACCACTTCTGCCTGCCAGCCTGATCACCCCCTAACCATTCCCATGATGGCCTGATTGATGCCTAACTGCTCCCCTGCCAACCTGATTGCTCCTAACTGCCCTCCCCTGCAGGCCTGGTCCCCCACAACTGCCCTCCCCTGCAGGCCTGGGTCCCCCCCACCCACAACTGCCCTTCCCTGCAGGCCCGGTCGCCCCCAACTTCCCTCCTCTGCCAGCCTGGTCACCCCTAACTGCCCTCCCCTGCAGGCTTCATCAACCCCAACTGCCCTCCCTTACAGGTCTGGTCCCTCCGAACTGCCCTCCCCTGCTGGCCATCTTGTGGTGGCCATCTTGTGTCCACATGGGAGCAGGATCTTTGACCACATAGGGGCAGCCATCTTGTGTGTTGGAGTGATGGTCAATTTGCATATTACTCTTTTATTAGAAAGGATAGAGGCCTGGTGCAAGGGTGGGGGCCAGCTGGTTTGCCCTGAAGGGTGTTCTGAATTAGGGTGAGGGTTCCCTTGGGGCATGGGGTGGCCTGGCAAGGGGCCTGTGGTGGTTTGCAGGCCAGCCACACCCCCCAGCCACCTAAGCAGAGGCCCTGGAATGTGGGATTTATTTATCTTCTATAATTGAAACTTTGTAGCCTTGAGCGGACCCCAGGGCAGGCCAGGAAGTTTGGCTTCCTCCATTGCCAGGGAAACCCAAGCCTCCTGCTTGCTCTGTGGCTGCAGCCATTTTTGGGGGGATTTATTTATCTTCTATAATTGAAACTCTGTAGCCTTGAGCGGAGCCCAGGGCTGGCCAGAGCGGGCAGAAAGCTTGGCTTCCTCCATTGCCAGGGAAACTCAAGCCTCCTGTTTGCTCTGTGGCTGGCCACCATCTTGGTTGGGGTAATATGCATACTTGCTCCTGATTGGCTGGTGGGCATGTCTTGTGGGTGTAGCGGAGTGATGGTTAATTTGCATGCTTTTCTTTTATTAGTGTAGATGGATAAATGATTCATGTGAAAACACCTCTGAGAGCCCTAGCTCGTTTGGTCAGTGGATAGAGTGTTGGACTGCAGACTGAAGGGTCCTTGGTTCCATTCCAGTCAAGGGCACATGCCCGGGTTGCAGGCTCGAAACCCAGTAGGGGGCATGTATGAGGCAGCCAATTAATGATTCTCTCTCATCATTGATATTTCTATCTCTCTAGTCCTCTTCCTTCCTCTCTGAAATCAATAAAAATATATTTAAGAAGCAAACAAAATACACAGAAAATAGGCCCCAGTTTGTAACTGGGCTTAGGTAGAAACAGGGTAATTAACCATGGGACATCAAATGACATGTGACCACAACTGTCCATATTAAGAACCAATCCCAACTGTCCTACAATTATTGAATCTGTAGTAGGATAGGAAACATCTAAAAAAAAGTTACGAGTTTGTCTAAATTTTATTTTAGAAATAAATACACCAGAGCCTTCTGCTGCTTACATAATAGCTTTATTATTATTTGTATTTGTTTTTTTTTATCCATTTGTATAGATGTTATAGTAAAAAAACCACAAGATCAGGAAGACCTAACAACAGTGCATTTTAGGAAGGAAACAGTATATTTGAGATCAGTCTCAGAAGGCAAAATTAAGCTACACAGCAGAAAGTACAGTAATTTACATCAGTGTTAAGTGAACATCACGTATTTGGCTTTGAATATTTAGATTGCCAGTGCAAGCAGCAGCCTCAAATTATTTCCATTCTATGGGAAAGTTTTCTATTAACTTTCAGGTCATATAAGCAAAACATTATTTATACTTAGCTAGAAAAGTAGTATTTAGCAGATATTCAGAGCATTTATTGAATACTTATTATGTGCTAAGCACTAACTACAAATCATAAGACATGTTTTTTATTTTAAAAAAAACTATTGTGTTACATTCATTGCCAGTTTTGAGGGTTTTTTTCTTTTTCTAGAGAAAATTTTTTCTCAGTTTAATAAATGAAAGTTGGATGTTTGCCAGTTTGATTACTATTAAGGAAGCCCCACAAGACTAATTTGCCTTTGGGGGAATGGGCTGAGAGGAGGAATTTGACACATTTCTTACTGTTATTGTTTCCCTGACAACATTCAACATGGGTTGAATTTAAAGTCACAGAATATCAATTTACAGTGACCAACAAATGCAACCCCCACAAATTCAAGAAAGTTAAAACCTTGCACAAGAGTATTATGTATCTCTAAGCACAGAGCACCCTGATGTGTAGACAGCACATTATCGTAACATAGGGACTCTTAATGTCTTTTTGCTACTATCCTTCCTTGAGGTTCCTACTTAGACATTCCCTTCCCTCTTAAGAAGACCAGTAGTTTGACAGAGAATTCACTACTCACTAAAAGTGATTTATATTCCAGAGTTGGAGAAGAGAGGAGTGGGAGAAGTTCTGACTGATGAAATGCGGGTGAAAATAATGAAGATCATTTTATTAAAGCATCTTGTTCTCTTGTTTGATGTCCACAATCAGTGTGTCACCAGGGAACATCAAGAGTCCTCAGGACTTTGCAACATTTGGCAGTAGTAGGCGATACCAGATTAAAGGCTTGACCCTTGAAACTGGGAAGCGCACTACTGAGGGTTGAGTATCTGCATTAAACTTTGTGGGGCAAGGATACATTTACTCTCCGATGAGTTCTGGGACATTGTATTTTACACCAATTAGCCTCCCCTGATCATTAGAGCTAGTGTTTTGGAACAGTAGGTAAGGTTTAAGACGCTTCCTTATCTGTAGGCTCAGTGCAAACAGCTGAAGAACAGAATCACCAGTTACCTGTAAGGAGGAGTATTGAGATTATTAAAAACAAACAAACAAACAAACAAACAAAAAACAATAAAAGAGGTGACACACCTGGCTTTTCCACCACAAGAGAGACTCTCAGTCCCACCAGTTCATCTATCCACCCTTTTCCCAGATTCAGGTCCCTGCCTGTTTCCTATGGGGTAGGCATAATGCTAACTCTTGGACTTCCCAAGTCTAGACTTGCTCTCCCACCACTACGAACTGGGGAAACTCTCGTGCTCTGCCTTGGCTAACGGGGAAAGACTGCCCCACCTTTACAGTAACCAGAGTGGACCCGGAGAATATCTGACTGCCCAGGGGGCCAAATTGCACAAGCTGAAATTATGGGCAAGCCAACGCTTTGTGAGGCAACCTTGACCAATTAGAAACAGGATGTCTTCTTCTTCAGTAAGAACTTAGAAATGCAAATGTCAAAAGCACTTCACCAAATCAAGCACATAATTTTCCATGAAACCCCCATGGTTTCTTGTATATAAATAGATTAATTTGGAGAAATGACACTAACATAAAATCAATGTCTCAGTGAGTAAAGGACAATTTTTCTTGTGAATAAGCTCTTTGGAGCTAGAAATAATGTGAATAATTTCAAGCTGACGGGGACAGGTGCAGTTTTATACTTCCGGTAAATGTGTGGCTTCTGTGCTTTTAAATTAGCATTGTGACTTTGAAGCCACATTTTGACTTAACCCTGGAATGTTCTAAAACAAATCATGGCTTAGGAAAGTCAAAATTATAGAGAAGCAGTTGTGTGTTAAACAAATAAACGAAACTTTAAAATATTCTGTATTGACAAAAGGAAAGCATTCTAGCTTACTCAAGTGCAACACAGCTGAATGATTATGAGTGCAATCATGGATGTGTTTGTACATCTTTAATTCCACCAGGTCTTTGGCTGCTAAATAATTCCCCCAAAAATGTGCCTAAGTTTCAGTTAAGTGATCTGTTTAGATGTTTGCTTTTGCTACTAGACTGACCATAAGCGTTTTAAGTTAGAGACTGTTTATATATTTTTTTCTTTTTTAAACATTAACATTGCACACAATACCCATTAAATAGTAAGGAATCAATAAAGATAGTGACACTAATTCAAGAAAAAATACAACCAGTTAAAGCTGAAAATTAATTACTCAAAAAAGAAGTATTGTGAGAAATAATTTAAGAATTAGACATTTCATTCATTCATTTTCCAGCATTTTTTAAAAATTGGGTACTATAAAAATGCCTTTCAGAAAAAACCATGAAGGGATATTCCACACAGAACAATACATTTAAAAACATCATATAATGATGCAAAAATATAGTTCTTACTTGTAAAATGATTTACATCAGTGTAACATAAACTTTCATGGGAATAAGATCACTTGAGGACAAAGAATATTGGATTGCTGCAGAACCATAAATTACAAGTTCTAACCAGTTGACAGATTCAGCCTAAAAAGAGGAAAATGCAAACTCAAAAGTTCAAAATGTAAATATGTTGCCCAAAACCATTAAAAATCAGTTTGCATGATACTTTCAAAGCTGCTTTTCAGAAAGGCTATTTGTTAAGTAGATGGTATTGCTTACCCTTTGAAGCCAGTTCCCAGGGAGAAGAGGCTGCCCTTCTATTTGCTATGAAAATAAAAATAAAAACACATTTATTTCACATCACTGCTTAGAGTTGCCCCACATCTGCACTAAGGCTATTTACTGAGTGATTCTAAACCTTTCTATGTGAAGCTATTGCTGTAGGAATGTCTTTCTGGAGCATTCATCTCTGAGAAGAGTATCACTCGGATTTAACAAGCAAGTCAAGAAGATAGCATAGGGTCAACAGATTTGGAATTTTTTGGTCATGAGATAATCAGTGAGGCTCTATGAGGTCTTGGATATGAGTTCATTTTGGAAATATTTGTCCTGTGCTGGTTATTGAGTAATGTAATAATCTAATTTTGGGAAAAATCACCACACATTACTCTCACTCATTTATTGTCACAAAATTTTGTTATAGAACCCTCATTTTGTACAATGCTGCAAGCGTGTGTGTGTGTGTTTGGTAAGGGAAGAAGACTAAGTTATAGGCTTGGACACGAAGGGACTTGTGATCTCATAGAGAAGATGGCCCATGAGTCCAATCACCAAGGCGTTATAGAATGTTCTGAGAGCATTGATATCACTCAAGGCTCATACTCCTCCTTTCCCTCTTATACATCTGTCTCTTCTCTCTCTTGGTTCAAAGTTCTATACTGAGCCCCAGATTGTCAGAAGTCTGAGACACAGATACCCTATTTCATATACAATGTTCTCCCTTCCAGGTCCTTTGTTAACCTACCCCCACTGGAACTCTTTTTTAGCGTCCATTGAATTTAAATTGTATTAACTCTCTTGACCTTGTCTTCATCCAACTGCTTTTTCCTCTTTGTGTTACAGCCTAACAGTCTTCCCATTACTTTTGTAGCAGTACTCAGTCTCTTTGAATTTTGCAATTCAGCAAGTCTGCCAAAACCCCAGCCCAATTCAATAACTACTCTCACTTTGCTTGCACCTGTAAAGCTAAACATAGCATATTGGTACCAGGGTGAAGTCACCTTACTCTAATCTTAACAAAGTTCAGACAGGCTGACAATACTACACTGTTTTTCTGCTTACTAGCCAAAATACATATTGCAGTTTTAGCACATTACCCCTCAAATTTATCTTGTTGTCCAAAAATAACACTCTCTGATATCCTATTTCTCCTTCTGTTTCTCATTCCATTATATGTGAACACATCTACCTGATTATCTAAGCCAAAAATCTAGGTCTCACCCATGACAGCATTGTCTCCCTTACTTGACAACTTTAATTAATCAAAAGGTTGAGTCAATTCAGGTGGATATTTCCATCTACTTTTCTCCACTCTTACCACCTGGTAAAGCCACCATCATGTTTTGTAATCATTAGAACAGAGTCTCAACTCACAGACCTGCTTCCAATCTTGCTTTTTGCCAAAGCATTCTACGCACTGCTGCCTCAGCGAATTGAAAATGCAAATTTGCTCATTATTCTGTTTTGCTTAAAACACTTCAATAGTTTCCCATTCTATTTAGGAAAATATCAGATCTCACTATGACTTATAAGCATGTTATCATTTGGCCATGCATACTTACCCAGTATCATTCTTTTTACTCTCTTCCCTTTTGCAATTTATATCTGGCAATAGTGAAATATTTTTATATATTTTTAGTTAACTTCTTGGACTACACCTTACTATTTCTTTATTCTAAAATTTTTCTTTAGCCTTCTCTTTGGCTAGAAATTCGATTACCCTTTAGATTCATGAAGTCTTTGACTAAATTTGATTACCCTTCAGATTCATGAAGTCTTTCTTAAAGCACATTGTCCTCTTATCATTATACCAAACATGTTTGCTTCTAAATCATTGCCTGATAACAACACTCTTCACTAGACTATGTGTTCTGTGAAGGGAACCTGGCCTCTCCTTTATTCAAATGATTCTGGGTTTGTAAACTGGCTCAATTCTGGGAATTGATTGGGGAGCTCTGACTTTGTTTTTTCAGGTCAAGTTCACTTGACCTAGAACTTTTCTGTTTATACAAATCAAGTAAGAATGTCATAGGCTCCCTATCTATTCCACTTCTAGGAACACCTCGATTAACTAGCCAATGCTGTAATTTTGCATGAGTCACACTATTCTGATGGCGGGGCGACTCTGCTTCTCATTAGTGCAACCGCACCCACCTTGTCTTTGGTGATGGAGAGCTGCCACTTGGCTCCTGCCACCCTGGATCCAATTACTCCCATTGCATTTCGTTTTTCCACTTGAGGGGCTGTAGTTCCCACTGCAAGGTTTGGCTTACAGGCAGGAGTGGATACGGAGCTATTCAAGGATGCTGAGGCTCCCTTCATAAACTTATTTCTAAGATAAAGGTGGCCTTCAAGGCACTCAGAGAAGCTTTTAGGTCACTTTTGTAGCAGTATGGCTAGGATCTCAAATCCCTGAGCTCATGTTCTTGTTTCAGCACTTTGTCCAGCAATATTGGGAGAAACAAATCAATGTCATTATATTCCTTAACTTTTCAAAAATGTTTGAAAGTATCATACACAGGGTAACTTAGCTCCTTGCTGCTTATGCCTGGTTGATTAGGAGTAGCCATTGTAGATATTTTGTAATCTCTAAGCAGTTCATACCATGGACTGGTAAGTGATCCTGCATACTGGGCATAGAATCATTAGCATTTTAAAACTTAGTCAAGTTAGAGAATCAATTCCAACGACCCAAAACCAACTCAGAAAACTCATTTTTAAAATTCTGCTCCTCTGAAACGGCTTTCAGTACCAAAATCTGAAGTAGTCAGGGCTCTTGAGAGAAATCCTATATAATAAAGAGGTAACATGCAAATTGACCGCCATGCCCTCGCACAAGATAGCCACCCCCATGTGGTCACAAGATGGCTGCCACAAGATGGCCGGCAGGGGAGGGCAGTTAAGGGTGACCAGGCTGGCAGGGGAAGGCAGTTGGGGGCAATCGGGCTGGCAGGGGAGCACTTAGGTGTCATTCAGGCTGGCAAGGGAGTGGTTAGGGGGTAATCATGATGGCAGGCAGAAGTAGTTAGGGGCAATTGGGCAGGTGGGCAGGCGAGCGGTTGGGAGCCAGCAGTCCCGGATTGTGAGAGGGATGTATGATTGCCGGTTTAGGCCCAATACCGACAGTTGGACATCCCCCAAGGGGTCCCAGATTGGAAAGGGTGCAGGCTGGGCTGAGGGACACGCCTCCCTCCCCCCATTGCATGAATTTCGTGTACCAGGCCTCTAATAGAATATAAGTATGTATGTAGAAGGAGATTTATGAAGGGTTGGCTAACATGATTATGGAGGCTGAGAAATTCACAGTCTTCCATCAGCAAGCAGAGGGCCCAGGAGAGCTGGTATTGTTCTAGCCCAATCTCTTAGGCCTGAGACCCAGTGGTGCTCATATGCAAGTTCCAGTTCAACTCCAAAGGCCCAGGAAAGAAGATCACTTATGTCCAAGGGCAAGAGAAGATGGATACGCCAACTCAACGCAAGGAGTGAATTCACCCTTCCTGGGTCTTTTGTTCTATTCAGGCTCTCAGTAGATTAGATGATGCCTACCCTCATTGTTGGGGACAACCTTCTTTATTCAGTCCATGGATTCAAGTGCTGATCTCATTAAGAAACAGCCTCACAGACCCACCAGAAATACACAAAGTATTATATAACAAATACTGAACAACTTTAAAAAGTTGTTACCAAACTGGTTTCTTATCTTACTGAAATATTAATAGTTTTTATGCAGTAATTCAAATGTCTTCAACAGAACCTTCCTCTCCATAAGCATCATACCTCTCCATGCAATAATGTGAATGTATGATCAGCTTCCATAGTATTGCTTGATAAAGAAAGAAAAATCACAAATTCCATGTATTAACATTTACTTAATTCACAAGTGTTAATGTTCTATTCAGCATCCTGTTTATTTAAACTGATGTTTTATGCAGAGCAAGACTTTTTTGTTACACAAAGTAGTGTTGACTGCATTTTGGTGCAAAGTCCATATTTGAGAAACTATTCCGGAATCTTTTCCGTCACAAATATTGTGCTATCAAAATATACTCTTACACAAAGCTTGATTTCCAAACCACATTGGTTAACCACTTGTAGCTTTATACAGTTCAGATCTAGTCATTTTAAATCAAAATGAAGGAAAAATGCCATCTATCAACATCATGTTGAAAATGCTATCTGCTAAAAGAATTGTCAGGTTAGCAGTATCAGTGAATTAGTCTACTTTCAATTAAAAACACTTTGATGGCTTTAATTATTCTGTGGGTTGATTTTCTATATTATTACCCAGTCCCTGAATAGACAATATCACTTGTAAGTGATATTTGATTGACCTCCTACCAAAGACATTTGTTTATCAAGCGATTATCTTTAATACCAGATTTCACCGATGTGTCGGCAATTGTATGTTTTGTTTAGTCTCGGAAACCCCAAGCGCTATTTTACAAGAAGCCCACATGGCACCAATATTTACATGTAAAATGTTAAACATCTGTTTCTGTCAGCTTTTTAATTCAATCGTCTTTTTTACAAATGCCTTTCTTGGTTTTGAACATATTTATTTATATGTTTTATGTAAATACCAGTTAAGTTTTGATGACTCCATTCCTTAATTATGAAATCTATCTCCACAGATAATATACTGTGGCTTTAGCACATTATCATTAAGTATGGTTAAAAAACTGATCTCAATATATTAGGGATTGAGTGAAATGAGTATGAACTCTTGATATTCAGATATCCATAATGACTTCCATTGCCATCATTTGATGTACAACTTCTAAAGCATTCACAGAAGGTTCATGTCCTCTTAATAAGCTCAAGGTAACTTATTTTTCCCTATGTAAATTAGGAACAAAGATAAATAATGAAAATCGTATTGCCTCAAGAAAACATAATGTTAAAATATAATTTGAAAATCATGTGTAATTAGAAATGTAAATGCTTATAAAAATAACAAATTATAAAAACAAACAAAAGCTTACATTTTCTCAAAATTTTACATATATTCGGATTACAGTACACAAATAACCTTAAAAGGTCACATATTGCAATGTGGTCCTCCTACAAGTGACTAGCATGTAGCTCGCACTATGTATGACTCACACCATCCTAACTGTTGTTTTTTTTTTTTTTTATAGAAACAATCCCACTGTTCATAAACCTGCATGGCCTGGCAATTTCAAATTGCTGCAAGCATTTTGTAATGCTTACTCTCAATGCTTATACTTATCTTGCCCGAAACTAGTAACAAAGAATTTTCCACTGGCCCCAGTCCATGAGATTACACTTTGAGTATCCAAGTCTGGAAGGCAAAAGAAACATTCAAATGAGGATGATAATGATGATGACGATGATGATGCAAATGTATATAATTACAGATTTTTATATGACCATGGAGAAACATACAGGGTGGTATGAACAAATAAAATAGGAATCCTAATTTATATCAAAAGGCGAGGAAGATTCCCTCCAAAGAAGAATGAATGAAGGAGGGAAGCTTTCTGGGTAGAAAATGAGGTGACATCAAATAGCATAGAATTTAGGAACTGAAGAGAGGCCAGAGTGGCTATAGGTTATGAGACAGCAAAATGTCCTAAGAAATAGGCAGGGTGGGGAAAGAAAGCCCAGAGCCTGTAGGGCACTCTATGCTGTGACAGTGAGTCTAAAATTTTTCTAAAGGCTATGAGATGCCTTTAAAAAGAGCATCGGTTGTGGTTATGGGGCATGGTATAATCATGTTAGAAACAACTCTGGTGGAAGGAGCCTGGGACCCAATGTTAGTCTAGGTTTAGAGCATAGAGATGAGAAAGAGGCCAAAGATGAGGCATTTTTATTTTTGACAATTTGTTTGCCATGCTTGTGTGTTTCTAGTTGTGATTGTAGCATATTTTAGGAACTCAGTAAATATTTTTAATAAGTTAATGAACGAATGTATTTTGTATACTGTACAAAAGTATAACTTTTTTCTAATACAGAATTTTCTAGTGGAAATAAGAACATAAAGTATATCAATAATTCATAGTATTCCTGATAAAGTATAAAAGTACTTGCATTACGTAAAATTATAAAACAAGGTTCTGATGGTGATGCCTATCTTCAAGTTACTTTAAGAATCACTAGCACTGGAAAGCTTTTTATTAAGACCTGAATAGACATTTCTCCAAAGAGGATACACAAATGGCCAAGAGACACATGAAAAAGTGCTGAGTCACTAATCATCAGAGGAATGCAAATTAAAACTGCAAAGAAATATCACCTCACACCTGTCAGAATGGCTATCATCAGAAAAATCAACAGACAACAAATGCTGGCAAGGATGTGGAGAAAAAGGAACACTAGTTCACTGCTGGTGGGAATGCAGACTGGTGCAGCCACTATGGAAAACAATATGGAGTGTTTTTGTTTTTCTCAAAAAATTAAAAATGGAACTTTGGTTTGTTTGATCCAGTGATCCCACTTCTGGGAATATATCCTAAAAAAAATACACCAAAATTTCAATCAGAAAAAAAAAATGCACCCCTATATTCATGGAAGCATTATTTATAATAGCTAAGATTTGGAAACAAAGTTCTCATCAGTAGATGAATGGGTAAAAAAGTTGTGAGACATTTACACTATCCTAATATATAAAAAGTCAGGGGCCATCATGACCAAAACAACTGAACAGATGACCAAACAGCAGGCTGCATGGGGTGACCAGGCCAGCAGGGGTGTTAGTGAGGGATGACCAAACAACTGAACAGCAGGCTGCATGGTGCTACCAGGCCAGCAGGGGGGTTAGTGAGGAACAATCAAAAGACTGAACAACAGGTTGTGTGGGGCTATCAGGCCAGCCGGGGGGGGGGCAGGTGGGGGCAAGCAGGCGGCGGCAGGGGGGGGCAGTTAGGGGTGATCAGGCTGGCAGGGAGGGCAGGCAGGCGGTGAGCAGTTAGGAGTCAGCAGTCCAGGATTGTGAGAAGGATGATAGCATTATTGTTGATATTTAAAAGTTGAGCCAGCTTTTCTTAGATATGTATAGGGTGATTTTGTAGATAAAATATACAAGTTAATTCTTGTGCTAGATTGTTCTATTGTAGACAGTTACCCATTATTTCTTTTCTGTAAGGGGATTATACTGTATATTGTTGCTCATTGCCATAGAGTTCAAGGTGTTCCTTAAAGAAGTTCCCTGTCCTGTTGACATTGAAGCTGGCTGTGTGATGTGGTTTGGCCAATGATATATGAGTGGACATTATGTATACTGCATTTTAGAGAAGATCTCCAAGAGGTCCTAATGAATTTTGCCTTTCCACATTTGTTTTTGTTTTCTGTTTGGTTTCTGGAATGGAAATATCTGGATAAGGGTTATAGCTGGCCTCAGCCCACATGTAGCATAGACAATAAATAAATGTCGCTTTACTGTTGTAAACCACTGAGATTGTATGGTTGGTTATGCCTTCAGCTAGTCTGTTATAACAATCTCTACTGTTGCAGTTTGGCTATATAAATTTACTCTGCGTGGTAGGGACTTCATCACTGCTCATTGCTGAGTTTTCAGTGTTTTCCCAGTACTAACACATAGTTAGAACTCAATAAACAGTTATGGATGATTTAGTAAAATGGTGAATTGAGTGAGTTAAGTAAGAGAATAGTCATCTTCATTACAGCACACATTTTGAAAGTCCAAATGGAATGAAATACAAAACAAAGTTAAATATAGAATGGGGCCATATTGAGAAAAGCCAGGAACAGCAAATCAGTCATCTTTGGTGCAGTGCAAAGGAATTAACAGTTGTAGATTTTTAATTATTCCTCAACCTCTTCCAATTTGTCTTCTCCCTCTACTAGTACCACAGATGGCCTTCCAATGCAAATATTTAAGGTTTCGTATTTCTTGACATTTCATCAGCTTTCAAAAATGTTGACCGACCACATGTTTGAAACACCTTTTCCCTTCTAAAATGCCACACTGCAGTAGTTCCCTATTAACTTCCCTGTCTCTTTACAGGAGTTAAGTGTTGACATTACAACTTTGTCCGAAGCACTCTTTCTTCACACCCCATACTTACTGACTGGGTAATTTCATCCATCATTGCAGCTTCAGTTACTACCTACATGGAGATAACTGACAGGATGATATCTTTCATGTTCATTTCTAGGCTGAACTTGAGCCTTGTGTGGCCAACTCTGTCTTTGACATCTGCAACTAGATTTCCCCAAGACAGGAAGCAAAGTTGCATAAGATGGAAACTGAAATATTCCATGAATTTAGCTACCTACCATTAGCAAGAGTTGTTTTAGTGAAATAATAGAGGTTAAATCCAAATAACTATTAACCATTGATGAGCAATTAACCATTGATAAGAAAATTGAGAGAGTGAATACAACCTTGGAAAGGTTTGTGATAAGATAAAGACAGGTTGACAGCTTCCAGAGAAAGTGAATATTTTTAAATTCCCGTTTGTGTGATTGGTAGCAGAATGTAAAAGCTACAATATATCTTACAAGAAGTAAATCTGATACTTGAGGGATAATAACTATAATATTATGGATTTTTTCCCCCTGATTTCATACTGAAAACAAGATCTTGACAATTTGTAAAAGTAACTATTGTACAGATAGCGAATTATTTTTTATAAATTTTATATACTGGTGGTCATTCCATAAGCAAGTTGGACATGAAACTAAGACCTCTCCTAAATGTAAAAAGAAAATTAAAATGTGAGGTATATTTTAGCAGAGTATGTTTCATGTATCTCTTTTTATATTGAAAGAAATATATAAATTGATATTTTTAAGAATTGCTGGGTATAATGGTTAAATTTTTGTGTCAACTTTTTAAAAAATTGATTTTTCAATTACAGTTGACATTTAATATTATATTAGTCTCAGGTGTATAGCATCACTTACAAAGTGATCTGATAAGTCTTACTCCTACCTGATTGCATGTATAGTTATAGTATTATTGATTATACTCCCTAAATGGTACTTTAAATCCCTATAACTATTTTATAAGGCCAACTTATACTTTTTTTTAAATATATTTTATTGATTGATTTTTTACAGAGAGGAAGGGAAAGGGACAGAGAGCTAGAAACATCGATGAGAGAGAAACATCGATCAGCTGCCTCCTGCACACCCCCCACTGGGGATGCACCCACAACCAAGGTACATGCCCTTGACCGAAATAGAACCCAGGACCCTTCAGTCTGCAGGCCAATGCTCTATCCACTGAGACAAACTGGTTCTGGCCAATTTATACTTCTTAATCCTTTCCCCATTTTCACCCAGCCCTCTAACCCTTCTCCCACCTGTCAGCCTTCCATTTGTTCTCTGTATCTATGAGTTTGTTTGTTTTGTTTATTTATTTGTTTGTTTTAGATTTCACCTTTAAGTAAAATCATATGGTATTTGTCTTTTTCTATCTGATTTATTTCATTTAGCATTATACCCTCTAGGTCTATCCATGTTGTTGCAAATGGTAAGATATTATTCTTTTTATGGCTAAGGAATATTTTGTCATATATAAGTACCACACCTTTTTTATCCATTCATCTTTTGATTGGAGCATTTAATCCATTTACATTTAAAGTAATTAGTGATGGGTATATAGTTATTGCCATCTTACTTATTGTTCTGTGATTTCTTTTGTAGTTCTTCTCTGTTCCTTTTTTATTCTCTTGCTGTCTTCTCTTGTAGGTTGATGACTGTCTTCAGTGTTGTATTTGGATTTATTTCTCTTTACTTCTTGTACATTTCTTGTAGATTTTTGGTTTGTTACCATGTGCTTCCTATATAATAAAACCCTAATATGCAAATCGACCAAATGGAAGAACAACTGGTCACTATGATGCACACTGACCACCAGGGGACAGATGCTCAATGCAGGAGCTGCCCCCTGGTGGTCAGTGCGCTCCCACAGAGGGGAGCATCACTCAGCCAGAAGCCAGGCTCATGGTTGGTGAGTGAAGTGGAGGTGGCGGGATCCTCTCCCACCTCAGCAACAGCACTGAGGACCCTTCAGGGGATGTCCAACTGCCAGCTTAGGCCCACTTAGGGGAGTGAGAGGGCACAGGCCGGGCTAAGGAACCCCTGCCCAGTGCACGAATGTCGTGCACTGGGCCTGTAGTCATATATATCAAGCTATGTTCATATATATCAAGTCTAAGTTTCAATATATTCTAACATCATTACCATTTTTTCTCACCCTTCCATGTTTATGGTTTTGTCATTATTTGTTACTTATTTTGTGTGTGTTTGTGTGTATCCCTTAATTTACTATTATAATTACACATGGTTTTCCTACATTTGCCTTTTAATCTTTTTACTAGATTTAGCATTGATTGATCCACTGCTGCTTTTGTGTATGCTATTGTCAGCAAGGATTTTTTTTTTCTGCAATACCTCCTTATTCACATATACATATCTTCTTAAAGAAGTCTCTAACATTTCTTATAATACTGTTTTGGTGGTGAGGATCTCCTTCAGCTTTTTCTTGACTCTGGGATACTTGACTCTCCATGTTTGCTTCTTGTGCCCCTGGCTATTCATATTCTGTTTCTTTCTGAAACTTTTGCTTTCCTCAGGTCATTTAATTTTTTTTCACCTTTATTTTTGCCGTGGACTTCTAACTGTATGATCTTGGTGAAGTTACTTAATTTCTTCTGCCACAGCTATTTTCTTTTTTCAATGCAGGCCGAAAGGATATTTCCCCTAATCTCCAGTGTGTCTTATCTGTGCCAGAGGCCACCATCTTTAGGGATTCTATGGGAATGGGGATGTCACCATTATCTGGAGGTTCAAGATCTAGGTAAGGCCCAGTTTTCAGGTCACAGACTTCTTGTAGTCTCACAAGGTAGAAGGACTTTTTTGTGTTGACTTGACTAAGCTATGATACCCAGTTGCTTGGGCGTTTAGGAAGGGAAGAGCACAAAAAGGCTAGAACCCTGCCTAGGAGCTTACCACAGGCTGGAGTCTTTTTCATCCCATGGAAAGCTTAAAGCTTATTTTTAAAGCTTCTCAAATGAGTTAGCTAAACCTCCTCCTCAACAAGAATAATCTTAATTTAAATCAGTTGATTACAAGCTTTAATTAATCTGCCAAATCCCTTCATAGCAGCATTGAGATTAGCATTTGATTGAATAACTGGGAGGAGCTGTGTTTAAGCAGCAGCCTCCCATCTTCCATCTCTCATTGGATACAATCTCTTTAGTCCATCTTATCCAGAAGCACACTAGGAAGGGAATTCTGGGGAATGTAATTTAGTCTAGCCAAGTTGCTATATCATGAAGACATCATAGGGAGAAGGAAGAGAAGAGAGATGACACAGGATAATAACACAGAAACCAAGATAAGACATTATGGTGGCAAAGTAGGAAATATTAGAAGATAGGGAAGGACCAAGGATGAGCTGAAATAGGAAATGTAAAACTTAGTGGTCTCGAGACCTACATGACGGTGATACCAGGAGCATTAGAGGGTAGAGAAAAGTAGGGATTTTGCCAGGGACCTAGACAGTTTGGGGGCCCACTTGGAGGGTGGGAGAAGGATGGTCTTTATATTTTTCTGGTTTCTCATTGCAGGAAGCATCTAGTAGAAGACTTTCATCTTCTACTCTTAATACTAATTTCTGGTTCCCAGTGCATTTAAGATGATTAGCGCAATGCCTTGTACACAGTTTTTAATAAAAACCAGTTATTACTGCCTTCAAATCCTCAAATGGTTATACCCTGGCTTTCCTTCCCAGATTAGTTATTACTGATTCTGTTTCTCTTTAAATTGGAACATTAAAACTTTTCAATTGTGGAGGAGCAAGGATGTGTTAAGGTCATAGTTTTTGGAGCCAATAAAATTGAATTTGAAACACAAGGCTGTACTCTTTTATAGCTGAGCAATCTTAGATGACTTACTTATTCTCTTTACATATTCCATTATCTATCACAGGGTTCTTTGCAGGTAAAAAGAAAATATTGTTTATAAACATTGGCTCCTTATAGGCTCCCAGTTGTTACTTCCTTTTTTCCCTGAACTCGGGTGAGGAGAGACGGTGCAGATGGCCCTTGGAGGCTCATTTCTTTCACTCCTTTAGTAAGACTGAAGATCTGGTTCAGTGAAGCTGAGGTCCTCCATGGGGAGAGGGGGGAAGAGGAGACCAATTCCAGCTCACTCTGGAAGTTCTACTTTCTAATACGGCACCTTCCCCATCTAAGAAGCTTTCCTCTGATGCACAATCCACTCTGGTTCCTCAGTCCTCATGGATGAAGAGCCTAATGGGGTCAAGCTTCCTCTAATAGTCTTTTCCCTGTGAGTTTTGTCCAGTATGCCCCACCTATGAACATGTGGGATATGTGAATCAGCACATTGTATGCTCCTACGCACATCTATGCTCATATATTTTCACTAAATAAACTAATTTTGACATTGAACTACATGGCGCAAACACCGATCTATGTGTGTCTTCCTGTCTCTTTGCACATCATTTTTTCAGTTGCTGTGATGACTATTACTTCCATGTATTTTCAGCTATTTATCCAATACAAGAGCATCTTCATTTTTTTAAATGGAAGCTAATTTTGTTTAAACAAAAGATAAATGAGTATCTCCTCCCCCTAAAAATTGCTAAATTTTAAAATAAATGTCTAATACCTATATTTTAAAGTAGACTTTATTTTTTAGAGCAATTTTAGGTTCACAACACAATTGAGTGGAAAATACAGAGAATTCTTATATCCCAGCGTCCCCACATATGCACAACTTCCTCCACTATCAACATGCCACAACACTATTGCAAATTGATGAACCTACATTGACACATGATTATTAACCTAAGTCCACAGTTTCCATTAGAGCTCCCTGTTGATGTTGTACATTCTGTTGGTTTAGACAAGTGTATAATGACATATATCCACCACTGTGCTATCTTACAGATTTACTGCCCTAAACATCCCCTGTGCTCCGTCTGTTCATCCCTCCTACCTTCCTTCCCTTTAAACCCTTGGCACCTATTGATTGTTTTGTAGTTGTTGTTTTACTGTATTCACAGTTTCACCTTTTCCAGAATGGCATATAGTCGAAATCATGCAGTATTTAGCCTTAACAGACTAATATTTTTACTTAGTAGCATGCATTTAAGTTTCCTCCATGACTTTTCATGTCTTGATAACCCCTTTCTTTTTTGATGAATAATATTCCATCGTCAGGATGTACCACTGTTTATTTTTATCCATTCACCTATTGAAGGACATCTTGGTTTTCGGTAATTATGAATAAACTGCTATAAACATCTGTGCAGGTTTTTTTGGGACATAAGTCTTCAATGTTGGATCACTATCTACATTTTATTAACAATCAATAAAAACTTAATAATATTCTCTTCATTTTCTTAACATGAAGAAATTTAGTTTGGCTAATACACTTACTTGATAATTACCTGAATCTTCTCATAAACAGTGATTTCTTATCAAAATATCAAATAAAGAATGTAATGAAACTGAAAAAATAATGTAACGTTTTATTTATTTTACTAGAAGCCCGATGAAGAAAATCCGCCGGCTGCCAGCAGGCACCTGGGACCTGGGCTTCCCTCGCAGTGCCGGCTTCATCCAGAAGGCCCTCTGGTCTAATTAGCATATTACCCTCTTATTATTATAGATTTTTTATTTTTATATTATATTTTATTTGTTAATTCTTTATTATTCAAAGTATAACATATAGTATTATATATGTCTCCTTTTTCCCCTATCAACCTCTCCTCAGCCATCCCCCCCTCCCCCACCACCACCCCAGAGTCTCTGTCCATTGGTTATGCTTATATACATGCATACAAGACCTTTGGTTGATCTCTTAACCACCCCCCAACCCCCCGCTGACCTTTCCTCTGAAATTTGACAGTCTGTTTGATGCTTCTCTGCATCTAGTTTTTTAAAATATATTTTATTGATTTTTTTTACAGAAAGGAAGAGAGAGGGAGAGAAGAGGGAGAGAGAGTTAGAAACATCAATGAGAGAGAAACATCGATCAGCTGCCTCCTGCACACCTCCTACTGGGGATGTGCTTGCAACCAAGGTACATGCCCTTGACCGGAATCGAAGTTGGGACCTTTCAGTCTGCAGGCCAACGGTCTATCCACTGAGCCAATCCAGTTAGGGCTCTGCATCTATTTTTGTTCATCAATTTATGCTGGTCATTATATTCCACAAATAAGTGAGATCGTGTGATATTTATGTCTCCAAATGGCTTATTTCATGAAATAATGTAACATTTTAGAAAATACTGCATATACCCTTTATTTTACATTGATATTAGTTAACCAACCTTTTGCAAAAAGCATAATGAATTCAAAGACATTTTATATATGGTAGTGCGATTGGAAGGGAAATAAAATGATGCACAACAAATTATCCAAGCATTTTCACACTAATATACAAAAAAGTTAAGTAGTGAGAGTTCTCTTTAAGAAATGGAGAAACTTAGAAATATTGAATAATTTGTCCAAGTGACAAGCCTGCAATTCCATCCATCTGACTCCAGGTCTATGCTCTTTCCAGGACACAATATTCACAACTGTGAGGAAAGAAGATTTCTGCATTATTAGTTTATCTTAGCTTTTTTCCCCCGCAAAGAGCTTTTTAAACTATATCGCCCATGGGACGACCACATCTGTGTGATTTTTCTCTGTGGAAGTTCAGGGTAGGGTTGCAAATGATTTCATAATACACAATTCCAGAATCTAAACCATATGGCTATATCCTATGTTTGCACAAATAGATCGTGCTATCTCCACACAACGGTAGCAGAACATGTGTAATTACATCCTCACACAGTAGTTGTTACAAAGTGCCTTTGCTCTCCACAAAGAAAACCATAACAGTGCACTTATGTAGAGACCGTACGTGACATTCGTCTACATTTTTTCTTATAAAATAAAGTAGAATTCCAAAAATGTAGGTTTCTTGGGAATTAAAACTGTGTTTCAATGCTAAGTAAGTTCAGAATAATAAACATGATACCAATGTTTTTGTACAAAGGAATAAACACACTATGTTTAAGAATGTTTCCTTAGCAATACCCTGTAATTTATATTTTCTTCAATGTTCAGCCAAAGTTTCTCCACTGCTACAAAAGCTAAATATGCTTCCTTAGGAAAAACAAATACTGCTATACTCTTTCAATTTCTAATTTACTGCAGCATTCACATTTTGTGTTGATTGAATAAATAACCTTTACTGTCAGAAATATTTGTTAAAATTCTTTCAATCTTTTTTTTAATTGATTTTATTTTTAGTGTTTTGTTTTGTTGTTGCTTTTTTAAATTTCTTTATTGATTAAGGTATCACATATTTGTGCTCATCCCCCATTCCCATCCCAAACCCCTCCCCACGCATGCTCCCACCCCCCTGTTGTCCGTGACCACTGGTTAGGCTTATATGCATGCATACAAGTCCTTTGGTTGATCTCTCCCCCTTACCCCCACCCTCCCCTCCCTTCCTTCTGAGGTTTGACAGTCTGATCGATGCTTCCCTGTCTCTGGGTGTGTTTTTGCTCATCAGTTTATATTGTTCATTATTTCCCCTAGATGAGTGAGATCATGTGATACTGGAAATTCACTGATAAGAACCAAAAATGAGACAAGCAATAATGGTTATGCTGAGAGGCAAATGAATCAGTCTGTAGTGAGTTTCTTTCTGGGCCAACAGTTCTTTTGAGTCCCAATTTCAATGTCAAACAGTTCCTAATCTTAGAGAAGTAAAGGAAAAGGTCCTCTAAGAAAAAGCAAATTAATACCAATAGGTGCAGTTAGGCACAGGAGACAATCCCCTGAAAAGACTCAACCCTTAGTATGACTCACTCAGTGACTGCACCATAGCTTACCTCTTTTGCAAAAGAGAAATAACTCATATCCAGCAGTGTTCCTGATGAATGCAAGTTTCAAAGTAGGGGATTCTTCCAACAATAGGATTTATTTTCTTTCTAAAAAGTCTCTTTAATGCCAGAGAGAAGTCATGGATATGGGAATAAATGGTCTTGCCCAAGAAAGAAGAAAAATCAACTTTTCTCTAAAATATTTCCATGGGAATATGAAAT
The DNA here is from genome assembly GCA_026230045.1 of Corynorhinus townsendii. NCBI lineage: Eukaryota > Metazoa > Chordata > Mammalia > Chiroptera > Vespertilionidae > Corynorhinus > Corynorhinus townsendii. Next base: position 10,818,225 of record JAPDVU010000002.1, read on the forward strand.
ACTATACTTCTGAGTCAAATGTGATGGCATGAAGAATTTAATATATGTTTTAATAAGACACACTAAAAATCAAATGCTCTTATTATTTACCTAAATATTATTTTTTCCAAGGACATTAGTAAAATAGTAACAAATTTTAGTACATTTGAAAGTTTTTTGCTCCTAATTCAGTTTGTTTGCAGGGATATGTACATGCTTCGGAAATAAATTGGATAGATAGATGAACACTGACCATTTATTAGTAAATTGTTCTTGATAATTTAAAATAATGTATTACTACTAATACAGTATCATGTGTTTGAGTAATATGCCATTCAACCCCAAATGAAATAAACATTTTGAAATGAAATATTTAACCAAAAATAATTATTTAAATTTTGCATTATCTTCTTGTGTGGGTACATAATATTTATAAAAAGACCTGCTATTTTAAATCATCAAAATATTTTGAGCAGTAATTTAATGATTTAACTGTAAGAGATTCCAAAACTTATGGATTACATTCTCCAGTTCTATTACAATCCCATAGGGTTTTAAAATAATGGGAAAATAATAGTGTGTTTATTCCTCTTTTTAAAAAACAGTGGACCAAAAAGATGTGAAAAATGTCTTAAGCATTTCAACAAATTCCAAGTTCAACAGGATTCACCCCCTCCCAATTGTATAATTCACCTAAATCATAGGATTTCTGTGCAAGTACATAATTTCTTCTTGTCACTGTGTTAAACATCATCTATTAGGCATAATAACACCCAGTAATTTTCTGTACTCCCCTTATTGAAAAAAATAATTAAATAGTGAGTTGAAATAGAAAAATCCTAAAAGCACTGGAGAAATGTAGAGAGCTGATGCTTTAACTTGGTAGACTCAGACCATTTGATGACTTTTTGCTTGGTTTTATTGTGTTTTGTTGTTTGTAATATCAATTAAAGGGAGGGATAAACTAGATAAGAATTATGACTTCAATTTTACCCTGTAATCTTTGTGCCTAGATTTAGTCACATGAGCTGGAAGTATTCTCATGCAGTTCAATTATACAGAATTTAAATTTTAGATTCATGCTATTTGAAACTATAATATTAAAAAACATTAACTTTTACTTTATTCACAAAGGTTATCATTAAGATTCTAATCATACTTACCATGTAATATTCTTTACAGTTAAGAAAAGAGTAACAAATCCACCCAAGATGTTAAAATGTTCCAGACTCCTCTAATAACATGTTGAAAATAGTGTTATATTTGGTAATTTGGGGTAAAAAAAAGTTTATTTTACTTTGAAGCTGAGATGACCAATTCTCCTTTGTCTCCACAATGTTTCATCAGAGACAACTGTTAGCTAGGCACAGAATATCCGATTTACTGTGGTTTGCTTCCTTAAAGCTAAAACCTTTTTATAATCTCTGGAATACACTCATTCTTCAATTACCAAGTTGATTCCTTTTTTTTTATCTTTTATTTATTTTACTAGAGGCCTGGTACACGAAATTTGTGAGGGGGAGGGGGGGAGCGGGGTTGTCCCCCAGCCCAGCCTGCACCCTCTTCAATCTGGGACCCCTCAAGGGATGTCCGACTGCCCATTTAGGCCTGATCCTGGGCCTAACTGCTTGATTGCCCCTAAATCTGCCTGCCAGCCTTATCACCCCCTAACCACTCTCCTGCCAGCCTTATTGATGCCTAACTGCTCCCCTGCCAGCCTGATTGCCCCTAACTGCCCTCCCCTGCAGGCCTGGTCACCCCTAACTGCCCTCCCCTGCAGGTTTGATCACCCCCAAATGCTGTCCCTTGCAGGCCTGGTCCCTCCCAACTGCCCTCCCCTGCTGGCCTGATTGCTTACAACTGCCCTCCCTTGCAGGTCTGGTCCATCCCAACTGCCCTCCTCTGCTGGCCATCCTGTAATGGCCATCTTGTGTCCACATGGGGGCAGCCATCTTTGACCACATAGGGGCAACCATCTTGTGTGTTGCAATTTGCATATTACTCTTTTATTAGGTAAGATTCTTTTTTAAATTTCTATTGTTGACAGTATTATTTATGTCCCATCCAAGCTGATTTCTTGTTATCTTTGATTCATCACTTTTCTTCATCTCCCCAGTTTTCATCAGACTTTAACCCTGTAGTGTACCAGATTTGAGGATTTATTATTCCTTTGCATTCCCTATGTTGTCACTTTATAGTCTCATCATTTTATACCTGGATTATATACCTAAAGAACAGCCTAAATGCTGATTTACTTTCAGTGCCGTCTTTGCCCAAGATATTTTTTCATCACCTGAAATTTCATGTCTTATCTATCAAATGATTCAAATCTAATAATCTTTTAAGGTCAGAATTATATCACTTTTTATAACCCTAGTGATAAAGCAAAGCAGGGGTGACATATTATAATTTCATTTATTTGGAAGACTTAAAATTATTTTATTTGCTTTGTAATCCTTTTTTAAATTTATATTATTCTGACTGACTAGAATAAATATGCACTTAGGATTTGACATTCATCTTTGTTTTGATGTTTTTAGAACGTCTGTTCCACAATTTGACACACAATTCTGATTTAGAACTGTTTCTAGCATAAAAATTGAAATATATATACAACAGTCCCTACCTGAAGGACTTCAAAGTAAGCTTAACCAAAGATAGCATGTATTTTCACAATCCAACATGGTAAGTAAGAGCTTTGGTTGGCTGAGATCAATGTAAAGCTTTACTATCATTAAAGAATTAAAGAAACACTTTGCTTTAGTTCTGCCTATATAATAATATCCTACATTAGGATTTATCAAGGCTATTACTGGAAAGTCTATTTTATTAATTGAAGAATTTATTTATTTTATCTTAACCTAACGAAAAAAGATAAGTTAAATATAAAACTTCTTGATTTCTAAATTTTTGAGAAAACCTGGAATGTTTTCAAAAATGGTTTAATAAAGCTTTAACGGTTATGTAAACATATTCTCCACTACCCTTCTAAAACTTAGAATTCTGTAAGTCAGTGTATATTCTATCAGGAACGTATATATCCTTGAGCTATAGCCTCAAACTTGGCTAGGCAAGTTTCTGGCATTCTGTGAACACAACTTCAAAACTTCTTTATTTCACATTGGGAAACTGCTGCTCTATTCCAAGTCATTGATTAAAACTCTGGAAGTTTCTGTCCTGACTAGTTGAGTGTTGTCCAGTACACATACAGAAAGGTGGCTGGTTCCATTTCTCATCAGGGTAGTCCCAGGTTGTGGACTCAATCCACAATAGGGGGCTTGCAGGTGACAGCCAATTGATGTTTACCTCTCACATCGATGTTTCTCTCTCTCTCTTTCTCTCCCTTCCTCTCTCTCTAAAAATTAATACAAATATTTTTAAAACCTCCGGGAGTTTTTATTATTATTGTTATTTAGTTAAACAGAGGCACCAGTCAGTATGACAACAATCATAGAGGGACAAGGCAAAACTTACATTTTATTTACAACAGCAACAAAGAGAGACTAGCAATGGCAATTTTTTTATCTGCCAAATATGTTCATATGTTTTTGTTTCTACACCATCTATGCAAGAACCTCTGATAGGTTTTGCAAAGATTTAATTATGTGGGCAGTAAGTTACTTCTAACTCTTTGATCATATCAAATTGTTTTAGAAATTATAGCAACATAGACACACATAGACAAGAAGCATTTATATTCTTCATCTATATGGTACTTCAACTACAGAAAAAAATAAGGTTTATTCGAGAAACAAAAAATATTAGAATTTCTTTAAACAAATCCAGAATGCAAATTAGAAACTGAAGATAAGAGAGTACATTAAGAAATCAGGATAATTCTTCAGAACACAATACATGAAATATAATGCGCATTATTGCGCATACACGTGTGCACATATTCTCATGCTCAAAGGCCTCAGAGATCATCATATGGCCATTTGGTATGTATATTTTTCCCTGTCTTGAAGTTTCATCACTTCCAAATATATTCTGTTAAAGAATGAAGGATGTAATTTGGAACATTAATGAAGCTATATAATGGACATGTCAAACTAAAATACATCACAGATGCATTTGATGCAGAAAGATGCAGAAAACTGGCATGTTCACAGGAGCAAAGTAGCACAACTTGTTCCTATTGGATCCTAAAGAAAAATGTAAAATGTGCAGTATTTTTGGAAGATTTATGATGAGTTAATTAAAACATGTTGAGTAGGAATTAATAATCAATAACTCAAAAGGATTTATAGTCACGGTTCTGAGACTGGCTGTGAATACTAAAGTTCAGCAACACAATCCCAAAGGAAATAGTAGCAGAAGGAATATAAGTTGTCACTGTGGTGAAATAAAATACTTGCTATTGCAGATGGATTATTAACTAATATTGACTCTTGCTCTAAAAGCTGTCAGAGCTTCGCTATGCGGCAAAGAAACAGCTGGGAATATTCTGTCAAGAAGCCACGGGGAGAAACATTTTATTGGGTTGAAATACAAAAGCTAGATATTTGCTAAGAACAAACGAACCATGTTTGCTTATGGATCAGACAAAACTAATCATCTTTTGTTTTTTAGTGTTCTAAAATGTTTGCTTCTTTCATTCATCAGACAGCTATTAAGCACTTGCGAAGTGACAGGTACTATAGGTTCTCAGCAGTTAAGAAATAAACACATCAATCCTAAATTGATCATTTAAACTTTTCTATAAGAATAGTGCTGACAGGGTGGCTGAGCATCAAAAAGGTTGCAGGTTCAATTCCCAGTCAGGGTACATACCTATATTGTGCATTTTGAATGGCCATTCATGTATCTAGACTCCATTTATTCTGTTGTTCCACCATCCCCCCAAGTCATCCACAACCAGGGACAGAAGGGGACAGACCAAGAAGAAAGTATGCCTATTTCTTGAAAGCCTTGGTCCCAACGTGGCAATTCAACTGGGAGATAACTTTTTCAGTGGCTACTCCACATAGCAATAAAGGGGGCTGTAGAAGTAGACAGTGTAATGATTGGTTTCTAGCTACAACTTTATAGTATGAATAAAGGCACCAGATTTTGGTGAAGAATTAGACTTCTCTACAGTAGGAGTAAGACAGAAAACATCACTCATAAGCAAACATCACATTAGGACCCTTAAGTAATCATAATGTATTAATAATAATATGTTAGTTTAAAAAGCTTTAAATATTTGATTTACAAAAATACTTTTAGGTGTTTCATATAGCAAATGTTTAGGCTTATCATAAAGAATATTCTTTTTGGTAAATATCTGGTTTGGAAACTTGAGTACTAGTTGTCTTCTTTGAACAAAGGTATTAGTATTACTGACTATTCAAAACAATGTTAAATTATTGTATTAACATGAGCAGAAACCAGGCAGTTATAGAAGTTTGCCATATCAAACTCAGTCCCCATTGTCAATTTAGAATGTTCTATGTTGTTGAAGGCAAGAATGTGTTTATGATGAAAATTACCTGACATTAGATCTATCTAGTTGTTAAAGTCACACTATATTGCAACAGATTAAGAAGAAAAATAAATCTGAGATGAAGTGTGGAGAATGGTTGGGAGGGTAAATAACTCACTTAGAATTATGTTGTAGTTTTCTTATTCCAAGTTCTCTAAAACCTATGATAAATGCACCTCTTTGCAATTCCATCTTCTTTCTTTCTTTCTTTCTTTCTTTCTTTCTTTCTTTCTTTCTTTCTTTCTTTCTTTCTTTCTTTCTTTCTTTTTTAAATATCTTTATTGTTGAAAGTATTACAGATGTCCCCTTTGTTTTTTACCCATTGGCTCCCTCCACCTCACGCCCACCCCTCCCAGGCTTCCACCATGCTATCATCCATCTTCTTTCTTCATCTGACATACCTGTTTAAAACAGTCATCATACATATCGCTAGCCAAACTCTCATAAAACAGGTAGAAGTCTACATAAATGATCGGGTGTATAAGTAGTAAAGTAAATGAAATCTCCATTTTGGTAGATACTGCTGTCATTATATTTTATATGTTCTCACAAAACATTTTTCCCCAAGGAAGAAATGTTCCTTGACAGAAAATTAAAAAAAAAAATTATAGGTTGATAGTCTGTTCTTTTCTCTTCATTAGCCATCCCCTTATTAGCAGCTTGGAGTGAGCATATAACCTTTCCCTGGACAATGAGACCTGAGTAGACATCAGTTAAGGGCTTTCTAGAATGGGTAGCAACATCCGAATTTTTGGGGTGCCAGAAGAAGGGAGAGAGCAAAATATTGAAAACCTATTAGAAGAAATAATGACAGAAAACTTTCCCTACCTGGTGAAAGAAATAGACTTACAAGTTCAGGAAGCGCACAGAACCACATACAAGAGGAATCCAAAGAGTACCACACCAAGACACATCATAATTAAAATGCCAAGGGCAAAAGACAAAGAGAGAATATTAAAAGCAGCAAGAGAAAAACAGTTAATTACCTACAAGGGAGTACCCATACGACTGTCAGCTGATTTCTCAACAGAAACTATGCAGGCCAGAAGGGAGTGGCAAGAAATATTCAAAGTGATGAACAGCAAGAACCTACAACCAAGATTACTCTCCCCAGCAAAGCTATCATTCAGAGTTGAAGGTCAAATAAAGAGCTTCACAGACAAGAAAAAGCTAAAGGAGTTCATCACCACCAAACCAGGATTACATGAAATGCTGAAAGGTATTCTTTAAGAAGAGGAAGAAGAAGAAAAAGGTAAAGATAAAAATTATGAACAACAAAATGACATCAAATACATACCTACCAACAAGTGAATCTAAAAATCAAGTGAATAAAAAATCTGAAGAACAGAATGGACTGGCGAATATAATAGAATCAGGGACATAGAAAGGGAGTGGACTGACAATTCTCAGGGGGAAGGGGGTGTGAGGGGTGTGGGAAGAGATTGGACAAAAATCTTACTCCTATGGATGAAGACAATGGTGGTGGTTAGGGCATGGGGTGGGGTGGGGAATCAGGTGGAGGGGAGCTATGGGGGGAAAAAAAAGAGGAACACCTGTAATAATCTGAACAATAAAGATTTATTTTTTAAAAAAAGAGACAGCCTGAAAATGCCAAGAGTACTCAGTCTTTTAGCTTGAACATGCATTAGTTTGCCAGGATTGCCAAAACCAAGTACCACCAACTACAAGGTCTGAGCAGTGGAAATATATTGTCTCGCCATTCTGATGGCCTAGAAGTCAAGAGGTCCACAGAGTTGGCTTCTTCTGAGGTTTATGAGGAAGGATCTATTCTGGGCCACTGTCCTTGACTTGTGGATGACTGTCTTCTCCCTGTGTTACTTCCCGTTAACTTCCCTCCATGCATCATGTCTATTTCTGTGTCCAAATTGACCCCTTCTATAAGGATACTAGTTATATTGGATTAGTCCTTAGTCTACAGAAACTCTGTCTCCAAAAGGTCACATTCAGAGGTGATGAGGGTTAGGATTCCAACATAATTTTTTTGGTGTGGGGAGGACAATATTCAACCCATGGCAGAACTCAAACATTATGTCAAGGTAAAGGTACCAACTTGCAACCAATATACGAATGAAATTCAATGACACAACAAGGTATGGATGGTGGACAGAACGTTAAAGTAAGGGTCACTGATAGCTCTAGAAAGCACTGGACCTCCTCTGCCTACTTCAGAATAAGTTTCTCTTAAATGTACTTCCAGAGTGAGAAAGCAGACCAACAGCCTGTTAAGGTCAATGTTAAGTCTGTTACTAATATATAGGAGATGTGAAGACAGGAATGTACTAATTTCCCAATATTCTGTCAGGGTTCTATTACATGAGATTTCAAATGACCTCACTGTGTCAACCACTTCCAGAAAATAAGTTGAACTTTTGAAATGCATTTAATATTTAACTCCCAACTACCATTTTAGAAGACTCATATCTTCAGTTCTAAGTTTTCTGGCTCTCAGGTTAACCAAGAGTAATAAAGTATTTCTGTCAAACAGAATTCTTTTTATAAAATCAGCAAAAGAACAAGTGTTTTCTTTTAGGTGATACCATGATCTGCAAGAAAAAAGCAGAACCCTAAGACTCCACTCAGTCAATCAATTATTGCTGGGGACAAACAACTTTCTAATTCAACATAATATATTAGATAAATATTTTCAGACAATGTCTAAACAAAATACATTGTGAACATGTACCAAAGCTCTGTTCATTGTAGCAGGTAGCTAGAGAAGTTGTCAATATGTCCCTTTTAAAAATGAGTACTTGGTAAACTCAAATCAATGAAAATGTCCCATGGTGATGACATTTCTGGACATATAACCAGTGTGCAACATTAGCAGAATTTGAGACATAGGAGATGCTTGAAGTAAAGTTTGTTTATACCTGGTGCTAGCCATGGTAGCTCCATATTCTTTTTTTCTCTTTTTATTCTTACTATTTTCCAAATATTTTTCATTTATTGTATTCACGATTGTGTGTCCCGGTTATTTCTCATGCCTACTCTTTTTCTTCATTTGAAATTTCAAAGGATTTAATTTTCAATAAATCAAAGTTAGGTATCCCATCCTTTCCTCTACACTTACTTTACCTGCTGGTGTCTACCACGTTTACGCACTTTTATGCCTGACTGTTTTAGTTCTAGAAAACACTACATAATTTCATATAACTTAGCTTAAACAAATATTGCCACAGTACTCTAAAATGTAGCAGCTAAAAAAAATGAGTCTTAAAAACATTGCCAGGAACCGCATAGTAAAATATGTATTCACACACACACACACACACACACAGAGCCACTGAGTTCTCTTTCAAGTATGAGATGACAGATCATTGGGGTGATTAAGGTTTTAAATATATGGAGTGACGTACATGAACAGATGAACTTTCAAATTTGGAACACACACACAGCCACTAAGTTCCCTTTCAAGTGTGGGATGTATAGATTATTGGGGAGATTAAGGTTTTAAATATATGGAGTGACATACAAGAATAGGTGAACTTTCAAATTTGGAAAGCACAATAGTGGAGAACTTATTATGTAAATATTTATAGAAGAGTTTAATTTTGAATATATCACCCTCACATAATGGGGTATTGACTTCAATACTGAAACTAACCACTTAAAATTTGCATATATCATCCTCCAGATAACTATTTCATGTTTCTTCCAGAAATGAAGTTGCCTGTGTCTTGACTTTCCATAATGTCAATAAAGCATTTTGGGGTCAAAGTTTCTAACATTCTTTTTGAAAGCTAGCATTTATATTTTCTTTTCACTTTCTGACCAGTTATTGCATTATTTTGATGATTTTTTGTTATGTTTAGATAGCTAAAATGGAACAAAATATTTCTAAAGTCCCCTCAAATTTGATGTTTGACTTTCTACTATACCATTATTTTATAAATGCTTTCACCACACCATTATTTTATAAATGCACATGGGCCAAAATAATCCCCTGTACTATAAGTTCTGTTTCTAACTTCAAACAAAGCTGAAGTAATTATTTTTTGCTCCTGAAATCCAAATGCAAGCATTGAGGATAACTGCAGTCTGCCCTAAGAAAAGTAGGTCAGCCCCTGAGGATTTGACATTCCTTTTTGATGCTTATTTCAATGAAGACAACTTGAGTAGCGTGGAATGTTATATGCCAACCTATAATAATGTATTGACTTTGGACATGCATTTATAAACCATTGAATAAGCACTACTGATATACTAGTATTTAATTAAAGTTTATGAGTTATGTTTTCCCTTAGTCTCAATTTATCCAAGACCTTCTTTCTTTCTTTCTTTCTTTTAATAAATCTTTATTGTTCAGATTATTACAGGTGTTCCTCTATTTTTTTCCCCCATAGCTCCCCTCCACCTGATTCCCCACCCCAACCCATTCCCTTACCCCCCGCCACTGTCTTCATCCATAGGAGTAAGATTTTTGTCCAATCTCTTCCCACACCCCTCACACCTGCTTCCCCTGAGAATCATCAGTCCACTCCCTTTCTATGTCCCTGATTCTATTATATTCACCAGTCCATTCTGTTCTTCAGAGTTTTTATTCAGTTGATTTTTAGATTCACTTGTTGGTAGGTATGTATTTGATGTCATTTTGTTGTTCATAATTTTTATCTTTACCTTTTTCTTCTTCTTCCTCTTCTTAAAGAATACCCTTCAGCATTTCATGTAATCCTGGTTTGGTGGTGATGAACTCCTTTAGCTTTTTCTTGTCTGTGAAGCTCTTTATTTGACCTTCAACTCTGAATGATAGCTTTGCTGGGTAGGTTCTTGCTGTTCATCACTTTGAATATTTCTTGCCACTCCCTTCTGGCCTGCATAGTTTCTGTTGAGAAATCAGCTGACAGTCGTATGGGTACTCCCTTGTAGGTAATTAACTGTTTTTCTCTTGCTGCTTTTAATATTCTCTCTTTGTCTTTTGCCCTTGGCATTTTAATTATGATGTGTCTTGGTGTGGTCCTCTTTGGATTCCTCTTGTATGGGGTTCTGTGTGCTTCCTGAACTTGTAAGTCTATTTCTTTCACCAGGTAGGGAAAGTTTTCTGTCATTATTTCTTCTAATAGGTTTTCAATATTTTGCTCTCTCCTTTCTTCTGGCACCCCAAAAATTAGGATGTTGGTTCACTTAAAGTTGTCCCAGATGCTCCTTACACTATCTTCATATTTTTTGGATTCTTTTTTCTTTTTGTTTTTCTGGTTGGATGTTTTTTGTTTCCACATATTTCAGATCTTTGGTTTGATTCTTGGGGTACGTTGATCTACAGTTGAGTTTCTGTATATTCTTTATTTCAGACAGTGTATGCTTCATTTCTGACTGATCCTTTTCCATTTTTTGGGCATTCTCATTAAGCTCCTTGAAGATCTCATCAAGTTTCTCAGCGGTTTTAAGAAGATTCTTGAGTAACCTTATAAATGTGGTTCTGAACTCTATGTCATCCAGTAGTTTGCTTTCCTCCATTTCTTTCATTCGTGACATGTTTCTTTGTCTCCACATTTTGGCTGCTTCCCTGTGTTGATGGAGTAGCTTTGTGTGGTAGGTGACCTATAGGGGACAGTAGCTCAGCCTCCCCAATCACCTGATGTGGACACTCTTGGTACACCCCTTTGTGGGCTGAGTGCAAAGACTTGGTGTAGTTAAGCCTTAATTGCTGTTGGTATACTGGGAGGAATTGACCTCCAGGCCAATTAGCTGTGAGCACTCACTGTGTCTATAATGGAAGAACTGCTGCACTGAAGACACACTTATGGGGCAGGACTTGTTTCAGTGGGGTTTTGGTGCTCACTGAGTTTGCCTCTTGAATGTGTCACTTATGGATGTGAGGAGTTGAAATCTGGTGTTTCACTCTGACCACTAGGTACACTGGCTTCTGGATCTCCAATGGGGTGTAGGTCAGCTACTATCTGAGGCCACCCAGCAGGAGCTACACTGAGAGCTACAGTTTTCTCCTCTTTGCTTGTGGTTTGGAGGTTTTGGAGCTGTCTGACCCAGGCTGCAAGTTTGCTAGGTTAAGCTGCGATAGGGCAGGGCTTTCTTATGCTAAATACACTGCTTGGAGCTTGGGTGGGTTTGTAGGTTGTGCAGGGTGGGGTCTCAGGGTGTCACTAGGCTAGGGTGTGGCAAACAGCAATGGCTGCTAGTTAGCTGGCTCTGTGTCCCAGATGGCGTCCCGGAGTCCCGTGCCCCAGTGCAGTAAACAATTATTCCTGTGCGCAGCTCTGCAAGCAAGCCACCCTCACTGGCAGACAGTCCAGCTTCTCCCAGTAGGAGTTTGGGTCCCCCGTGTCTCCCCAGAAACTGGATTTCAGAGTAGTCGGGGGCTTGTCTCCCTTTGGGTTGAAAAAAGCAACGCCTGCCGCCAGCCCGGATCCCGCGCCTCCGTTCCTCAGCTTTTCAGCGCTTGTGCACGTCTCAATGCTCTTTTCTCTTTCCTTCTAGTTGTAGAACTTCCACTCAGCCAGCTTTCCCGTGGTTCTGGGTGATAGACGTTTTGTCTTTTAGTTGAATTTTTGAAATTGTTGCGCGAGGCAGCAGTTTAGGTGTTTACCTACGCCGCCATCTTGGATTCTCAAGACTTTATTTTTTGTTTGTTTCATAGACTGTGCCTTTTTATGATATGGAAGGGATTCAGGTAATTGGGCATGGCTCTTTTTTTGTTCTAATTTTGTCCAGCCTTTGTGTTAAATAAGGTTTCTAGTAGCTACAATAGTTAATAAAGTTTTCCCCATTTCAAATCAGCTACTAAAAAAGAAATAGGAAGGCATAACTGATGCCTTTTCATTAACAGAATGCTTTCTCTCCAGAAACAAGAACATGCCACTATATTGTAAATTAGGTTGCAAAATCAGAGCAGATAGATAATAGATAGATGATTGATTTATAAATTACTGATTTATTAATAGATAGTTAATATAGAATTGATTTATAGATAGGTAATAATTAATATATGATAGATTATGTAGATAACAGACAAAATATAGATGATAGGTGATAGATGGTAGGATTTATTCTATTTGTAAAATATATGTGGAAAACAAGATATACCCTTTTTTATTTTTAAGGAATTCTCTCAGGATACAAGTTACTATTATGTTTAAGTTAAGCAGCAATCACATCTCATTCCAACTAGCATATTCTACAGAATACAGAAAAACAGGATTCATTTTAGTTTCCTTGAGTGCCTAGCTCCTAGCCAATACTCAATCAACATTTGCTAAATTGAATTAATAATATGTAAAATTGTGTCATGAAAACTTGAAAGAGGTCTTTCTTTTGCAAAATTACGTCTTATTTCCACTACAATCTGACACTGCATTTTGCTTGCTTTTACTTGAAAAGGACATCAAGATTGTTTGCTTCTTTTCAGTCAGGAACAGACATACAAAAATTTAAAAGATGACAGCCTATCCAACTGTCTGACATAATGCTATGTTTGTGACTGCCCCAGAAAATTAGTATGTAAAAGCTTAATCCCTAATGTGCTGGTATTTGGATGTGGGACCTTTAAGATGTAGTTAGGTGATGAGAGAGGAGCCTTTTTGAATGGTATTAGTACCCTTATAAAAGAGACCACCGAGTACTCCTTTGCCTCTTTCTACCATGTGAAGAAACAGTGAAAACAAAAAAGATAGCTGTTCATAAGTCGGGAAGTGGGATCCCACCACACACAGAATCTATCAGTGCTTTGATCTTGAACTTCCCAGATATCAGAACTGTGAGAAATAAGTTTCTGTTGTTTACAAGCCACCCGGTTTATGGTAGTTTGTTATAGTAGATGGAATAGACTAAGACTAAAATGTTGGCATAATACAGTTGCATAAACACAAAAACTTTATTGCAAATGGAGAGCAAACCCTCAAACCAAAGTTAATTGTGTTTGGTTTGTTCACTGGAGCTAGACTAATGGGGATTTGAACAACACAAATATTTCAACTTTGGATTTATCTTGCTTTAGTTTCCGCTTTCTGGAATATGTGGTTTTATAAAGTAAATACATTTTGTACAATGAACATGTTTTACTTTTATAAAAAAAACACATTTTATATGAGACTAAATGGTTGATTATATTTAAAGTTAAGCAAGAGAGGCAGGAGTTGGAGTGAAAGTTCAATTATTTCAGGTCCTCTGAGAAACAATTATGGGAAATTAATATATGGGATCTTAGAACTATAACTAATTATTTTCTAATGCACTTCCATTAATTTAACATGTTGAAATGATTAAACTTCAAAAGTGTTATATTGAAAACCTCTGTTATTAAACCTGAATTACAAATTGACCCTATAGTTTTCCAATTTTATTTTGTTTTCTTAAATTTAAGGTTTGTAGCTTGCATTATACTTATTATATGCTTACTTGGTCAAATTTCTTTTTTTAACTGACATAGGCCTCTAATATATCATCCAATCAATCTAACCATCTATTCACCATTTCTTCATTTATTCATGTGGTTGGTCATTCAGACAATTAACATTTATTGAGTATTTAATATGTGCCAAACTGTGTACTAGGGTATATCTGCTACTTGAAATAAGATTTTCCTTAGTACCTTTTCCTAAACTCATCTTTTTACTCTTTTGGAAAACTTGATGGACTACTATTTAACTAATATGCAAATCTTTGATAACTACAATTGTAAATGGCACACCCTAAAACTGTACAGGGTACATCTTATACAACTTCTGGTCAACCAATATCCGGGCATGCTTCACTATTGCTGTGAGAATCCATTAAACACTTTATCTATTTTTTCTATGTACTAGGACCTGTTTCATTTTTTTTTTACCTGTTACCTAATATGTCAGACACTGGTCTCAATTCTCTCCTGGATGTTGAAGAGAGATCCTGCAAGAGAAGGAGCTTATCCCTCACCCATCACTCCCCTTTCCAGATGCAATCTCTTCTGAAGAAGTTGATACTTTTTATGTAACTCATCTCTCTTCTTTAGTCAAAGTTGTCTTTTGACCTCTAGGAATCATTTGCGATTTCTTTAGCAATCTCTTCACCTATTTGTTGTTTTTTCACAAAGGAATTATTATGTGATTGATAAAATTCATAGAGAAACATAAGTTGGATATAAATTTTGTGGGAAAAATATGAGGGAACTTATTAAAGCAATTATGCAGAACAACTAGCATGCTCGCTGAGAGAAGTGTGCCTCAACCTTGCCTCAGTCCCAAGACTCACTCAGTATGTAAAACTCATGATGAACTCACCACCTTACAATGAGAATTTGACTAGTTAGAAACAGTTCTTCCATTCTAATTCCCCCAACTCCTACCCTACTGTACAAACATTCCAGTTACCCTGGTTATGAGCTAATTTGTTGGCTAAGTGCAAGAATTATGTTTGGATCACTACTGCACACAACCTGTTAGATTTGTATTCCAGATCTCTAGCCTATGCCTCTTGGGTTCCAAATCCTCCAAAACTGCCTCTTGTGTGGTTTAAAATGTATTGCTATGTAAATGCTTCATAAATTATTAAATCATAAGCTGTATTTCCCCCAATAAGCTTCTTTTTCTGACATATAGATGAATATCTCAGTCACTAGGTTCAAAAATTACATTAGCTTTTACTTTACTGACCCCTGATTCTTGTCAATGGACATTAAAGATAAAGGTAAAGTTCTGCTTTATTCCATTGATTACTTTTTTCCACTCCCACTACTCTGAGGCTCTTATTTCCTTGACCTTGGATTAACCACTGGTAGTCTTTTAACTATGTTTGTGATCTTGGTTTAATCTCTTAAACTCTCTGTGCTTGTAAAATGTCAATGAAAATAGTGCCACCATCATATGTTTGTTGGGAGAGTTAAATATGTTAATACATACAAATCATTTAAACCAATGCACAAAGTATAGTACAGCAAAAATAGTATCTGCTATTATAGTGGCATCTTAATAGATCTCCCCTTTAGCCTTTCTTCATTGTTCATTTAGACTCTAACACACACTTTTCAAGTAGTATTCCTAAAATATTTCTCTAGCTCTGTAATTCTTCTATTAAAAATGTTCATAATTTTCACAATGGTTGATGATATGACTATGAACTCCTTAATCTGACTTTTCAAGGATTAGCCATAATTATCTTTCTAAGATAATTATGTGGTTTAGTACACATGGCAGAGACACTAAAATTAATATACTGGTGTACATTGCTTAACTAATTTTTGGAATAATATAGATCATACCTAAATTAATACAGACATATATACATTTACACTTTCAGATTTGGGTGATTAAAAATGTACTACTGCCCGGCCAGTGTGCTCAGTGGTTGAACATTGACTTATGAACTAGAAGGTCACGGTTCGATTCCGGTCAGGGCACATTCCCAGGTTGCAGGCTCAATCCCCAGTAAGGAGCATGCAGGAGGCAGCCGATCAATGATTCTCTCTCATTATTGCTATCTCTCTCTCCCTCTCCCTTCTTCTCTGAAATCAATAAAGATATATATTTTTTAAATGCATTCCTGAATGTAAATTTAAAGTGTTTTAGAACCAAACAACAATGAATGCAGACTTCAAGAGGCCAATGACGACAATAATAGTGTAAAACTTACCTAGCCCTTTATAATTTTCATTGCAACTTTATTACATTGAAGATAATTATTTTTGTGGGACTCAAAATAGTTCTGCTAAAAAATCAGTAGTAAAGCTCAACAAATTAAAATAATTAGCAAAATAATTACTTCCTTCTTTGCTCTCATTACAGCAAAGGGAAGTGTCTTATAGATTTTTGCAATGCCATGAATGGTTTCCAAGTTGTGTGGTGGTTTTTGTAATATAAACAAATCTATGCAAATGGAGCTTATACAACTCATAAAATTCATAGAATTAGTTTATAAGTGATTACATATTGTTATTAATTTTACAAAAATAATTTTAAGGAAAACAGTTTATACTAGCCTGTAATATTTCACATTATCAAAATTACAAGAAATTATTAATACTTAAAAAGTATTAATGCTATGCATACTGAAGCATTTAGTTGAAAATATACTGATATCTCCACTTACTTTGAAATACATTTTAAAAAAGGACCATTTGAGGAATATAAAGAGGAACTGATACATGAATAATTATGTGGTAAAGCAAGTAGAGTAAAAATGTTAGTTGTAGATTTTATGTTGTGTGCTGTTACATGAGCGTTCACTATCAATTCCTTCAAACTTTTTCTTCTGTTTGGACATTTTTATAATAAAATGTTAAAAAAGGGCTAATTCTATATAACTTTAGAGAACATTAGTGATAGTAATTCATTTGTTTCAAGGAGAGAAAATTTCTTCATTTATACAAGAAATTCCATGAGGCAGAAAAATTCTAGGAAAAGTTAGATTTATGTGAAATGTATCTGCATGTGGCTGTAATTTTAAAGTCTTTATCATCAACAAGAACAATAATGAGAGTTCAGCCAGTGGGTTTCTGGACCAGGGCTCAGCATGGACCTCAACAACAGCCAATTTGTAGCCTGATTAGGCACCTTGGATTTAGATGGGAGAGAAGAGATAGCAGTCAGTCCCTCCTGCTAAACTTCATTGGAAACCACAACAAACAGCAGAAGAGAATGGGTCAGCATAGGGGAAAATTTGGGGCAAAGAAAAAGCCAACAACAGTTTATGGCAGTGAATAGTCAGTTCTGTCCTGTGAGGCTTACGATTTCAGCACGGAAGGCAGAATCATTAATCAAATACTTACAAACTATAAATATTACAACAAGTAATGCTCCGTGAGATGAGGGAAAATTGCAGGTCTTCTGAGATAACAAAATAGGGGACCTTAAATTAAATTGGGACTTCAAGAAAGGTCTCAATGTGAAAATAATTTGCCTTTGGCCTCGGCCTAGTGGGCAATTCAGGTCATGGAATGTCTCCCACTGGCTTATCTGTGCAGACAGAAATGAACAATTTCAGTCTTTTTCCTACCCACCCACACCACCACCCTGTACTTTTTTCACTGGACAACACATGAAATTTTTAGCAATCATTCCAAGTCTCAAAGTTACATAAGTATGGGTTACACAATAGATTGAAGAAGCAATTAGGCACATGACTACTTATCAAATTATCTTTTCTAATGGAGTTATGATTTTTTACCATTTTCTGTGCACACATTTTACTTGTGCTCCTGTGTCCACATGGTAAGAATTAATGAGAACATTGAGAAAGGAATTTTAATGACACCTAAGGAATGGGGCTGAATTATTTGTTTCTGTTGACATAAAGTTTGAAAAAGTTCCGACTATGTAACTACCTAAACAATGCAACTTGGAGTGTTTGAAATGTTTTCTTTTGAGGAGTGAACATTCATTGCAAATACTGAGATTGAGATACTTACATTTGCATATTGTGGCTAAAAAACACTGATAAACTACATTTACCCAACATAATATAATACATGCTTTATAAACGACTTTTTACTATTACATTTAGTTTTCGTTACACCCTTCGGGGAGTTAACTGAGAAAGTGTTCCTGTAACACTGTGAAATGTTTGGGATGCATTTTTTAGAAATTAATATCCTATTGGCATATGTGATATATTACCTCATATGCTTTTTTGCCTAAAACTTGATGACATTTTAGAGAAAAAAGAATAGGAAAGAGTAGCCTATCAGCTATGTAATATCAAACTACTCAGTGCTATAAATCTAGGGAAACAGAACTCTTACAGCATGTCTTACTAGTGAATTACACGCCAAAGGAACAACCTACTTGGGGGATTCAAACGAACTTGGGGGATGGGAGGGACGGGTGGATAGAAACCAATAGTTTTGTCATTTTATAAACATTGACTAAAAGTCAGAAATATAAAGACAAAGGAGAAAAGCGTTCTTGGGCTCGCCCTGTCAGTGAAATCTACACATTCCAACATTTATTTTTTTTCTGACAGCAAATATTTTTGCACCACACACTGCAGAGCCAGAGTAGAAGATAACTAACTCTTTATATCTGAAAATTCCTAAAACATGGACCAAGTCCAATCTTTCTTTGAGGGTTTTTTTTTGTGGGGGGGGGGGTCAAGAATGGATTTCAGCTTGCTTATATTCCTCTTGCAGCAAACGCCATTTTTATACATTGTTTCCTTCCTCTTGAATGTGCGCAGTGTGGCACATATTGCAAAATCACATGTGTGTATTGATAGATATATTTCCCTTTACATTTGACATTTGCTGATATCTTGTTCCCTTGGCATCAAATAAAAGTAAAAATAGATTGCCATCTCAATTTCAGTAGTTGGTTAAAAACTTGAAAAAGAACTGAATTAAATACAAAGGCCATGATTGGAGGACATAGGCAAAGAGTTTGAATAAATGCAACCATTTTCTAATTATCAGTTTACATAAATAGTAGCTATTACAATTACCATTTAATAGTTCTAAACTCAGGGATATAAATGATTCAAGCTATTTTTTCCAAAAACACAGTCTATGGAGCCAAGTAAAACTGAAATGTTTAAGCATAGGATTTTAGCAGTCTCTGATGGTAACTGGTTGTTAGCAAAGGCAAGGGGGTGGGGATCTAAACTCTCACAGGGAGAATCAAAGAATCAAGGTTATAGAAAAAGAATAAAAACTCATGGTACACTTCACCTTTACCAGCCTACAACATATTTTTATAAGCAGTGTCTCAATTGGGGAGAGGGAATAAGAATTCATATCGTTCACTGATCCTGATACTAAATAGGATAATTGTTTAAAATGGCTCAAGAGAGAAACAGCAATTTCGCTCACAGATTCTGCACTTTACCAGGTCTTGGTGACTGGATCTGTTCATAAATGTTTATAAATGACAAATGGAGGAAAGGGTCCCCCCCCCCCCCCCCCGAGGGAAACCAGAATTATGATTTTTACTCTACAATGTCTCAACTCTGGGAGGAAAGTGGAGTTATTTGTTAGAACATCCAAGTCTTTTTGTCCAAAAGCAAGTTTATGTCGATTCTTTGTTGCCAGAGATAGTCAGGAAACAGGCACAAAGGCAGGTGGTAACATGTTTTGATGCGAGTTGGCCACTAAAGACTTCCTGACTTCTGACGTAAAGTGAGGGACCACTTCTGTACGGCAGAGTCCTGGGACCACTCTCAGGAACCCCATCCAGCCCAGTGGGGTGCTGTCGCAGTCTCATATGGGTCGTGAGAGTTGACTGTTAAATTTTGAATAATTTCTCAAATCAGTTGGTATCTTGAATTAGGCTGTGGTAGGAGTATTTACACCACAGACATTGACAAATGCTACAAGTCATTTTTTTAAAAGAGATCCAACTTATCAGCACATTGCTTACCTCCATTTGTGGTGTGGGCACTTCTGTGTGTAATCCAGTGCTAAATGATTGCAGTCCGCTTTTTGGGATGAGGGTTAAGCTTTCCAGCAATGGCTAGTGAACATCCCTGATTGGGTTGCCAATCACTGCTTAAGAACTCTACATACTCCATCAGCAGTGAGGTTCGGTGGGAGGAACATAACCCATACAGACCACAGAATATTCATTTAAGATTCATTCATCAAAAGTGGAGGAACAGAAGCCTGCAAAAGCAAGAAGTCACCTAGGTAGGGAGGCATCCTGGATGGTGTGTTTGTTCTTATATGACAATGTTCATTTCTTAGGGCTTTGGCTGCTTGCTGTCCAATTTAAAAAGAAACGTGACCTTATCAAAACATTCATCTCTTTAACTTTCATAATTCCAGTTCAAGTAACTATTCTTAGGGAAATAATCAAATACTTAAAGGTACACCTGCAAGCATATTAATCACGGGAGTTTAATTTAACAAATTATGATACATTTAAAAATTGACTATATACAACTATTAAAATACTTAATGTAGATTTTTTCCAATGGCATAGAAAGTTGTTCATAATATAATGTTAGATGATTTAAAAAGGTAAAAAATAGTATTTATAATATGATCGCTTTTTGAAAATACATATGTAATTAGAAAATTTTCTAAAATGATATACAGCAAAATTTTAGCAATAGTTATTTAGAATGATGGAAATTTGAGTAATTTTTGTGTATTTAAATTTATATTTTTCCACATGTTTTATCAACTTTCATTTCAGTGATAAGAAATTATATATATGTATATCTAAGACACTTATTATTTACAGAAATAAGATAATATTTTGGAAATATTAAACTAATCTTTCATTCCTCCTCCTGGAATTGTTGGCCTACCTCCAATTTTTTAGTATGGTCACAGAGAAGAGAGATGGATTGGAACTCACAGAAAGAAAAAGATATGATGGAAGAATTGTGTTAGACAAGAGAAAAAAGGAAAAAAAAGTCCTTATAGTTCACAGCAGATTCTTGGAGTGGGAGAAAACATAGACAGGAAGAAAGCTTGCTTCCTCCAAATATACTGCCCCCCCCCCCCCCCCCCCCGCTGCTGAAATTCCAAATCCCTCAGAGAAAGCGTTAAATAGAGAACATTTAGAGTAGAGGGGCTTTGCCTTATTTCTTGTTTTGAACCTTGACTACATCATCACAAAACGTAATGGCACATGATATCTGTCTAAGTGTCAGTACCAGGCATATATGCTAATCTCAAGGTGAAATAACTTCACCCTGCCTGAAATGATCTTTCCTTACTTCTGTGCTTCTTTTATAATGGGTATTCTTGTTTTTCTTTGTTTAAAATGTATCTTACCTTGTTGTAGGCGTAATAATATTTTATGCAGTGTTGATTCAGAAGTAATCATCTAAGTCATAGCTTTTATTTTTTGTTTTGTTTTTAATTAAGGAGAAACATCTACTCTGTGTCATTCCTGCCTTAAAGGCAAACTATTGCCACCAAAAGATAATGCATAAAATTTTCCATATCCAGAGAGAGAATATAACACAATTTGACTAATCAGTTCATTAGTTAAGCCCTAGCCGGTTTGGCTCAATAGATAGAGTGTCGGCCTGCAGACAGAAGGGTCCCAGGTTCGATTCTGGTCAAGGGCAGGTACCTTGGTTGCAGGCTCCTTCCCGGCCTGGGCCCTGAAAATCAATGTGTTTCTCTCCCACCAACGTTTCTCTCTGTATTTCCCTTTGGCTTCTACTCTCCCTAAAAATCAATGGGAAAATATCCTGGGTGAGGATGAACCAAAACAAACTTCAAATAATCATTAGTTAAGAGACAGTTTAATATGGAGTTTGAGAACATTTTTAAAATAAATTGTGTCAGCTTGACTTTTTTCGTAGAGTACAATTCCTTCTAATGGGAATAAAAGCAATGTATATATAGCATGCTTTATGCACCTAGTTAGAGCTTTTTCAGGCGGAGAAAAATATGGTTTAGTCATTAAAACAATATCCATATGCAATGGGTTTTAAAATCAATCTCCTTTCAAGAAGTTTGGAATTATTTGGTGATTACTGTGGAAGACCTATAGAGAGTAATTTTTTTAAATAAACATACTTAGGGACAAATGGGAACAAAACGAAGAAAGAAATGTTGCATGTTTTACAACTGACGAATCAAGCAAAAATCTCAATGTTTTGTGAAACACAAGTGAAATCGTCCTGGCTTTAAATAAATTATTTTTCTACAACTATGTCCACATGGATGCTTGGTGCATGCTCTGCCACTCTTACTGAACTGGCTTGCTCCTTAATCTTTCTCTATTCATGATCACCGTTTTAGAACCCTTCTTCAAAGATGGCAAAGTCTGTCAGAGTGAGAGACACTCCCTCCCTGCCTCCTGTTCAGAGTGTGGATGTCACTTCCAGTCATATCCAGGAACCATCCTCTAGGACAGTGGTTCTCAGCCTTCCTAATGCCGCGACCCTTTCATACAGTTCCTCATGTTGTGGTGACCCCCAACCATAAAATTACTTCTGTTGCTACTTCATAACTGTAATTTGGCTACTGTTATGAATCGTAATGTAAATATCGATTCGCGATCCACAGGTTGAGAACTGCTAGTAGGGTCACCTAAGACCATTGGAAAACACAGATTATTTACATTACGATTCATTAACAGTAGCAAAACTACAGTTATGAAGTAGCAACGAAAATAATTTTATGGTTGGGGGTCACCACAACATGAGGAACTGTATTAAAGGGTCGCAGCATTAGGAAGGTTGAGAACTACTGCAGTCTATGATGACCTGAAGGGGACCAATATCTACTACTGAACAAGGCATTAATGAGAAATATATGGCCCTTTTTGGCTTCAACTTGACAAGGTTGACCACTAAGTCACATGGGAGGGCAAAATCAGACCTCTATAAGCCTTTGATATAAATAACATTATAGTGACAGTTTATTTGATTTGCCATTAAATTAGGCTCAATCCCTAGTGGAGGGTGTGCAGGAGGCAGCTGATTGATGTTTCTCTCTCTCTCCTTCTCTCTTCCTCTCTCTCTCTCTAAGCTAAATATATATATATAAAGTTCAATTTGTAGTTGTAAAAGAGGCATGGGAAAATACTTAGTTATTGAGGTATGACTCATTTGAGAAGTCTTGGTTTTCTCATTTGAAAATCTACTGAGAAAAAGTTGATAGCTTCCTACAACTTTTGGATGAAGAATGTATTGAGTTTCTCACGCTGCTGAAACTCTCCTGGCATGGTCAGCTATTCGTTCTCTGCACTGTTTGATGCCTAGAAGCCAGTGTTTAAAGCTAAAGCCAAAATGTTTCTAAGACAAAGCTTGGCATGTATTTTAAATAGACTGTTCAATTTAGCATTTATCAGAGCTTGATTTTCCTACATTCCTTTCTTTGGGTATGTTTCCTCTATTGAAGTTATAAGTAGTAATGTTTTCAAAGAGAAAAAATGAGGTGTGGGGTATAGTACTTAAAGAGCCTTATTGATTCCCAAAGCTGGTAGGGACCTTTGAGACTATCTAGTTTTTCAGCAACATGTGCCAAGTCCCTAATTTATCTGGGTGTTATCTATGGTACAAAGGTAAGTTCATAGGGAAAATAACACAATAATTAATAAATAATACAGGAACAAAATGTTTTGGGTATTCACAACTGTAAATCTACTCTTGCTCAACACTGTATTTTTCAGAATTTCAGTCTTTCTTTGAGATTGTTGTAACAGCTACAAAGAAGATAGAACTTCAGAAGTATTTATTGGTATAAATAAATTTTGGGTTCAATTGTTCTGCTAATGCTATCATAATAATAGTATTATTTTGTCTAGAAAATGCAGTTGGGACTGTAAAACTCCATGTGTATGAATCAAGAAATTATCAAACCTAAGCCAATGAAAGCACATACACACAGGTTAGAAAGACCTGTGGTGGAAAGGTACAGGAAGCACACCCAAGAGTATAGGGGCTGGATTGTGGAGGGAAGGAGACATAATCAGAGAGTATGTCATGATGAAACAGATGGTCAGACATCTAGAAGTTTGGAAAAGGCTTCTTTTCTATTTCTTAGAAGAGAAATAAAACCGCCTTTCTCCAATAGCCAATGATACTGGATGGCTATTTCATTTTCTCACTGTCTTTCCTCTTTTGCTTTTTGTACCTTCGCCATGCAGTCTGGAGCCGCATGCAACATCCAAACTTAGTAAGTTTCATAGGCATTAGAAACTACAGAATTTTCCATTTCTATTGCAGTCATAATTGTAAAATCTTTTGCATCAGAATAACTTATAAGCCTTTGATTATTTGTTGCAAATAGAGTGATGGCTCAATTAGCATATCTTAAGTTAATTTACAGGAAAGTTCCTTTTAGTTTGTCCAGCCAGTGGGTATGCTGGCATATGGAAATACTGTGGGTGAAGTAAGTGATGCCACCCAGAGAAGGAAAACATACCTCTTGCCAGATTTTGGAGAAACAGAGTATGTATGATGCAGATATGCTAAAAAAAAAAAAAAAGTGAAAAAGCAAATGCACATTTAGAATGGTCAATACAGAATTCAAATACAGACAACCAAAAAAAAGGGGAAAAGTGTCACACCCATAGTGCCCTTCTGAAAGATTTCAAACCCTGAATCCTGCTGAAGGGATTGGCAAAAGATGATACACATTTTGTAACCTTGCCTGATATAAGTGATTGAACCAGGAATGAACTGAGCATCTAATCTAGAACTGACATATTCTGGGCTGAGCAAAATTCTATGGGATAGATTGGTCTGAAAGCTAATTCTTCCAAGCTTTTGTTTGATGAGTAGAACTAAATTTTGTCAATTAAATTGTTCATAAAGTTTTGTAATGTCAGATACTGAGATTCCTAGCAGTTTGTGGGAGAAACCAATGAATAACAACAAAAAAGGGATGAAAATAATAAGCAG
Source organism: Corynorhinus townsendii (assembly GCA_026230045.1). Lineage (NCBI taxonomy): Eukaryota > Metazoa > Chordata > Mammalia > Chiroptera > Vespertilionidae > Corynorhinus > Corynorhinus townsendii. The sequence continues at coordinate 10,842,916 of JAPDVU010000002.1, forward strand.
AAACAATGATTAAATAGAAATCAAGACGTAAATAAAAATGTAGAGACTAGAATGTGACAGTCCCTTCATTGGATGCTGAGACTGAAAGGATAAGAATGCCATATTTGGGGAGTGGAGAAGGTCACACGACCAGCTCTTTCTGATAGGATAGAGCAACTCTATGTCTTAGGTCAGGTTCTACAGGAAATAGACTGATATACTGGACCACGTCCAGCACAGCCAGGATTGAACCTGAGGAGGGGCAGAAAGGACTAAAGAAGACAGACAAGAGAATACAGTTGGGGCCAGGTGGATCACTGCGCCTGGATGAGGAAACAGTGACACAGCCTGTAAGCTGAAGCTTTATTTTATAGTCAGATCACACAAAGCAAAACAAGGGCAAGATGTTTACAATGTTCTTGCGAATGTCAAATCTGCTTCTTTCTTGTTGTTGCCATTCTCTGAACTCTATCAAGCTTTGTGTAGGCAGCACTTGCTGCACGCCCCCACAGTCCAGCCATCCCTTAACGACCTAGGACTGCAGGGTCGGACTGTAAGGTCAAGCTTACAACCATAGCCTTTTGACTATAATGGCGCTGGGAGGGCTTTGCCCTCCAAGCTGGGACTTGTATGTGGCTTTGCCACAAGTCAGTCCGAGGCTTGATCCTGTCCCAACGCTATAGCCGCTCTCCACAATATACAGATTAAATTGCAGATACTTATGGAGTGCTCTTGGGAACAGCTCTTTTGGAGGAGTCCAGGATGTAGGATTAGACAGAGGAAAGAGTTGAAATGTGATGTAGTCACAATAGTCTCAACAAGATTTCTGGAGCTAGGTGGATCTTTCAGAGTAATCCCTCCTTTGGGCAAGAAGTCAATCTTTTGGTTCCAGCCAAGATGTAAAATCCCCGATACATTCAAAGCTCTCCCTCTTACAGCTTTAAAACGTTGGAAATAGCACAACAAACAAGCATTAAGAAGAGCCTGGAAGATTAGAGAAGTAGGTGGACTACCTAGGGACCTTGGGACCTGAGGAACACCATAGTGATGAGTTCCCTGATTTTTATTATTTCCTCCCATATATCCCGTAGAGGATGCTGGAGGAGCCTCTGACTGGAACTGCCAACAGACCAGTCCTCTCCACCCCGCAAAAGTAGAGAAAAGCCTGTTTTCCCTGTCCAAAGGCAAACCGTGGTCTAATAGCAGAAAACCATTTTGGCGACCTGAATACCACCCCCACCCGCACCCCCATCTTGAAGAAGCAGACAACAGGGCTCTAATTTTCCATGCAGTGGGGTCAACAGGGCTGAGCAGACGATTGATCTTCCATTCCCAGCCTTGCAGAACAAGTGGGACTTCCATTCCCCATCTGGGTGCTGTCAGCAGGTCAGAGCAGAGAGATGATGATGTTCCAGCCCTCTCCTGGTGGAGGCAGGTGACAGCATTCTGATTCACCGGCTGGTATAGGAGGGATCCAGTGGAACACTGATCTCCATATCCTGTTTGTAGAAGCAAATGGCTCTTCGCTTCCTCCACTAGGATAGTGTCAGTGGGGACCAGCAACAGCCTTCACATCCACGGAGATAGTGCTGAGACAGGCTATTAAACCCTTGCCATCACCCCCCTACTCCTTCCAGCTCTGCCGCGGTGGCTGAGTCCAGTTGGGAGTGCAACCTCCATCTCCACAAGGCAGCAAAGAGCCCAAAGGAGACTGTGTGAAGCATCTGCCTCCCTCTCTGGTCTGTGTCTGGGGGTGGAAGATAGAATGAGCCCCCACCTCTACCCAGCATTAATGCGACATAACAAGGTGGGCAGAAGCACAGCTGGTTTGCACTCCATTTCTTCCCTTTGCCTCCCCTTGTGCCAGTGAGAGGAGACACCAACGTTGAAGTGAATCAGATGTTGAAATTATGTGACATGGACTTTAAGGAAGCCATAATTAAAATGCTTCAACAAGCAATTACAAGTTTATTCAAACAAATGAAAAATAGAAAATATCAAGCAAATAAATAGAGGTTAGAACCAGTGAACTCGAAAACATGTCAAAATAATTTTTTTAAATCTGAACAATAGGAAGAAAACAAAATAGCTCATATATGTATCATGCCAGGGTTGCAGGCTCAGTGGTTCTCTCTCATCATTGATGTTTCTATCTCCTTCTGCCTCTCCCTTCCTCTCTATGAAATCAATAAAAACATTTTTTTAAATAAATGAATGAAAATACAAGACTTGCATGTGGTAAATTAGAAAAAAAAATTCAGGTATCTATATAATTCTTACCTAAAAAAGGTATAGAAAATTTTTAAAGGAACTAGTGTCAGGTTATACTATCTACAATTTACTGGCATCAAGAAACAAAAGGACCAGGACTATTAATAAATCTGTTCTTATAGATATTAGAAGAGGTACTGAAATGAAACTGTAGTTAACGAATTCACTTATTTTATCCAAAACTATTGCATCACTAAATCAGCAAATTTGTCAGATGTCAGGAGGGTCAATTAACAATACATTTTTGTATTTTATTTTAGAGGATGGGCAGCATGCAAGATTTCAGTACATTTTGCAATTGTGTAAAAAAGACACATATTTGGTTCCTTATATAATAAGCTTAATGTATGTTTCTTTGTTAATATTACAATTACAGAAATTATATCTTTCTTTATTAAAACTAGAGGCCCGGTGAATGAAAATTCATGCACTGGAGGGGTCTGGCCTTGCTGCATGCCTGCTGCCCTGGCGAGGCTCAGGGTACTGGGCCCTGCCATCTTGTGGCTGTGGCGCCGCCATCTTTGAGGGTGTGGCAGTCAATTAGCATATTCCCTCCTTATTGGCTGTGGGCACTGCCATCTTTGCCACAGCATGAGGGTCAATTAGCATATTCTCTCTTTATTAGCTAGGATACTTTGTTAATATATTCATGAAGAATGTTGGCCTGAAGTTTTCTTTTTCTGTGCTGTCTTTGTCTGTTTTTTGCGTCTCTATAAGAGTGACTTTATAAAATGAGTTGGAAAGTGGTCTTCTTTTATTTTATACTAGAGGCCCGGTGCACAAAATTCATGCATGGGGGGGTTGTCCCTCAGCCCAGCCTGCACCCTCTCCAATCTGGGACCCCTCGAGGGATGTCCGACTGCCCGTCTAGGCCCAATCTCACTGGGATCAGGCCTAAATGAGCAGTCGGACAGCCCTCTCACAATCCAGGACTGCTGGCTCCCAACTGCTCGCCTGCTTGCCTTCCTGATTGCTCCTAACCACTTCTGCCTGCCAGCCTGATCACCCCCTAACCACTCCGCTGCCAGCCTGATTGATGCCTAACTGCTCCCTTGCCAGCCTGTTTGCCCCTAACTGCCTTCCTCTCCAGTCCTGGTCACCCCTAACTGCCCTCCCCTGCAGGCCTGGTACCCACAACTGCTCTCCCCTGCAGGCCTGGGTTCCCCCAAATGCCCTTCCCTGCAGACCCAGTCACCCCCAACTTCCCTCCTCTGCCAGCCGGGTCACCCTTAACTGCCCTCTCCTGCAGGCTTGATCTACCCCAACTGTCCTCCCTTGCAGGCCTGGTCCCTCCCAACTGCCCTCCCCTGATGGCCATCTTGTGGTGGCCATCTTATGTCCACATGGGGGCAGGATCTTTGACCACATGGGGGCAGCCATCTTGTATGTTGGAGTGATGGTCAATCTGCATATTACTCTTTTATTAGATAGGATAGAGGCCTGGTGCACGGGTGGGGACCAGCTGGTTTGCCCTCAAAGGTGTCCCAGATCAGGGTGGGGGTTCCCTTGGGGTGTAGGGCGGCCTGGGCGAGGGGCCTGTGGTGGTTTGCAGGCTGGCCACGCCCCCCAGTGACCCAAGCAGAGGCCCTGGGATCTGGAATTTATTTATCTTCTACAATTGAAACTTTGTAGCCTGGAATGGAGCCAAGCCTCCTGCTCACTGTGTGGCGGCAGCCATTTCTGTTGGGATTTATGTATCTTCTATAATTAAAACTTTGTGGCCTTAAGCGGAGGCCAAAGCAGGCCAGGGCTGCAGAAGCTTGGCTTCCTCCATCACCAGGGGCAACCCTAGCCTCCTGCTCTCTCCAGCTCCATGGCTGGCCATTTCTGTTGGGCTTCATTTATCTTCTATAATTGAAACTTTGTAGCATTGAGTGGAGGCCTGGGCCAGCAAGAGCAGGTGGAAAGCTTGGCTTCCTCCATTGCCAGAGAAACCCAAGCCTCCCTGCTCTCTGTGGCTGCAGCCATCTTGGTTGGGCTTATTTGCATAATCCCTCCTGATTGGCTAGTGGATGTGGCTGGTGGGCATGGCTTGCGGGTGTAGTGGAGGTATGGTCAATTTGCATATTACTCTTTTATTAGACAGGATAATGTTTAAGTGCTTATTGTATTATAATGCACCTCCATATTGCAAGTATTCAGCTATTTGAATTTTCAGAGACTAAGCAGATCCTTTTAATCAGCATGCAGATCATTAATCAGAGCATTACCAGCTAGCCTCACCTTGGCTGCCTCTGCTCAGTTGTGACTACCGTCAGGTTTTGCTTCTCCATGGTAATTAGCCACTATCCTGGATTCTAAGAGCATAGATTCCTAGTGCCTGTTTTTGTAATTTATGTAAATCACAGATCACTCTTCTGTGTCTAACTTCTTTTAGTCCGCATAATGTTTATGGGATTTCTCCATATCATCCAGTGTATTTCATTCAACAAATTTTAATTGATCACTTACTATGTAATTGGCAGTGCTCCAGCTGTTCATCATTCACCTGTGGCCTACAACCCCATTACTAATGATCATTATGAAGTACTCATAATTACTACTGAGTAATTAAAACTGAGTTCAAAAGTTGATGAAATCCCTTGCAAGATATAATTTGGCAAATGAAGTTATATTTTAGCTGACCAAGTTGGCCAAAGCTCATTTTATACTTGGCCACATTTGAGTTTGCAGTCACCACAAAATGGGGAACAATGTATGTGGAGTCTGCCAAGCTGAAAACAGCAGATATAAACTTATTTTATGGCTAAAAAAATATTCTTTCCTGAAAAGCTGCTAGCAGGATTGATTGTTGAAGCCAACAGTTTGCAAACTCTTTTGGAAACTCTAGCTCAATGTCTGTTAGGTCTAGAAAAGAGTGTGAAGACTCAACAAAACAGGGGATTGCCTATGGAGCACAAAATTATTTATCAATTCATTCCATGAATCAATAGCCATTTGAAATAGGTAGCCCATCAAAGCGGTTGTTTATAGAGTGAAAAAAAATTGCACTAGATAATCATAGCTATAATATTTATTAAAAACAGAATATTTATCATTTTTCAGTACTTTTGAAAACATTTAACATGCAAGTTACTAGGGGAAATATAGGAGCTTAATAAAATGAAAGGACAGAATAAAGAGATAGGGTTGCTTGCTCTTCTAAATAACAAAAGTGTCTCACTGCCCCTTGTCAGGGGCACATGAGGGAAGAGTACCATGTACCCTTTATTCCATTATATTTCATCAAGATTGGAGACTGGTAAGAGGCAGGAGAGGTTAGGTGGTAGACCCCAACTCAGAGTGATTTGAGCAATTAGATTACTCTTCTCTTCAAAACTCACTTTGTAGGAACAACAACCTGTGAGGTTTACCTGGCACAGGAGGTCAGCGTCTCAGTGTAGAAAGGCCCTGTGGATATAAAGGAAACTGATATTCAGGATGGCAGTGAAACGGCACTAACTGGAAATCGGAAAGAAGTCAGGAAAACAGAGCTGGGGATGTCAGAATGGGCAGAGATAGCGTCCCGGAAAATGTGACGACAATGAAAAAAGCAGTCCCTGTGGTGGGAAGTCCACAATTTTAACGAAAGCCAAAGTGACTAAAGGACAGAAGACACTGGGGGAGTGAAACAGGTTGGCCTGGGAGGCAGGGACATACTGCAGGCACTTGTAGACCATGTAGGTGACTTTGATCTTGATCTTGAGAGTAATAGGATCTCCAAGACTGGCTGTAAACAACAGAGTTAAATGATCAGCTTTATATTATTAAAAAAAAAATGATACAGAAAATAGATTTTTAAAAGACAAGAAAAGTAGAATATGTACTTGCTGTACTGCTGTGAGGAGGTCAAGCGATGGCAGGACATAAAAAACTAAACAAGGAATTGTAAGATATGAATTCCCAGTTTTCCCCCCTGGTAAACATTTACATGGCCATGGAAAATTAATTTACCAGAGATTTAGGTTCCTAAAATTTAACAATACTAATAACGGGATCATTGTATAATTGTGAGAGGTAAATAGAATGATATATATAAAGACCTTATTAAAGACTGAAGAATGTGTCTCGATCCTGTTTAAACAATAATTGAAATAAATAAAAACTGCAAGAAAACTTGCAAAGATAGAAAATTACTTTGAAGAGTATACCTGAAGTTAGATCAGAAGATGAAAGAATTTCAGTTTTCCTAAATAAGTATTTCAGTGACTCACTCAAAAATAATTAAAGAAAGTTGGATTGAAACTAAAACCTATGGTGACATATGAAAAGAACTTCACAATAATAAACAGACATACACACACAGTCACACGTGCTTTTCCAGTGTTAGAAGAGTCGAAGAATTTGTTTCCAAAGTAATAAATTAATTCACCAGATTCAGGAATTCTTTACATTTTCTTGGAACATAGCATAGATAATGGATAGCATGCAGTTTGTCACATTGACTGAATTCTTAGAGTCATGCCAAAGAAAAAATATACAAATTCCATTAGGCTTAAGTGATGACAACCCCTCATTTTAACTATTTTCTTTAGATACAAAAATCTTTCAAGCATCAATGCTGGCTTTCCAGGGAGTAAAATATGTTATTTGAATATAATCTTAAGAAAGTATTTTCTTCATAGGATAGAATATCAAGTGAGAAGAGAAGAGGGAGACCACTAAAAAAAATCCCACAAACTGTTGTTTAATATTTTTATATAAGATGGATAGGGTATTATCAATCAAGCACAGCAAGTTTAATTTTAGATCTTTTCTAAAAGGAGAATATTTTCTATTGTGATGCTGTAGAAAAAATATTTCAGATATATTTAAGTAACATGCATATTTTTTACTATTTCTGAGGTATGTATTTGTTCATTTCAAGCGCAAACCAAAAATGGCCTCGCCACAGAAAATATGTTTATTAACACCATATTTTACTGGCATTTTATATTTTAAAAAGACTGAATGAATGAAAGAAAAAAGGGAAAGGAGGAAAAATAGGAAGGCAGAGGAGGAGGAAAGGAGAAATGAAAGAATGAAGAAAGGAAGGGAGAATGGAAGGAAGAAAGTTAAGAAGAAAAAATAAAAATAAGTAAAAGGTAAAGCATAAGCAATGACCATATTTCACACTCTAGGTCTCAGTTCATAAGGTCAAATTTTATTCAAATTAATAAATGAAAATTTAAGGGATACATACTAAAACAACAACAATATAATTACCTGTACTATTGACCACTGCTATTTGATTACCAAAGAGTAACCTAAGTAACACTCAAAAATTTAAATATAGCAGTAAATCTTTTGAAGGAGAGGTGTGTTGTTTTTTAGCTTTGTGTTTATTTTTAAAGGGGTATAAAAGTTCATTGAATATTTTAATTTTCTTTACAGTAGATTTGGGAAGATGGTAATGTGTGTATCTATATAGATTAATAAGTCATTGAAGAGCTATATAGGTCAGAAGCCACTCACTTCAGAAATTTGCATATCAATACCAGCTTAACCTCAATTTTATTTACAGAGGTATAATTGACATGTAACATTATATTAGTTTCAGGTGTACAATATAATGATTCGATATTTGCATTCATTGCAAAATGATCACCACAACAATTCAAGATAATATTCATCATTATACATAATTACAACATTATTTAGCCTCAATTTTTCATAGGTATCAATAAATTTATCATTTGATACAGAGGATAAAAATACTATTTTTGATACAGGCATATAAAGCAGTCAATATATATAAAAGCCTAAGTGACCATCGCAACTGAACGGATGACCAAACAGGCTGTGTGGGGTGACCAGGCTGTCGGGGGGGGAGGGGGTCAGTGAGGGGCGACCAAATGACCGAGCAGCAGGCTGCGTAGGGCAACCAGGCCAGCAGGGGGGGGGAAGTGAGGGGCAACCAGACCAGCAGAGGGGGGCAGTGAGGGGTGACCAGGCTGGTGGGGGGGGGGCAGTTGGGGGTGACCAGGCCAGTGGGGGGCAGTTGGGGGTGACTAGGCCAGCAGGGGGGGGGTCAGTTAGGCACGATCAGGTGGGCAGGCAGGTGAGCAGTTAGGAGCCAGTGGTCCCGGATTATGGGAGGGATGTCTGACTGGCAGTTGAACATCTCCCAAGGGGTCCTGGATTGGAGAGGGTGCAGGCTGGGCTGAGGGCACCATCCCCCCATGCACAAATTTCGTGCACCAGGCCTCTAGTTTCTTATATAATTAGAGTTTAAAAGAAAATTAAATAGTTATCTTTAAAATTACCATTGTTTGGAATACTATGCTGCCATAAAAAAGAAGGAATGCTTACCATTTGTAGCAACCTGGATAGAATTGGAGAACATTATGCTAAGTGAAATAAGCCAGTCAATGAAAGAAAAATACCACATCATCTCACTCATTTGTGGATAATAAAAACACATTATAAACTGATGAACAAAAAAGATAGATACAGAGGCAGTAAAGCATCAAACAGACTGTCAAAATAGAGCGGGAAGGTTAGGGAGAGATGGGGGAAATAAGAGATCAACCGAAGGACTTATATGCATGCATATAAGAATAACCAACGGATGCAAAACATTGAGGGGGTGAGGGTATGTATGGGAATGGGGTGTGGGGGGGGGACAATGGTAAGATATTTACACATATAATACCTTAATTTAAAAAAATGGAAAAATAAATAAATAAATAAATTACCATTGTTAATAGCTACGATAACAAGAATATATGTTTTCCAACAATGCATTGCAAGTCTTAGTAGCAGACAAGGAAATTCATAAAATAGTTTTTAGTGTAGTGTGACTTGGGATATATAACACGTTACATTTAAAGTGTTTGGACCCAAGCAAAACAAATAAAATAATAGAAGCATTGACAGTTTTGTTTCAAAATTGGCTTAACTTGTACTTTTAGGATGTTGTACACTTATAAAGTTGACTATTGGAATCACTGTCTTTTAAAGAATTCTTCAAGATTGGATTACTTTTGTAGAGATTATCTGATTTAGACATTTCAGGGCAGAGTCAGGATTTGAAATGTCCTCCAGAGAAATGGACTTAGGTCATGTGATACTATATTTAATTAAAAATAAATATAAAATCAAACAAGAATGAAAATTGAGATTCTTCCATTACCTTACACATGTTATGAAATACTATTAAATTTCCAAAGGTATTTAAGTATATAAAATTGAGTTGAGCAATTCTATTAAACTGGTAGGAATAGATCATTTTTTATTTTATAAGAGGAATTAAAGTATAAAACTAATCATGAAGAACAAGTAGCCTTAGCCAGACATGGTTCTGTACTGCATATTCCTCTCTGTTACATCAGCAAGGAAACATTAAAGGGCAATGCAATTCTCTAAAAGAATTTTTAGCCTGTTCATTTAGATCTCAGGCAACTGGGCTTTCTTCCTCTTGAATTACACCCCCTCTCCCTTAACTTGCTTTGTTTTTAGAGTTAAATCATTACTCAGAACCATTCCAAAACCAAAATTGAGTCGTATAATTAAATGATCGCTATGTTTTAGGCATTTTAGTTTTATATGTTGTCTGATATGGATAATCACTTTCTGAAATAAAATGAACATTCACTCCACTTTTATGAGTGTTAAAGGGGCTACATCATAGGGTAAATACATTTGGGTAAATTTTCATAAAATGTCTACTTCCACTATTATACATGTCTTAGAAATATCTATATTCATGATATGAAGACAATTCTAAGAAAACCTTTAAATGTATTTATGAAATCTGTAGCAGAGTTAAGTTGTGTAAAATTGATCTTTCCTCATTACTTAGCTTAAACATTGAAAATCTACAAGTTAAACCAAAACAAATGTTTGCAGGCCCTCAATCATAAAACAATCAGCCCACTCACCTACAAAGCTGTAGGCACATTGGGACTATCAAAGTTACATATTTTTCCTGGATGTAAAAAAAACACTGTAGCAATCAATACTGAATACTAATAAAAACTAAATAGTAAAAATATGTTAAAAGGTTATATAATAGGACATAAAATATAAGCCAAGTAAATTCCTTCACCCACTTTTAAGTGAACAGGAAAATCAGGGAAGGGCCTTAGCCAGTTTGACTCAGTGGATAGAGAGTCAGCCTGTGGACTGAAGGGTCCTAGGTTCGATTCCAGCCAAGGTCAAGTGCCTGGGTTGTGGGCTTGATCCCCAATAGGGGGTGTGCAGGAGGCAGCCAACCAATGATTCTCTCTCATCATTGATGTTTCTATCTCTCTATCCCTCTCCCTTCCTCTTTAAAATCAATAAAAATATATTTTAAAAAAGAAGAAAATCAGGGAAGGAATAAGAGGTCAGCTGAAAGGTGAAAGAAAAAAATTAAAGCCCATTCATACCACAAGAAACATAAGTGCACATGCAGAAGGGAGAGACAAGAATAGGGAAGAAAACAGACAAGTATTGAGCATGTATGATGCACCATTGCCTTTGTACATACATGTGCTGATTAATATTTTTCATGAGCCTACATGATATGTTCTTTTTAATCCCTATTTCACAGATAAGAAAATTAAAATCAGAAAGGTTAACTTATTTGCCCAAGATCATATAATTAGTAAGCAAACAGATTTATCTGGCTCAAATTGACATGATGTTTCAGTCACATGCATTTCTGATTGATAAATCTCTCTTCTTAAAGTCTCTGAGCAATTTTCCAGAATACTGGCCTGGTGTAAAAAATGAATGTGATTAATTCCAAATGCAAAATATTTTATCAAAAAATGGCTATATCCATTTTGAGTTTATCTTTGTATATGTTTTAAGTTAGTGGTCTAGTTTCATTTTTTTGCATGTATCTGACAGGAAACCATAAAAATCTTAGAAGAATCCATAGGCACCAAAATCTCAGACACATGCTGAAGCAATAGCTTCACTGATACAGCTCCTAGGGCATGGAAACTAAAGAGAAAATAAACACATGGGACTACATCAAAATAAAAAGCTTCTGTGCAGCAAAATAATCATCAACAAAACAACAAGAAAACCCACTGCATGGGAGAACTTATTTGCCAATATTATATCCGATAAGGGCCTAATCTCACACATTTACAGGGAACTCATACAACTTAACAAAAGGAAGATAAACAATCCAGTCAAAAAATGGGCAACATACCTAAACAGATACTTTTCAAAAGAGGACATACAGAAGGCCCACAGACATATGAAAACATGCTCAAAGTCACTAATCATCTGAGAGATGCAAATCAAAATGACAATGAGGTACCATCTCACACCTGTCAGAATGGCTATCATCAACAAATCAACAAATGCTCTACTGGCCACAAGATGGAATATATCCTAAGAAACTAGAAACACCAATCAGAAAAGCTATACGCACCCCTATGTTCATAGCAGCACAATTTAAAATAGCTAAGATTTGGAAACAGCCTAAGTGACCATCATCAGCAGATGAATGGATTAGAAAACTATGGTACATCTACACAATGGAATACTCCGCTGCAGTAAAAAGGGAAGGAATTCCTACCATTTGCAACAGCATGGATGGACCTGGAGAGCATTATGCTAAGCGAAATAAGTCAGTTAGAGAAAGATAAATATTACATGATCTCACACATTTGTGGAATATATTGAGCAACATAAACTGATGAACAAAAACAGATCCTGAGACAGAGAAGCATGGATCAGACCATCAAACCTCAGAGGGAAGGCAGAGAAGGGTGGGGGGAATAGGGGTAGATCAGCCACAGGACTTGTATTCATGCGTATAAGCATAACCAATGGACACAGACACTAGGAGAGTGAGGGCACAAGCAAGAGGGGAGCATTGGGGGGGGCAATAAAGGGATAAGGACACATATGTAATACCTTAATCAATAAAGAAAATAAATTAATTAATTAATAAAGGCAAAAATGCAAAAAAAAAAGTCTATAGTCTTTAATGGAGAATCAGACCAATACTGAAAACTCCAGGAGACAATTTTTCTTCCTTCTTTCCTTCCTTCCTGCCTCCCTTCCTCTCTCCCTTTCCTCCCTACTTTCTTTTTTCTTTGTTTTAGACTTCAAAAATAGAGAGAATTTTGAAAAGGTTTTCTTAAATGAATACTAGTGTCCTTTTCCAATAATAATTTAGGAAAACACTCTAATTGTGATTTTCCCAGTTGATGTATACATATATTATCCACAATGAACTTTATTATTTTAATATATTTTTATTGATTTCAGAGGGGAAGGAAGAGGGAGAGAGAGATAGAAACATCAATAAAGAGAGAGAATCATTGATTGACTGCCTCCTGCATGCCCCAGACTGAGGTTTGAACCTGCCACCCGGGCATGTACCCTGACCAGGATTCGAACCGTGATCTCCTAGTTCATAGGTTGATGCTCAACCACTGAGCCATGCAGGCTGGGCTCCACTATGAACTTTAAAACAAACTTCAATAACCAAGCCAATCTGAGTGCATTTTCTCTCCACACCTGGAAGTCTGGCCTGGAAATAGAGACACTAGGGAGAAATCTCTATTCTGGGGGTGGGGGCGGGACAATAGACGTAGGAGAGTAGAGTGTCTGGTACCATCTTAGCTGCTCTTCACCTCTTCTAAGGCATTGCAGTCCGTATATTAAAGGGCTGTGGAAACTCAGTTCAAATGTTCCTCTGCTTCAAGCAACTAATGGTTGGTACACAGCCCTGCTCCATCCTGTGGGAGGGAGACTCCCAGCGGGCTCACTTGGTAGAACACGTGCCTACGGTTTGCATCTTGGCTAGGGCTGTATACAAGATGCACATATGTTTAGCCTAGTAGCTTGATAGAGTGTTCCATTCTTGATGTAAGTGTGCTCTACTGGCTACAAGATGGAAGAAACCTACCTTTTCATAGCTAGAACAATTGAAGAGCAAGACAAAAATCTGCAGGAAAACAGAAAATCGCAAGCAAAGGGGAAACGCTATGTGAACCCCACCCTCTCAGAGCCAATATGGCCAAGATAAACCTTATTAGAGAAAGATGGGCAGCCAGTAACAGGGAGGCACAGACTCCAGCAGTCATAAACATGTGATGCTGCCAGGAGTGAATCACTAGTTAAAGTTGCAAAAAAGAAGGTTCAAATTGGGCAATGGTAGGAACATGCAAGGAAGTATCGTGTACAGTTGACTGGAATTGTTTGCTTAAAGGAACAGTATACTGTGTTTTTGTTTGTTTGTCTATATATTTCACAATGCTTGTAATTAAATGAGAATAAAATACATGTCTAGCTTAACTTCTATAATAGAGATGAGTGTTGAAAATATAAATGTTATTTATTTTCTATCTGTCACACTTTCCTTACTTTTTTTCATTATTTTCTACAAATTGCTTCCGTTATATTTCCAAGTCGAGTTTAACCTTTCATTTTACCAACACATTTGATTTTAAATAATAGCATGAAAATATTTTAAAAACATATTGCATATTCTTCTTCACAATTTAGGGTATTTCCAACGGACATCAATTATTTTTCCAGGCTATAGTTATGACATTAGAGACATTAGCTCATTCAGGGTGATATGCTCCTTTTCAAAATAACTGCATTCCATAAAATTCCTGAGATTTTAGATGTATTTTGTTGTTGCTTTTCCTTGTCCTCCCCTTCCTTCTAAACTGTATCTTACATTCAACATGGGTCCATTTTTTAGTCCTTTTGCTATCTGATTTCATACTGTAAAAAATATGATCATCAAGATAGCATGCAGCCCAGCCTGTATGGCTCAGTGGTTGAGCATTGACCTATGAACCAGGAGGTCACGGTTTGATCCCTGATCAGGGCACATCCTGGGTTTCAGGCGCAGTCCCCAGTGTGGGGTTTGCAGGAGGCAGCCAATCAATGATTCTCTCTCATCATTGATATTTCTGCCTCTTCCTCTCCCCTCCTCTCCCTCTCTTTAAAATACATAAAAAATATATATATATTTTAAGAAATAGCGTGTAGAAAGAGAGAAGAAGGCCCTGAGTACCTAGTAGCTCCCAAATATTAACATAGTTTTGATAGATCAAATTACTAATTTAAAAAGGCCTTAGGCAGGCACCATATTTAAAAGCACAGTGCTGGGACCGTTATTCATGTGACAAATTATATTAGATCCATAATACAGGATACACACACAAAAACCCAATTCACGCTACATTAAACCTAAAAGTACATGTTAAACTTTAAAATATTTTTACAAGAACAACCATTAGAATTAATAACTCATGTTAGTAAGGTAACAGATTACACATGTGCTTCCATATACCAGCTATAAACAATGAGGAAAAAACACACTGTAAAACTTAAAATAATGTGTAGGAGAATAGCTCTTTTATCTCAGGAAAAGTAAATGTTTATTAAACAAATGTAAATAACTAAAACAAGAAAAAGAAAAAAAAGTTTTAAGTTTTAACATTTCTACTCATGAAAATAGGCAATATCTAAATGAAAATAAAAAGCCAGGTGAAATCTTATGTCCGTCTCAGGTCCCTCTAACGCTGAGTCTTGCCCAGGGCCTGCACAGTTGTCTAGACACCCAAGCATACATGAGAATATTTCAAAGCCCTTATTCTCCAAAGTGGCTCACTCCCCCGTCTTTCCTCCCAGGATTTGGACATGTCTTGCTGTTTTTAATACATAGAAGCAGCTTGTCTATGTGCCCATCAATATATTTTTTAAAAATACATTTTTATTGATTTCAGAGAAGAAGGGAGAGGGGGAGAGAGAGAGAAATATCAATGAGGAGAATCGTCGATCAGCTGCCTCTTACATATCCCCTACTGGGAATGAAGCCTGAGATGTGGGTCTGTGCACTGACCAGGAATCAAACTGTGAGCTCTTGGTTCATGGGTCAGTGCTCGGCCACTGAGCCACACCAGCTGGGCAATGCCTGTCAATATTTTTGAAGCCCCTGCTACACGTAGCCGATTTTCCACCCTAAGAGAGTTTGGAGTTGGGTGAAACAAAAACAATAAATCCCCTTGTGTCAGGCCCTCAGGGAGCCCCCCAGACAGGTTCAAACAGGTGAACATAATTCGTGGGGAATAAGGTGCATTCTCCTCCCTCCAGAACCAGGGGACCACACTTTGAAGGCAGGCTGCCACCTTCAAGACCACCGCTATGCCAGGGAGGGGAATGGGGCAGGAACATGTGACAATTCCACAAAACTCTCCTTATTCAGCATTTGTTGGCTGCCAGGAATGTTTGACTGTCTTCCAGAATTCCAATAAACTTGATTCTGACAGCTTTTTCCCAGTGTTTTCAGTGTTTCTGGAGAGAGATTGACCTCCAGAGTCCCCTACTCCTCCATTTTCACCAACATCATCCAGTTCTGGAAGTGATATTTTGAAGTTTAAATCTTTATGCGAACATCTTAATTGAACTGTGTGTACTTTTTTCCTGAAAGGAATAACAATTCACAAGAAAGACAAAAGCAGAAATTTCTCCAGCACTAAAAAAATTGTTAAAATAATTTAAAGAAACATAATATACAAAAATTATTCTCGAAGATGGCGGCATAGGTAAACACCTAAACTGCTGCCTCCTACAACAATTTAAACTGCAACTAAAAGACAAAACGTCTATCACCCAGAACCACGGGAAAGCTGGCTGAGTGGAAGTTCTACAACTAGAAGGAAAGAGAAAAGAGCATTGAGACATGCACAAGCGCTAAAAAGCTGAGGTACGGAGGTGCGTGATCTGGGCTGGCGGCGGGCAACTGGGTGCGTTGCTTTTTTCAACCTGAACAGAGACAAGCCCCCGATTACTCTGAAATCCAGTCTCTGGGGAGACGCGGGGGACCCAAACTCCTACGGGGAGAAGCTGGACTGTCTGCCAGTGAGAGTGGCTTGCTTGCAGAGCTGCGCGCAGGAATAATTGTTTACTGCACTGGGGCACAGGACTCCAGGACGCAGTCGGGGACACAGAGCCGGCTTACTAGCAGCCATTGCTGTTTGCCACGCCCTAACCTAGTGACGCCCTGAGACCCGCCCCACACAACCTACAAACCCACCCAAGCTCCAAGCAGCTCAATTAGCATAAGAAAGCCTGCCCTATGGCAGCTTAACCTAGAAAACTTGCAGCCCGGGTCAGACAGCTCCAAAACCTCCAAACCCCAAGCAAAGAGGAGAAAACTGCAGCTCTCACTGTAGCTCCTGCTGAGTGGCCTCAGACAGTAGCTGACCTGCACCCCATTGGAGATCCAGAAGCCAGTGTACCTAGTGGTCAGTGTGAGACACCAGATTTCAACTCCTCACATCCATAAGTGACACATTCAAGAGGCAGACTCAGTGAGCACCAAAGCCCCACTGAAACAAGTCCTGCACCATAAGCGTGTCTTCAGCGCAGCACTTCTTCCATTATAGACACAGGGAGTGCTCACAGCTAATTGGCCTGGAGGTCAATTCCTCCCAGCGTACCAACAGTAATTCAGGCTTAACTACACCAAGACTTTGCACTCAGCCCACAAAGGGGTGTACCAAGAGCATCCACATCAGGTGATTGGGGAGGCTGAGCTACTGCCCCCTATTGGTCACCTACCACACAAAGCCACTCCATCAACACAGGGAAGCAGCCAAAATGCAGAAACAAAGAAACATGTCACGAATGAAAGAAATGGAGGAAAGCAAACTACTGGATGACATAGAGTTCAGAATCACATTTATAAGGTTACTCAAGAATCTTCTAAAAACCGCCGAGAAACTTGATGACACTTCTGAGGAGCTTAATGAGACCTTCAAGGACCTTAATGAGAATGCCAAAAAAATGGAAAAGGATCAGTCAGAAATGAAGCATACACTGTCTGAAATAAAGAATATACAGAAACTCAACTGTAGATCAACATACCCCAAGAATCAAACCAAAGATCTGAAATATGTGGAAACAAAAAACGTCCAACCAGAAAAACAAAAAGAAAAAAGAATCCAAAAATATGAAGATAATGTAAGGAGCCTCTGGGACAACTTTAAGCGAAACAACATCCGAATTTTTGGGGTGCCAGAAGAAGGGAGAGAGCAAAATATTGAAAACCTATTAGAAGAAATAATGACAGAAAACTTTCCCTACCTGGTGAAAGAAATAGACTTACAAGTTCAGGAAGCGCACAGAACCCCATACAGGAGGAATCCAAAGAGGACCACACCAAGACACATCATAATTAAAATGCCAAGGGCAAAAGACAAAGAGAGAATATTAAAAGCAGCAAGAGAAAAACAGTTAATTACCTACAAGGGAGTACCCATACGACGGTCAGCTGATTTCTCAACAGAAACTATGCAGGCCAGAAGGGAGTGGCAAGAAATATTCAAAGTGATGAACAGCAAGAACCTACAACCAAGATTACTCTACCCAGCAAAACTATCATTCAGAGTTGAAGGTCAGATAAAGAGCTTCACAAGGAAAAGCTAAAGGAGTTCATTGCCACCAAACCAGGATTACATGAAATGCTGAAGGGTATTCTTTAAGAAGAAGAAGAAAAAGGTAAAGATAAAAATTATGAACAACAAAATGACATCAAATACATACCTACCAACAAGTGAATCTAAAAATCAAGTGAATAAAAAATCTGAAGAACAGAATGGACTGGTGAATATAACAGAATCAGGGACATAGAAAGGGAGTGGACTGACGATTCTCAGGGGAAGCAAGTGTGAGGGGTGCGGGAAGAGATTGGACAAAAATCTTACTCCTATGGATGAAGACAGTGGCGGGGGGTAAGGGCATGGGTTGGGGTGGGGAATCAGGTGGAGGGGAGCTATGGGGGAAAAAAAAGTGGAACACCTGTAATAATCTGAACAATAAAGATTTAATTAAGAAAAAATAAAAAATTTTAAAAAAGTGAAAAAAAAATTATTCTCCAAAATTTGTAAAGAACTCCTATGAATGAATAAAATAACAAATAAGCTATTTTAAAAAAGAGGTAAAGGCTATTCATGTAAGGCAGTTCCTAGAGGAAGAAATCCAAATGTGTGTGTGTGTGTGTGTGTGTGTGTGTGTGTGTGTTTGAAAATGTGTTAGACTTCATCAGTATTCAGAGACATGTAAATAAAAACCACCATAAGAAAAAATTCTCTCTCCCACCTTCCCTCTCCTCTTCTCCCTTGCATCTCTCTCTCCCTCCTTCCCTCCCTCCGTCCCTCCCATTCCTCCCTCTCTCTCACACACACAGTAAATGTTGCTCACAACAAAGAACAACAGAATATCTTGTGCATGCCTGATTGAGAGAGAGAACAACCTACTCTCTCTCTCAATCCTCTCTATGCATATACTGAAAAATATAAAGACTAAAATGTTGTTGTAGCATTGCTATAAGAACAAAATATCTATTGCTATAAGAATAAATAGCCCTAGCTGGTTTGGCTCAGTGGATAGAGCATTGACCCAATTAAAGGGTTCCGGTTCGATTCTGATCAAGGGCACATAACTCAGTTGCAGATTCCATGGCCCTGGTCGGGGTGGGTGCAGATGCATCTCTCTCACATCGATGGTTCTCTCTGTCTCTGCCTCTCCCTTCCACTTCCTCTGAAAATCAATGGAAAATATCCTCGGCTGAGGATTTAAAAAAAAAAGATGAATAAATAATTAAATTGTGGGAGAATATGTTGAGCCCATCAATTGACTTGATCATGTTTTCTTTCTTGAGCTGGACACTGAAAATATAGATGTTCATTATATGTACTTTATCATTTTTAGACTATTAAAATATATATAATCATTTAAAAAGTAAAAACAGAGCATGATGTAAGATAAAGGAGAGGATTTGAGTTTGAATCCCTGTCTCCTATTTAACACTTATATAAACTTGAGAAAAATCACCTAACTTCTGTATATTTGTCTATTTCCAGTAACACCGTAACACATTTATAACAATTATACCTGTTCTACATATTCCCAACATTTTCTTTTTTTAATATATTTTATTGGTTTTTTTACAGAGAGGAAGGGAGATGGATAGAGAGTTCGAAACATCAATGAGAAACATCCATCCTCTTGCACACCCCCTACTGGCTCAGTGGATAGGGCATGTACACAACCAAGGTACATGCCCTTGACCAGAATTGAACCTGGGACCCTTCAGTCTGCAGGCCGACGTTCTATCCACTGACCCAAACCGGTTAGGGCTATTCCCAACATTTTCAAGAATATCAATAAAATAATGCATGTAAAAGTGTTCTGTCTGTTTAAAAATAAAACAAATATTAATTTTTATAATCATTTATTTTTATTATTGTAATTGCAATATTATTATTATTACTTGGGCAAATAATTTACACTGGCTGGTTTCTTTGAAAATGATAGTTGGAACTAAATTAGTTTTAAGGAGTCTCACCATTTAACATTCTAAAATTGTATTATAACTTGAATTAAATATTGGAAAATAAAATAATGATGTTTATTGGCTTGGACAATGCAATAATAAGTAATGATTGTAACACATTACTTATGATGAAAGTTTAAACATGTTAAAGTAACACATTTAATACTATGCAGGGTTAAAATTATTAACTTCAATAGCCATTGTTATGAGTTTGAATCACTTTTTGCTGAAAAATGAATCAAGAAAGCTTGGAATGAATTGGCCAAATGCCTCTAAGTGAGTACAAGAGAAGTTATTTAAAGATAATACTAAATGACATAAAGGATGATCAACACATTTCAACACGCCTGCTTATTTAGTGACGCCAGAACTTCTGGGAGTATATTAACACATTAGATGAGACAATACTCTGAATCCAAGTGTTCACAATTGAAAAATTAATTAGACTTTTCCCATCACAGTCAGAAATGGAGACTATCAGCACAAAGAACAACCCTTTGACCCCACTCATAAGAAGTTAAATTCACCTTTCATGGTTCTGGAACCTAATATAAAACCCAGTGGCAATGTAAGGTCTCTAAGCAGTCCATAGAAACTACCCCGTAATGAAGCCCTGCTTTGCAAAATTTGTTTAAAGGTGACCAACTATGATTCCATTCACTAAAATATGATAATGACAAGACAAAAGCAACAAACAAGCAATCAGAGACAAAGTACATAAAAGTCAGGGCTCTGGAGCAAGCCTGTCTGGAATCAAACCCTGTCTCCACCATTTCCTGGCTAAATGAATTCAATGTTTTCATCTGTACAATGTCAATAATACCAACAAAATTTCTCACATGGGGTCCTGCAGACTTGGATGAGTAAGTATGTATCATGTGCGTGACAAGCACCAGGTATCTCTCTTCAACCACTCGGGAATGGGTAGCTGCTATAGCCATGTGTTGAGGGGGAAATGTATGTGAATGTCTGAGAATGTTGTTATAAATAACTTTAAAAAGTCAGAATGCTCTATTATCTATTCATATATCTTAAACTTGTCTTCCTAGAGCTCTGAATCACAGAGGTTATTGGCTATAAAATTTGGCAGGTTTATTAGGTAGCTGTTTCTGTGGCCTAAAATTGCAGTAACTTTGTCTTAGAATATTTTACTATAATTCATAAGTGACCTATTCTTTCTTTTTACTTTTATATTTCAATATTCACGAATCTTCTCCAGAATTTCTCTATGATCTGGCTTGGATTTTTTTTTCTGTAGATGAACAAGATTTTATTTATCTTTGTCGAATAGCCTACTTCTGTTTCTTCTGCTTTCAGTGTCCTTAAACTAATTTCTCAGTGACTATCCATTATTTTAAAGACATAATTTATTAGTAATGTTTATGTTCACAAATAAAGTATGTTTTCTCTATTCAAATGGAGAGGAAAATGAAATACTCTGATACATTGTAGGGAGATGTCAAATGTAATGTTACTCAACCACACCCAACCAAATTCCTCAAATTTTTGTTTATCCTCATCATACAATTTCAGAACCAGAGGTTTTAATACTCAGAGGAATAAGAGCAGTCATCTGATGCAAACTCCTCATTTTTGCATGAGAATCTCAGTGCCTGCATTAGTTGGATAAATTAATCAAGTGAACTGGGATTATACACCAAATCTATTGACTAAATTCTGAGTCATTTCTGATAAAACATGCCAGTAATACAAGCATATGAGTCAAGTGTCGAACTGCAGATCACTTTTTTTAAAATCCAATATGTCCTCAATGATTTATTTCTTCTACCTCGTTAAGAAAATTTTGACTGTTATGAGAGTTTGATACTTAATATTTTTAAAAGATATTCAAAAGTTTACTTTCAAGTAACTTTAAATCCAACTTAGACTAACTTTTTTACACAGAACCAAGCTAAAATTCTAATGTGAAAGCCATACCCATCTCATTTATTACAGTTGACATACGTGTAAGCCACAAACAAGTTAATAATCCTCTCTATCACAAATCTTTGTGTACTGGCTCTAAATTTTTGAGATAATGTTTATATCTGTGTTTTAGAAACTGTTGAGTACTATCGGTAGCTTTGCACCTCCTGACACGACCATCCTAGGCACACTCTCAGTAGTCAATTTAGTGTGATTTAGATTAAAGAAAGATTGATTATTCATTGATGGTGTGATTTTTATTGGTGGTGATGGGGGTGGTAGTCCTGGTGGTGAAGTTGGTGATGGTGTGAAGGAGGAAAAGTTCTATTTTTTTCACACTTACCTTTAGAAGTGTCAGAAATGTTCTCTCAGAACTCTGAACGTTACAGTGTGGCATCAGCACTGTGGATGATGGCTTCATCTTTACCCTGCATTATCATTCTTCTCTTGCATTGTGAAATGGCTTATCCATTCTCATCTTCCAGGTCCTACAAAAATGGCCTTCCACAGAGAAGCCTGTTCTAGAAAATAAAATAAAATAGCAAATCTGCTCTCCCCACTGACTCTATCTTATTACTCCAATTTATTTAATTTATAACCCTGTGGTCTTGGGCACGTTACATTTCCTTTCCAAGTTTTGACTTTATTAGCTACAAAATGGGGATGACCCTAATGTCCCCTTTTCAGAGCTGGTGTGAAATTTATAATGAAATAAAAGGTATGAGATAACTACTAAAACACAATAAATGGTAATAGTTTTATGATTTTACCCTCTATGGTTGAAAACACACAACAGTGTTAAAATACTGTGTCAGCTACTGATGAAGTAAAATGACATTAATGAGACAACATTTAACTTCTGTTTCAGGTCATGAACCTATACCTGCTATGTATTAACATGACAGCGGGGCATGTCAGTGTTCTACCTTGGCTTATGTCACTTCGGTCATGGATCGAGGCATCTCTTGGAAGGCCCTGGTTCAGTAAGCCAAGCCAAAGCCACGTTCTTACTTTGATTCTGGCCACATGCTTGGTGTTCCTAGAAGTCTGAGGGAATTAGATGTAAGTGGAACAGTACACACAGGTAATTCCTGGCCTTTATTTTACTTGATCCTTCCCAAGTTGCATTGTCATGTGGTTTATGTCCTCTTATTTCTCTCCCTAGTGAAGGAAAAGTACTGCTATTAATAGAGAAAAATACTAACAGGCCAACTTCACACGAACAAATATAAAATGTAAAAATGTGTCAGTGGGAACAGTAAGGACAAGACTAAGAAGGAATGCGTAGTCAATTAAAAAAACAATTACTGAGTTTTGAGGTTTTAAACAAACTGGTTTGCATCACTGTTCTATTTGGAAAACACATAAAAATATTACTAAAGTATTTGCTTTAAAGCAAGGAAAAACATACTTTAACAAATTTCCTTTTGATTTTGTTTTTGTCCATAAAGTAATTGCCATTAAACAAAGAAAACTGATATAGCAAGGCTTCAGTTAGGATGCTGAGCTATTATTCACCGCATATAGCAAAAAATCCCCCAATCGAAAAGGAAATAAACTTTACAATAAGCTGCCCTTCGCCCCGCCCCCATCCCACTATTAAAAACTATG
The DNA here is from genome assembly GCA_026230045.1 of Corynorhinus townsendii. NCBI lineage: Eukaryota > Metazoa > Chordata > Mammalia > Chiroptera > Vespertilionidae > Corynorhinus > Corynorhinus townsendii. The sequence continues at coordinate 10,865,972 of JAPDVU010000002.1, forward strand.
ATTTCTTGCTGTTTACCACTTGCCATAAATCAGCTACTTTTCTAAGTAGTAATAAAACTCCTTTTGGAATGGAGACATTGTAAATTGTGCTGCCCACTGCTGACAGTACAGATTTTTTGGAAAGCTCCGTTTTTGTACACACACACAACAATACCAGGGCATGAAAAGATTTGTAAGCTCAAAGCCCTATTCATTTCTTCGGGAGAGTTGTATCATATTTATGCTAATTACATATTCACTCCCCTTGGAGAGAAAACCCTTTAAGGAATGTGCTTTCCGAACAAAGAATAAAAGTAAGAAAATAATTACTCCCACTGTCTATCAATTTCTTTTCTCTGTTGATAAACGGATCACTGTCTGTTACTTTTCGCAGGCATTTCAAAGTTATCTGAAGCTTGATTTATCTGACAAGGAGAATTCCATGACCTTAGCCAAAGCTGAGTGATAAAAGTGAAACTGAGAAGTTGCTTCCCAGATGGAGGGAATAAGTCAGAGTGGGAGAGAAACAAGATAGCAACAGTTCTTCGTTTGGAGCGTTCGCCACAAGCAGTATTTCGATAACCAGCGAAGTGAATCCTCAGGAAAGAAAGAACAATTCACAGAATACGTTAAGACCCATCGCTGAATAATCCGAAAGGGCGGGGGTGCGAGCAGAAAACAGAACGCTGCAGGATTTTGCAGCTGAGATTGTTTTTGTTGTTTTCAACACATTGTTAAAACAAGATTTCAGTTACAACTTTCATGAGGCACAAACGATTATTTTCAAAAGGCAACATTTGGAAGTTCTTACTATGCAAATGAGTGCTGGTAGGGTGCCATATGAAAATAATTTAACAAAATTACATTTGTTAGGAAGAATCAAGGTCCAATAGGCCTGTTTTTTTTTTTTCATTGGCGGTTGAAAATGTTAAAAGACAGAGGGAAACCAAGGAAGGACAGAATTACTTTTACAGTCAGAATATGTGGCAAAAGTCATGGGATGGGAAGAAACTATAGTTTGTGTAACAGAACTATCTACCTAAGGCAGGAATGTCTTCTTGCTTCAATGTACATAGCAGTCACCTGAGGACACTGTGAAAATGCAGGTTTCAGCTGGGGCCTGAGAGCCTGCATTCCTAACAAGGTCTCAGGCCATAGCAATTATGCTCTTCTGTGGCCCTCAGACTATGCAAGCATTGTCTAATTGATCTATTGTGAACAGTTTGCATAGGAGGAGGCAAATTTGGTGTGGGGCAGTCAAACTGTTTTCCTTTCATTAAGTCAAAAGTTGCCTTTCAATGAATTCCATCCATTGATCCCAGTTCCAGCTTTCAGAATTGGAACTACTACATCTAGTTTCTCTTTTACCTGAAATAATAAACTCGAGACATGTAGCCCCCTTGAATCTTTTCTTTGTGAGAAAATTGCATCTCCAATAAAGAAATGGTTTTGAGTCCTTTCTGCTAGCTTGCTTGCTCGGTACTGAGTATGTTTCCAGGTCTAATGTTCATCTAAAATCGAGGCCCAAATACATGAACACAGACTCCAGTTCAGATTGGATTGGCAGCTATTATGGTTCTATTTATGACCCTGTGTTTCTATAAGACACATTGAACATGTCTGCATTTGTGTAAAACTCATGGACTCAGCCCAAAGTACACTGCACATGCTTAATAATTTCCTAGAAAACAGCCCTTTCTTAAATGGAAATGATTAAGTAGCTAACCTAATAATTAAAGAGCTAACCTTTTCTTTTTGGCATGGTGAACTCTCAGGAAAATTTTCTCACTGGAATCATCACCTAGTTCACAACCTCGTTCTCTCCCTTTCCCTGTCATTACTCTCACACTGCAGCCTTACACGTCTTAAAACGTCTGAACTCCAGTGACCTTCTGCTCCACTCCAACGCAACCATTTATTGGCATGTCCGCACCGCAGTTGTGTCATCCTTTGAAACCACTTCTCTCCAAGTTCTCCTAGTCCGACCACTGCTTCCACCTCAACACATGCTCCTGCGCAATGCACAGACCTCATTCGCGTCTTCATTGTGACCCTCACACCCTCGATCTCTCCATGCTGCCATAGTCCATGATGTCCACGTGCTGTCATTTTCTCTCAACCCAGTTTGCAACTTCTTGATAAAACAGTTTGAGATGCTTCTTGCAGTGTATCTGCAATGTTTTCTGCAGGGTCCACATGTATTTTCCCCAATTCTAGCTCTGGGATATCTTTATCTGTTCTCTTTACTCCTGCCTCTACAAAGGGGCATGTCTGGGGGAGGTAGGAGGAAGTAGGCAGAAGTCTTAAAATTACTGATTTCGTTAGAAATGCCAGTGATCCAGACTTCATTTTGATTCTACATTTCACTCTCTGTAGCAATGAAGCCAAACCTTCAACCTCTTGACGTTTCCAGCCCTTCCTGAAATCATAAATGTCAGCAGTTGAACGGATGCTCTCACTGACAATTCACTGAAATAGCAAGCCCACCTGGCATCTGATCTCTCAGCTTCCCTGCTCTCCTAAGGCTGTGTTTGTATTTTGCATGCCTTTCCTTCCTCCAGTCCAACCTCCTCAGAGGGAGACGCTCCCTTCCTGAAAGGCTAAGGTTAACACTTTCCTACCTGGAACAATGTGCTGTTCTACCCATCATGCCTTTTGGTATGACGTTCAGTCTCCATACTAGATTTATACTCTACCCAGAAACATGTTCAAATGTTTATATCCTTCTGTCAACTAGTTTTCTTTGTAAACCCTTGCAGTTTGATTCTCCTTCATCATCTTCCAAATCACCATCTCACACACTGAAATTAATATATTGAAAGTCATCTCCAATCAAGTTTAATATAATTTTCTTAATTATGTTTTTTGTTATCCTTTCTGTAGCATTTTATATTACTGACTAGAGGCCCAGTGCATAAAAATTCATGCACTGGAGGGGAGGGGGTCCTTCAGCCCAGCCTGCCCCCTCTCACAGTCTGGGAGACCTCAAGGGTGGGAAGCAACCTGGCGATCAGGGGAAGGAGATGCCCTATCACACCTCTGCGCTGCCACTGCCGGCTGCACAAGCCTCGGATAGTCCTGGTTACCTGAGCCTTGGGCGCCCTGGGCACTACCATCTTGCACCTGTGGGCACCTCCATCTTTGGGGGTGTGACAGTCAATTAGTATATTCCCTCCTTATTGGCTGTGGGCGCCACCATCTTTGCAACAGCGTGAGGATCAATTAGCATATTCTCTTTATTTGATAGGATTTCCTATTCTCTTTTAAAGATTGTTGTGTTTGTTTTAACTCCATTATATTGAATTATTCTGGCTCTTCTATTTTCTGTTCCTATGTGCAATTAATTTTAAAATGTGCCAAATAGCAGATGATTTTTCCTATTTCTTTCACTTCTTATTTAAGGCTACATTCTCAACCATCTTCTCTCTATGACTGTCCATTCATGACCTACCACCCAGGTGTTATGACAATGATTGCCACATTTATATTTTAGCCCACATTTCTTTATTTATAATATCAGAGACATAAAGGAATCAGTCCACTGCAATAATTCCACGTGAAAAATGCTAAGCTTTCGCCAAATGTAACTGACAGATGAAATTGATTATCTCATGTTTACCCTGTAGACACAATAAATGCAACATACAAATTCTGGTCAAAGATTGATGGTGTGTGGTCTTCATCTTCAACTCCTTCCCTTTTAACTTTTAGCCCCATTAATCCGTTGAATCAAAATAATTGCTTTTCTGTGGTGCTGGCACTGGGAGCAATGGGGTGATTTAGTGAAAAGAAAATTATTAAAAATATGGAGGTTTATGTTTAGATGTTTGGTTTATTTTTAGACTTCAGGATCTTTCTACTGGTTTCTCCATACATTCAGAGTAAATTCTCAATTTGTTTTACTCTGGCCCAGAGGTCCTGTCCTTGGCTACTCTCCCACCCCATCCACTGCCATGCTTCCTTTCCTCAATGCCATCCAACCACACTTTTAATTAACTTAACTGTCCTTGCATTCTTGACTGCTTGCTTATCTCTTTATGTGTGACCAAACACATCTGCTGCAAAGGAAATTCTTGGAATTTTTTTATCTGTTTTTGTCATCATTACAATTCTTAGTCTCTAGAACAGTGTCTAGTACATAGCAAATGTTCAAAAATACACGTGTGAAGTAGACAAATAAATCAATTCACTAATTGGTCAGTCAATCAATAATCAAGATAATGCTTTGGAAACATTTTGATTACCCATCACTTATAGAGTCCAACAGCAGTAGATGCTGCCTATGTGATAAACATGGCTATTTGTACAAAAGTTCAATAAGTATTCTCAAAGCATATATTGAAGATAGAAAACTAAAATTAATTTTATTGTTGGGTAGCCACTATGTTAAGTGTTGTCATACAGGTTTCGCATCTTTTTCCAGATAGAAACAGAAAAGAAGAGATGGGACCTGTGCATAGAATTCTCTATCCCCTGGCCTCTTGAGTCCTCTAAATACTGTATGATAGGCCCTTCCTTTTGTTTTGTTTCTTTACTTTACAGATCACACATTAAGATCTGTTTAAAAACATGAACTTTGCCTGGGATTCAAAGAATTTAACTATTACACTGACACATTAGAACTTAAACTTTTAGTACTTTAGAGTTTAAAGTTGCATTAACAGAGAAAGCAATTTTTTGATCAATTTGTTTTCATTCAATACGAAAAAAAATATTATCACTGAATAAGATACTTGACAATGAGTTTATGTCAATCTTACATACTATTTATCAGGCACAAATTAGTAACTCAGTGAAAGGCCATTGCTAAATTAATCAATTTTCTAAATAATAGAGACGCCTATCCATAAGTGGAAACATAAAATGCAAAATTTTGTTTTTAAGATATATAGAAAAATAGCAGCATTATATTTTAAAACTTAAAGAATGCACTTAAAATAGTACTCTAAATTTTATTTTAAAATACACACATTAAATACAGCTTTTCTTCCTGGAAAAATAATAATATTTGACATAAAATGTTTCCTTGAATCTAAACTTGAATTACTGAGGTAAAATGTACAAAATGGATTAATTACTTATGGCCTGCAGAGCCTAAGTTTCCCACTGAAAAATAGCTAGACAGACCATTGTATTTTCTAATTATGCAACCTTCCGGAACACTGCGGGCTTTGCTACTGCACCCATTTTTAACCGCCTTTTTAAGGCTCCAAGCCTCTATCTTTAGCTTGTAAAATGAGTACATTTCCAAAACACACTGGTAAAAGCCTCACATTTTATTAAGTAGTAGGGGCCTGGTGCATGAAATTCATGCACTGGGGGTAGGGTCCCCTCAGCCCAGCCTGCCCCATCTCACATACTGGGATCCCTCAGGGGATGTCCTATAAGCCACAGTCTGGCCTCCCTTTGGGGGAGGCGACCGGGCTGATCAGGGGAAGGCACCAGCCCTATCACCCCACTGCTGCAGCCACTGCCAGTCACTGCAGCCACCAAGGTGTTTTCATCAACACGGACTCCATTCCCTTCACCATGAAAAAATGACAACTTTCTTTAGGCATTTTCAAGATGTGTCTTTCATAGGATATGACCTTTCTTTCTTCTTTTTCTTTTTTTAATCCTCACCTGAGGATATGTTTCCATTGACTTTTAGAGAATGTGGAAGAGAAAGGGAAAGACAGAGAAACTTCAAAGTGAGAGGAACACTTTGATTGGTTGCCTTCTGCATGAGCCCTGACCTGGGCCCCAGCCAGGGAGGAGCCTGCAACCTAGGTACATGCCCTTGATCAGAACCTAACCCGGACCCTGCAGGTCGGCAGGCCAAGGCATTATCCACTGAGCCAAACTGCCTAGGGGAGGATATGACATTTCTTAGCCCTCCAGCAGCGGACCTTCGTTTTTTTCTCCAGGAGTGTGGTGGAAAAGCCCTACATCACCTTTTTGGATTCTTATACACAAGTTACTAAGAATATTACCAGTGGCATACAGGGAACTTAGCCAATGAGTGGTCAGAAAAAGTGTTTCCTCTGTAGTTCACACCTATCTCCTTCAATCTCCGGCTCCACCTCTGCTAAGGCCTAAAGTCTTGGGGACTGGGCAGGGGCCCCCCAGTTCCCTCCAATCATAGGCTCTGTTCCTACCAAAGCCTAAAGCTTCCAGCCCTGGGCAGGGGACCCCCAGCTCCCAGCGATCACCTGGCTCCACCCCCAGCCAAGGCCTCAAGCCTCTGGCCGAGGCTCGGGCCCTGAGCGGGGGACCCCCAACTCCCACCAATCACCCGGCTCCACCCTGGCCAAGGCCTCAAGCCATCGCCGGGGAAACCCAAGCCTCCCTCCTGCTCTCTGGTGGCTGCAGCCATCTTGGTTGGGTTTATTTGCATATTTGCTCCTGATTGGCTGTTGGGTGTGGCTTGTGGTAGTAGCGGAGGTATGGTCGATTTGCATATTACTCTTTTATTAGATAGGATAGCCCTTGGAAAGGAATTTAAGAATCATACAGAGCCACGGTCCGGACAGCAGTGCGTGCCCCAAGCTCTCTGCCCCCTCCCCGTTCCCCCTTCCCCCACCTGCCAGCCAGAGCCCAGCCCGCAGCCCCAGCAGCAGCACCATGACCAGGTGGGATGCCTACATCGACAATCTCAGGGCGGACGGGACCTGTCAGGACACGGCCATCATGGGCTATAAGGACTCGCCCTCCTTCCAGGCCGCCGTCTCCAGGAAAACCTTCATCATCATCACGCCAGCTGAAGTTGGTGTCCAGGTTGGCAAAGACTGGTCAAGTTTTTTTGTGAATGGGCTGATACTCGGGGGCCAGAAATGTTCTGTGATCTGGGACTCACCGTCGCAGGATGGGGAATTTACCATGGATCTTCGTACCAAGAGCACTGGGGGAGCCCCCACCTTCAACATCACTGTCACCATGACTGCCAAGACCTCGTCCTGCTGATGGGCAAAGAAGGTGTGCACGGTGGTATGATCAACAAGAAATGTTATGAAATGGCCTCCTACCTGCGGCGTTCCCAGTACTGACCTTGTCTTTCCCTTCCCCCTACCACTTCCCACTGCTTTGGCACGCCTCTCCTTCCCCCCCCACACACATACCATTTTTATTTTTGGGGCCATTACCTTATACCTCTTATTGCTGCCAAAACCACATGGGCTGGGGGTCAGGGCTGGATGGAAGACACCTCCCCCTACCCATACCCCTCCCGTCTGTGATCGGAAAACAATTTTTTTTTCTGAATAAAAAAAGATTCTAACAACAACAACGAAAAAGAATCATACCGTTTAATTTTCCATTTTATGGATAACTTAAAAATTTTAGTTCAATGGAATAAACTAAACAGGTTGGAGTGATACCATTTTAGGTCTTTCATTAGTTTTCTTTCTAAGGTTGCTTTACCAAAATTATGACAAGCTAAGATCAAACGACATAAATTTTTCTCTCCCACATGTTTCTTTAGGCCAAAAGTCTAAGGTCAAGGTGTTGACAAGGACATGACCCTCTAGGCCCTAGAAAAGCCTATTTTAGCTTGTGGTGGCTTCTGATATTCCTAGGCTCATGTCCACATAACTCCAAGCTCTACTGCTGTCTTCACATCACCTTCTCCTCTGTGTGTGTATCTTCTCCATCTCTCTCTAATAAGGGCACGTGACGCTGGATTTAAGGTCCATCCAGATAGTCCAGGATGATCTCCTCATAGCAAAATCTTTAACTTAATCACATTTGCAAAAACCCTTTTCCAAGTGAGGTAGCATTCACAGATTCGAGGGATTAGGATATGAAAATCCCTTTTGGGGGGCCACCACTCAACTGTTGCAAGTCAAGATGGGAACTTTAAAGTAGTCCCAGTAATAAGAATATTCCTATGCACATCCATAGTAGCTGTATCCTCCTCAAGGTGCGTTCAGATGCATTCCCTCATTTTATCACCAACCTAGACCTCCCTCATTTTACAATGAGACAACTAAAGCTGAAAAAAAATGACCTTAGAGGAGACACAAAGCTAATTAATAACAAAGCAAGATTACCTCAAAGTAACTGCAAAATATTTTTAACTAGAGGCCAGATGCAAGAGTAGGCTTTCCTTCCCCTGGCTCCTGGCACCAGCTTCCCTCTAGCACCTGGGACCCAGGCTTCCCTCTGGCCACCAGCAGGCACCTAGGACCTGGGCTTACCTCCGGCTGCTGGCAGGCACCCAGGACCCCAACTTGCCTTGCAGCCCCAGCCTCATCCAGGTCATCCAGTCTAATTAGCATATTATGCTTTTACTAGAGGCCCAGTGCATGAAATTTGTGCACTGGTTGGGGTTCCCTCAGCCCGACCTGTGCCCTCTCACAGTCCGGGAGCCCCGCAATTGATCACCCCAAAGATTTAGGTCCCGCCCACCTGGCTGGGGCTTCTCAATGGATTGCCCCAAAGAGGTAGGCCCTGGCCACCCAGCCGGGGCTCAGTGATGGATCACCCCTGCAGAGGGAGGCCTTGCCTATCTGCTGCAGCCTGCCAGTTGGTGGCCTGGGCCTCCTTCTTTGGGGTGATCGTAGAGCCCCCTGATTGATCGATCACCTCACCAGCCAGTGGCCTGGGCCTCCTTCTGCAGGGCAATTGTGCGATTGATCGCACCCCCACAGAGGGAGGCCCTGCCCACCCGCTGCAGCCCACTGGTCAGTGGTCTGGGCCTCCCTCTTTGGGGCAATCCTGGAGCCCTCCGACTGACCTATTGCCCTGCTGGCTGGTGGCCTGGGCCTCCCTCTGCAGGGCAACCATGGGGCGATGGCCAGGCCCCTGACCAATCGCATAGCACCCGCCTTGGCTGGCCTGGCATCAGTGAGTGTCTGGAAGGTCATTTGGTTGTCCGTTCTAATTAACATATTAGGCTTTTATTATTATAGAAGATTATTATAGATTTTTAAATTTTTTTAAACAAATTAACTTACTTATGCATGATTTTTAAAATATATATATCTGCACCTCTATAGTGAGCTAGAAGAGTTTCACTTGGCATTCTCGGAACAGCTACTGCTTTTTTAAAAATCTTGAATTTTGGTTGGAAACAAGGAGTCACACCATTTGTTCAGATTAGTAATAAGAGTTGATGTGTATCGAGCTCTGATTATGGACCAGGCGAGTACTTTATCTAGAGACAAGTACATATAGTAGCTAAAATCTGGCTCAGCTATCTGATGACTCTGAGTTTAAATTCAGCATTAGCATTTACTCATGTGTGCCTGCTGACAAGTCAGCTGAACTCTCTAATCCTCATTTTGCTAATTTGAAAATTGGGATAACATTTAAACTGCCCTCATTGGTTGCCTTAAGATATAAAGGAAGTGATGCCTGCAGCCTTTAAAAGAGCATGAGGGCCTTAGTGCGCCGGATACCTAGGCTATATGTTCTTTTAGACAGAACACTTTATTTACATACAATTGCCTCATTTTGGACTAGAGATTTTCCCCACTTCTAACATTTCTAGAGGATGTCTTGTATATATAATGATATATATAAAAGTTAAATACTTGCTCATTCTCATGCTTACCCTCATCCTGTCTCACATCATCACCCTTCCCCATAACACTCAATTTTCAACAAGATCACACAAAGAAAGTTACCTTGGACAGTGTTCTTTGGTTTCCAAGAACAATGGTTAACAATACTGTCCTGAGGGCGCAGCACAGGTGTTCTTCCACATAAAATAATGCCCCTCCCAAATCAAGAGTAGCCAACTGTGTGCATAAACTCTTCCCTAAAGGTTTCTTGCCTCATCCTTTAACACAATATCCCAAGCCATGGAGAAAATCAAATCTGTGCTAATATTTCTCTACTGTTAACAAACACGGCCAAGCCACAACCCAGTCTCAAAGGTTCGTTGAGAGGGCAAACCGGGATGATGTTTTTGTCTGTTTAGGAAGGACTCTGAGGCTTTATACGTCGGAAGACACCATTTGAATAGTTCAGCAGCACGGTTTGAGAATTTCAGTCGGTTTGCCTGTGTTGCTGTTAACATAATTCGAAAACTGGAAGAAGGGGAAAAAGTACCTCATGATAATGGCAGAGTGGATTAAGTGTGAGAAAGTCTCCCTCAGGACTCAGCAAAGATCAGCGTGAGAGCTTGAGTTCTCATAACATCCTCATGCATGGCTGTGGAAGGGGAACAAACAGCTCACTAATTACCCTCATCAGGGGTGTGATGCAAACGCCACTGGGGGAGAGGACAATAAAAAAGGAATATAAATGCCGAAACCCCAGATTTTTATTAAAATAGAGTGAAATGAACCTAAAATATATGAGCTAATAAGTCTGGAGGAAAAAAAATGCAAGCTGAAATATGTGTAAAAAATTAGGGTCTGGAAAATGAAAAAATAAAAACAAAACTGGTCTTAACATTGATTTTGTGACTGTTTAAAAGGAAAAGAAATGGTTTTAAATGAAAACTAAAAGGAATGGAGCAAGGAAAACTTAGTCAGATTATCAGAAAAACGTTTCCTACCAATACAACCTATTAAAGTAGGGAATAATTTCCCCAGAGAATTAAAGTTCCTTCACTGGATTATTTTAAGATTAGATGAGACACACCACTGGGAAATGAGGAGTTGGAGGTTTAATCCATCCTGAGTTGGCAGGGAAAGGCATGCGAGTTGATCTAGTAAGTTGATCCACCACCTACTCTTAAACTCGTATTAAACATGACTAACCACTTGCTTTGTCCATATCCCCATTTGCCTCCCAGAAACTGAAACTGACAAATTCAAATTTGTAAAACTATTTATCACATGGAATGCATTAAGTACATGTCCTAGGAAGAGCACTTCATCAAGCCTCCTCCCTCTCAGGATAAAAAACTAAATAATAAAAAAGTAGTCATGGAAAGCTGGACTTTCCTCCTACCACCACTACCACAGAGCTTTGAGCCAAGTCCAAGCCCCTTACTACAGTTAACCAGATCCCGCATTGTCTAAAGCTCATTCCTTCAAAAGCTTCCCCCTCCACTTTCCAGCACTCACCATACCCGTTCTTATCTCCTTTTAGCCACTCAAGTATTCACTACTCTCTGTTCACTCATACTGTTAACTACCTGGGGTACATGTCACTCTTCCATACCCTTTTTTAAAAATACATATTTTTATTGATTTCAGAAAGAGGAAGAGAGAGGGAGAGAGAGAAACATCAATGCTGAGAGAGATTCATCGATCTGATGTCCCCTGCATGACCTCTGTTGGGGATAAAGCCTGAAACCTGGGCATATGCCCTGACTGGGAATTGAATCCTGATTCCCTGGTTCATGGGTCGATGCTCAACCACTGAGCCACACCAGGTAGACCTTCCATACCCTGTTTATGAGAGAAAGTTCTACTTCCTACTACTGTTCACATAGTCAGCACTTTCTATGGAGAGTTTCCACCAAGCCCACAGGTATAAGGGGGACACCTGCCTCAGATGCATCCACAAACCGCTTTCTGATCAAAACAGTTGTGCACATGATATTGCTAACACCCATTTACTTGTCTCTCTCCATTACTCCCTAGACTGTACTTTATATAATCTATAACTGTTTTCTTTTCAAAAGTTTTAAGAATTTTTAGTTCAAGTGTCTGACATGAAAGAGTTCTAAAGGCATTTTCTGAGTGTATGTAGTAGATTAAGCTGTTCCTTATCACAACAACACCCTATAACAAAATGCCTGAAAATGAGTGGCTTGCAGCAATCATTTCTTTATTCATGGGCTTGCTGGTCAACTAAAATTTGGCTGATTCAACAGATAGACCTGCTTGAACTTGCTATAAGCCTAGATTTGAAACTACAGAAGTGATTTCTACTCATATTTCAGTAACCAAAGCAAGTTTCATGGTAGAATCTAGGATAATGAGGCAGTGAAAAATACTTCACTAGTGAGAGAAAAGTGTAAAAGTCATGTGGTAAAGAGAATTATAGTGGGAAGACTGAAGGATTAGAAATGACAATCTACTCTTCTGTATTATGATAAACTAGAGGGCCGGTGCACAAAATTCGTGCACGGGGCCGGGAGGTGTCCCTCAGCCCAGCCTGCACCCTCTCCAATCTGGGACCCCTTGAGGGATGTCTGACTGCTCGTTTAAGCCTGATCCCACTGGCTGGCTCCCAACTGCTTGCCTGCCTGCCTTCCTGATTCTCCCTAACCGCTTCTGCCTGCCAGCCTGATCATCCCCTAACCACTCCCCTGCCAGCCTGATTGATGTCTAACTGCTCCCCTGCTAGCCTGTTTGCCCCCAACTTCCCTCCTCTGCCAGCCTAGTTACCCCTAATGCCCTCCCCTGCAGGCTTGATCACTCTCAACTGCCGTCCCTTGCAGGCCTGGTCCCTCCCAACCACCCTCTCTTGCTGGCCTGATCGCCCACAACTGCCCTCCCTTGCAGGCCTGGTCCCTTCCAACAACCCTCCCCTGCTGGCCATCTTGTGGTGGCCATCTTGTGTCCACATGGGGACAGGATCTTTGACCACATGGGGGCAGCTATGTTGTGTGTTGGAGTGATAGTCAATCTGCATATTACTCTTTTATTAGAAAGGATAGAGGCCTGGTGCATGGGTGGGGGCCAACTGGTTTGCCCTGAAAGGTGTCCCGGATCAGGGTCTGGGTTCCCTTGGGTCATGGGGCGTCCTGGGCAAGGGGCCTGTGGTGGTTTGCAGGCCAGCCACACTCCCAGCGACCCAAGCAGAGGCCCTGGGATCTGGGATTTATTTATCTTCTACAATTGAAACTTTGAGCCTGGAATGGAGTCAAGCCTTCTGCTCACTCCGTGGGGCAGCCATTTCTGTTGGGATTTATTTATCTTCTATAATTGAAACTTTGTAGCCTTAAGCAGAGGCCAAAGCAGGCCAGGGCTGCAGAAGCTTGGCTTCCTCCATGCCAGCGGGCAACCCTAGCCTCCTGCTCTCTCCAGCTCCGAGGCGGATTTATTTATCTTCTATCATTGAAACTTTGTAGCATTGAGTGGAGGCCTGAGCCAACAAGGGCAGGCAGAAAGCTTGGCTTCCTCTATCTCCAGGGAAACCCAAGTCTCCCTCCTGCTCTCTATGGCTGCAGCCATCTTGGTTGAGGTTAATTTGCATACTCGCTCTTGATTGGCTAGTGGGCATGGCTTGTGGCCATGGTGTGTGGGTCTGGCAGAATGATGGTTAATTTGCATGTTACTCTTTTATTAGATAGGATAATTGTGGTACAATTAAAATGCTAGTTATAACCTTGATTAAATAGCAGGTTTTTAAAAATTTAATCATGTTTGCCCAATAAGAAACTATTGTCTGAGATATTTTTATGAACACTCAATATAATTATTATCTGCATATACTAAGTAGCTGAAGGAGAGAGTTATCATTAAATCAAGGTAGTTTTCATGCTTAAAGTAATAAATCTATTAATATTTGCTCTTCCATTTTAGTTCTTTTGTGACACAAAGCTCACCTGTCATTTAAATTACCTTCTTCAGAAGCCAGGCAGTATCTCAAATCTATATTTCTATCTTCCAGAGCAAGAGAAAAAGGGAGGAATTTAGTTCATTGGTTTACCTGTTTTTAGAAAGTTGAACCACACCTCACCAAATTGAAAATCTTTACTGTCATTTGAGTGATTCTAGATCTTTGTAACATAACACTAGAAAACATCTGGAGATTGCTGTCAAGATTGCTCTGTAGAGGAGACGAGAAGAGAATATGGTAAAGTGGAATGATCACTGTCCTTACAGGTTTCATTCTAGCGGAAACTGACTGCTTAGATTAGCCTTGCCAGAATTGCATGGCCTTTGGAGACAAACTTGAGATCATCTTCCACATACTAATTATGTGGTCTAGGGCAAGTTATTCCATGTCTCTAAGTTGCAGAAGATAAATAGCTTAATCTACCCTCTAATTGAGTGGGCTTAATGATAATCAGTGAGAGTAGAGAGGAAGACTCAAGTTCTATTCATCATTCCTCATCTAGCACTTAGCAGAGTGCACAGCTAATAGTACACCCTTAGGTAGTATGCACTAAATATATAAATGGATGGCTAGGGAATCTGCAATTTTTAGATTTATTGAGAGTTTAGGCTTAACCATTTTTCTCATGTTTCTGTTGAAGATCCATTGATGTTCCAATCATGTTGACCTTATAATTTATCTTCTAAGTACATCTTTAGAGCAAGATGAAGAATTATTAATAACTGTAATGAGACAATAGTCATAAAGTAGATTATCCAGGCAATCATTTTGAAAACCCTAGTTCCAGGAAATATAAAGTATTGTCTAGAAGTTATAGTCATTTCATGCCCAGGTATAAAATCAAATTCAATGGGTCTCAGACTTTGCTAGTCCTGCCTTCTCAAATTTTCTAAACATCTTATATTCTTATTATTTACATATTAACTTTATTCTTCCCAAGTCTTAAAACCCAGAAACTTTTAAAGAAGCATTATGATTTTCTCTTCAACATGATTATTACAGGCTGAATTGTGTTCATATTTTGAAGTCCCAACCACCACTACCTCAGACTATGATTATCTGGAAATGGGACGTTTAGATAAAATGATGTCATATGGGTAGGGTCTAGTTGTTATATGCCCCTCTTTCTCCAAAATGTCAGTGCTCCTCACTGACTCCATTTGCTTGCTCTTCTTGTGCAATTTAAATAATGATCATATTTTTAGGCTAATGTTTATTAGCTGAATTCTATAGATCCACTAATCTATCTTCCCCAATGCTAATCAAGCCACAAATTTTTATCCTTCACCTTTCTGTTGGATTTTGCTACTTTGATAGTCTACTGCTAATGAATCTCAACAAATCCTCTCCTGCTTTGTCTCTCTCATCTGCCATTTCCTCTGAATATGTTGACTTAAAAAATATAGAGTGAGGCTCAGAGAACTGTTTATTTTTAAATTCTTTCCATTTAGGGTTTCTCTTTTATAAAATCTGTGATCCACACCACCACACATGGATCTTCATCTACCATCTTTGTTTTGTTATGTTTATATTGTTCATAAATATTTAATAGTCTCTATTTCTGCAGGATGAGATAAAACTAAAATTTCACCTAGCAGTCTGGCCCTTACCTCTCATTCTATCTTATATTTTATTACTTTGCAGAACCATTTTTATTTCAGTCTCCTTCATCACAAACATGCCTTATGCAGCCTATCATCCACACCTTTATTCAAATTTATTTTATCCAGCCTTTGAATTCTAAATATAAACAATCCTCTCTGGTGAATCATTTTCAGTTAGTCATGGACTGTGGTGATTCTTTCATCCCTTTTCTGAACTCTCACTGCACCTATAGATTCTACTTATAATTTGTCACTTCTTATACACTGAGATGAATGATCTATTTTTCCCCCAAAAGCATATCTCTAAAATGACCTATAAAAATGCTTTTTTAATTTTACCAAATGCCTTCTATATAGTACTTTGAACATAATACATTCCCAATAAGGGGATGTTCATGTCTAGGCCTAGATATGAAGAGATTTGTGTCCCAGAGAAATATAAATAATAAAATCACCCAAATGGCCTGGGAGTCATAAAATGTCCTTTTTGTCTCTAAGTTCATATTAAGTTGTTTCTACCAACTTTCACCAACAGATCCCTGGGCATTAGTTTCTGCCTTGATAGAATTGCAATATTTCCCCCAAACACTTAGCCTGCTCCTACTCCTAATCTGATTCTCCTGTCCACCTCTCATGGTCATAGACTCCTGGTTCTTGATTCTCTCTTGAGTTTTTAGCTCCTGATGTATGTTATTGCTTTGTCACTGTGCTCTTCCAGTCCCTATATGCCAATGTGGTTTTGACCAATGGCTTATAACAATGCCTTGAGAGAAGAAGAGATATTGTTTGGAGTGGGGAGAAATTTTATGTTGAAATTTTTTTACAATTGCTGGTATAAATAAATTTAAAGTCTGTCCTTTATTTTGGTGTCTTTAAGAAGAAAATAAAGATGGAAACAATTCTTAGAATTTTCCAGAGCACCTTGCAAAGTCTTGCTGATAATTATGTTAGAAAATTCCAAATCCTTGTACTCCAAACAGAGTGACTGATGATAAAGTGAAAATTCATGAAGTCTGGACTAAGCTACATCAAATGTGATTTTATAAGTAAATCTGCAACTTCTCTACCTACGTATAATTGACTCCTTAAATCACATGGAAGTTCTTTTCCATCTAAACAGCTCACTGCGTGTTATAACTAATTCAATGACTCACCATGGAACATTCAGTCAACATCACACTTTGAGGATCTACTGTGTGAAAAACACGATGAGATGTGCCAGGAGTACAGGAATAAATAAGAGTCAATGCTTGTCCTTGAGGAGTTCATAGATTGCTTGAAATGATAGTCTGATAGTCATATGAAACATAATACTTTGTGGTTAGTGCTATGACCAATATAGAAACAAAAATGCATTACTATGGGAACTCAGTCAGTAACTAGCCTACTGAGGATCTCAGTGATGGTCAATAGGTAAAAGAAATTAGATATGGTAGATTTCTTTTGGGGTGCCTACTCAATCTATGCCTCATCTCTACAAATTGTCCCCAGACCTGAAGGCTTCATTCTTGCAGCCTCATGGATCAACCCTTGAAATGGCTAATGAAACTGGGGTGAGAATGTAGTCTGATTAAGCAAATCAGCTTTGAACAGAGAGCCTCTAGTGCTTATTTGTGAAGAGTAGATCTGGAAAATCATATAAATTCAGGAAATAATAGCATCCTTTCAGTTCAGTCATGCTAAGTCGTTTACAATAGATTTAAAATCTGGCTTGAGGAAGAGCACCATGGAACGATGCTGAGCCACAGAAGGAAGCAGCACCAAGAGACCGAATGGTCTCAAAAATTTAGAGGCAAATAGGCTGTTGCTGTGGACTGAATGTTCATGTATTCCCAGAGTTCACATCCTGAAGCCCTAATCCCCATTTTATGGTATCTGAAGGTGGGTCCTTTGAGAGATACCAGGTCATGAAGGCCAAGTCCTCATGAGTAATGTTAATGCTCTTATAAAAATAGACATGAGAGAAATGAAGAGAGTCATCTACCAACAAGGAAGAAGACTTTTACCAGGCATGGAATCTACTAACATCTTGAACTTTCCAGCCTCCAAACTGTGAAAAATATGTTTATTGCTTAATCCACACAGTCTATGGTAGTTTGTTATTGAAGCCCAACTTGACCTTGGATTACAATGGTTTTTAAATTCTCAGTGCCATCTCTCCTGAGACCAGACAATACTTTCTCTACTTAGATTCTATAAAACATCCCAGAATAAACCTCCCTTTCCATAAGCATTTTTGTTCTTTGTAATTTAACCATCACTAAGAAAAACTACATTGAATGAAATGATACAGAAAAAAATTGAGATGAATGTAGGTTACAGTGAAGAGAAGGAGCAAGAAGGGTGGGTCAGGTCAAGAAGGAGCCTGGGATGACACCAATTTGTTAGCTATTGGATGCATATGAATAATCATCCTTTTTTATCTTTCATTTACAGTTTATATTCAATATTATTTTGTGTTGCACAGTGGTTAGACAATCATATACTTTACAAAGTGTTTCCACCAATAATTCCAGTACCCACAAGGCACCCTACATAGTCATTACAATATTATTGACTATATTGCCAATGTTGTACTTTATAGCTTCATGACTCTTTTGTAACTACAAATTTATATTTTTTAATTTTTCAGCTTTTTCACCCAGTCTCCCATACTCCCTCCATTGTCTGTATCAATTAGTCTGCTACTGTTTTGTTTGTTTGTTTATAATGTTCTTTAGTTTCCACATTTAAGTGAAATCATATGGTATTTGTCTTTCTCTAACTGGTAATATCAACCTCTTATTCTTCCCCAGTTTCCCCAAGAGTCTCTTCTGAAAGGGCCTGCAATATACCAATGCCGTATAGAGACAGGAAATACTTAACTCTGAGCCCCCACCTGGCCCTGCATCCTGAACTAGTAGTATTCAATATAACATCATCTGATTCAAAACAATGTACGGGGCTAGATGATGATACTGTTCTCTCTTCTGAAGCCATTTTGGTACTTTCCCTTTGTGAACCCAACCACAGCCAATCTTATAGGATTGCATACTTCCCTTTGTTTCTCTACTCATTCACATGTCTACTAGTAGCTCCTAGTTGCAATATATGGATTGAAAGTTTGCATTAATTTAGCAATTTTCTTCTGGAGATACACCAATTTGACCAGAATTCTGTGCACCCTACTCTCTTTCATGTGGCAGAGTATTAAGATACAGCCTCAAACTTTAAAGTAGACTTTGACCATAATTCCCTATTGTCCTAATAGTCCCAACAGCTTTCGTTCCTCATTATATCTTAAAATCTAAGCATTTACCTGGTATTTTTAAGTCTCTTTTGTTAAAAAGTGAGAGTCTTCTCTTAGCTTTGGGATTAAATAGATACTTAAAAATAGAAAAATTGCATAAGTTTTATGTACCACAGTTTCAAATTTATAAAATATGTGGGTAACACATACCATCCAAAGTTTGCCATGACATAGAGTTTTCTATCTTGATTAATCCCCATTACAACAGAATACTATTTTATTTTTCCCCAAATTTGTTATATTCTACTGAGTGTGCCTACCCTGTGCTAAAAAGTTATCTTTTATTAGTTACTTCATGAGGGTTAAACACTGTTCTAAGCCCTAAACACTTATTAAATCATTTACTTTTGCAACAACTTCATTAGCATCATGCATAGTTCTTATCTGTGAGAAAACTGAGAGACAGCCAAAATAAATGACTTTTATGGTGGTCACATGGTTCAGAATGGATGAGTCAGAATTTCAATATTGACTATTGGGCACTAGGATATATGTTTCTAGCCGTTACACCATAATGCTTCTCACTTCAACTATTCTTACTTGCTGTGCTTTACTCCAAAGATATCACTTGGTAAATTGAATAATCATAATATAGCAGAAGAAAATTATGGCCGTTTGTAGAAATAGAAAAATTAATGTTGAGCTGTGTTGCAATTGTGTGTATATGTATGTGTAGTTTTCTTATTATTATTCAAAAAATGATCTAAAAATGTTTACCACCTTTATCATAAATTCATTATCTTGATGTGTTCATATATTTAAAGGTTCACTTTAGTGCAACTTTTTACCTATGTAGAAAACCTATTGTAAATTTATGTCTAAAGTTCTGATTTCATGCTTTTATTTGCCAACACCAAATAGAAGTGGATGCCCTAACTAGTTTGGCTCAGTGGATAGAGAGTTGGCCTGCAGACTCAAGGGTCTCAGGTTCAATTCCAGTCAAGGGCATGTACCTTGGTTGCTGGCACATCCCCAGTAGGAGGTGTGCAGGAGGCAGCTGATTGATGTTTCTCTCTCATCGATATTTCTAACTCTCTTTCCCTCTCCCTTCCTCTCTGTAAAAAATCAATAAAATATATTTTTTAAAAAAGAAGTGGAATGATATTTCCCTCTCCAAACGTGTAAGCAAAACACTATATAGGCAAAATGTTCAGACACCCAAGCTCTGCAAGCTGTGAGCACTACGACCTTGAGAATGGCATCATCTTCTGTTTGGTATAATTGTACATTTCTGCTGCATTTGTACAATTCTCTATCTTTTCTAAAATAAAAATCATCTGTTAGAAATTTAAGAAATCTCTAGTACCTAAAGGTTACGGTCCTTAATTTATTTTGAACAGTATCATATACATAGACACACTAAGTAAATATTATTAGATTATAATGTTGGTGTAAACATTTATGTGAAATTGTCAGAAATAAAATTCAGATGCAGAAGAGATTTTAAACATGACCTGTGAGAAATAGTTGTTTTTCAATGAGTATAAAGTTTCAGTTATGCAAGATGAAAAAGATAAAAAAGTTCTAGAGATCTGGTATGCTTATAGTTAACAACACTGCCCATTGTGCCTATAGTTGACAATTATGTGTATATACTTAAAAATTTGTTAAGAAGGAAGATCTCATGTTACTCTGTAAACACAGTTTAAAAAATAACAGACTGTGGTACACTTACATCTTGTAAATTTGGGAACTAAGGCCCAGAACCATTAAGTGACCTTTCCGATATTAAACAGCCAATGGAACACAAAACCAGGAAAACAAGACAAAATACATGACTAACTTTGCATCATGTAGAGCCTGGGATTGAGATAGAAAACAGTGCATTATAAGTGCATTATTACTTTCTTGTCCTATAAGTTTCTTTATGCATCTTTTTCTTAAACTATGAACGAGCTCCAAACTTCAAAATAGGCTTGGAAGCTGGTGCCTGCCTGCATAAAAGCTGGCTAAAAGTCATGACAGTAACAGATGTACAAAGAGTGATAAGAATGTAGACTTGATGCTCTTGCTTGACAGATATCTGTATTGCACCAAACAGCTGATTAAAAGCTGGATCAAGAAAAACACAATTGAGTCAAATGTCCAGATGTTTGATACAGATGTCCAAATGATTAAGTGAAAGGATAATTTCCATTCTAATGTGTACATAGCCAAAATCATTGAAAAACAATGTTTTGAGTTGTAATCAATTTAGACATTGAAAGAAAACACTAATAAACATTTTGTTGACACTTTACCAAATTTTTAAATAAAATACTTTGCATAACTTCACCTAGAAATATGACACTATATGAGTCCATGTATTGGATGCGTTACTGACTGGGGGAAAATGTGATTTAGAAGAACCAAATGTCCTTGAGTCCCTATTTTGTAATATGTTTTTTTCATGCAGTGGGAGAAAAAGTCATCAAGAAAAACTATTCCTCATAATTGTGATTACTAATCACCAGGAGAAAATTAGTCATTACTCAAGAGATGTGACCTTTGAAAACAAAATTATTTGAGGGTAGAGTCATTTTAAGAAAACTTAAATTTACACCTTGTACCAAATATTTACACATCGACCTCTCCATAAAATATCTTGATGAAGGGATGTCTCTAATAAATTCAAAGGCATTTTCTTCAATCCTTATGAAAATCAGCATATATCAAAATCAAAATATTATTGATAAAATTCTATTGTTAACTTTCAGCAATTGAAAACATTCATTTCTTAACCAACTAGAGCTGTTGATGTTATCTCTTTTAGTAGAATGGTATGGTCATTAGGAATTGCAGTGGCTTGTCTTCTTGATGGTAAATATGGAGGAAAATTTCATGCAGCCAGTTAAAGCCTGTATTTTGGTGACTCTGGATAAAACTGCCTAAAACCCAGTAGTAGACAGTTGAGAACTCCACCAATTAAATTACTACTCTGTAAGCTGTAGACTGCCCTTACTGTCTCTGTGTTATAGCCCCTGTAAAGAATTAGATGTTAATATTGGACCAGTCACTTGGGATTCTCAAATAAATTTTACTTAGCTGAGTCAAGAAGTACTTATGCTGAAAAACTTAATTAAAACAGGTTTTGTTTACTTGAATTCTTTTGTTTTGTAAAATACAATAAATGAAATAATTTTAAAAGTCTTTGAAATATAAGTAACTTATTATTTTAGGTCTTTATTATTAACTAGTGCCCCAGTGCATGGATTCATGCACATTGAAAGGAAATTAATTAGAAGGTGGCCAGCAGGGAGGGATTGGGTGAGAAGGGCCAGATGTGCCCTGGAGCCAACCTCTTGTGGTCTCTCCCCAGCCGGCTGCACCTGGGGCAGTGCTTGGTCTTGAAGGGTGTCTGCGGAGTGAGCGGGGTCCCTCCAGCAGGTGGGGTCCCTCAGCCTGGCCTGCGGGGATCTAGCCAAAACCAGCTTTCTGACATCGCCTGAGGGGACTCAGATTGCGAGAGGGTGGTTCTCAGGTGACGCACCCCAGAATCAGGCTCCTTCCTCTCTGGTTCTCGGGTGCATCCCCTGAGAACCTCAGCTGCCAAGTCACTGCAGCTCAGCAGCTCCTGCATTGAGTGTTTTTCCCCTGGTGGTCATTGTGCATCATAGCTACCAGTCAGATGGTCAGGCGGTCACTTAGCCTTTTATATATATAGATAATAAGATAAAAAATAAATTTTTAATTCTTTCTCAGGAAACAATGCCATGATTTAAATATTGTCAAAATTTTACAAGTTAGTCATGATTTAAAAAAGAGAGAGAGTAAATGAAAATATCCTACATATCAAATATGTCTTTCCTTAATGTACATACAAACATTTGTAATCATTCAAACAGTTTTGAAGCTAAACAATAGCGACAAATATAAAAATAGATTAGGGACAAGTGAATGCAGTCATTTGTAAGATAGTTACTTTAATGAGCTGAATGAGAGATGTGAACAGACAAACACGTGAAACAATGCATTTTCAACTCTATTTAATGATGAATCTTGTCTTGGAAGTTAAAGAAATAGAATACCTTGACAGCAACTGTAGTTTATGAGTTTATTGGGTTGCTGTTCTCCCATCCAATCTTCTTTCAAGATTAGTATATTTCAACATCAACTGTTATTTTACTACAATATAATCAAATAAGCAAGATTTATCTATGATTCAATAGAGATATTGAGTTCAGTTCTTTTAAACCAAACACTTTACTAACCATAAAACCTAAAAAAAAAAAAAAAATCAGAGTTCTCCAAAACATTAATTTTCTTAATTGCATCAACAATGTTTTAATAAATACTGATTGGAAGAAGCAGGAATTCTGGCATTGTATAGATTAAAAGAGCAAATGATCACATCAACTGGATGGGTTTTTATCCTTATGTAAAATAGTCCCTTGAATGTATTAAAATAAGTTAGCTATCTTACTATTGATCAGATATTCTGGGAATACCATTGTTTTTCCAAAGTTTAAATGTACCTTGAGTTTTCCAACAATGACGATTTGTCCAGCTTTTCCATCTTGGTTTTGAAATTTACCAACCACGTCTGAGTAATGGTAAACTGGATTGTGGCTCTATATTCCTAGAATTTTCAAATATGTCGAAAGTTCACCTTATCTCTGTGAACATTTATGTATGTATGCCTTCAGTATCCTTTTCTTTAAAAACCACTAGGCTACAGGATAAGAAGGGGAAACATTAACTAAAAGCATCGGTGGTTTAAATCTTATTCACCTAAGTGACTTCCCCCACGTGCCAAACAATGACCGAAAGAAATAGGTCATATGACCATATTTTCTTTTCCTTTTCTTTAAAAACAAAACAAAACAAACACACACACACAAAACTGTTTGGTGTTTTTTTAGGGGGCCCTGTGTTAAAAATACTACCAGATATAGCACTTCAGGTCAGCATACAGAATGCATTAGTTTTATAATCTTATAAAACTGTTTTATAAACAGCAGTAGAAGAACTGGCGAGGAAAGCTCCAGGACAGATGACGTTTATCTGGAAGGAAGACTGGGAAGTGTCTGCAGAGTGGCACTCCAGGTTCCAGTGTACTGGAACCCAATTTGAAGACTTGTGTTGCTTCAGGACGGGCTACAGACAGTGCTCTGAGCATTTATGAAAGGAATTCTATCCAATCAGTAAATATTTATTTATTGAATATACATATGGAGGTAACATGCACACATCCATTAAATTTTATAAAACAGATAAAATAAATGAAAACGATATAGCACCTATTTTCCCAAAATTAAAAATACTGGAGTGGGGGAAGGCATGAACAATTTACAAAATAATTTGTAACAGTGGAAACACACACATAAATGATGATTAATTTTTATTTATGGAAAATAGAAACATTTCCTAGACAAAGTAGCATTTGAATTAAATCTTGGAGCAAGAACATAGTATTGGGATCAAGAAAAAAACAAAACAAAACAATGCCCTCGCCAGTTTGGCTCAGTGGATAGAACATTGGCCTGTGGACTGAAGGGTCCCAGGGAGCCCATCAAAGGCAGTTGTAGGTTCCTCCCCAGCCGGGGTCCAGGTCGGGTGCATGCAGGAGGCAACCAATGATGTGTTTCTCTCACATCGATATATCTCTCTGTCTTTCCCTCTCTCTTCCACTCTCCCTAAAAAATATTAATGGAAAAATATCTTAGGGTGAGGATTAAAAAAAAAAAAGAATAAACAAAAGGACAAAGAATTGATGAAACTGATGATTCAGACAGTGAGCATGAGAGGCATGTCCATAAAGGTTGGGCTTGGATCTTGGAAGTGACTGTCCACAGTGTTGAACTTAGATTTTTATTGAAGAGGTTGAACAAGAAAAATTTATCATAGACTTTATGATCTGATGGGTGTAGCATGTAACATAAGGAGCTTCTGTGTTAGGAAAAATAATTCTGTAAGGGGGTCAGGTGGAGAAAGATTGAAAAGAGCATTGAGACAAGACAGAAAATTTCTACAGTAGTTACAGTGGGAAAAGATAGCACCTGAACTACTACAGTAGTTTCAGTGGGAAAAGATAGCACCTAAATCGGGTGGAAGATAAAAAAGGTGTAGTTCAAAAGATCAATCACTTGAAGGTCTGGGAAATAGGTGAAAGGCTATTAATATGTAATGAAACATTTGTTTACTCTCAGGAACTTACAAGGCAAACATTTTGTCAAAATACAGTCAGTTTTCCATTCATTCTAATAATAAATTGTGCAGGTTTTTGCTTGTGATTCTGGTATCAGTGGGTATGAACACCAAAAACTACCTATGGAAATGAATATTTCTCTTTCTCAGTTTACCATTTTTTCAAATATGTTGTTATTACATTCAACGAACCTAATCTTGGAACAGCTGTGTTTTTTCAAGGAAAATATAAATTATGATCTTGGAATATAGACAACATTTTCTCATGCATGGAATTATTTCACAATTGGTAATCTAGTGTGGACTTTTCAAAGCCAACATCCAACAACAAAAATATATTTTCATGCCAAATTGACAGATGACATAGTTGCATCTGTCCAAAAAAGGGTCCATGCTTAATAAGACAAGCACAAATACAAAAGTATAATTTTTAAAATAACATTCTTTAATCCCTCTTTTAGTGGTGTTCCCCCCTCTTCAAATTTAATTAAACTCCATATTAAACTTAAGCTAGGTTTACTGGTTCATTCAGTAAGCAAGTATTTATTAAATTCCTACTGCATGCCAGGTGCTCTGTTCCATCAGACACACCAACAGGAAGGCACATTCTGGCGAGGCAGTCACACAATGTGAACTAAGAGTTGCAATGCCCAGTGGGCTGTGCAAGCTTTATCTGAGAGCATATAGCAGTATTGGTAGGGAGAAGAGAGAAGTGACTATGGCTGGGAGGAGGGTTATTATTTTCTGGACAGAAAAAAAAAAAAGTGCATTCATCCTGGCGCTGAGTCTTAAGTAATTTTTTGGAGATATTCAAGAAGAAGAAAACAGAAGGAAGACTATTTTCAGGGATAGAGAGGTATAAGAAGTTGTGATGAGTACACAGGAAGAATGATATGTTCTCTATGAGTGGAATTAAGAGAATCATGGAAAAGGAAAGAGGAATGAGATGAGCTTGGAGTTGAGAGCACAGATTTTATTCTAGAAATAATAGTTTTGTGGGAGTATTGCAGGGAAAGGGTAGCAGAAATGAATTATGGTTGACTGCAACAACACGAGTTTGAATTGCACGGCTCCACTTATACCCTGTTTTCTTTGTTTAAAATATATTTTTATTGATTTCAGAGAGGAAGGGAGAGAGAGAGAGAAACATCAATGATGAGAGAGAATCATCGATTGGCTGCTTTCTGCACGCCCCACACTGGGGATCAAGCCAGCAACCCGGGCTTGTTCCCTGACCAGGAATGGAACTGTTACCTCCTAGTTCATAGATTGATGCTAAACCACTGAGTCACACTGACCAGGATATACTCAGTTTTCTTAAATAAATACAGTACTGTAAGTGTATTTTCTCTTCTTATGATTTTCTAAATAACATTTCTTTTCTCCAGTTTACTTCAGTGTCAGAATACAGTACACTAGTATAATGTATACAGTACCTACAAAATATGTGTTACTTGACTATGTTATGGGTAAGAATTTTGGTCAACAATAGGCTATTAGTAGTTAAGTTTTGGGAATAAAAATCTGTAGGTGAATATAAGGGACTCCACCCTTATGAGCTCAACTAATTCTAATTACTTCTTCAAACCCCATCTCCTAATAACATATTGATGGATACAGTTTTAACATCTGACTTTTGGGGTGTACATTCAGTCCATAGCATCTCTCATTCTAGCACAGACTGTCATGGGAGACAGGAATTCGTATGGTTTCTTGGCAGATAGAGTGAGAGATTAAGAAATTGGCCCTAAACTGAGCAAATGGCCTGCTGGTAGCACACACTCTCACTTGTTATCATCACCTTTCTCTCCCCTCACTTCCACATCCCTTAGGATTTATTCCCTAATAAAAACAGTGGCACATAAATTTATTCCTTAGACTCTTATTTCTGAAAACCCAAAATAACACTGAGCTAAAAAAAAAAGTAGGAAAATAACATTATCAGTATAATTCTATTTCAGTTAAATTATACATTAATAATACTGGTTTCCAAGTCACCACTGTACGTCTTTGATAGATTTAATATATTTTGTCAAAATACAGCACCAAGAATTAAGATAATATGACAACATAAAACCATCGATATAAAACACTCACCAACCTAAAACTCACGCAAAAATTGATGAGTTCATGACACACAGGAATTTAAGATAATTAAAAAATTTTGAAACATAATTGCCCTTTGTTTTAACAAATATAAGGAAATAAATTATTTTTTACAATTACGTAGAAAGTATATTATTCTTAATTTAAGGTTTAATAAAACAATCAACTGGAAAAGAAGCACATCTTTTATAAAAAGCTGGATAAAGTATAAAGAAGAAAACATTTGTCTGAAAAGTAATTGAATATACTATTTTTCCATTTTGAGGCTCAAAGGGAATCATAAATTTGCTTTCCCCTGAAACTTTGATTTATAAATTATGTTCTATGTGATGAATATTTGAAAAGCTTGCTTTTCTTATAGGTAATGCTATTTACCAAATGAAATAAAATTGAGAGATTAGATATATTAAAGAATTAAAGTAAAATTATAATGTTTCAATCTAAGTGATTGGATTATTTCACCATAGATAGCAACAGACCAGTGGAATCAAAGTGCATGAGGCACTATTGTTCAGGGCAAATGGAACAAAACTCAGAGAGCTGTTCACGAGCATTACAATTCTCTTATTATGATCTGTGGTATTTTTCTTCTATAGGAGGGATTGTAACGTAACCTTCTTCATCTGAAACACTGCTGAGTAGAAGGTGATTTGGTGTGACAACAATAAAAAATCAAGAGTGTGTACTGCTGCTTAAGGGCAAAGTGGCAAAGGAACTTTAAAGAAGTTATTTAAATTCATTTAATCTCATTTTCCTACAATAACTACCCCAGAGGAATTTCTGTAAAGATTAAAATATATATTTATTAAGTTTATCTACATAGAATCAGAGTCAGTACATGTAAATCTTCCATCCCCTTGTAGAAGAAGCCTGTCAAATATTAAAATGGCATACACAACATAGCTGAGTGTTCATTTAATGTGGTTAGTAAGAATGTCTGATCAGCATGAGATGGAAATGAAATGAGTTGAGGATTATATACTTTAACTGCTTTGTCCCTATAGAGCAGGCTGTCTTAGACATCTCGTAAGCCTTACTCATATCCAAATGGGCCATCCCTGCCAAAGCCACCAGATGTGCACAACTATTACCTGGCAGCACTCCACCTCAGCTGTATTGCATGACTTTCACCTTTGACTCTTGTGCAACTTGGGCTCATGGGTGAGCTAATGTCCTTTGGGACGTCCTTTGATAAATAGAAACAGGTGTCCATGGGTTAATGTTGCCTTCCACCAGTAGGCAGTTGAGTGGACAATTCCGTGGGTGGACAATGCGGAGGCACAGTCTAAAGATCACCTCAGAAATACCTGGCAGGATCCCAGTCCAGTTGCACACAGTGGTATCAATTCAACTCAAGAATGTCTCCTGGGTTGGCTTTCACTCCACCCCTCCTCTCACTTTCCCCAGTCAGAGGCCCAAATAGACCACCTGCTTTCAAGTTTTCATTTCAGGCTCTTCTTTGGGGGCAGAGGATGGAACCCCTTTCACATCCTGCGTGATTAATGGTTCAGGTTCAAAGTTTGGGTTCTGAAGGAGGCCGCACACAAATGAAAGAGACTAGAAAAGTATTAATTTGGAAATGGGGGTCAGGCAGAAGCCCAAGAGAGGACTACACCCAGCTCTGGCCTTGCTATCCCTTTTATTAAGATTATGGGATACACCCATAGCCTTTAGGCAGGCAATTCCAGTAATAGCCAATCAGCAAGAATTTACATAAGACTAACAGGTGGAAGAGAAGCCACTAAGAGAACAGCCGGCATGGCTCAGTGGTCGAGCATCCACCTATGAACCAGAAGGTCACGGTTGGATTACTGGTTAGGGCACATGCCTGGGCTGCAGGCTCGATTCGGAATGTGGGGCATGCAGGAGGCAGCTGATCTATGATTCTCTCTCATCACTGATGTTTCTATCTCTCTCTCCCTCTCCATCCTCTCTGAAATCAATAAAGTTACTTTAAAAAGAGAAGCCACTAAGAGATTAATCGAAACATGTTAATAGGATAGTGACTATTAATAATCCAAGGGGAAAGAAAAAATTATTACTTTGCCAACATTAAAATAATAATAGTAAAAAATAACAAATTTAAGATTTGTTAATGTACATAACTAACTGAAAATTCAAAAGGAACATTTAAGCTCACCAAAGCTACCACTATCTGCTATCTTAAACAATTAAGGCAATCCATGTCCAAGTTACTGTCTTCTAAGAGTGAAAGCTGTTATTTTTCAAGCTTCACAAAGGGACTGAAGCCAGAACATAAAGGAGTTATAGAATTTCCTTACTGTTTTGTTTTTTTTTGGCAGAAATTCTAAAACAATTTGAATTCACCTAACTGCTCTATCTTTTACATAAATCATGTACAAAGATCCAGAAAGTCGTGAGCTATTAAAACACACCGATGCCTTTTCCCACAAAACTTCCAACATCACAGATGCTCTGAGTTCTTGTTTTTCTTTTTCTTGAATTCCCATAGATCAAGAGGGATTTTAACAACTAACAACATGGATTATATTTATACTAGAGGCCTGGTGCAGGAAATTTGTGCATGAATAGGGTCCCTAGGCCTGGCCAGCGATCAGGGCTGACCAGGGCCTTCTGGCTGCTGGCCGGGACCTTCCTTCCCCAGCTGCTCGCTGCAGCTGGGGCCTTCCTTCACTCAGCACCGCCTCCTGGTGGTCAGTGCACATCAGAGGGAGTGGTCAACCTCCTGGTCTCCTGGTTGAACTCCTGAGGGGACACTTTGCATATTAGCCTTTTATATATATATAGATCGTTCCTCTTGTTTTTCCTGCAACAATGAAAGCACTCTCTTTTACCCTTTTTGTTACAAGACTCATTTAAAAAGTTCTCCCTTTTTGTTCCTATGAGCAACATCAGGGAAGCCTACAAACTACATAGGATTCAGATGGCATGTATGTGCAACTCCTAGTTAGCCATTCACATTTGTTCTATGATAGTGGGGCCACCTGGAAGGTGCACAACTTTCATAGCCACTTGCCATCCTTTTGGTATGCTTTCCCCACCTGCTCCATTCTATTCTTCGTACAACAGAATAATAATCAGAAATCCTCAGATAGCATTTATTATGGCCTTCAATACTGTAAGGTCTTTACAAAAATCAACCCAATCAATCATCTTTAATAACCAAATTCAAGGGAATCTATCAATCTCATCTAAACTTAATCTTTTTTCTATATGGCTCTTCTGTGGGGAGGAATTTTAAAAGTTGGGCCCCTGTCTTTGATTTATTATCCCTAAGTTTTATGCTTTCTATTAGCTACCTCTCCCCTCTCATCCTCTGGATATGTGAGTGTACTGCATGACAAAAGTAACAGCATTCATCATTTGAAAATAGTAATTGAGCACCTACTATCTGCTTGGCATTGGGCACTTAGGGAAACACCACTTTTTTAAAAAGGAAGTCTATTCTCAATAGTTAAATATTTTTAATTAAGGGAAGCCCCAAACAAACAAGATATATAATGATACAGGGCAGTAAGTGTTTTAAAGAAAACCACAAATGGGTATAATGAATAGGGAGCCCTGATGGTAGGGAACTGTTATATCCTGGACTGTGGTCAAGACTGTCAAGGTGATATTTGAGCAGAAATCTAAAGAAACCAAGGGGTGATCATTTTTACTTAAATCCACAACAGAATTCATTATTCAAAGAATTGAATGGAGGAATTCTAAGAGATGACAAAATACAGTCTGTAGTCATGATTAGGAGAATGCAAATAAATGATGGCAGGAGATTAAGGCTTTTTGGAATAAAGAAAAATAATAAATTTTAAAGTTCTCAGTTGAAAGCAGAATAAGGCAATGAGAAGAAGATGGAAAATCAATGCTAATATCATCACTCAACTTGAAAAAAAAACCTCTGGAGGTCAATGTGTGATTTTAGTTCTTGCTACAATGAAATTCTTCATCTTTGTCATCAGCTTTTATTAATGTAAATGCACATTTTGGATAGAGGCATAAATTCACAATCAGTACAACTTGCCTGTATTAACCTAAAACAACTGGACCATCAACTGGTCCTTCTATTTCGAATAGCAGAACTAGTTTTTTGAGTCAATAATGAGACTCTGGTCAGCAATACCACATGCAGGTTCTTAGATAATCTGCACAAAAGTGTCATTTCTAAGTGGTTGCTGTGAGGTCAAAGGCAGAGATTCCAAGGCTGCTGGCTAAGTCCCAGGTTCGTAAGGCAGGGTCCTCTATCACAAACTCCCATTGGTGCACACACGGCCATGCACACAGCTGAGTGAGCCCACAGTGCACAGGGGTGTGCCAGGCTGCTTGATGACCTTGTTCCCAGAAGCCACTGAAATTCTTTCTCTTGCATCCCTGAAGCCTTAGCCTGCCTAGAAAGCTAACCCCACATGGAGGGCAGGATATGGCAGTGACAAGTTGTGCACATGATACTGATTGTGTGTAGGCTCCACCCAGACCATATGGGAGGGGCTTGGAAGGCAAAAATTGCACCCCACAGTCAGGCCCACTGTCCATCAGCAAAGCTACTCTGAGCAGAGGCAAAGGCTACTTCATTTCTGCTTTAAAACTAAATTGATATTTCAGTATTATATGTCTAACTAGAGGCCTGGTGCACGAAATTCATGCATGGGGGTGTGTGTGTCCCTCAGCCCAGCCTGCACTCTTTCCAATCTTGGACCCTTCAAGGGATGTCCAACTGCCTGTTTAGGCCTGATTCCACACCAGGATTGGGCCTAACTGGAAGTTGGACATCCCTCTCACAATCCAGGACTGCTGGCTCCCAACTGCTTGCCTGCCTGCCTGCCTGATTGCCCCTAACTGCTTTTGCCTGCCAGACTGATCACCCTCTAACCACTCCCCTGCTGGCCCGATTGCCTGTAACTGCCCTCCCCTGCCAGCCTGGTGATCTCTAACTATCCTCCCCTGCTGGCCCAGTAACCCCTAACTGTCCTCCCTTGCCAGCCTGGTCACCCCTAACTGCCCTCCCCTACCTGCCTGATTGCCCCTAACTGCCCTCTCCTGCAGGCCTGATTGCCCCCAACTGCCCTTCCTTGCAGGCCTGGTCCCTCCCAACTGCCCTCCCTGCTGGCCATCTTGTGTCCACATGGGGGCAGCCATCTTTGACCACATGGGGTGGCCATCTTGTATGTTGGAGTGATGGTCAATGTGCATATTACTCTTTTATTAGGATATTTCTTAGCAAGTTGTCATTAGAGTCAATCTATGTCCTCGCAAAATTACTCTTTATTTTTCTGCCTTTAAAATCAACTAGTAGTACAGAACTTTTATTTGAAAGGCTTTGCACTGATACGATGAATCATTTCATTTGGTTCTCACACCAATCCCATGAAGTAGGTACTATTATAGTCTGCATTTTACCCCCCCCCCCAAAAAAAAAAAAGTGAATATGAAAGTTCAGGAATCTGCCGAAAATCCTGGAGTCAGGATTTCAACTCAGATAGTAGGTCTACAGAGCCAATGTGTTTAACCACAAAGCTAAGCTGACCTTTGCCAGGCACTATGCTCACCCCATCCCTTAATGGCAGGCCCATTGCACAACGCACTTGCAGATTATGTGTCCATTGCAATGAAAATGTCTGACTTCATTGGTAAGCACTAGCTGAGGGGAGTGATGATGTTCCTTTTACTTCAATGCAAACTAAACCTCATGCAGCTTGCCACTTTTGTTGAAAACCGCAGTATTTTAATTAGTACTACTAGATCTTAAATCCAAAAGCTCCTTAACCTTACAAGAAGTAATTTATAGACCTATTCCCCTCCCTCCCATAAACCCATAGTTGGCTTTCAAAGATAGAATGACATACCTAAATAATCCTACTGCCAAAGTCTTGAAAAGAATATTGTGATACTCATACATAGCATTCACTCGTTTTTATTTTAGTAGACATATGGGAATCCACCAAATATTTGCTTGAAGAAAGAAGCTTTTGATATGAAACCCTTTCCCCTCAACATATTAGATTCTTGATTTAGTGCCTGAAGTAGTAAACCATAAAGGAATATAAAAAGCAGAGAGAAAGTAAGTTCATTGTTATAGAGAATTAAACATATATAGGCAATGCTATTTTTATAGGGCATAAAAAATGTTCATAAAATGCATTCTGTCACCCACACTTCTCAAAGTCTTAGAAAAGTGCAATTCAGCAATAATTTTATATTTCTCAAATATAGATTCTTATGGAATTTTAGTATCAAACAGAAGAAATTACATCACCTAATCCTTCCTCTCAGATTTTTATTTCTTTACCTAGTAAAATTGAAGACATTTCCAACTTTAAAACCTGAATTATTTGCAAGCCCAGCTGTTAAAGATTATATGCAAACTCCTGTAAAACCAATTTATATTGGCTTTATGTTGGCAACCTGAGTTGACAGGAAAAAAAATATATAACATATTTTGAGATTTATAGTGCAAAACACAAACTGGATTGTAGTTGTGCACACAGGTATAATAAATATGAATGAGTAACCTCTCATTTTCTAAGGCATTAGCTATTTAACCATGCTATTTACCTGTTTATAATGGTTTTGGAAATCACACATACAAAAATGAACACAAAAGCAGTTCATTTGAATTATTTAGGGCTTAGTGGTGAGAAAACAGGTCACTCTTTGTGTTTTAAGCAGATATAAGTAATAAAGTAAATTGGATGCTTAGATATCATTGGAAAGACTGAGGCTAAGCACCCTGGTCAGAGCCAGGAAGCTCAGAAGAACTTACCTCTAAGGAACTAACTCTTTGGCACAGTTTGGCTTCCGTCAAACAGTATGTTCAGTATGTTTAATAACATACCATCATAGTGACCACCAGGGAACTGAGACAACCTGGGACCTTGAGTTAGAAAAATGCCTCAAATCTAGCTGGAGAATGTAATCCACTTCTAGAACTCTAGCTGCATGACTACGTGGGGACTGTGCATGTCAACATTTCAGTCCCTGGAAATAGATGCTGAGTGGGAACTCAACATACCAAGCACATCTTTAAAGCTTATTTTTGAACAGGATTATGCGTTTCAGTATTAGCTTATTGTTTTTTGTTTGTTTGTTTGTCTAGAGAGAGTGGAAGGGATGGGAGAAACACAGAGAGAAACATCTATGTGAGAGAGACACATTAATTGGTTGCTTCCCACACCAGCCGACAGGGTTGGGGATGGAGCCTGCAACCCAGGTATGTGCCATTGACAGGAATCTACCCGGGACCCTTCAGTCTGCAGGCCAATGCTCTAACCACTGGGAAAAAACAGCTAGGGCTATTTTATTGTTTTAATATTAACGAAGCAGAACAAAAGTTATGCGTTCCCATCAACAAACAACAAAACTCCTGAAACGGGGGCCTTGATATTACCTAGACCTATACTCACAGCTTTACGGCTTTATTAAGTTGGTAACTCCAAAATGTGTTTATCAAAAACTAAACTGATATTTCAGCCATTTCTAGTACCCCAAAGGATAGATTTAAAAACTAGTAGGGAGCAACAGGAGTAAGTTGCTAAGCAAAGGTAAAAGTTTTGAGCACTACACTGCTGTAAAAAAGGAAGAACTCTTACCATTCACAACAATGTGGATGGACCTGGAAAGCATTATGCTAAGCGAAATAAACCAGTCAGAGAAAGATCAATATCACATGATCTCACTCATTTGTGAAATATAATGAACAACATAAACTGGTGAACAAAAATACATCCAGAGACAGAGAAGCATTGAACAGACTGTCAAACTTCAGAGGGAAGGCAGGGGAGGGTCGGAGGGCGGGGCAGGGCTGGCGTGGTAAGAGATCAACCAAAGGACTTGTATGCATGCATATAAGGAATATAAGGATAACCAATGGACACAGACACTAGTGGGGTGAGGGCATGTGCTGGGAGGTGGGGTGGCTGGGGAGAGGTCAATGGGGGGAAAAGGAGACATATGTAATACTTTAAACAATAAAGAATTAAAAATAAATAAATAAAACTTACTTCTTCATAGAAATAAATTAAAATAAGAAAAAAAAAAACTAGTAGGGAGCAACAGGAGTCAGTTGCTAAGTAAAGGTAAAGTTTTTCTGACAACCTATAAATAACTCCAGTGCTTTTGAGCCTGGGGACAGGAGAGAGTAAGCCCCTGCCTTAGGGTCTACATATGAATTCATGTTTAATACAGACTTTGGTAGTGGCACCTCATAAAGGAAATAATAACCAAACACATTATTTAAAAAGATCATCCAACTTTGGAAAACTGTGTTTAGTTTATCAATGAGTAATTGTTGAAACTGCACTAAGATAATAATTGTACTCTAGGTGGCTTGTCAGAAAAGCCAAGTGCAAAACATAGCCAGTGTGCTGAAAAAGCCCAACATCTAATGGCATTTGGAAAGTCACACATTTCTGAGAAAATATATTTCTATTATGATAATAATCTGACTTTTTTTTGTATCAGAATATTAAGTGTGATATTTTTAACTGGGTTATTTCCAGTAAAATTCAATAAAATTAGACCAATGGCATGGACTATGATAGAATTATTCTCATGACCGCTCACAAAACTGTGTAAAGAGGCAAAATGATCTATTTTTGTTATTTTTTTAAAACTTCATCTTCCTCAGAGATTCTCAGAAATTTTATTAAAATACCCATCTGTGCTCTTCTGGTATATTTTTGTCTATCCCATGGTCTCTTATGGAACAAAACTGGGGGAATAGACTTTTAATCTGCATCAAAAACAAATCAGCAGTTTCAAATGCTGGGGTCGGGAGGAAGGGGCCTCTGTAGCCAGTATTCAATTAACATGTGTGGTCTGATGATCCAAAACCTTTTGATGTCCAGCAGATGCATTTGATGCCTTAAATGAAGGCATATTCTCTTCCCCAAATTCTCCAGTCTCACATATACACAGTGCCGCGGACGAGCGGAGAAAACGGGAGAGTAGCGGTGTTGACTACTGGAGCTTATTTAGAATCTACAATTTGAACTGTCATTTATTTTCATTTCAGTGATCAAATTAGCAGTCACAAAATTTAAGTTGCATAAAATGACTTGTCTCTTCATTGGAAAGCAAAAGAGCCCTAGCTGGTTTGGCTCAGTGGATAGAGTGTTGGCCCTCAGACTGAAGGGTCCTGGGTTCAGTTCTGGTCAAGGGTACATACTTTGGCTGTAGGTTCCCCGGCCCTGGTCAGGGTGCATGCAGGAGGCAACCAATCGATGTGTCTCTCTCACATTGATGTTTCTCTCCGTCTCTCCCTCTCCCTTCCACTCTCTTCTAAAAATGAATGGAAAAATATCCTTGGGTGAGGATTAACAAAAACTCAAAATAAAAGAAAGAAAGAAAAAGAAAAGAAAACAAATACAAACCATATATACTGTTTTAAAGATGAAACCACAGTAAGCATATATTTGGTATAACTATAGTCTCTGTTGACCAGGAACTACTGTGTTTGTCACATTAGCTGAGTGGATCGTCTTGTCAACCAATCAAATAGAGAAAAACACATCCAGATCTAATTTCCTTATCTCTGTGGGAAATTAATTCAATGGTTGGCTGTAAGCATATTAATAAAAATGACTACCATTTATCAAGTGCCCAGTGTTTATGTTGTGCTATGAATATATTTTAATATGCCTTTACACCAGTGTGGTAAGATTGGCCTTATCATGTTCACTTTCAGATGAGGACCTTGAGTGGACGAGCTAAGCTGCTATAGCTAGAGCACACACTAATGATGTCATGGCCAGAACTTGACCTACATCTGTGTATTTACCATATCCGGGTGCCTCTTGTTAGCATGAACTCTAAAGGTATCACTTAAAAATGCCTTTGCTTTTACCTTTCCAGGGTGCTGCTAATTCATCCTCCAAAATAATGCAAGTCAAGGTTGCCTCAGGACTTCCAGCAAATCTCAAGTCAGAAAGGGTCCATTTAGGCTTTAAAATAAAATCAAATTTAAATTCAATTCAATTAAAAGTAAAATCAGAAAGTCCATTAAAATAATAATTTTGAGAAATAAAGCAGAACACTAAGGAAACCCTAAAGCAGGAAATACTCGAAGAGCTTGAAGCCACATAGAAAATAATCACTCCTCAATCCAGGAATGACAGGTTTTCACCATTGATTTGACACAGGTACGAATTAATCAGAATGATTAGTTGATTTAGGCCATTACTAGATGTAGAATAACAAAACACAGTAAAAAGGAGGGCTTTTGAGGTCTAACTTGGTTCCTCCCCTTACTAGTTGTGTGACCTTGAACATTTTACTTCCCAAAACTTACATTAATTACATCTCAATTTTTTCTGTGCCATCTGCTTTATCTCTCTTCTAGGATAACCATGTAAATACAGGATACTCAGTTAAATTTGAACTTCAGATAAACAATGATATTTTTCAGTATAAGTATGTCCCAAATATTACATATATTTGGAATTCAATTTAACTAAGCATTCTCTATTTTATTAGGCAACCTTCCTTCCTTCTTTTTCTAATGAGTACAAAGAAGAATGATTTGAAATTTGTTTAGTACATATTGTTTTTTAAAGTTGGGATTAAAAAATACATAGAAAATTCTATTGCTATAAAGTCAAATGTTATATAAGAACACTAAATTGGCTAGTGATAACTCTAAATTATGTACAGTATAACTACTTATTTACTTAAATCTATAAAGTATGGCATTCTTCCTCTTTTCCCTTAAAAAAAGAAAATACTTAAATGCTAACGAAAACAAAACATTTTAAAGTGACCTTTCAAATAATTTATTGTAAAGCTGAATTGATCTTCACAGAATACATTAGTTAAGTTTGCCAAACTATTTTATTTGATGTCTGAGTAATAATTTAGCTTGGGAAAATGATGGGATTTGATAGCACAATGTGTATGCCAAACATTCAACAACGGAGAGGCAGTCTTGCCAAAGAAGGAACATTTCTCATAGTACTTGAGCACTTGAACTGGTTTCTTACAAAATAGCTTCATTTTGGAAGAGTATGTATCTTAAGCAGGAACACAGAGGAATTATCTTCATAGATAATAAGGCACACAATGAAATTATTCAAAGAACTTTGTTAGCATTCAATGTTACAAACAGAAAATAGGTTTATCATCAGATAAATACTTTGGAAGGCAGAAGTAGGAGTTAATAAGTCTTGAAGGATACCACCCTTCTAATAAAAGGGGGAAATCTTATAATTGCTTTATGTTTATAATGGGTGTGTCCTAATAGCAGCATTTAATCAAAGCCATACTAAAGTGTTTTTGTTTGTTTGTTTGCTTTTTTTCCTGTAACATACACACTAGAGGAAAGCCCATTTGTAGGCTCAAGGTTTGTAGTAAAAGCTAAGTGACTCTTGAATTCTAAAAGCATATCACATGGCAAACATGAAAATGGAAAGGCACAGTAGAGGTACTGAGGTATCAACTCAAATTTTATATTTCCATCCTATATAATAATCCTATATTAATAAAAGGGTAATATGCAAACCAACCGAGGAACAACCAGGAAAGACTGGTCGCTATGACACTCACTGGCCACCAGGGGGCAGGTGCTCAATGCAGGAGCTGCCACCTGGTGGTCAGTGCGCTTCCTCAGGGGGAGCACCACTCAGCCAGAAGCCAGCTCATGGCTGGCCAGCGCAGCAGCAGTGACTGGAGCCCCTCCCACCTCTGTGGCAGCGCTAAGGATGTCCGACTAACGGCTTAGGGGAGTGGGCTTAAGCCACAGGTTGGACATTCCCCAAGGGGGGCCCGGACTGCAAGAGGGCACAGGCCGTGCTGAAGGAACCTCCCCCCGCCCCCCGCCGCCCGAGCGCATGAATTTTCGTGCACCAGGCCTCTAGTAGAGTTTATAAATTCTGCCTTCCAAGGGCAATCCTCATAGACTTCACATAGCATCTGATATCAGTTAGTTAGCTCCAGGAGTACACCAGCCTGTCAGAAAGATTTTAAAAAAAAATGCAAAATATTTGGAGAAAGCAAATATGGGGAAATGATTTGAAAAGAGCCTTCTAAACATCGGAAACAGCACTGAGAATTAGAACTTTGAAAGGGTCTAGATTAAAAGAGAGCATACCTAGGCACACCTGGAAATAGACAACAAACCCCCATGAAATTAAACACAGGAATTAAGGTCAGTTCACATCAAACACTGAGATTAAAAACTAGGGGGCTGAAAATAGAACACACCCAATTTCAACTAAGCATGAGCTTTACAGTTTAAGTCAGGAAAATAAGACAGCTGAGACAGGTTGGAGAACTTCATCCAGGGATGTCTGAGATTCAAATCAGAAGAGATAGCATGCCTGGTCTCGCTGACAGATTGAACAAGAAGGCATCCAGATAAAGGGGGTCAAAACTAAGTGTTCTGCCCTCTTTGCTGATTTCTCTTCTACCATCCAGCTATGTTGTACAGACTGTCCCCATTATTTTCCCATGACATAAAACAATGTAAAAAAAAAAATAAATAAACTTAAAGACAACATGAGGCACACATATTTCTTTACAGATGGGACAGAATTTCTTCTCTCTAAATGCCTTATCTTTTG
Source organism: Corynorhinus townsendii (assembly GCA_026230045.1). Lineage (NCBI taxonomy): Eukaryota > Metazoa > Chordata > Mammalia > Chiroptera > Vespertilionidae > Corynorhinus > Corynorhinus townsendii. The sequence continues at coordinate 10,905,052 of JAPDVU010000002.1, forward strand.
TTATCTCACCCAGTTGTCACAACCACTGTGCAGGACAGGGCTTGTAGTTTGAACTGAACCTTCCAATGGGTGTCTCAGTCGGTTTAGGCAGCCCAAACAAAACACAATAAATTGAGTGGTTTAAACAAAACATTTATTTCTCACAGTTCTGGAAGTTGAAAAGTCCAAGATCAAGGAGCTGGAAGAGTTGATATGTAGTAAAAGCCCAAGTTCTGGTTACTAGATGGCCATCTTCCTGTGTCCCACCTGGAATAAGGAGCAGAGGGTCTCTTTTATAAGGACACTAATCCCATTGCCAAGGCCTCCTCCTTCATGACTAACCACTTTCCAAAGGCCTACCTCCAAATACCATCACACTGGGTGTTACAACTTAGCCTATGAATTTGGGGACAACATAAACATTTAGTCTACAGCAGTGGTCGGCAAACCACGGCTCACGAGCCACATGCGGCTCTTTGGCCCCTTGAGTGTGGCTCTTCCACAAAAATACCATGACCTGGGTGAGTCTACTTTGAAGAAGTGGCGTTAGAAGAAGTTTAAGTTTAAAAAATCTGGCTCTCAAAAGAAATTTCAATCATTGTACTGTTGATATTTGGCCCTGTTGACTAATGAGTTTGCCGCCCACTGGTCTACAGCAACAGATAAGAGGAGTTTCAGGTTTCAGTTATCATTCTCATGTCCAAACCCCGTAAATGGAGTGAGAGCCAAAATCCCAGGCTTTTCATGCTAGTTATTTTAGAAAAACACGGGTTACATATTTTAAAGGGACTTTAAAAAATCTCAATGTTTAAGTGATAGATCTAAGAATAAAAAGGGGGAACTTGAGAAATTGGAAGGCTGGACACTGGGAAGAGCTCTCATGTGGTTGAGGAAATCTGGCACCTGAAACCAGGGTTGCCAGACTTAGCAAATGAAAATACAGACACCCATTTCCATCGAAATTTCAGGTAAACAACATTTTTTTTAGTTTAATTATGTGCCAGTGTTTGGTATAATTACGTCTAGGTTTTAGTATAAGTACATCCAGATATTTGGGTCATTTTTATACTAAAATATTATTTGTTGGTTTTGAAATTAAAATTGAACTGGATGTCCTGTGTTTTACCTGGCAACTCATCTTGACATGTAGACATGCCCTTCAGCTGCGGGGGGGGGGGGGGGGGGTAGTGTGTGCTCAGCAACCAATGTCAAATTCTTTCGGTTGCAAGAGAGTCTTATTAACTTTTGTGAACTGACCTCTGTTTTAATTGTGAGAAATTAAAGGATTGTATCTACAATTTGGATAAAATAGTACAGTGGAAGGAATAGGGACACCCTAACAATGCTGATCTCCAGACCAAAAGTAATGAGCTAGACTAGAGAGGAAGAGTATAGTCAGGAGCCACAGAGCTAGCCAGCAGGACAGAGAGACGTGTGGTCCCTGGAAGTCTTCTCTGAGATGTCTACAGACACAGCGGGGAAGGAGGACCCAGTGAAAGATTGAACTTATCAGAGGAGGGCAAACAATGAGGCTGGGCCATTGGTCTTTGCAAGTTAAAGGAATATGGAACCCTATGACCGAAATAAAGCTTCCTTTGCAGATTGATCTAGAAAGCTTTCTTTGCTAACTGACCATAGTGACAGTGCTCCATCGTCTACTAATAAATACAGAAACATTAAAGTGGGTGCTGTAGGCAATTAGTTATTTGCACTAAAATTTAATGTCTGTCTATCTCCCCAAGGATTCTTAAAGTTCTTTACACAGTTCACACAAGGAAAACACGATATATTTCTTCTAGTCGTTTTACTGTCTCTGAGATTCAGCTTTCTGACCTTAAATGGGAAATCTATTATTTTAGGAGATTTCAAGAGGTAATACTCCTAAAGTGCTAACTAGCATGGGGCCCAACAAACAGAAGGCACTCCATTTTTACCCTTTTTCCTTTCCTTCTATTTCTGTCATTCATCTGCTCTGTAAACTTGATTGTCACCTTTGCTTAATAGCTCTTAGTTTTAGCATAAGTATTAGGAGTAAGTTATCTCTCAGAACACTTCATAGTAGAATATTTTATTATGAAGGCAGAGAGAACCTTGAGAAGATATGTGCTCTACTGTGAAATCAATGTTTAAGTAAAATTCCATTGGGAATTAAAATTTCCCACAGAAGTAGGGAATAATTGAAAAACAGGAAAATTATCCATATGTGAGTTTTAATGATTTTCATTAACAGGAGTATTGAAATAAGAGAACATGAAATCTGTGGATTTAGAGATAGAAAGCAAAAGAAATATGACAAAAGTGATTTATTTTGCTCACATATTCCTTTAATTATTAAAAAAAAGAAAAAGTTCTGTAATTACCTAATTTTTCCTGTGGGTAGAAACTTTAAAAAAAGACATTTCAGTGAAAAGAATGTGTAAGGTGGAAAATTGTTGAATTACTCACATCATAGCTATGAGCTCTATAAACTCAAAGCAGAACTTAGAAAAGCAAGTTGCTTCATTTAATATATTAAAATCAAAACAACAACAAAAGCTAAGCCAAATACCAGTAAAATGCATCAAAACCCAATTATTTAGCTCAAAATTCTGGTAGTTTGTTGAATCTAAGGTATAAAAATAAATTAGTAATTTTAATATTTTATTATATATTTTGTGTAAAAGTCATTATTAAGAATAAGTAAAATAATAAATTATGAAATAATGGCTTATTACAAAAGTAATGGATACAGTGTGTCAAAAGTAAATTATTATCCAAACTCTGAATTTACCTAACTTACATTACAAAGGTGAGACCAATAATTTCATTTTTATATTAATTTAGTTACCCATGAACATGCATAGTCTTTCTTGACTAATGTGTTCTACCATTTTTAGCTTAACAAATTTGCTCTTTAAAGCAGTCTAAAATGGAAAATTGCTATATAATTTCAAAAGGCATGCAGTAGTGTATCATAAAACTACTATATGCTCCTTTCACATGATATTTAATGTATATGTGTTTCAAAGTCCCTTTCAGGAGGCATTAAATTAAATAAGGCCTGAACACTTTATTCCCTAGGTAGGACTATTAAACTTTACTCACAATTTCCAAATGAAACATTAAGCACTTCATTCACTGTGAAGATTTTAATCATTTAAAATTGCATGTACTTGATTACTTGTTTATGTTATTTTAGTTCCTTTTATGTTATACTACTTTTTATTCTTTGAAATAACATCTAATTGACAGAAAAATAAGAGCATTTGTTAAAACTAATACTTTTCTTCAAGCATATATTACTATACAACTCTAAGCTGAGTACCAAATTCCATGTAATTGGATTTTTGGAATTTAGTGTAATAATTCAAGCTAAAGAATTTTTGATAAACAATAATGCCTTTGAAAAAGATTTATAACAGAATTAAATAATTTTATCATATACATATCTTTTTTTATTGTTTGAAGTTTTACAAATAGTAGTACATATGTCTCCTTTATTTTCCCCCATTGACCTCCCCCCAGCCTCCCCTACCCCCCAGTACATGCCTTCACCTGCCCCCCTCCCCCATCTTGTATCCATTGGTTGTGCTTATATGCATGCGTACAAGTCCTTCGGTTGATCTCTTACAGCCCCCCCGCCCCCCCCCAACCTCCCCTTACTTCCTGCTGTAGTTTCACAGTCTGTTCAATGCTTCTTTGCCTCTGTATCTATTTTTCCCCCATTTCTTTCCTTTATAAAATCTTGCCTCTGCAGACTAGAAATAAACATATAATAATAAAAAATGTTTGAGTCCCAATTTCAATGTCCAACAGTTCTGAGTCCCAATTTCAATGTCAAACAGTTCCTTATGTGTACATGTCAGCAATGATATCTGGATGGTGGACAAATGGTGGCAATGCAGGTCTGACCCTCTCTGGTTTGGTCCTAGGCAACCTGCAGCGATGCACAGCTGCTGACTGCTCGCGTGGCAAGGCGTTGTCAGCGTCTTCCATCTCTGGACTGTTTCTCCTCTTGTCTTCGTGGTTGGAGCAGACCTGCCAATTCCTCTCTGTTACAGGAATCCACATGGTCTTGGAGTTGTTTTCTGAAAATATACAAACATATTCTCAACCAAAAGTTAATAAAGGAATCTTTTCTATATAATTGATTTGGGATCCTTTTTATTTTTGCCCAAACGATTTTCCTTTGTCTTTCCATGTGTGTTTTTCATGGGTGTCTTGCAGTTAACATTACAAATGAAAATTAATTTTGTAAAGTAAAAATTTTCTGGATGTAATTTACTTATAGGATATTTTTCCTTACATGATATTGCCCTACTACCCCCACTTTTTTTTCTTTGATTAATGGAGGCTTTTGTAAATTTTATAATGCAGTCTTGATAACTTTAAATTTTAATTTTTTTGCCCAAAAATATGACTGCTTTAGGTTCTTTGCATGTTCAGGAATTTTACCATGAGATTAACTACCAATAGAAATTTTAGTTATTACTTTAGGAACAGCTTTTTAAATAATATCATATTTTGGGAATATATTGGCATTGAAAATTTATTTTTTCAGCCCATCAACAAAAGTCAACTGAACTTTCAATCTTTGCATTTGGCTTCTTCTACTTCAGAATAATTTCATTATTTAAAAATTTATATTGTGTCACTTTCAACAAGGTATGTGGTCATGTATTTAGATTTATATTGTTAATTTTAAAACAATGCTTAAACTTAAAGGTATTTATTATACTGTATTTTATTGTGTTACCTTTATTTTTTATTAGGCAATGTACACAAAGTTCATGAATATCAGACTATTTAAATTATCTGGGCTATTCTATGGCTTTTCTCTTTAACAGTGACAGCATCTTTTTTAAATATGGTGGAAAATCACACAAAAATTTATATGTCTACAAAACACATTACTGAGAACATTCCTCAAAATGTTTCCCTTACACTTCTCTAATCTTTAAAGCAACTCTATAAACTAAATAACATTATTATCATTTTATAGAAACTGATTCCTAATGAAATTAAGTAATTTTCAAGTGCCAATACACAGTAAAATTAAAAGTAAGCTCATTGAATTATATATAATATTCTAAATTCAGCATTTTTATCTGTACTCAACTGCTTCTCTTAACTCTGCCTTTCTCAACTTTAAAAATAAATATTATCTTTACCAATAAAAATTCTGATATTGGGCAAAATATTCCTATTTTTACCATATTTTCATATGTAAAAAGTGAACATTTAAATCTATGATGCAGATATGTTTACTTGGAAAAAACAAATGCCTTTATATTTTACCCTAAATACATCTCTAAGAGATACTAACAAAAGCTAAACTTTATGCTATTTATTTAAAATTCTTATTCAAAAATCAAGACAAAAACAAATGAATAAAATTTGAGTGGATATATTTTATTACTTATTTTTCCCGCTATATATTGATGACTGTTTGTTTTTTTTTTAATTCTCTCCTGAGCATATATTTGCTGACTTGAAGAGAGAGCAAAAGACAGAAAGAGAGAGAGAGACAGAGAGAGAGAGATAGAGACATGTGAGAGAGAAACATTGATTGGTTGTCTCCAGCAGGCACCTCGACAAGGGATTGAACCCGTAACCTATTTATTTTTTTGGTTGCTGGACAGAGCTCCAACCAACTGAACTACCTGGCCAGGGCTATTGTTGATTGTTACTATGACATTTTTCATTAACCTAGGAGTCATGTTTGAAAAGTATATGTCTTATGACTTGAAATTTTGAAACTACAAAACTGTTCAAATCAGTTTATCATGGTTTATACTATATTGAATTGTCAGAGTATTGAAATGGTGCAGAACATTTAAGTCTATCATGTTTATACATCTTTCAAAGTCTGCAATCAATCATGCGTTCATGTCATTTCAGAAAATTTTTGCCATTCCAACTATAGTTATTGCTAGTCTTCAAAAATAAGTTTTAGGAATTTATATTTATAATAAAATCTCCTCCCTTAATATACCTATGCTTACTTAAGTAAAATATGCAAAAATCACTGAAATATTTTTATATTTATTTACTTCCTTCTGATTTTGACAATGATGGGTTAACTTATAGGACGTAAATACTTCTATCAAAACTTGATAAAATGTTGTATATTTATTTACTTATTTATTATATATGAAGACCCTCGAGAGTTGCTGAGGCAACTAGGACTTGAGAAGCCAAGATCCTTGAGAAATATAGACAAGTCAACATTTTAGTTGCCTACTTCTGCCATCTGTTTCTTTCCCCAGGCCTGTGGTGATTTTTTCTCCCAGAGAAAGATGGAGAAATTACCCAGGGCCAAGTCTAAGAAACCACAAGGACTTTAACTAATTGCATAGGTCTGGAAAGACAACATTGGGGTTTGGAGCTGCCAAGTCAGGAACTGATGTGCCTACATTATACAGAGAAAAATAATAGAGAAAAATGGGTATGATGGTGGAAGGTTTGTCAGTTTGAGACATTTGCCAAATTGTTACATTTCTTGGTGCAAAAAAAAATTTAAGAAGCTAAGCCAAAGCCACTTAAATTCGGGGTTAATTTTTGATAGTCATGTGGTAGTAAAAAATTGGAAATCAGATCTGACCAAGGAAGAAGAGTTTAATAAACACTCAGTTGGGACCCTGGAGATCTAAATCTTTAAAACAGTTTCGAAACAGAATTAGAATGAGCTTTACCAAAACTACAAAGAGTTCTTGACTCAGCTAAATTCTTAATTAGATTAAGATTTGTTCCCACTTGGGCTGCCTGCCAGAATTTAGTGTCAACCTTCTATGGAAGAAGATAACACGATCTAGAGACTATAATTCTTATATATATATAATGTCTTACAAAATAAAAATTGTAATATAACTAAAAGTAATGCAATCAATACAAATGGAAAAGTCAGTTATTAGAATAATAAACCATTAATTTTTCTTGAATAAAAAATAGGAATAATTGAAAATAATCTGTACAAGAAATTTAGAAAAAAATGATGAACAAAATAGATAAAAGAATTAATAATTTTTACCAAGTTTTACAATTGATTAAAAATATTCAAACAGACATTCTATAACTAAGAATGGAATAGCTAACATTAAAAATTCAATGAAATAACTAGAGTTAGTACCACACAGGAGTTTTGAACTACTGTAAAAGGCATTTCAATATAAAGTAATCAAACAGAAACACATCCTACAAAATAAATAGGAAGTAAATGAAACAGAATGTAAAATATTTGCTGAAAATATCTAACATACATATAATTGGAGTGTCAAAATTAGAGATGGCAGAGAATGCAGCAGAAGCAACATTCAAAGAAATAATGGTCCCTCCTTCCCTATATTGCATATGCCAGAAATTTAGGGAATCTAAACCAAGTAAAAGGAGAAAAGAAAGACAGGGATGGAGGGGATTGGAATAGATAAATAGAAAATAGGAAGCATAGGAAAAATGTGCATTATCTTCAAAAAGCAACAATAGAACAAATGATTGATCAAAAGAAATGATGGATACTATTGACAAGGGAAAATCTATTGGTGAATCTTTAATCTACAAACTAGACCTGAGTTCAAATCCTACTCTGAAACTATCACTGTAATTTAGAGCAGATTGATTTTACTCTCTGAGCATATGTCTCTTCACATCACCAGATCCCACTTATTGTGAAAATTACATATCAAAATTATTATAGCACCTATCAAAATGTCTGACACACCAAACATTCAAGAAGTACTAGTACTAATACCCTTCCTTTCCTTTATAAAAAGCAAACAAAACAAAAAAAGTGTGGGAGAAAGAAATATCTAAAAGTTTTCTATACAGACTGTGGTAATCAGTCAGCTAAGAGTATGAGAACCTTGACCTTAGCTTTGGGACCCTCCAGTCAGAGGGGATGGCACTAGAACTACCCAACAGAGCATCTGACACTCAACCCCACAGGAGTGTATGGTGCCTCCTTTTCTGTCCCTGCCCACTCCTCTACTTCAAATGTCATCTAAAGTTATATCTGAATATTTTTTAGAAACCTCACAACAAATCCAGAATAACTTTAAACTGAAAACACACCTTAATAACATATAAAGTATTTAATGGTTTCTTTTAGAAAGTCTCATTATTTTTAATTTCTAACATATCATTAATACCGTTTTTCATTGAAACTAAAAATAACCTGTATTTTTTTAAAAGGGGGCAGTCTTAAATTGGTATGAATTAATTATTTAGTCTGAATTACAAATGGAGAAATGATAAATGGGTCCAAGAGACCCCTAAGTACAGTTACATAAATCCAAAGGAACACTCAGTGCTTTTAATGGAAGGAAGGATTTTAGCCAAGTTATTCTTTAAGCATAATGGACAGCTTAACGCTTCACTACTTCTTTTCCAGCTGTTAACTGCATGATATTTTAGACAGAGTGTTTCCTTTATCTAAAACACTTAGTCCAAACCAATCATGTACACTCTGCTGCTTAAGAAAGAATGATGTTCTGAGTGACCCATTTTTTTTTTCAAAAACCTTAACTCAGTTTATCATCCAAAAAAGGAAAACTTTTGTGGACTTATACACAAATAGTCTAATCTACAAAATTTCCCCCTAAGATTCTAAGCATAGAATGAATAGGAAAAAATTAAGGAGGACAATGTTTTGCAAATAAATGAAAGGTAGATAATAACATAGACCACAGGAAATTCAATAATTCTATGATGGAGAAAAAAAATATTCATTGCTTGCAGTGATGAACTCTGAAGGAGATAATTTTCAAGTTGATATTACCAAACTCAGCAAAATGTTTCATTTAGAAGGCTAATGCTAAGAAGTCCATCATTAGGCCATCTAGATTCTTTGTGGCTTTATTTTTTCAATGGATAGATGTTGCATGTTTAACACTCATACATATAAATAGGAGAATTTAACACTTTAAATATGAATAATGCTTTACTAGAGACAAGTGATTACTAGTATTATTATGAGGTGGACAAAGTGTATTCTGGAATCCACAAGATGCATTGTCATAAATGTGGTGATGCAACTTAGCCACAGTGGAAGCAGAGAAGCTGCTATCACTGTCTCATGGGAAAACTTACAGTGAGCGAAGTCCAGCATAGGAGCTAAGGGCAGGGCTATGCTAAGATAATCAGGATTTGTCCTTGTCTCCTGACTCATAGAGCTGACAATTTAGGGAGGGACAAAAGACACTCATATAAGTAACAATAATACAAGTGGAGTGATACATGGAAACATCTATACTAATAAAAGGGTAATATGCTAATTAGACCAGATAGATCGGACATCTTCCGGTCATCTGGTCCTCCTTCTGGGCAAAGCCATGGTGGTGGGTGCCAAGGCAGAGGTGGTTAGGGCCAATCAGGCCAGCAGGGGAGGGCAGTTAGGGGCGATCAGGCTGGCAGGTAGAGGCCGTTAGGGGAGGTTAAGCAGGCAGGCAGGTGAGCGGTTAGGAGCCAGAGGTCCCGGATTGCGAGAGGGATGTCTCAGATTGGAGAGGGTGCAGGCCAGGCTGAGGGACACTCCCCCACCCACCCTGTGCATGAATTTCATGCACCGGACCTCTAGTATAATCATAATAGAAATAAGCTTTATTTATTTTCAGATTGGAGAGACTGGATAAATCCACAAAGGTTTTTTTGGATGAGATGAGGTTTGAGCTGGGATTTAAGTAGGGCTTATCAAACTCTGGTGTGTTTATGAATCCCCTGAGGATCTTGTTAATACGCAGGTTCTAGTTTACTAGGTCTAGATGGGACCTAAGATTTTGCGTCTAACCAGCTCTCAGATGGAGGTTATGGATGTTTAAAGACTGATGGAAGAAACAGTAGACACTAGAGAGAAATGGAACAGACATAAAACCTGTCATAATGACCCAGTAAACATGAGAATGGATGGGAGAAAGAAAAGAGGGTCAGCTTTGGATAGGCCAAAGGGTACACTGTCTGCATTAATACCAATACTCAGGAAGAATGAATGGATGGCTGAGATGCAAATATTTATATAAAAGGAAAACTTCTTCTGATCGCTTCAGTTTCCCCTGTGATATATGGAAGAGGTGATCTCTTAAGAAGGAAGGAAGGTAGAGAGGGGCAGTAATGCTTCTCAGAGTGCGGTTCCTCCAGAGTCAGAATACAAGTATGAGTACTTGGCAGGATTTAGTGAAATATTAGCATCTGCATTTTAATAAGCTAACTAACATGGAATTTAAGCACACTGATATTTGACAGTCATCAGTGCGGGAGAGAGAAAGAAATAAGTCATTTTATTCACAATTTTCCTGAGAGAACCATCCGAGGAGGATATTGCTTTGAACGTTAGGCCTCAGATCACTCATCTCTCTTTGTTTCCTTATAAGTAGGGACCTCTGTTTCCTTTCCAGATTTTGACATACACTTTGCCAAAAGTGGAAAGCCTTCCAATCCCCGATG